>OY998239.1:57943660-59143660 GCA_963922005.1 Cornus suecica
GACCACTATTATTCCCTAACTAACGTGTCACGCCCCGAATTCCTAGGACTCCGAAACTCCGAGCCTAAGAGCTAGGGGAGTGAATGCAGAAGTAAAAAGAAACTGGAACAAATGACATTCAGTCATCAAACGCCCAAAAAAAGGTAAGAATGACACTCTTTTGATACCCTACTATCACGCTCCTAAAATTCCCGAAACTCTAATCTAGAGAATCGGCGAATCTCCAAAGGGTGACGTAAGTCAAGCGACTACTAAAGTCAAGAATGACAAGAAGATACATGGAGTAACAATGAAAAATATACTCCATGCCAAATAGAATACTAGAACTCAAATAGTATCCTCAGATACCAACAGACACGCTCCTAAATTCCAAGAACTCCCGAACAGGGACATTCAAAGAATCCAGGATGTGATCCTTAACATGAATGACCAACTAAGACATCATTAACCGTGAAAAAATATGGGTTAATGATAGATATGGTATATTTCATACCCAAATGGATAATAAACTAAGCAGCAGAATCGAACGAAATCCGGCAGAATTCCGTTTGTAAATGGAACATCCGGACAACAACCACAACACAAGAACCTGCCAATAGCAATTCAATAATCACAATGGCTTCCAAGCCCCACATTCATCTATCCTACTAGGGCCGAGGTAGTGGAAAGAAACCAAAACCCTCCAAACCCTCTAAACTCAACGGAGCCACAAATGCTCGAATAGGAATACAAGAAATGCACCTAGCTGTGCAAAATAAATACAATAAACCTCCTGAAAGAATAAATACAAGAAAAATAAAGAATACATCAATAGGGATATGCCAACAGACTGGCTACCAAAAGAAATACATGACAATCCTACCAAACATGGGTAAAGAAACTATCCGCAGAAAACTATCGTCCCAAACCTGTTGCGCTGCAACCGTAACCACATCACCCAACTCAACTCCAAACCTGTAACAAGAAAACCAAGGAAAACTGTCGGTGCACCGCATCCTGCCCATAGCCGTATATTTCCTGCAACTTGGCGTGGGAATACCAGGGAGCAAATGAAATACCCCTGTGAACAAATAAACTCAGTGGGAAAAGATACTCTAACTACCACATCCTCTGGTAGTTTAGGTAATGCCAAACTATCTAGCAAGATACATATATAGCCCAACTAATCCCATCCACGCAAAACCCAAGGCACACTCATATACTACCGTACGTAAGTATATAACGGGAATACATATATATACATATATATATATATATACAAGTATACATGTATAAGTATGCAACCTGAGTCTACAAGGTACAACTACGGCTCATACTCCAAGTACCAATACCGGTAGTCTACACTATTCTCACCAACATATACTAGGTACACAACACCTGAGTCAAACCTCACAAATCATCAATTACTCACAACACAAATCAGAAGATCCAATATAGGAGATCACACTCACCTCTAATATCCACATGAAACAAAATCCACCACTAGTACCAAGGAAGGCTCAAATCCCACACCCCGATAACACAGGAAGGAAAACACCCACGTCCTTGCGTACTAACACAACCAACATCAATATATATATATACAATATATATATATATATATATATAACAACCTCATTCCATTCCTAGAGAAAGTCTACCTCTCAAGTACTGGGTCACCTCAATCATATCAGTTCCTCAATACAATGAATCACATCACCACATTAACCTCATAACACTATCATCAATAGGTTTAATCAAATCCCTAACACTCTCATTATAGATGAAGAAAACCACCACAAGTGTTTAGGGAACCAACCGAACAAGGAAAACCAAAAATGAATGGCCGAGAGTAAAGGTTATAAAAAGATGAATCCCAAGGATTCAATAGTTTTTAAGAAAAAAGTTTTAAAACTCGAACCAAATCCATTTGGTATCCATGCCCCTAACGTAAGAAAGCTCAAGTCACCTAGGTAGTGACATCAGATAAACAAGAAAAAGAGAAGGGCAACACTATATGTGTGCACTGAATAACACCAAGCCTCGTGACCGACACTTAGAATGAACCGAAGAAAATGGTGAAACAAGGAACCACCTTTCAAAACACTACAGGTTGAGATTTTGAGAAAGAAGTCTCAAAATCTCAGAATCTCGAGACAAGTAATAAAATAGTTTTCTTTTTGGAAACCACATAATAAAAATGACCGTTTTGCCCCCGGTCTCCGTTAGTTGCCATCACCGGCTTTTAAAAGTTGAAAATCATTTTAAAGAAGATTCCAAGATCATTTTATAAAGTACTAAAACTTTTAGTTGCTACGGGGGTAGGCGAAAACGGGTTTTTCCTTTTAAATACAAATAGTTTATTTTAAAACTTAGAAAACGCCGTTTTCGAAACAGTCCAACAAGAGTGAATACAATTCTACAGATTCCTATAATGCCCAAAAGGACAGTAAAGGAAGAACAACACGTTGGACTCACGGAAGACTACCATCCGTTTCAAACTCCACCAAATCAAATGACAACACATGGAAGAGGTTCAGCGCCACGCCATAACCGACAACTCAAGGAATGACATAGGAGTCAACGACTACGTATTAGCGTACAAACACAGTACAAGGAATGCTTAGGGGAATGAACTAAGCACTAGAACCAAGACTGTCAAGCTACAGTACCTTGAGTACTTAATAAAGTCACTCAATCATAACCTCTTCTCACCAATCAAAATTTTAACTACAGTTGATAGCCTATTCCTCAAAAGTGAAAGACACCAAAAAGGTCCATACTACAACTCACAATCTCATCACCCGCCTTCTCGAAGGCCCCAATTCATAACTGATACTAAAATCAATCTCTAACCTCCAATCTCTAATAAGATCACACAGCTAACCACAATCACCAAACTATTAACCACAATCACAGGACCATTAACCAGATTCCCTAAGGCCTCAACTCAGCCTACGGTCCACCACTAGTCTCAACTAGCCACATAGATCACTATGCCAATACGCATAACCTCCCCCAGGGGCACTAAAGTATACAACAACAAGTATAAAGATATTCGTTTCATTTATACTTATTAATAATTACCACATTTAAAGTCTTGTTTCACATTATTCATTTTCAACTGAGCATTTATAAAATATGAATTTAATTTACAATATTCATAAATAGCATACTCCAACATCACATGTAATATAGCACGTATACATGTCAAACGAGATCACATAAATGGTATGCAGTGTAATGTGACTCGACACTCCCCGTGATACTCATACACAACACACCCTTCCCAAAGTTAACGGATACAAACTCTATCCACTCATCATAGTGTAGAGTTACCACACCGACCCTTCCCAAGTGATTTTTCTCTCTATCACTTCAACTGGAAAGGCGGTTGTACGAGAGCCCAACTTGCAACTCCGTACGCTATGACTACCCTTGAGTCAAGAAAAAATAGCCTCTACCTGGACTCCTAACTCACATTTGCCGGCTTTTTAGTTCCGTAGGTGTGATACCTCCTGCCCAGTTGTTGTGATGATCCGACACAATCCCTCTCATGTACCATACGAAATGAAGTAAACCACACCAAATGACCTTTCTCTGCAAATGGTGAACCCGTGCACTACGTGCACCAACACCTATGTGCTCACACGACATGGTTTATAATCAAATCATATCACAACATAAATATGTAATGCACCATATTTATAAAAATACTCACATGGTAATATAAGTCTCAAAATCTCTTTTCATGCTTTAAAATACAATAAAGCAATTAAATCATATGAAAACAATTTCGTTTACCAGTCATGTTTTCAAAATATATATTTTCTTTAATTCTTTAGAAAATATTTCAATTTCCCTTATCATTCATTTAAAATAAATTATATAATTAATTCACGTATAGTAAGAGGAACCTAGCATGGCGTCTAAGTCTCTCACATCCAACGTTTACAAATTTCTCTAGCCCATTTAATTCTCCAGGGAATTTCTAAGTTGTCTATTCCTATTCAATTCAAGTAGGAATATATTTAATCTCGTATGGAATAATTTAATTAATTTTCTTAAAATTAATTTCTAAATCCTACGCTAATTCTACCCAAATATAGATATTTAAATTGACAATTTAATATATCTACATTAAATTAAATAAGGGTTTACACCCCTAAACTACTTCAATAATGCGGAGTGAGAAATATAATTTCCCACCTAATTATACATTACCGAACAGTCCGAAACAACACAGTATCGGCGCCCGAACACGAAGCCCACCGACCAAAATCGTCCGAAAACTATTTCGAATATATCGAAATGTCCGTCTCGACAACCTATACGATATATACGAAGCCCATTAATAATTGGTTAATTAAATTAGGTAAATGTAAAATAACCCAAACGAAATCTATAACCTATAAATGCGATTTCCGGGCAAACCATTCATCCTAAATTCATGAAATTAATATATGACGAATACCATGTATATACGGAGCTACTCACCAAAAATCGGCTCAAACCGAGCAACGGAAGTTGCCCAAAACGACGGCCGAAGCACAGCCAGAATCGCCCCTGTTGCGTCGCTGCTACGCACGAACTAGCTGCACTTCCAGCCTCAGCGACCCACGCCGCTCGTGCCGCCGCCTCTCGCCACCGCCGTCGCCACTGTCGACCCCAGCTGCGCCACCGCCTGCTACGCACAACAACCGGTCGACGACTCTGCTCCAGTCGCAGCTGCTGTTGCGGCAACAGCCCTGGCCGTTCCTCTCTCCCTCTCTCAACCGACTCTCTCTCTCTCTCGCCGGCGAAAATGGAGGAGAAGGGCTGCAACTTCAGTCATGCGTGGAGAAAGCTGTAACAGAAGTTAGGTCGTTCGTCATCCCAATATACAGATACGCATAAACATAATAATATGTTTTATTGCACAACCAACCCTCTAATTCTCCTTAATTGCGAAATGATCCCACTTCAATATATATATAATTAAATATATATATATATATACAGTAAACCCCAATAATTATCAGGAACGTCCGAACATAATCTCGTAAGCCCGAAATATAACAGGACGCCCAATCAAAAATATATCGGGTTAGGAACCTGACAATCGGAACACTAAATGCCTGATCCAATTAAAACGCATCGTCATTCAATCGAAACACTAATCATTAAACATTGAATCGAAACCGCGTAGTTGAGAATAAAAATTCGCGTAATGTCGTCCAGTCGACTTTAAAACTAAACGCGAATAATTTACAGGTATCAAATACCTAGAATAATTAATACGTCATGAACAAGTGACATCATTACCGAAATTAAATTAAATATAATTTTAGGAAAAAGGAAAATAACACGGGGTGTTACATAACGGGCAACAAAGAAAAATCTTGCGCCCAACCCACTGCCAAAATCCTCCAAATAAATGAAAATATATATAGACTAATTGGTTGATGATAAAGGAATTTGATTTTCAAAATAATAATAAAAATAAAAACCGAATCAATGTTGGGTATTATTGAGATACCCATGGTACCCTATCATTTTGTGTGTTGATTATAATGTTCGTTACATCATACATATAGTAAACTCGATTAATCCGACTCAAATAACCTACATAACCATTATTTAATTACGTAACATAATAACCTAAATAATACGTAACATAAACATTACGTAACTTAAATTAAGAGGTCATTAATTTAAACATTTCCCTATAATGACATGTTGTGAATCCCAACAATTCTCTCAGATACTAGAACTTATATCTTGAAAGTGCTTTTCTGAATGTGAATATTTCTGCAATTTAATCTTCAGTTCTGTAATAATTGCTTTGAATTTCTTCATCTTCCACCGCTTCTCTAATAGCATGATAGTTGATGGCAATATGTTTTGTTCTGCTATGGTAAACTGGATTCTTTGACATTGCAATTGCTGATTGGTTATCACACAATATTGGAATAGCTTGTTTTTTGTTTTTCACCAAAATCTTCCAAAATTCTTCTCGATTAGCCATATAACTTGTGTAGTCACCAATGATGAAAAAATATATTTAGCCTCGGCGGATGATTGTGCCACACTTTGTTGCTTCTTTGATACCCATGAAACTATGCCAGAACCTAAAGAAAATGCATAATCAGAAGTGTTTTTCATATCATCAACATTTCCTGCCCAATCACTGTTACAAAATCCCATCAAATTAATTCTCATGTTTGTATTATACCAGATACCAAAATCAGTAGTACCTTGTATATACCTCAACACTCTTTTAGCAGGACCAAAATGAGTTTGGGATGATTTATGCATATACCTTGATAATAAACTTGTAGCATACATAATATATGGCCTTGTTGGAGTCAAATACAATAAGCTTCCAACAAAACTTCTATAAATCGATGCATCCAGTTCTTTACTTCCATCTTCTTTTACCAATTTTTCATTCACCATTAAAGGAGTGCAAACTGATTTTCAATTCGACATTCTAAATTTTTCAAGAAGAGTTTTTCCATACTTTCTTTGGATAATAAATACTCATTCTTTTGATAAATTTCAATGAACCCAAATCACTCATCTCATATTTTTTCATCATATCTTTCTCGAAATCCTTTATCATTCTTTCATCACTGCCAGTAAATACCAAATCATCAATATAAAGAGAAATAATAAGAATTTCATATTTACCTTGTGTCTTGACATACAAGGTTGACTCACTTGTTCTTTTTTGAAATCTTTTCCAATGAAGTATGCATCAATCTCGTTATACCATGCACAATGTGCTTGTTTTAGGCCATACAAAGCCTTGTTCAACTTGTAAAGTTTGTTTTTTCCACTTTTTGCAATGAACCCTTGAGGTTGTTCTACATATACTTCTTCTTTCACTACACCATTCAACAATGTTGATTTTACATCAAGCTGATTTAAAGACCAACCATTTTTAGCAGTCAATAAAATTAGGGCTTTGATTGTATCAAGTCGAGCAACTAGTGCATAAGTATCGTTGAAATCAATTCCGGGCTGTTGAGAATAACCCTTAGCCACAAGCTTTATACAATCTGGATTCAACTTTGTTTTATAGAACCATTTGACTCCAATCAGATCTTTATCTTTTGGCTTCTCTGTCAATTACCAAGTCTTGTTCTTCTCAATCACATTAATTTCTTCCTGCATTTCTTTCTTCCAAACTTGTTCTTTAATTGCCTGTTTAAAACTCTCTTGTTCAACCACACAAAAATTGCAACTGGCTTAAATGTCACAAAGACATTTCCTCCTTCTTAGTGGTGAACTTGGAGATGAAGACCCTGAAGTTAGGTGAAAAAATGGCTCCATTTGTTGGGTTATATTTGTTGGTGATTGTATTTGTTGTTGGGTTTCCTGAGATTCATCTTCAACTTCACATTCATTCACGTGATCTTCTAGTTCTTCACTGTAGGATATGACCTGATTGTGAATATATAGTATTGTCTTGCCAATTCCAGGAAGACTTCTCATTAAAGATAACATCTCTACAAATGACCAACTTATTATTCCTCAAATCAAAGAGTCTGTAACCCTTTGATTGTGAACTGTAACCAACAAAGATGCATTTTTCATTGGCTTTATCAAACTTGTGCCTAATTTCTCTTGGAATATGTGCAAAACAAATACAGTCAAATACCTTCAAATGATTAATTGATGGCTTCTTTTTGCTCCATGCTTCAAATGATGTTTTATTTGCAAGAACTTTTGTAGGACATCTGTTTAACAAATAAACAACAGTATTAACAGATTCAGCCCAAAACTCTTAGGTAGTCCTTTTTCATGTAGCATTGATTTTCCCATCTAAACAATTGTTCTGTTTTTCCTTTTAGCAACTCCGTTTTGTTGTGAAGTGTAGGCAACTATTAGTTGTCTATTGAAGCTAATATCTTTACAAAATTTATCAAATTCATTGGAGTTGTATTCTCTACCTCTATCACTTCTCAACACTTTGATCAAAAGTCCACTTTGCCTTTCTACAAGTGTTTCAAACTTTTTGAATATAGAGTATACATCTAATTTTTGTCGCATGAAATAAATCCAAGTCATTCTGGAAAAATAATCAATAAAATTAATAAAATATTTATTATCTCCATGATTTGTTGTTGTCATTGGCCCACATACATCAGTACGAACAAGCTCTAATGGTGTTTTTGCTCTCCATACCTTTTCCTTTGGGAATGATTATCAGTGATGCTTGCCAAGTGCACAACCCTCACAAACTTCTTTTACCTCTTGAATATTTGGTAACCCATACACCTATTCTTTTGCTGTAGATACTTCATTCTTTGAAAATTCAAGTGATCGAGTCTTCTATGCCAAAGCCAAGTCTCATCAACTACGTCGACCTTCATCTCAATCGTTTTGGAGTAGGGTAATGTTAGCGGAAAGCTTCTGTTCTTCTCCATCTTTACCATTGATACAACTTGATTTCTACCATGTTTATCATAGATTTTGCAGTAATCCTAATCATAGTGAATAAAATACCCATTCTTTACAAGCTTTCCAATTTTGTGCCAAATCTGGTACCAAGAGAACAACATGCATAACTCTTACTCATTTCTATGTTTCGATGGCAATACTACCTCTTCCTTTTGTTTGGACTAATTCACCGTTTCCCAATTTCACTTAGGAACTTAACGAAGTATCAATTTTCATAAACATACTTTTGTCTCCAATTATGTGATTACTACATCCACTGTTGAGAAACCATACATCATCTTTTGTTTCTGATGCTTTGTGACAAGTCTAAAACATGCTTCCTTGACTTTCTTATTCCTCAAAAAAATTAGTCTGTTGATTTGCATTGAAACGACAATCTTTTTTAACATGCCCAAATCTCTTGCAATTGTGACATTGAGATTTCCCATGAAACCAACAATCTTTATCAACATGATTACTTCTCTTGCAAATTCCATAATTTTGGTGAGTGGATTCTGAATTTGTAGGTCTCTCAATTTTTTTTTCTTTGAAAATTAGATCTTCCTCTTCCTCTTCCACTTCTCATGTTCCTCTGCCAAATCTACCTCCTCTAGAAGATTCACTTTTGGGTTAAAAAATTGATGTGGTATTGTTTTGCATTTCATATACACCGTTGATTTTGGATTGAAAAACGCTTTCAACTGACTTTTTTCTGATCGCCTACTTTAGCTCTACACAAAATATTTCATAGAACCCGTTAGTTCTTCAACAATTAAACAAGAACGTTCTTTTATCTCGTCAATTACAGCAAGAATAACGCCATATTTTTATGGCAAACTAATAAGATTTTTTTTCAATAATTCTTTGATCATAAATATTTTCACCATATGTTTTCATCTGATTTACTGCCTCAGTTAATTTGAAAAAATAATCTTTCAACAATTCTATATCTTTCATCCTCAGGTTTTCGAAATTTGTTCTCAATGATTGAATTTTAATTGCTCTTACTTTCATAATGCCTTGATATTCCTTCTGAAGAATTTCCCAAGCCTCCTTTGCCTTCATTGCATTGATAATTCTTGGGAATATTGTATCAGCTCATCCTTGTTAAATTAGGGCAAGGGCCTTTACATCCTTCTTCGTATGCTCATTTAATTTCTCCTCTTGGGCATTAGTCAAAACGGATGTATCTTCTGGCTCGTCAAACCTGTTCTCAACATATTCACATAGATCATAGGAAATAAAAATAGTTTTCATCTTCACGTACCAGAAATCATACTTTTCTCCATCAAAATTTGGAATTGTTTGTTGGGCTCGTTAATTTTGATTGCTGGAAGTTTTCATGGTTGTCAATCTTCACGCCCAAATTGTTGTTGATCAAAATCTGCTATGATAATAAGATTGTTACCCTGATCATGTCAAGTCAGATTATTATTGAAAAACATAATAGAAGAAATATGATTTTGTGTATTGATTATAATGTGTGTTACATCCTATATATAGGAAACTCGATTAACCCAACTCAAATAACCTACATAACCATTATTTAGTTATGTAACATAATAACCTAAATAATACGTAACACACCACATCAGATATACGTAACCTAAACATTACGTAACACAAATATTTACCTAACATAATAACCAAAATAAAACGTAACACACCACATTACAGTAACCTAAACATTACGTAACACATATATGTAATCTAAATTAAGAGGTGATTAATTTTAACAATCAAACACTGCTGAAGATAAAGTCACCAACCTAGAATCAATAAATTTTATGTGTAGAGAGTAGTTAGCAATTAACTAATCAAATATTGCGGTCTAAAATAGGTGTGGATCCCGGGTTGGTCATTTCTAACTTCACTTTTTATCTTACTGTGTCCTCAACTGTTCTGAAGTGAATATACTCTTTCTTTGTACTCACCCATATTATTTTCAACACAATAAGGACATATTACTATGGATCAGGATCATCTCCATTCATCTTCTCTCTACCAGTCACCAGTCGCCTACATGGCGGCTTATGTGGAAAAAAAATGGCCCCTAGCAGTTTGACCACAAAATAAATAAATAAAAAGAAAAATATGTATATATACACAACAGTGATATACAATGTTCCCCCCTATTCATTTACACTGTGCATATCTTCCCCCTAAAACTCTCACCCAAACACCTTAATTAAGTAAAGGATAGGATGGTAAATTAATAATAATTAAATTTAATAATCAGTAAATTGCCCTTTATCTTCCTCATCACTTTTCATTATTTAAATTAAGGGTATTTCTTCCAAATCGTTCTTCAATTTAGGGGATTTCATCACAAAGCTCGTCGAAACCCTAGATTTCAATTCGCCCTTCAATCTCCCAAACCTTTATATCAGATATGAACATTATATTTCTATCACCCTTTATTCATGTTTTGGTTATAGTTACTATATGTTGTTTAACCTTTGCCTCATTTAATTAATTTGTAAAGTCTATAATTTCAATTGCCCTTTATCTTCCTCATCACTTTTCATTATTACAATTAAGGGTATTTCTTCCAAATCATTCTTCAATCTAAGGGATTTCATCACAAAGATTGTCGAAACCCTAGATTTCAAATCGCCCTTCAGTCACCCAAACCTTTATATCAGGTATGAACATTATATTTCTATGACCCTCTATTCATGTTTTGGGTATAGTTACTGTCTTCTGTTTAACCTTTTTCCTCATTTAATTAATTTATAAACTCCATAGTTATAGGAAGCATGCATATCTTTGGGTTGTCCTTCCTAGTGTTCTTTTTCGCCCTTTTCCTCACTTATACGTCTTGCATCTTGTTACCCTAGCCTGAATGTCCAGTGTGTAAAAATATTTGTTACCTTTGCCTCAAAGGAATTGATCTTGTAGGTTAGTTAATATATGTGATTTAATATGTGATTGTTCTAGTCTGTATTTGTTTGCATATGACGCATATATATTTGGTAGTGTTAAAAATACTTGAAGTAATGGTTTTAGGTAGTTGTGAAATAAATCTAGAATAAAATTGGCGTTTATTACTGCAAAATCATATAATATTATAGATTTTGGAGTTATTGGTTAAATATAAAGGAAAATGAATGAACACTCAAAGTAGAGATATTGGACCTATTGATCTCACGTTGAATCAGTAGGAGTTGGCAAAATATTTGTAAATAAGTTATCACTTTTTGGTTAGACTCCATCCCATTGGGATTATACTTGGGTTGAGAGGTTTATAACCAAAATTTAGTACTATTATTAATAAATTACAATGCTGGTTCTTTTTCAATTTAATTTTAGTGTTATATTTGGTCAACTTTGTTTACTCCATGGTTATAGGAAGCATGCATATCTTTGGATTGTCCTTCTAAGTGTTCTTTTCCCCCCTTTTCCTCACTTATACGTCTTGCATCTTTTTACCCTAACCTGAATGTCCAGTTGTATAAAAATATTTGTTACCTTTGCCTCAAAGGAATTGATCTTGTAGGTCAGTTAATATATGTGATTCAGGTAGCAATTAATATGTGATTGGTGTAGTCTATATTTATTTCCGTATGATGCATATCTATTTGTGTAGTGTTAAAAATATTTGAAGTTAAATTTTTAGGTAGTTGTGCAATAAATCTGGAATAAAATTGGTGTTTATTACTCCAAAATCATATATTTGTATAGATTTTGGAGTTATTGGTTAAATATAAAGATTAACCTATTTTTTTGTTCTTGTTTTAGGAGAGAGATTATGTGTATATGTAAACATTTTGTCTACTCATGTGACCATCAATTATACGTAATTGTACTCAAATGACAATCACTGAGTTGAAGGATATTTTGGATATTATGAAAATGTAACTTAAATCATCTTCAATTGTAAGATAATTGTAATGCCCATTGTAAACATTTTTACCTAATTCATAATTTTTAAACTAAAGGCATGTTTTAGAAACTAATATGGGATTGACCTTGCTATTAATGGCTCAAATAAATCCCCAATGAAAACTATTCAAATTGAAAGCATGGAGGATATGATAGATATTCTGGAATTGTAACAGGAATCGCCTTAAGTTGCAACAAAGGTGTAAATAAAATGACCATCAGTTGTAACCTAGGTGTAATGCATATTTTGAAAAGGTATAAGTCAGTAACACCCTAGATATAAACCTTGATGTCCATTCTATTAGTTCATCCCTTTATAAAGTTTATCAGTGGTTGCGTGTTTAAGTGTTTCTGACACTTTTATAAATGCATTGATAGATACACTTAGACACGCAAGTACTGATCAACTTTAAAAAGTGATGAACATTAGGGGACCCCATTTTAAAAAGTGAAGAACTAATAGAGGATATGATAGATATTCTAGAAGTGTAACTGGAATCACCGTAAGTTATAACACATGTGTAACTCAAATCACCATATTAGTTTCTAAAGGCATGTTTTGAAGAGGTATAAATTAGTAACCCAGTAACACCCTTCTATCTTGTGTTCCCAATGTTCTTTTACCGATTCCGGTTGAGTGTCAGAGTATAAAAAAGAAGATGAAAGCTTTCACTTCATCAGAGGGCAAAAATTTCATTTCTAGACAGTATGACTTCAACCAAAAGCATCGGGAGTTTGACATGACCAGTCTAGGTCAAATATGAAAAAACTTCAAAAGATGCAACATATCTACATTGGCAGAGGCTGAAATAGGACAAATTGACTCTGACCTACGCTATGGTTTTAGAGCAGGGAGGGGACCTTATGCCCTAGACCTACGCCCAAGCATAGGTCCCAATGCTTGGTCACATTATCACTTGTTATGCAGGATTTGTTTCGAGGTGCTTTCGAATTTTTCCAATTTGGTCCCTACTTCGAGTTTTTAAGTGATCGATGACTTCAGACCTTTATATATTGGCATATACACATATGTACATCAGATTTTAGAGGATTTATCAAGGTATTGTGAAAAACGTAAGAGGGCAAGGCTAGGGTTTTCTATGACTTGGTTTATAAATACCAAGGTTCTACAAGAGAAGAGGCTACAATTTTTTACGATGATTTTTGAAGAGGGTTTTTGGTGAGAGCTCTGCAATATTCTATCATTCTTATTCTTCAACATAGTGACACACATAGAGAGGTGATTATTGAGTGCTCATACATATTGGTGTTCTCTCTTGTGTTGGATTTCTCCAATCGTGCTTCTACACCGAGGTTGCCTTGATCCGTCCGAGTACGAAGGGATTCGAGGATTTCATACCACAAGTAGAGAAAGGAAAATCAAGCATGATTTATGAGTCTCTCATAGTGTCTGGCGGAACAAGCATGCTTCGTGAAGTATGAATGATTCAATGGTTTCAGACCTCGAGTAGAGGAAGGCATATCAGGAGATATTGTAAGTCTAAAACTCTCATAGAGTCTGTACTTGTTGATTCATAGTGCATCGGTACTTAAGTGTACCCGTGATTGTTTTTCCTTGGAACGTTTCCTTGGTTTTTTCACATATAATTCTCTGTGTCGTCTCTTGCTTTTTTTCTACACTATATAATTGTTTGCTTGATATTACTTGAATGATGTGATTTGGGAATTAGAGTTTTGTGATTGGATTAAACTTGACTTTTCCGCAATTAAGTATTAATTTTTCAATAAATCCACAAAAAGCCTATTCACCCCCCCTCTAGGCTATTTTCACCATCGTTTAGGTAATTTCAATTGGTATCAGAGCATGGTAGCCATGATTTAGGTTAACTACCTAGGGATAGATCGTGAACTTAGACGATGGAGATGCCTCGTGAAGGAGGTTCCATATCTAGATCCCTTTTGTTTAATAGGTCGAATTACACATATTGGAAAGGGAGAATGAAAGTGTTTTTAAAATCTTTGGATGAAAGAACATGGAATGTTGTTGAAGTAGGATATTCACCCCCTATTGTGAAAGTCGACGCGACCAATGAATCTACATTAAAACCGTCAAGTGAGTGGACTGTTGCCGAGATGAATAGCACGAATTGGAACTCGAATGTGTTGAATGTGTTATACAATATTATAACTCCGAGTGAGTTCAAGAGGATTGCTACTTGCGTAATTGCCAAGGAAGCTTGGGACATTCTCCAAGTCACTCATGAAGGAACGTCGAAGGTGAAACAATTAAAGCTTCAAATTTTGAATTCTCAATTTGAACAGCTGAAGATAGAGGAGGATGACGTATTCGCAGACTTTGAGGCTAGGTTAACTGATATTGTAACAGGTTGTCATAACCTAGGTGAGCCTATTCATGAGACTACTATAGTAAAGAAAATCCTTGGGTCTCTTCCTGAACATTTTCGATCTAAGGTCACTGTCATCTCTAAGGTCATGAGTCTTAAATAAATTAAGGTTGAAGAATTGGCTGGAAATTTAAAATCTTATGAGATGGAGATGTTCAAAAATCCTCCTAAAAAGACGAGTGGCACAAAAGAGAAGAGCATAGCTTTCCAAACCACTAGGGAGGATCAGGTTGAAGTTGATGAAGAAAGTGAGCTAAGTCTAAATGATATTGCCATGTTTGGTAAGAGGTTGAACAAATTTGTTAGGGCTAAATAGAATGACCAGGGAGAAAAATTTAGGGATAAGTTATGTGAGTCTAGAAATAAAAATAAGACTCAAATTAGGAAGGATAAGTCTGATCCTAAAAAGAAGAAACCCAAATGTTTTGAATGTCAATGATATGGTCATATATCTGCAGAGTGTGCAAACACTTTGAAGAGATCCAAAGGATTAGCTTTCAGTTGGGATGATGACTCTGACAATGGATTAGCTAGTGATGCGACTGAATCGGATGTAGGTGATGATTCTGAGAATTTCACTGTGTTTGTTGTACAAAGCAAGAAGGTTAACAAAGTTGCTTCAAGTTTGGCGATGTCTGAAGAGGAAGGTTATGAGAGTGATGAAGATTGTGATGAAACGCTTCAAGAGTCTTATAATAAATTACTTGATAAGATCTCACAACTTCACAAGAATCACATGAAATTGTTGACTAAAAGTCTTAACATGAACAAAGAACTGCATTTTTTAAAAGACAAATTAGTCAATAGTTCTCAAACTCTAAATCATCTATAGACCTAAAATGCCAAGTTGATTGAGGATTTGAATAAGTTTGAACTTGAAAAAACTGAGGCTTTGAAATTAGTAGATGGTCTCAATAAGGAATTGGTTGAGAAATCTACTAAGATTGAAAATTTGGAAAAAGAGCTGAAAGATGCTAACTTAACTATTCAGAAGTAGTCTAGTGGAACTCTTAAGCTTAAGCATATGTTGAGTGTAGGAAAGTCCGAAGGAAATACAAAAGGACTAGGTTTTGTTGGAGTATTGCAAAATTCGAATGTTGTTGCAAAAACCTCCTTGGTAAAAGCCTTCCAAGTAGCATCGAGTTCTTTAAAAGGAAATTCAAATTGGAATCCTAGGGTTCAATCCTAGGTCAAAAGACCTGTTGAAAACAAGCATTTCCTTACCCCTAGATATCCTAGGAAGCACCTGATGGAGTTCGGAGGTTTGTTCTTATTTGTCATCACTGTGGTGTTAGTGGTCATATTCGTCCGAGGTATTCGAAGTTGAGAGGGAAAACTCTGCAATCAGTGAAGGAACAAAGAGTTCAACATGGAGATTGTGTTCAAGATCAAATTCGAATGTTGAATGAAGAAATGAAGAATTTGTCAAGATTGGCAAAAGGAGCTTCGAAGATGAAGAAGGCTTGGGTGAGAAAAAGTGAGCTACACAGTCTTGTAGTTCATACTGCACTTAGAACATACAAGTCTACTTCTTGGTATTTGAATAGTGGATGGTCGAGGCATGTAACTGGAGATAAGTCATTGTTTGGATTTCTCGAGGAATCTCATGGTGGGATAGCCACTTTTGGTGATGGAGAAAAGTCAGAGGTTCTAGGAAAATGTACCATTGTGGTTTCTGGTCTACCCAAAATAGAAGATGTGCTTTATATAAAGGGTCTTAAAGCAAATTTGTTGAGCATAAGTCAGATATGTGATAATAATCATAATGTCATTTTTTTCCTGATAAGTGTTCGATCATTGACTCTTCTGGGAATTGCGTAATGGAAAGTATGCGTACAACTGATAATTGTTATTACATTGTTCCTAATTCTGAATTGTTATGCAATAGAGTTAAACTTGATGAAGTTAAAATATGGCATCAACGGATGAGACATCTTAATTTTTGTGAATTAATAAAAATTACTAAGAGTGAAATTGTTAAGGGGGTCCCTAAGCTTGGTTATGTAAAAGGAGTTGTGTGTGGATCATGTCAGAAGGATAAACAAGTCAGATGTCAGCACAAAAAGATAAATGTCATTGGTACTTCTAGACCTTTAGAGTTGTTGCATATTGATTTAATGGGTCCCAATAGGACCATGAGCAAAGGAGGAAATAAGTATATTTTTGTCATGGTGGATGATTATTCGAGATTTGCATAGGTTGGATTTCTAAGTGAAAAGTCTGAAGCTCCTGAAAGTTTTAAGATAATTTGTTTAAAAATTCAGACTAAGAAGAATTGTTCCATTTCTAGAGTAATGAGTGATCATGGAAGGGAGTTTGAAATTTTAGAAATTGAAGTGTTTTGTGAAGAGAGAGGAATAAAACATGAATTTACAGCACCTAAAACTCCTTAACAAAATGGAGTAGTTGAGAGGAAGAATAGGGTTATTCAGGAAATGGTCAATGTTATGTTACAGTGTAGGAATGTTCCTAAGTATTTTTGGGTCGAGGCGGTGAACACAACATGTTACACAAACATAGTTTATCTTAGCCCTGACACCTTAAAAACACCTTATGAACTATGGAATGACAAGAAACCCAATGTGAAATATTTTAAGATTTTTGGAGCAAAATGTTATATTCCTAGAGATCATGAATTTATTGGGAAGTTTGAGTGTAAGAGTGATGAAGGAATATTTTTGGGTTATTCATTAACTAGTCCAGTATATAGGGTGTTTAACCTTAGAACTCAAACTATGCTGGAATCTGCGAATGTAATGGTTGATGGCTCATGTGTTGATGAGTCTCCGATGTCTGCTGAGGAGGAAGATGGTGAGTCATTATTTATATTGAATAATGATTCTTCTGAGGTTGAAAAAGAGGACAATGTGGTTAATGATGATACTTCAAATCCTGTTAAATCACATGATCAAATTTGTGATGTTCAGCCTACTCCTTTTAAAGAACCATCTGCAAGGGTAAAGTTGTACAATCCTTTGGATAATGTTATAGGATTTGTTGATTAGATGATGGTGACACGGAGAAAGGCTATGAATGAGGTTCCGTATGCATGCTATACATCTTCATTGGAACTTAAAAATGTCAAAGAAGCTCTTCAAGATAGTGATTGGATTAATGTTATGCAAGAAGAACTTCTGCAGTTTGTTAAGAATGATGTGTGGTATCTTATGCCAAGACCGAAGGAGATAAATGTGATCGATAGTAAATGGATATTCAAGAATAAAAAAAATGAACATGGTACAGTAGTTAGGAATAAGGCTAGGTTTGTTGCTCAAGGTTATATTCAGTTGGAGGGTATATACTTTGATGAGACGTTTGCTCTAGTGGTGAGACTTGAATCTATTCGAATTTTGTTTGATATTGCTTCTCATCTTGAATTCAAGTTGTATCAGATAGATGTGAAGAGTGCATTTTTGAATGGTGTTCTTCATGAGGAAGTATATGTGGAGCATCCCAAATGATTTGAAGATCCTTATTATCTAGATTATGTTTACAGGCTGAAAAAAGTTTTGTACGGGTTAAAACAAGCTCCTAGAGCTTAACATGAAAGGTTGACTGATTACCTGTTGGGGACAGGTTTTAGTCGAGAGGGAGTGGATAAAACATGGTTTATTCAGAAAATTAAGAGTGATACAGTTGTTGCTCAAATCCATGTTGATGACATTGTGTTTGGATCCACTTCTAATAAGTTTGCTCATTATTTTGGAGATCAAATGAAACATGAATTTGAGATGAGCATGATTGGTGAATTGAACTTCTTTCTACGGGATTTTTGTTAAGCAATTAAATGATGGGATTTTTGTTTCTCAAACTTGTTATGCCTTGGAATTGGTGAAGAAGTTTGGTTTGGAAAAGGCTAAGTATGTTTGCACTCTTATGAGTACAAGTGTTAAGCTTAGCTTAGATACTAAAGACAAAGATGTCGATCCTACATTTTATAGGAGTATGATTGGGAGTTTGTTGTATTTGACTGCCAGTCGACCTGACATAGATTTTAATGTTGGTTTGTGTGCACGTTACCAAGCAAACCCTAAGGGACAGTGAATTACGGACTATGGTATCCATCGGGTACTAATATTGATATCACATCCTTTTTTGATGTTGATTGGGTTGGTAATATTAATGATAGAAAAAGTACTAGTGGAGGGAGTTTTTATGTTGGAAATTGCTTAGTTTATTGGCATAGCAAGAAGAAAAATTATGTTTCCCTTTCCACTACTGAGGCCGAGTATATAGCAATTGGTAGTTGTTTTACTTAGGTTTCGTGGATGCATCAAATGTTGCAGGATTATGGTTTTTCTCAAGGCACGATGACTGTGTTTTGTGATAACACGAGTGCGATAAATTTTTCTAAAAATCCTGTTCAACATTCTAGGACAAAGCATATAGATATTCGACATCATTTCATTCGTGATCTTGTTGAAGATAGAATATTGTCTTTAGAGTTCATATCCACAGATTCTCAGTTGGCAAATATCTTTGCAAAGCCATTAGATTTTCAAAAGCATGTTAGTCTTAGGAAATCTATTGGTATGCTTTCTTTAGAATATATATCTTCTTATCTATCATTCTAGGAACACATTGAATTATTTTTTATAGAATTGATAAGTAATCATGCATTTGTATTATATTTGTTAATGCATGCATTTTATTCTTGAAAATCATAAAATAAAATTTTTGAGACTGTTGAGCTTTGCCAGAGTACAAAAGTTGTCATATTTTACTCTATTTTCACATTTACTTGTCTCATTATGCATATGTGAAGTAAAGGTATCAGACTGACCAAAGATTTTTGCATGATCACTTGACATGATTATTTTATGTTACAAAACTTTAATCCTAGGTGCTAGTTGCTTCGGTGATGATTATAATGTCTGCTGAATCTGTTAATTTTTTTTAACCCGAAGTGGTATAAAGGTTCATGAGCTATGCTAGATTGGTCTATGCATGAAATATTTTTTGCATATGTATGAATGTTGTTGTGATGTTGAAAAAAATGAGATGTTTAAAATATAAAAATGCAAAAAGTAGTTCTTCAATCTGAGTAACTGGGCCTCTTACCTCAGTAAGCATTAAGTGTTCGCATAAAAAAGGGAGAAGACTAATGAGCATAAATCTCATGGAAGAAGCTCGGGCCTAGTTGGTCGTGTAACACCCCGTGTTATTATCCTTTTTACTGAAATTATCTTTGATTTAATTTCGGTAATGACGTCACTTGTTCATGACGTATTATTTATTCTTGGTATTTGATACCTGTAAATTTTTCGCGTTTAGTTTTAAAGTCGACTGGACGACATTACGCGAATTTTTATTCTCGACTACGCGGTTTCGATTCGACGTTTAATGATTAGTATTTCGATTGGATGACGACACATTTTAATTGGTCGGGCTTGTTTAGGTGTTCCGACATTGGGGTTTCTACCCCAATGTATTTAATTGGGCTTCCCGTTATTATTTCGGGCTTACGAAATTATGTTTGGGCGTTCCGATAATTGTTGGGATTTGTTATATATATATATATTGAAGTTGGGATTATTTCGCAATTATGGAAACATGGAGGGTTAGTTGTACAATTAACATATATATATATATGTATATGATGTGTACGCAATAGACCACCTGCTATGCCAGACCTGTTCTCCCATTCTCCTTCACGCACGAAACCTCTGCTACACCCTCCTTCACACGCCACAGCTCCCTCCTTCCCCATTACTGATGGACGGCTGCACCTGCTCATTCTTCTTCATCTGCTCCATGTTTGCAGGCGAGAGAGGGAGAGAGAGAACGGCCGGCTGGGTGAGGCGCGGTTATGGAGGTTTGCCGCAGCAGCAACTGCGGCTGGAGCGGGAGCAGCGGCGGCGAGCTGGCGGTGGCCGTCGGTTGGGCTGAACGGCGGCACAGGGTCGGCGAGGAGCTGCGGCTGGTGGCGCAGTCGTGCAGGGGCGGAGCAGTCCGCACGGCAGGGGTGGTTCGGCTGGGCTTCGGCCAATTTTTCGGCGACCTTCCGGTGATCGATTTGAGCCGATTTTTGGTGAGTAGCTCCGTATATACATGGTATCCGTTATATTTTAATTTCGTGAATTTAGGATGAATGGTTTGCCCGGAAATCGCATTTATAGGTTATAGATTTCGTTTGGGTTAATTTAGATTTACCCAATTTGATTAACCAATTGTTAATGGGCTTCGTATATATCGTATAGGTTGTCGAGACGGACATTTGGATATATTCGAAATATTTTTCGAACGACTTTGGTCGGTGGGCGTCATATTCGGGCGCCGGTACTGTGTTGTTTCGGACTGTTCGGTAACGTATAATTAGGTGGGAAATTATATTTCTCACTCCGCATTATTGAAGTAGTTTAGGGGTGTAAAACCCTTATTTAATTTAATATAGATATTTTAAATCGTTAATTTAAATATCTATAATTCGTTTAGAATCGGAATTGGACTTAGGGATTAATTTAAGAAAATTAATTAAATTATTTCCTATGTGATTATATTAATTCCTATTTTAATTGAATAGGAATATGCGGCTTAGAAATTCCCTGGAGAATTAAATGAGCTAGAAGATTTTGTAAACGTTGGACGTGAGAGACTTAGACGCTATTCTAGGTCCCCTTTTTATTACGTGGATGACCTGTTTTAATTATTTTAAAAAGACATGTTAATTGAAATTGAAAATATTTTCTAAGGAATTAAAGAAAATATATTTTGAAAACATGAAATGTATATGAAACTGTTTTCATATGATTTAATTGCTTTATTGTATTTAAAGCATGAAAAGAGATTTTGAGACTTATATTACCATGTGGGTATTTTTATAAATATGGTGCATTACATATTTATGTTGTGATATGATTTGATTGTACACCATGTCGTGTGAGCACATGGGTGTTGGTGCATGTAGTGCACAGTTTCACCATTGGCAGAGAGTGTTCATTTGGTGTGGTCTACTTCCTCTGTGCGTGGGGCACGAGTAGACGTTTGTGTCGGATCATCACAACAACTGGCCAGGAGGTATCACGCCTACGAAACTAAAAAGCCGGCAAATGTGAGTTAGGAGTCCAGGTAGAGGCTCATGTTCTTGACTCAAGGGTAGTCATGGCGTACGGAGTTGCAAGTTGGGCTCTCGTACAACCGTCTTCCCTGTTCAAGTGATAGAGAGAAAATCACTTGGGAAAGGCCGGTGTGGTAACTCTACACTATGATGAGTGGACAGAGTTTGTATCTGTTACCCTTGGGAAGGGTGTGTTGTGTGTGAGTATCACGGGGAGTGTTGAGTCACATTACACTGCCTATTATTTATGTGATCTCGTTTAACATGTATATGTGCTATATTACATGTGATGTTGGAGCATGTTATTTATGAATATATTGTAAACTAAATTCATATTTTATAAATGCTCAGTTGAAAATGAATAATGTGAAACAAGACTTTAAATGTGGTAATTATTAATAAGTATAAATGAAACGAATATATTTATACTTGTTGTTGTATACCTTAGTACCCTTGGGGGAGGTTATGCATGTTGGCATAGTGATTCATGTGGCTAGCGGAGGCTAGTGGTGGACCGTAGGCTTGACTTGAGTTGAGGCCTTAGAGATTGTGGTTAGTAGCCTTAGAGATTGTGGTTAGCAGCCTTGTGATTGTGGTTAGTAGCCCTGTGATTGTGGTTAGTAGTTTGGTGATCGTGGTTAGTTGTGTGAACTCTTTTAAAGATGTGAGGTTAGGGATGATTTTTGTATCAATTGAGAATTGAGGCCTTAGATGTGATGTCCCACATCGCCCGGGTAGAGGTCTGGGGATGTGCTTATATGTGCAGTGTTGTCTCCAATTGGTATGAGGCCTTTTGGGAGGAGCCCAAGAGCAAAACCGTGCGGGCTGGGCCCAAAGCGGACAATATTATACCAAGTGTTGGAGCGGGTTGTTACAATTGGTATCAGAGCCAGAGCCCGGCCGGAATTAAGTGTGGGTGCATGCACAAGCCCGTGGGTAACACCAGCGAGAACGCTGGGTCCCAAGAGGGGGTTATTGTGATGTCCCACATCGCCCGGGTAGAGGTCTGAGGATGTGCTTATATGTGCAGTGTTGTCTCCAATTGGTATGAGGCCTTTTGGGAGGAGCCCAAGAGCAAAACCGTGCGGGCTGGGCCCAAAGCGGACAATATTATACCAAGTGTTGGAGCGGGTTGTTACATTAGAGAAGGCGAGTGATGAGTTGTGTGAGATTTGATTGATGAGAAGAGGTTATGATTAGGGATTCATTAAGTACTCGAGGTACTGTAGTCTGACAGTCTTGATTCTAATGCTTAGTCCCTTCCCTTAAGCATTCCTGGTACTGTGTTTTGTACACTAGTACGTGGTCGTTGACTTGTATGTCATTCCTTGAGTTGTCGGTTACGGTGTGGTGCCGAACCTCTTCCTCGTGGTGTCATTTGATTTGGTGGAGTTGGAACGGACGGTTGTGGTCCGTGGATTCAACGTATTGTTATTCCTTCATTGTCCTTTCGGGACATTATAGGAATCCTTGTAGTTGTGTTCATTCTTACTTCGTTGTCATTTTGAAAACGGTGTTTTCTAAACTCTTTGTATTTAAAAGGAAAAATCTGTTTTCGCCTACCCCCGTATTAAATTTAAAAGTTTCAATACTTTATGAAATGATCTTGGGATCTTGTTTAAAATGATTTTCAACTTTAAAAGCCGGTGATGGCAATTGACAGAGACCGGGGGCAAGACGGTCATTTTTACTATGTGGTTCTTAAAAGTAAAACCATTTTATTATTTTCTTGGGATTCTGAGATTTCGAGACTTTTTTTCTCAATATCTCATCTTGTAGAGTTTTGAAAGGTGTTCCATTGTTTCACCTTTGTTTCCGATCATGCTTAAGTCTCGGATTGAGGCTTGTTGTTGTTCAGTGCACACATATAGTGTTGTCTTTCCCTTTTCTGGGTTGTTGGTATCACCACCTAGGTGATATGAGTTTTGCTTACGTTAGAGGCATGGATACCAAAAGGATTGGTTCGAGTTTGAAAACCTTTTTCTTAAAAACTATTGAATCTCTGGGATTATCTTTTTATTACTTCCACTCTCGGCCATTCATTTTTGGTTTCCTTGTTCACTTTTGGTGTTCTTTCCTTGTTCACTTGTGGTGTTCTTCCTTGTTCGGGTATTCTTAACCTTGACGTTGTTGTCTTGGTTAGTTGTTGGTTAGCATTGGGAATTCCTTCCCTTTGCCTTGTTTTGGTGACCTTTAGGTGGTCGTTCTCGTGAGTTGAGTTCGTCTACTCATAGTGACTTGATTGTGTGGTTTTCCTCACCTACAGTGAGAGTGTTAGTGATGTGATTAACCCATTGATGATAGTGTTATGAGGTTAATGTGGTGATGTGGTTCATGGTATTGAGGAAGTGATATAATTGAGGTGACCCAGTACTTGAGAGGTATATTTTCTCTAGAAATGGAATGAGGTTTGTTATATATATATATATTGATGATGGTTGTGTTAGTACGCAAGGACGTGGGTATTTTCCTTCCTGTGTTATCGGGGTGTGGGATTTGAGCCTTCCTTGGTACTAGTGGTGGATTTTGTTTCCTGTGGATATTAGAGGTGAGTGTGATCTCCTCTATTGGATCTTCTGATTTGAGTTGTGAGTAATTGATGATTTATGAGGTTTGACTCAGGAGTTGTGCACTTAGTATATGTTGATGAGAGTAGTGTAGACTACCGGTTTTGGTACTTGGAGTATGAGCCGTAGTTGTACCTTGTAGACTCAGGTTGCATACTTATACATGTATACTTGTATATATATATATGTATATGTATATATCCCCGTTATATACTTACGTACGGTAGTATATGAGTACGTGTGCCTTGGGTTTTTGTGGCTGGGTTATGTTGTGGGCTATGTATCTCACTGGGTGGTTTAGCATTACCTAAACTATCATAGGATGTGGTAGTTAGAGTATCTTTTCCCACTGAGCTTATTTGCTCACAGGAGAATTTCATTCGCCCCCTGGTATTCCACGCCAGGTTGCAAGAAATATACGGCTATGAGCAGGATGCAGTGCAACGATAGCTTTCTTTTGTTTCCTTGTTACAGGTTTTGGAGTTGCGTTGGGTGATGCGGTTACGGTTGCAACACGACTGGGTTTGGGGACGATAGGTATCCACTTTCAGTTTCTCTACCCATTGTTATGGGATTGTTATGTATTTTCTTTTGGGAGCCAGTCTGTTGGCATATCCCTGTTGATGTATTCTTTAGTTCATGTATTTATTCTTTCTGATGGTTATTGTATCTATTCTGCACAGCTAGGTGCTTTACTGTATCTTATTCGATCATTTGTGGCTCTGTTGATTATTAGAGGGTTTGGAGGGGTTTTGGTTTCTTTCCATTATCTCGGCCCTAGTAGGATTGATGAATGTGGGGCTTGGAAGCCATTGTGATTATTGAATTGCTATTGGCAGGTTCTTGTGTTGTGGTTGTTGTCCGGATGTTCCATTTACAAACGGAACTCTGCCGGATTTTCGTTAGATTCTGCTGCTTTGTTTATTATCCATTTGGGTATTAAATATACCATTTATACCATTAACCCATATGTTTTCTTGGTTAATGATGTCTTAGTTGGTTATTTGTATTAAGGATCACATCCTGGATTCCTCGGATGTCCCTGTTCGGGAGTCTTAGGAATTTAAGAGCGTGTCAGTTGGTATTGGAGGATGCTAGTGAGTTTCTAGCATTCTACTTGACATGGAGTATATTTTTATTGTTATTCCATGTGTCTCTTTGTTGTTGTTGACTCTAGTAGTCGCTTGACTAGCGTCATCCCTTAGAGATTCGCTGATTCTCTAGATTTGAGTTTCGGGAATCTTAGGGGTGTGACAGCGTGGTATCAGATCATTTTACCCTTTCGTGGGTATTTGATGATTGAATTTCGTTGGTTCTCATTTCTTTTTACTTCCGCAATCACTCCCTTAGCTCTTAGGCTCGGGTTTCGGAGTCCTAGGAATTTGGGGCGTGACAGGTCGGGACTAAAAATCCTCACTGGAAAGTCCGGAGCTTAGAAAGACAAAAAGGGATATGGTGAGAAAGTTGAAAAGATGGAAAGGAGGAACTTGTGTGACAAAGAGAAAGTATCTTTTATTTTTGCCTTCTAGTTTGGATCTTGGATTGAATTATTATCACGGTTGGTGGGGAGATTATCAGCTTTAGTATGTATTGTTTTCATCTTACCTTAGTGCTTACACATGAGAATTTTCATATATATATATATTTCTAAAACTTGACTTGTGCATTCTTGAGTTTACAAGGTATGTGTGTTGATTTTCTTCTATGCCTTGTGTATAATGGTCGAGTTAAATATGAGAATATGATATATTAATGATTGGATTTGTGTCTCTACTGCCTTGCTCATAAATTTCTAAAAGCAAAAATATTTTATTTTATTTTTATTCATGACATTTTGCATTCATGCATTAGTAGTAGAGTCATACATCGTAGAGATTTCTGTTACCCTGAGAATTTGAATATGATCTGATAAGAGTTCTATATCTTGGTGTTTTTCATTGAGTACTTCCTTGCATTTCTCTACATTGTTGCTATAGCATATACTCTCTTTGCTTGACATTTCAGTGACAAAAAGGGGGAGAAGTTTTAAGTAAGTATTAAGTGAGGGGGAGAGATTGTAGAGATTGTTTGATTGATTCAGAGGGTGAAGTATTTAGCAAGGGGGGAGTTTATTCTCAGGGGGGGAATGATGATCATTATGTGTGCATTGTTGTTATGATTTTCTTATAATAATTTTATGTCTGTTTTCCACACTTGTGTTTAATGGTTTGTTCACTGTTGTGGTTACATGATTGGTAGACTGTCATGAAAGCAAGGTGATAATTTATATCTATGTTTGTCGGTGTGTGTTCATAACTATATATGTTATGGTGTTATTTGTGAGGCTATATTGTATAACATGGTTTTGTCTCAGAAATGCCAAGGGGGAGATTATAAGAACATTTATAGTATTATTTGTGTTTGACATGTTCTAGACAATAACCATATTGAGTGAATTATCGTGTTGAGAGTTTTGCGTATTTGCAATCGAGTTGTTAGTATGTTCGTTTCTATCTCGAGAAAGAAGTCAAGGAGTGTGCTAAAGCAAAGAAAGCTACCGGAGGGCAAAATTTTCATTTCCAAACAGTATGACTTCAACCAAAAGCATCAGGAGTTCGAGATGACCAGTTTAACTCAAATATGAATAAACTACAAAAGATGCAACATACCTATGTTCGCAGAGGCTGAAACCGGACAAATTGACTCTGACCTACGTTGTGCTTTTGGACCTGGGAGGGGACCTTACGCCCTAGACCTATGACCAAGCGTAGGTCCCAATGCTTGGTCACATGATCACTTGTTATGCAGGATTTGTTTCGAGTTGCTTTCGGATTTTTTCCAGTTTAGTCCCTACTTCGAGTTTTTAAGTGATCGACGACTTCAGACCTTTATATATTGGCATATACACATATGTACATCAGATTTTAGAGGATTTATCAAGGTATTGTGAAATTACATAAGAGGGCAAGGCTAGGGTTTTTTATGACTTGGTCTATAAATACCAAGGTTCTACAAGGGAAGAGGCTATAGTTTTTGACGACGAATTTTTAAGAGGGTTTTTGGTGAGAGCTCTGCAATATTCTATCGTTCTTATTCTTCAACAAAGTGATACACATAGAGAGGTGATTATTGAGTGATCATACATAATTGTGTTCTCTCTTGTGTTGGATTTCTTCAATCGTGCTTCTACACCGAGGTTCTCTACGCACGAATGGATGAATGATTGCTGAAAAATCATCACACCGTCCATTGCAATGAGGTTGCTTTGATCCGTCCGAGTATGGAGCGATTCGAGGATTTCAAACCGCGAGTAGAGAAAGGTAAATCATGCGTGATTTATGAGTCTCTCATAGTGTCCGGCAGAGTAAGCGTGCTTCGTGAAGTACGAGTAATTCAAGGGATTCAGACCGCGAGTAGAGGAAGGCATATCCTGAGTGTTTTTAAGTCTAAAACTCTCATAGAATCTCAACTTGTTGATTCATAGTGCATCGGTACCTGAGTGTACCAGTGGTTTTTTTTCCTTGGAACATTTCCTTGGTTTTTTCACGTATAATTCTCTGTGTCGTCTCTTCCTTTATTTTCTGCACTATATTAATGTTTGCTTGATATTGCTTGAATGATGTGATTTGGGAATTAGACTTTTGTGATTGGATTAAACTTGAATTTTTCGTAATTAAATATTAATTTGTCAATAAAAGCCTATTCACCCCCGCCCCCACCCCTCTAGGCTATTTTCACCATCGTCTAGGTAATTCAACAAGTATGGGATTGACCCTGCTATTAATGGAATCCCTAAATCCCCAATTAAAAGTATTCAAATTGAGATATTGGACCTACTGATATCATTTTTAATCAGTGGGAGTTGCCAAAAGATATGAAAAATAAGTTATCACTTTTTCGTTAGGCTCCATCCCATTGGGATTATACTTGGGTTGAGAGGTTTGTAACCAAAATTTGGTACTATTATTAATAAATTATAATGTTGGTACTTTTTCAATTTAATTTTAGTGTTCTATTTTTTCAACTTTGTTTAGTGCATGGTTATAGGAAGCATGTATATCTTTGCGTTGTCCTTCTTAGTGTTCTTTTTTCCCGTTTGCCTCACTTATACGTCTTGCATGTTGTTAGCCTAGCCCGAATGTCCAGTTGTGTATAAATATTTGTTACCTTTGCCTCAACGGAATTTATCCTGTTGGTCAGTCAATACATGTGATTCATAATTTATCCTGTTGGTCTGTAGATATATGTGATTCATGTACCATTTAATATGTAAATGTTGTAGTCTGTATTTATTTGCATGTGACTCATATCTATTTGCTAGTTTTAAAAATATTTGAAGTTATGTTTTCAGGTAGTTGTGCAATAAATCTGGAATAAAATTGGTGTTTATTACTGCAAAATCATATATTAGTATAGATTAGTTAGTTGATCACTAATATAATAGTTGCAGAGGATGAGCTCCCGAGGATCTTTATCTCGCGCGGTTCGAAGTTGTCCCTTTCAAAATCGTTTATGTCACTGTGAAGAAAAAGCTGCCATATATATTTTTGAGATAGCAGAGAACCCTGGAAAGTTATTTTTCACATGCAGTCGTCAAAACTGTCCATTCTTTCAATGGTGGATTCCACCACGTACAACTACCGACGATGAAGAGGAAGTAGCCTCACCACCTCCAGTGCCTCATCAATTTGCCCAACTCAGCTCAATCATCTATTTTGTCAAGTCATTGGTGGTAGCAATCGTGTATGTGTTTGGGCTGTTATTTTTACTACTGTTGTTTGTGTCCCTTTTCCTCAATTGAAACTTTTTGTATTTGAGAGACTGTAATTTTGGCAAGAATGGTACGTTTTAGGAGGCAAGGTATATGTTGCATTTTGTTACCTTTGCCTCAAGGTCTGGTTCTGTAAAAACAATTGGTACTATGTATGAATCTAAACTGGACAGAGTTTGTAAAATATTTGTGTATTTTGGCCATACCATGTGGTAATGGTTGTTTATATTGACAGTGTTTCAACATACACTCCTCTATTTTGTTTTGGCAAACTAATGTGTTTAAAATGAAAGGTGGGGTGATTTTTCTGGGATATAATGACAACATAGTTTTTTGAATCTGTACAATGAACAATATATTATGTTTTTGAATAGGTAATAGAATGCTTAATTTATCTTAAGCTTGAATGAAATTGTATTGGTATGGTACTGAAATTGTATTACTAGTATTGGTTGTGGAATGTACGCATATTGATGACCCATTTGCAATTTGTTTTTAGCATAGTTAAAACCAGGTTGCACTAGTAAAGCAGTTGACTGTCCAATTTGTCCAATATGCAGCAATATTTATACCAATTGTAGCAAACGAGCTAATAGTAAAGTAGTTGACTGTCCAATATGTAGCAAATATGCATCTCTACATCCAAGTGTAGCACCTATACCCTAATTGAATCCCCAAGGTGTAAGAATATTCATGGAATCCATTAATTAAAAAACATTTTTAACAAATACTAAATACTATCCTAAAATATAAAAACTTAAATGTAGCATCTCTACATCCAAATGTAGCACCTATACCCCCTATCCAAATATACTTATGAATCTTAGTTTGAGGCAAATTTATATGAAATATATTTCCAAATAGCATCCCAAACAAGTTTGAAAAAACAAAAATTAAAAAACTTTCTCTCCTCAAAAAGTTTGTACAAAACCCTAAATGGGTAAACCACAAGTTTGGAGGTAAGGGTATCCCTATCATTACCCTATCTTAGCTTTTATTTTAGGGATTCAACCACTGAAGTATTGCTTTAACCAAGTGCAACATTGTTTGTAACACCCCGTGTTATTATCCTTTTTACTGAAATTATCTTTGATTTAATTTCGGTAATGACGTCACTTGTTCTTGACGTATTGTTTATTCTTGGTATTTGATACCTGTAAATTTTTCGCGTTTAGTTTTTAAAGTCGACTGAACGACATTGCGGTTTCTCATTGACGACTTCGAGAATTCTCGTTATCGACTATGCGGTATAGTATCGATATTAAATGTTTAGTGCTTCAATTGGATGACGACACATTTTAATTGGTCGGGCTTGTTTAAGTGTTCCGATATTTTGGGTTTCTACCCCGATATATTTAATTGGGCGTCCCATTATTAATTCGGGTTTGCGAGATTACGTTTTGGGGTTCCCGGTATTTTTCGGGATTTATTATATATATATATATTTAATTATATATATATATAGTTTTGGGGTCATTTCGTAATTACGGATACTTGAAGGGTCAGTTTTGCAATTATGGACATTTAGAGGGTTGCTTTTGCAATTAGGGCATATATGTGTATATGTATATACAGGTCTGCTGAGCTCCTTCTCCTACACGACACCACTCCCATTTCTCTTCATTTCTTCTTCGTTTCTTCTCCACGACTGAAGCAGCTCCCTACTTCTCCATCTTCGGTCGCCGGTCATGGCGAGAGAGAGAGAGAGAGAGGAGCGGTTGGAGAGAGAGACCTCGGGTTGTTCTCCATGGCAGACGCGGCTGCGCAGCTGGAGCAAGGGCACGGCGGCGGTCGGCGACAGCATGGTGGTCGTCGGTTGGGCTAGGCGGCGGCGCGGGAGGCCGTGGTGGCGTAGGGTGGCGCCGGACAGAGCTGGGCTCGCGCAGGGGAGGCGCGCGTGGGCAGGGGCGATCCGGCTGGGCTTCGGCCAATTTTTCGGCGACCTTCCGGTGATCGGTTAGAGCCGATTTTCGGTGAGTAGTTTCGTACCTACGTAGTATTCGTCATATATTAATTTCGTGAATTTACGATGAACGATTTGACCGGAAATCGCATTATAGGTTATAGATTTCGTTTGGGGTATTTTAGATTTAACCCAATTAATTAACCGGTTATTAATGGGCTTCATATATATCGTATAGGTTGTCGAGATGGACATTTCGATATATTCGAAATAGTTTTTGGACGATTTTGGTCGGCGGGCTTCATATTCGGGCGGCGGTACTGTGCTGTTTCGGGCTGTTCGGTAACGTATAATTAGGTGAGAAACTTTATTTCTCACTCCACATTATTGAAGTAGTTTTGGGTGTGCAAACCCTTATTTAATTTATTATAGATATATTAAATCGTTAATTTAAATATCTATAATTCGTTTAGAATCGGAATTGGACTTAGGAATTAATTTAAGAAAATTAATTAAATTATTTCCTACGAGATTAAATATATTCCTAATTGAATTGAATAGGAATAGACGACTTAGAAATTCCTTTGAGAATTAAATGAGCTAGAAGATTTGTAAACGTTGGACGTGAGAGACTTAGACGCTATTCTAGGTTCCTTTTTATTACGTGGATTATCTGTTTAAATTATTTTAAAGAAATGATAAGGGAAATTGAAATATTTTCTAAAGAATTAAGAAAATATATTTTTGAAAATATGAGTTATATATGAAATTGTTTTCATATGATTTAAATGCTTTATTGTATTTTAAAGCATGAAAAGAGATTTTGAGATTTATATTACCATGTGGGTATTTTTATAAATATGATGTATTACATATTTATGATTGAGATATGATTTGATTGTACACCATGTCGTGTGAGCACATGGGTGTTGGTGCATGTAGTGCACGGTTTCACCATTGGCAGAGAGAGTTCATTTGGTGTGGTCTACTTCCTTTGTGCGTGGGGCACGAGTAGAGGTTTGTGTCGGATCATCACAACAACTGGCCAGGAGGTATCACGCCTACGGAACTAAAAAGCCGGCAAATGTGAGTTAGGAGTCCAGGTAGAGGCTCATGTTCTTGACTCAAGGGTAGTCATGGCGTACGGAGTTGCATGTTGGGCTCTCGTACAACCGTCTTCCCTGTTGAAGTGATAGAGAGAAAAATCACTTGGGAAAGGTCGGTGTGGTAACTCTACACTATGATGAGTGGACAGAGTTTGTATCCGTTACCCTTGGGAAGGGTGTGTTGTGGGTGAGTATCACGGGGAGTGTTGAGTCACATTACACTGCCTATTATTTATGTGATCTTGTTTAACATGTATATGTGCTATATTACATGTGTTGTTGGGGCATGCTATTTATGAATATTGTAAATTAAATTCATATTTTATAAATGCTCAGTTGAAAGTAATTAATGTGGAAGAAAATGATAATATGCCATTATAAATAAGTATAAATGAAACGAATATATTTATACTTATTGTTGTATACCTTAGTACCCTTGGGGGAGGTTATGCGTGTTGGCATAGTGATTCATGTGGCTAGCGGAGGCTAGTGGTGGATCGTAGGCTTGACTTGAGTTGAGGCCTTAGAGATTGTGGTTAGTAGCCTTAGAGATTGTGGTTAGCAGCCTTGTGATTGTGGTTAGTAGCCCTGTGATTGTGGTTAGTAGTTTGGTGATCGTGGTTAGTTGTGTGAACTCTTTTGAAGATGTGAGGTTAGGGATGATTTTTGTATCAATTGATAATTGAGGCCTAAGAGAAGGCGAGTGATGAGTTGTATGAGATTTTGATTGATGAGAAGGGGTTATGATTAGGGATTTATTTAGTACTCGAGGTACCGTAGCTTGACAGTCTCAGTTCTTGTGCTTAGTTCATTCCCCTAAGCATTCCTTGTACGGTGTTTTGTACACTAGTACGTGGTCGTTGACTTGTATGTCATTCCTAGATTCCTTGGTTACGGCGTGGTGCCGAACCTCTTCCTCGTGGTATCATTTGATTTGGTGGAGTTGGAAACGGATGGTGGTCTTCCGTGAGTCCAACGTGTTGTTCTTCCTTTATTGTCCTTTTGGGCATTATAGGAATCCGTGGAGTTGTTCATTCTTATGTGGCTGTCATTTCGAAAACGGTGCTTTCTAAGTTTTGAAAGTAAACTTTTGTACTTAAAAGGAAAAACCCGTTTCCGCCTACCCCGAATAAACGAACAGTTTTAATACTTATAAAATGATCTTGAGATCTTCTTTGAAATGCTTTTCAACTTTTAAAAGCCTGTGATGGCGACTGACGGAGACCGGGGGCAAGACGGTCATTTTTACTGTGTGATTTCTAAAAGGAAAACTATTTTATCACTTGTCTAGAGATTCTGAGATTTTGAGACTTCTTTCTCAAAATCTCGACTTGTAGTATTTTGAAAGGTGGTTTCTTGTTTCACCTTTTCTTCGGATCGTTCTAAGTCTCGGTTAGGAGGCTTGGTGTTGTTCAGTGCACACTTATAGTGTTGCCTTTCCTTTTCTTTGGGTTGTTGATGTCACCATCTAGGTGATTGGGGTTTTTCACTTGTTAGGGGCATGGATGCCGAATGAAATGGTTTGAGTTTTAAAAACCTTTTTCTTAAAAACTATGGAAATCCTTGGGATTCCTCTTTTATTTACTTTCATACTCGGCCATTCGCTTTTGGTTCCCTTGTCCACTTGTGGTGTTCCTTTCTGGTTCATTCGTGATGTTCTTTCCTTGTTTGGGTATTCTTAACCTTGACATTGTGTCTCGGTTATCTGTTGGTGTAGCATTGGGACTCCTTTTCCCTTGCTTGGGTTCTTGACTCTTACGTGGTTTTTCATATCCTTAGTGAGAGCGTTGGTGATTAATTGACATTGTTGGAGATAGCAACTGAGGTTTGTTATATATATATATATGTATATATATATATATATTGGTGATAGTATTATGAGGTTAATGTGATGATGTGACTTATGGTATCGAGGAATAGATGTGATTGAGGTGATCTAGTTCCTGAGAGGTAGATTCCTCTAGGAGTGGGATGAGATTTGTTATATATATATATTGTATAAATATATATATATATATTGATGATGGTTGTGTTAATACGTAAGGACGTGGGTGTTTTCCTTCCTGTGTTATCGGGGTGTAGGATTTGAGCCTTCCTTGGTACTATTGGTGGATATTGATCCCCGTGGATATTAGAGGTGAGTGTGTTTCCCCTCTGTTTAGATTTTCTGGTTAGCGTTGTGAGTGTTGGATGATTGGTTAGATTTGACCTTAGTGTCGTGTACCTAGTGTACGTTGGTGAGAGTAGTGTAGACTACTGGTGTTGGGTACTTGGAGTACGAGTTTTAGAGACTCATGTTGTGCATTTATATATATATATATACGTGTAGATATATATATATATATATATATATATATATATATATTCCCTATATACTTATGTATACTCGTTTACGATAGTATATGAGCGTGTGACTTGGGTTTGCGTGGATGGGACTAGTTGGGCTATATTTATATCTTATTAGACGGTTTAGCTTTACCTAAACTATCAGAGGATGTGGTAGTTAGGATATCTTTTCCCACTGAGCTTATTTGCTCACGGAGGGAATTTCATTGGCCCCCCTGGTATTCCACGCCAGGTTGCAGGAATTATACGGCTATGGGCAGGATGCAGTGCAACGGCAGCTTCTTTTGTTTCCTTGTTACAGGTTTTGGAGTTGCGTTGGGTGATGCGGTTACGGTTGCAGCGCGACTGGGTTTGGGGACGGTAGTATTCTTCTTTCAGCTTCTTTACCCATTGTTATGGGATTGTTATGTATTTCCTTTTGGGAGCCAGTCTGTTGGCATATCCCTATTGATGTATTCTTTATTTCCTGTATTTCCTCTTTCAGGATGTATTGTATCTATTCTGCACAGCTAGGTACTTTTCTGTATTCTTATTCGAGCATTTGTGGCTCTGTTGATTATAGAGAATTTGGAGGGGTTTTGGTTTCTTTCCACTACCTCGGCCCTATTAGGATTGATGAATGTGGGGCTTGGAAGCCATTGTGATTATTGAATTGCTTTGGGCAGGTTATTGTGTTGTGTTTGGTTGTCCGGATGTTCCATTTACAAACGGAACTCTGCCGGATTTTCGTTAGATTCCGCTGCTTAGTTTTATTAGTCATTTGGGTATGGAATATACCATTTCTATCATTAACCCATATGTTTTCATGGTTAATGATGTCTTAGTTGGTCATTCATATTAAGGATCACATCTTGGATTCCTTGGATGTCCCGGTTCGGGAGTCTTAGGGATTTAGGAGCGTGTCTGTTGGTATCTAAGGATACTCTTGTGTTTTTAGTATTCGTGTTGGCATGGAGTATATTCTTGTTGTTATTCCATGTACTTCTTTGTTATTGTTGACTCTAGTAGTCGCTTGGTTTGCGTCACCCCTTAGGGGCGTGACAGCATGGTATCTGGGCATTCATTGCAACCCTTTATGGGTGTTTGATGACTGAATGTCTCTTGGTTTTCGTTTCTTTTTACTTCCGCAATCACTCCCTTAACTCTTAGGCTCGGGTTTCGGAGTCCTAGGAATTTGGGGCGTGACATTGTTACAGCCAAATGCAGCATCGTTATGTTTTTAAATGTCCTGAATTATAACCTAATTGAACCCCTAAGGTGTAAGGATATTCATGGAAACCATTATAATTAAAAAACCCTTTTAACAAATACTAAATACTAAAATAAAATATAAAAACTTAAATGCAACAACTCTACTTCCAATTGTAGCATCAGTAATACCAATTGCAGCAAAAAAGTAAAACAGTTGACTGTAATGTATGTAACAAAATATATGCCAAATGCATCATCTCTACATCCAAATGTAGCACCTGTACCCCTATCCAAATATACTTATGAATCTTAGTTTTAAGGCGGGTAAATGGCTTAAAACACCCCTATAGTTTGGTAAATGAGCACTAAACACCCTTGACTTTTATTTTAGACAAAAGAATCCTTAAAAGATTTGAAAATGGGCCCAATACCCCCTTCCGTTAGTTCTCCGTTAAAAATGATCGTTAGTTGGTCATGTGCATCTCACATGACCTCTGAAATGCCATTATTACTCCTTTTAAAGGAATAGAAATACCCTTTTGTCCGTTTAATGTATTTTCAAATCTTAAAAACTTTTAAAATTTGAAACAAATATATTAAAATATATAAATTTCAAAAACAAAATTATAAAATTTGAAACAAATATATATTAAATTTTAAAAAAAATCAAAAAATAAAAAATAAATATAAAGTTTGAAAAATATATATAAAATTCGTAAAAAATATATAAAATTCAAAACAAATATATAAAATTTGAAACAAATATATTAAATTTGGAAACAATTATAAAATTTGAAAATAAATTTAAAATTCGAAAATAAAACATATGAAACACGTAAAAAGTATATAAAATTCAAAAATAATATATAAAAATAAAAAATATATATATAAAATTCGAAAATATATATATAAATTTTAAAAAAAACATATAAAATTAGAAACAAATATATATTAAATTTTGAAAAAAATTATAAAATATGAAAATAAATACAAAATTCGAAAAAAACATATAAAATTCGTAAAAAATATAAACAAATTCGAAAATAAATATAAAAATATAAATTTCAAAAACTTTTATATTTCTTTTGAATTTTATATTTTTTCCCAAATTTTATATATATTTTCCAAAATTTATATTTCTTTTTGAAATTTATATTTTTGTTTCAAAATTTATATATATTTCAAATTTATATATATTTTTTGTCACGCCCCAAATTTCCTAAGAATCCCGAACCGGGACATCCGAGGAATCTGGGTCATGATCCATAAAATGAGCGACCATTTAAGATACTAAACAACCATAAATCTATTGGAATCTTGTTATCAATAATAATTCCATACATAACAAAGCGGAAGCTAAACCAAATGATACACAAGGCATGTCTAAGTGCCGAAATAATACATCTCTACAACGATGTAACAATACTGAATACAAGGAAGGGATAGGCTAACAGACTGGCTCCCAAGAGGTACAACATCTATGGTCCCAATACAGGGAACAAGAAAATGAAACAAAAGGTACAACTCTATATATATGGCGTCCCAAACCCCGCAACAACATCAATACCACGAGCCATCATGCAGTCCACGTTGTCCATAACCGAAACATTTCTTGCAAACTGGTGGTGTAAACCACCAGGCATACCGCTACCGGGGTGAGCTCATTGAGCCCCGTAAGAGAAATAAATCATAACCGTCACATCCTATGACCGTTCAAATCGAGTGAAAACCAACCCGTGTACATGCATCTACCCTAGGTAAATCAAATGTCCCACATGGTAATCACGCCATGATGAAACCCCATAATACATCCCACTAGTCCCCTACCATGCATCCACAAATAGGCAAATAACATAGAGTGAAACTATATCGCAACAACATGAAATAACTCACACCTATATATATATATGCACGTATATATATATATATACATACAACGATATACAACCAATACCAGATACGTAGTACAACCCCCGTCATAGATTACTACGACTTGTACCCGTCAGTCCCACACTGACAATCAACACAACACTATCACCTCAACACTATCACCAAATCATGGGAGTAAACCTCTTATTAATAACACTTATAGTTCCTAGGCCACAGGTACACCGAACTCCAAAACCTCAAATTGTTATCGAATCATACTATTAATCACTTCACATACCACTAATGACATCCATAAACCCAACACAGAGGTAAAACATTAATTTAAACCTAAGGTAATTCATAAAGTTTGCCTAACAACAAAAGGAAGTGAAATGGATTGAATAACCCATCACACCGACCACTCAAAGGTCACATGTTCGCCAAAGGGTAAAATGGTCATTTCAAGGGAAATGATGTACTTTCAAAGGTTTCCCCACCTATTTGGACATAGGTTGAACCATAGAAACAAACAGGATCAAATTCAAAGTCCTAACGCAAGAGATATGAAGTTTTGAAAACGGTATCGGACAACGCCGATAAAAAAAATGAAAAGTTGAAGTACCCCTTTTTCTCCAAGGGTAAAACAGTCATTTACAAATTTTGAGACTAGCACAAGCCATAGGAAGAAACGGGACCTCAATCCGAGTTACGAGGTGAGAGAAATGAATTTTCGAAAATCAGGAATAATCCACACAAAGCTAACCCAGTCGACTGACTAGTTTACCCAGTCGGCTGTCTGATGACCCAGTCGACTGGCTAAGGACCCAGTCAACTGGCTGGACCAGAGAGTTCCAAAATTCTTACGGGAAAAAGCTTAGTTGACCCAGTCGACTGCCTAGAAGGGGCCAGTCGACTGCCTAGATTAGAAAACCTCAAAAATGACTTCCAAACAACTTCAAAGCCTTAGGAATCATGAGACAAAAGTCCTCAACTCATTTAGGAACTTTAGAAATGAGAAACTATCATTTAATCTCGGTTTATTTTTATCAAAAATACTTTCTTGAAAATCCGCAAAAACAAACCGTCTTGCCTCTGGTATCCGTTTTTGATACCACCGACTTTCAAAAGTCAAAATCCTTTATTTCTTGATTTTTAAAACCATTTCAAAACTCAAAGTTTTTTTTCGCATCACGGGGGTAGGAGAAAACGGGTTTTTCACTCAAAGACCGAATAGACTAAAACACAGGTCTACGAAAAATCCGTTTTCGGGAACAACCGAACCAACGGAAAAAAAACAAGTGATTTTAGAGACGCTCAAATGAGGCAAATGAATGAAGAACCAAAGTTCGAAAGCAACTTGAAGATAAGGGCAAGTGACTATACACAAGGCACTAGCTCTAACCCAACCACACTTCGCTCCACATTAAAATTCACAACCCTATTACGACTTAACCGGGAATGACTACAACTCCGACGAAATTCCATTCCTTAAGACCGTTAAAGGGAACCTAGTGGCCGTTGCCACGGAACCAACTAGTTTCAAATCAAGAATCCCTTCCGATTCTTTCAATCTCAATTTCATATTCGAAACCACATCACCTAGGTTTCTAACAAGATCATAAGGTCATTATTGTCACGCCCCAAATTCCTAGAGCTCAGAAAACCGAGCCTAAGAACTAGGGGATTGAACGAAAGTGAAAGAAATGAGAACCAACGACATTCAATCATCAAACACCCATAAAGGGTTGCAATGAATGCCCAGATACCATGTTGTCTCTCCCCTAAAGGGTGACGCAAACCAAGCGACTACTAGATTCAACAATAACAAATAAGTACATGGAATAACAATAAGAATATACTCCATGCCAACACGAATACTAAAAACACAAGAGTATCCTCAGGTACCTAGGACACGCTCCTAAATCCCAAAGACTCCCGAACTGGGATATTCAAGGAAATCCAAGATGTGATCCTTAATACGAATGACCAACTAAGACATCATTAACCAAGAAAACACATGGGTTAATGATAGAAATGGTATATTCCATACCCAAATGACTAATAAAACTAAGCAGCGGAATCTAACGAAAATCCGGGAGAGTTCCGTTTGTAAATGGAACATCCAGACAACCAACCACAACACAATAACCTGCCCAAAGCAATTCAATAATCACAATGGCTTCCAAGCCCCACATTCATCAATCCTACTAGGGCCGAGGTAGTGGAAAGAAACCAAAAGCCCTCCAAACCCTCTATAATCAACAGAGCCACAAATGCTCGAATAAGAATACAGTAAAGCACCTAGCTGTGCGGAATAAATACAATAACCATCAGAAAGAATAAATACAGGAACTAAAGGATACATCAACAGGGATATACCAACAGACTGGCTCCCAAAACAAAATACATAACAATCCCATAACAATGGGTAGAGAAACTGAAAGTGGATACCTATCGTCCCCAAACCCAGTCGTGTTGCAACCGTAACCGTATCACTCAACGCAACTCCAAACCAGTAATAAGAAAACCAAGGAAAACTGTCGTTGCACCGCATCCTGCCCATAGTCGTATATTTCCTGCAACCTGGCGTGGGAATAGCAGGGGGCAAATGAAATACCCCTGTGAGCACATAAGCTCAGTTGGAAAGGATACTCTAACTACCACATCCTCTAATATTTTCGGTAATGCTAAACCACCCAGTGAGATACATAGCCCACAGCATAACCCAGCCACGAAAACCCAAGGTACGTGCTCATATACTACCGTACGTAAGTATATAACGGGGATATATATATATAACTGTATATATATATATATATATATATATATAAGTGTATATATATATAAGTACACAAAATGAAACCATAAGGTACGACTAAGACTCGTACTCCAAGTACCAACTCAGGTAGTCTACACTACTCTTACCGACGTACACTAAGTACACAACACCTGAGTCAAACCTCACAAATCATCAATTACTCATAACACAAATCATAAGATCCAACAGAGGAGATCACACTCGCCTCTATTATCCACAGGAAACAAAATCCACCACTAGTACCAAGGAAGGCTCAAATCCTACACCCCGATAACACAGGAAGGAAAACACCCACATCCTTGCGTACTAACACAACCATCATCATTATATATATATATATATACAATATATATATATAACAAACCTCATTCCATTCCTAGAGAAAGTCTACCTCTCAAGTACTGGGTCACCTCAATCATATCATCACATAAACACCTCAATTGCTATCTCCAACAATGTTAATAAATCACCAACACTCTCACTAAGGATAAGAAAAACCCCGTAAGAGTCAAGAACCCAAGCAAGGGAAAAGAAGTCCCAATTCCAAACCCAAAAGATAACCGACACCACAACGTCAAGGTTAAGAATACCCGAGCAAAGAAAGAACACCCAAAAGTGAACAAGGAAACCAAAAGCGAATGGCCGAGAGTGAAAGTAATAAAAGGATGAATCCCAGAGATTCAATAGTTTTTAAGAAAAATGTTTTTAAACTCGAACCAACCCATTTGGTATCCATGCCCCTAACGTAAGAAAAACTCATATCACCTAGGTGGTGACACCAACAATCAAGAAAAGTGAAAGGCAACACTATATGTGTGCACTAAACAACACCAAGCCTCATAACCGAGACTTAGAAATGAACCGAAGAAAAGGTGAAACAAGGAACCACCTTTCAAAACACTACGGGTTGAGATTTTGAGAAAGAAGTCTCAAAGTCTCATAATCTCAAGTAATAAAATAGTTTTCTTTTAGGAAATCACACATTCAAAAATGACCGTCTTGCCCCCGGTCTCCGTCAATTGCCATCACCGGCTTTTAGAGTTAAAAATCTTTCAAAGAAGATCCTAAGATCAGTTATAAGTATTAAAACTTTTCATTTCTACAGGGGTAGGCGAAAACGGGTTTTTCCTTTTAAGTACAAAGAGTTTACTTTAAAACTTAGAAAACACCGTTTTCGAAATGACAGCCAAATAAGAGAAAACACAACTCTACGGATTCCTATAATGTCCAAGAGGACTGTAAGGGAAGAACAATACGTTGGACTCACGGACCACAACCATCCGTTTCCAACTCCACAAAATCAATGACACCACGAGGAAGAGGTTCGGCACCACGCCGTAATTAACGACTCAAGGGATGACATACAAGTCAACGACTACGTACTAGCGTACAAAACACAGTACAAGGAATGCTTAGGGGAATGAACTAAGCATAAGAACCAAGACTATCAGACTACAGTACCTCAAATACTTAATGAATCCCTTAATCATAACCTCTTCTCATCAATCAAAATCTCACACAACTCATCACTCGCCTTCTCTAAGGCCTCAATTATCAATTGACACAAAAATCATCCCTAACCTCAAATCTCCAAAATAGTTCACACAACTAACCACGAACACAAAACTATTACCCTTGCCTTTTCTAAGGCATCAACTTAAGATCAATGCCTTTTCTAAGGCATCAACTTAAGATCAACTCTACAATCCATCACTAACTGCAACTAACCACAATCACTAAACTATTAACCACATTCTCTAAGGCATCACTCCACATCAACTCAACAGTACATCTCTAACCTTAACTAATCACAGAAGTCACAACGTCAATATACATAACCTCCCCTAAAGGCATAAATGTATATGACAACAAGTATAAAGATTATAATTCATTTTTACTTTTCCAATTTCCGCATTTAATTAATGTTTCACATTAATTACTTTCAATTGAGCATTAATAAAATAAGAATTTATTTTGCAATATTCAAAATTTTAACATGCTCTAATTTCATATATACATATCAATAAAATCACATGATGATATGCAATGCACCGTACTCACAGACCGTCTGTAGTACACACACACAAAAACACACCCTTCCCAAAGGTACTGGATCATTCTCCACCATTCCCATGATGATACAAGCTCACTAAGGAAGGTAGACTCATCGAACCGTACATCCCAAATGCTTTTAACACTTACACTTTTTATCGGGAAGACGTGCTCCACGACCTAGTCGCGCACTAGGGCCTTGGACAATATGTCCTCCCCTTATCGTCTGCGTTTCTCAGCTTTTTAGTTCTGTGGGAGCAAGAAGCACCCCCTGGCCAGTTGTTTCGATGATCCAAACACAAACGTCTACTCGTGCCTCACGCACAAAGGAAGTAGACCACACCAAATGAATCTATCTGCAAATGGTGAAATCATGCACTAACACCCATGTCTCACAATACATGGTGTACGCAATAAAATCATGTCCAACATAAATATGTCATGCATCATATTTATGAAAATACCCACATGGTAATATCAACATAAATCTCAAATTCTGTACATGCTTTTAAAAATATATTAAAGCATTTAAATCGTGAGAAAATAGATTCATGTTCTAAACAATATATTTTCTTTAATTATTTAGAAAATATTTCAATTTCAATTAACATGTCTTTTTTTTAAATAATTTAAACAATTATTTCACGTATACCAAAAGGAACCTAGCATATCGTCTAAGCTTTTCGAATCTCTAATAACCCATTTAAATTCGTATGGGATTCTAAGTCGTCTATTCTTATTTAATTTAAATAAGAATATTATTTAATCACATAGGAATAATTTAATAAATGTTCTTAAATTAATCCCTAAGTCCATTCCGATTCTAAACAATTTATAGATATTTAAACTACCAATTTAATATATCTATATTAAATTAAATAAGGGTTTGCACCTCTAAACTACTTCAATAATGCGGAGTGAGAAATATAATTTCCCACCTAATTATACGTTACCGAACAGTCCGAAACAACACAGTATCGGTTAATTAAATTGAGTAAATCTAAATTAACCCAAACGAAAACTATAACCTATAAATGTGATTTCTGGGCAAATCGTTTAATATAAAATCACGAAATTAATGTATGGCGAATACTACGTATATACGAAGCTACTCACCAAAAATCGGCTCAAACCGATCACCGGAAGTCATCCGAAACGCCAGCCGAAGCTCGGCTAGAATCGCCCTTGTTCACGCGCTGCTCGTGCCGCCGCCTCTCGCCACGAGCGCCGCCGCCGTCCACAGCCATCGCCGCCGTCTGCCCTAGCTCCAGCCGTTGCTGCCAATCGCCGCAAGCCAGCGACCACCGCTCCTCAGCTAGTTGCGCAGCTCCCTCTCTCGCCGGCGACTCTCACTCTCCACGGCTCCTCTCTCTCTCTCTGCAAAACGATAATGGAAGAGGAAGAATGAAGCTGTGTCAGGTGAAGAGGAATGAAGGCAGAGTGTAGCAGGTCTGTTGTAGGTGAGGAGAAAGGTAGCGTACACGCATATACATATATATGCCATATTTGCACAACAATCCCTCAAGTTATCCTTAATTGCAAAATGACCCCCACAATATATATAATTACAATTAAATATATATATATATATACAGTAAACCCTAATAATTATCGGGAACGTCCAAACATAATCTCGCAACCCGAAATAATAACGGGATATCCAATTAATTATATCGGGTTAGAAACCCAAACGTCGGAACACCGAGAAAGTAAATTAATACGCTTCACACCGGATCCATAAAAGTACTAATACCGTAACCGAAATAATCGAAACGATATCGTGTAGTCGAGAATAAGAATTCGCATAGTCGTCAAAGAGAAACCGGAATGTCGTCCAGTCGACTTTAAACTAAACGCGAAAAATTTACAGGTATCAAATACCAAGAATAAATAATACGTCATGAACAAGTGACGTCATTACTAAAATTAAAATTTAAATAATTTCAGAAAAAAAGAAAATAACATGGGGTGTTACAATTATACACCATCAACCAAGATCACAACCTATACCGACTTTACTTATCACAAGAAAGCCCTTAAACCAACTCATATCAAACCCCCATCTTAGGGTATAAAAGCACATAGAAATAAGCATAATTATTGATCTCACATTATACTTTAAGCAAGGCATGAAATTTACATTTTTCACATCCTTCAATTCCACTTGAGCATTTTAATAACAAATGAATTATATCACAAAATTCATATTAAACATGCTCCTCAATTACATGGAATAATATCATACTTCACATGTAAACATAAATCACATATACATGTCAATATGAAATCACATAAATGTCAAACAAATATAATGTGACTCATACACCACCCTTTGCCCACATCACGTGGTTAACGAATACGCACTCCACCCATTTACAAGGAGAAAGAGTACCGCACCGATTCTTCCCAAGTGTTTTTGACACTACACTTTGAACAAGGAAGGCGGTTGCACGAGAGCCCTATTAGCAACCCCCACACGAGAGCGGCACATACCACCACGATGGGGCAGTAACCAACCCTATTCTAAAGATCCGAGAGTGACACATACCACCACGATGGGGCAGCAACCAACCCTATTCTAAAGATCCGAGAGTGGCGCATACCACCACGATGGGGCAACAACCAACTCTATTCACCTTTTGGCTTTTTAGTTCCATAGGTGGGAGACAACTTTACCTGGCTAGTTGTTGCGACGATTCGACACAAAGACACCCCCACATGATTTCACAACCCACATATACTAACACCATGATTTAACACTACATGGTATTCTCAATATGCATCTAGGTTCGAATGACAATCATGCCTCAACATAAATATGTAATGCATCATATTTATGAACAATATCCACATGCTACCACATGAATCTCATAACCTCGTTAACATGATTTTACATCACTAAAGCAAGAATCCACGACAAGCAATTAGATCACATAATCATGCTTGCAATTTATCAAATTATACTTCAATTCACAAGAAAAACCATTCCATTCATTTAAACATGCTTTTAGTTCAATTTAGCAAGTTTTCACGTATCACATCTCAACATGTCATGAAGTCCAAAAATACCTCCAAGGTACTAACCAAAGGAACTAGCCTAATCTCATTCTAAGGCTACCCCCCTAACACCCACATGCACATATGTATAACTACTCTTACACATACACACCACAATACCCACATATATATATATCCACATATACATAGGCATACAAGCACACTTGCATATAAGAAATCTCAAGAACAATCACATAGCTAGCATGTTTCATAACCTTATTCAATACTATCAAAAATACTCTATACACAAAGGTTAAGTCACATAACATGCTCAAACCCTAACTTTATATTTCCAAGGATATACTTAGCAATTTCATTTTTAATGCTAGGAATCCTATAATCAAATTTACCCTACTACACAATCACAAGATGGCTAGTTAGGAAGTTTTCCCCCTACCTCTTGAAGAGCAAACCACCATAACCACCAAGCAAAGCTCATGAAACCCTAGCTCTTCCTCAACCGAAATCCAAGGAGTAAACCGGTGGAAAGCTACCATGACCTCCCAACCATGAATCAAGCTCCAACACAAGAAGAGAGCAAGAAACATTTAGTGGTTATAAGAAGAAACCCTAACTAGGTTTGAAATGGAAACACACAAGGGATGAAGAACACTTACCCATATTTAGCTTAAACCAAAGAGAATGACACCATCAACATCTTCTATGTTGATGGCTACACCAAACTCCCAACTTAGGGTGATGAATTCCACCCATAAGTGGAGAAGAACAAAGAGGAAGAAAGAGAGAAAATGGAGAAGAAGAAGTGAAGTCTTGCAAAGTGGAAGACTTGCAATATGTAGAGATTTCCCACTCACACCACTCACCATCCAAGGGTCCATAATAAAGATGGGGAAAAGGAAATGAATCCAAGGGCTAGGAATAAGTCTTGCCAAGTGGAAGACTTATTACATAAATCACAAAACCCATTAATTTGCCAAACAAGACCTTATCATCCAAGGGCCAAGAATGAAGATGAGAAATAATTAATCATCCAATGGTTGACAAAAAGTATTGCTAAGTGGAAGACCAACAATAATGGATTATTCCATTTAAGTGTCAACCAAACAAGGCCTTATGATCTAAGGGTCTAAAACAAAGATGGGAGAATGAGATCAAGGGCTAGGAATGAGACAACACATGAAAAGTGGAAATGACCAAATTCCTCCAAAGTTGGGGTTAATTACAAAAGTGCCATCAAGCCTCTTAATTACCCTTCTACCCCTTGTCATCCTCTCTAATTACAACTATGCCATCCATACACCAACACTTAGCCAATTCTCTACAATTTTCACTAAGTGCTCCAAATATGAAATTACTCATATACCCCTAGGTCATTTCTTTCCCAAAATCGTTTCTAATAATTTTCATTAGTTACAACATGAAAATATAACAAGAATTTCATATAAGTGCTACATCGAACGTCTACACTAAATTAGGCTAGAACTTTCGAGAACGCAACACGATTGTCAAAGTCCCAACGAGAAAACATTGCACGAACCCTCGTAGTCGTTGGCGACACTCAAATCCACAAAACCGGAAACGAAATACCACGAAGTCGTCCCGCTAAGTCCAAAACTTAAACGCGAAAAATTTACTCGTACCGAGAATACATAAGACGTCATGAATAAGTGACGTCATAAAACGTTAACACTTGGAAAAGAATTCCAGAAAAGTGAAAGGAAAACGCGGGGCAAACATTTTTTGAATTTTATATATTGTTTTCAAATTATATATGTATATTTCAAATTTATACATTTGTTTTTAATTTTATATAAATCTTTCAAATTTTATATATATTTTTAGAATTTTATATATATTTTTAAAATTTTATATTTATTTTTTGAAATTTTATATATTTGTTTCGAATTTTATATATTCTTTTCAAATTTTATATATTTATTTAAAATTTTATATATATTTTTCAAATTTTATATATTAACCATTTATTTCTTCATTGTAATGTTAAATATAGAGGGGTAACAAAGTAAATTTATCTCTTTTTTAACCGTGTTTTGATGGAAGGGGGCTTTTTTATCATAATTGAAACTATAGGGATCTGTTTGAACATGTAGGGGGTTTAGTGGCCATTGGCCAAACAACAGGGGTGTTTTATGCTCTTTACCCTTTTAAGGCAAATTTATATGAAATATATTTCCAAATAGCATCTCAAACATGTATGAAAAAACAAATATTAAAAAACTTTATCTCCTCAAAAAGTTTGTATAAAACCCTATATGGATAAACAACAACTTTGAAGGTAAGATAGGGTATCCCTATCAATACCCTATCTTAGCTTTTATTTTAGAGATTCAACCACTGCAAAACTGCTTTAACCAAATGTAGCATCGTTATGTTTTTAAATGTCTTAAATTATAACCTAATTGAACCCCCAAGGTGTAAGGATATTCATGGAAACCATTATAATTAAAAAAACCCTTTTAACAAGTACTAAATACTATCCTAAAATATAAAGCCTTAAATGTAACAATTCTACTTCCAATTGTAGCATCAGTAAAACCAATTCCAGAAAATAAAGTAAAACAATTGACTGTTATGTATGTAGCAAAATAGATGACAAATGCAGAATCTCTACATCCAAATGTAGCACCTTTACCCCCAATTCAAATGTAGTAGTGTTACAACCAAAATCAAAATTATATACAACATTATTACAGTAGATGCAGAAACACCGTTGCTTGAAATCCCTAATTATAAAACCATGACATTTTCATCTCATCCCCATCCCGTACCTGATTTTTGTATCCACAAGCGTCTCCAACTATTTTGTCAACACTTGCAGAAGTTTCATCCCAGGTCAAATCAGTTTCGGCAGTTGAGCTTCCTTTTACATCACATTTCTGACCTCAACATCAGGTAAATTTATCATATTCTTCTCCTCTCCATTTCGAAAACCATAGAAATGGTTTCTAGGATGATTTTAAACTAATTTAAGCAAATACTTCAAATACCGTAGAATTTAGGAGAGAATGATATTTGTCATTTATCGTATAATCAGTCAAAATTTATATAATTAGTCTTCTTCAATTGTTGTAAATTCTGCAGATATATACTAAACTAAACTCATTTTGACTTAATTGAATTAAAAAATTTCTTATTTCAACTCAATTTGACTCAATTAAATTGATAATTTTACTTAATTTCACTAAATTGAACTCAATTTTACTCAATTGAATTGGGATTTTACTTATTTGAACTCAATTGAATTGGTGATTTACTTAATTTCACTAAATTAAAATTAATTTGACTTAATTGAATTGATATTTTATTAAATTGAACTCATTTTGACTCAATTGAATTTCAATTTTACTATATAATATTTTCAAATTTTTTACTCCAATTAGATGTGTGTTAGATTAAAAGTTTTGTGTTCACTTACACCATATTGTACATGAATTGTATAATCTATCACGAACTTATTTAAAATTACAAGTATATCACGGGTGTTATACATAATTAATAATATATTTCCACTAAAATATTAATTAATCAACAAATTTAGAATTTAATTTTATAATGAAATTCCTATACACATACATTACTATATCCATCACAACATATTTGTTTTACATGGGGTATTAATAATTTTATATTCCTCACAATCCGAAGAGCAATAATATATAATGTGACTTTTACTAGTATATATAATGTCTGAAATCTTTATGGACTATTTTAGTAACCATAGACTATGATACTTGTTGTAACTCTAATATAATATTACTATATAATATTTTCAAAATTTTAAATCCAATTAGTTGTGTGTTACATTAAAAATTTTGTGTTCACTTACACCGTATTGTACATGAATTGTATAATCTATCATGAACTTATTTACAATTACGAGTATATCACAGGTGTTATACATAATTAATAATATATTTCCGATAAAATATAAATTAATGCAAAAAAATTAGAATTTATTTTTATAATGAAATTCTTATACCCATACTTTACTATATCCATCACAACATATTTGTTTTACATGGGGTATTAATAATTTTACATTCATCACAATCCGAAGAGCTATAATATATAATATGATTTTTACTAGTATATAATGTCTAAAATCTTTATGGACTCTCTTAGTAACTATAGACTATATTACTCGTTGTAACTCTAATATAATATTACTATATAATATTTTCAATTTTTAACTTCAATTAGTTGTGTGTTATATTAAAAGTTGTGTTCACTTATACCGTATTTTACTTGAATTGTATAATCTATCATGAACTTATTTACAATTATGAGTATACCACGAGTGTTATAGATAATTAATAATATATTTTCCATAAAATATAAATTAATCAACAAATTTAGAATTTATTTTTATAATGAAATTCCTATACCCATACATTACTATACTCATCACAATAAATTTGTTTTACAAGGGGTATTAATAATTTTACATCTATCACAATCCGAAGAGCTATAATAGATAATATGATTTTTACTAGTATATAATTTTTGAAATATTTATGGACTATCTTAGTAACCATAGACTATGTTACTCGTTATAACTCTAATATAATATTACTATATAATATTTTCAAATTTTTAACTCCAATTAGTTGTTTGTTACATTAAAAGTTGTGTTCACTTACACTATATTGTACTTGAATTGTATAATCTATCACGAACTTATTTACAATTATGAGTATACCACGGGTGTTACACATAATTAATAATATATTTACCGTAAAATATAAATTATTCAACAAATTTAGAATTTATTTTTATAATGAAATTCCTATACCCATCACAACAAATGTTTTTTACAAGGGGTATTAATATTTTTACATCCATCACAATCCGAAGAGGTATAATATATAATATGATTTTTATTAGTATATAACTAGTAATCATAGACTATGTTACTTGTTGTAACTCTAATATAATACTACTATATAATATTTTAAAATTTTTAATCCAACTAGTGGTGTGTTATATTAAAAGTTGTGTTCACTTACACCGTATTATACTTGAGTTTTCAAATTTATTTTTAATTTGAAATTCCAATACCTCATAAATTCCAATACCCATCACAACAATTTTGTTTGACATATGTATTTGATAATGTCACATTCATCAGAATCCGAAAACCTATTATATATAATCTGATTTTTTATTATATAATGATTGAAATATTTATGGACTCCAATATAATATTACCATATAATATGTTAAATTTGTAACTCCAATTCAATCTGTGTGTTATATTAAAAGTTTGTGTTCACTTACACTATATTGTACCTGATTTGTAAACCTATCGCAAACTTATTTCTAATTACTCATATATTACGGGTGTTATAAATAATTAATAATATATCAGTCATATTCAATAAACTAATCAACAATATTAGAATTTATTGTTAATTCGGAAATCCAAAACACCATAAATTATTATACCCATCACAACAAATTTGTTGTGATGGGTATAATAATTTATGGGTTGGACACAGGATATTAATAATTTCACATTGATCACAATGTTCATTTTACATTACCATGAAACAATTATTTGTTAATAACTAATGCAAGCGAGTGATTTGATAGAAAAGGAACATGGAAGGCTGAGGAAGATAATACAATCTGCTTAATTTCATGGAAATTTCAGCAACATCTGCAATTGTTTCGAAGAATAATCGACTTATAATTAGTTTTGATTAACACCTTAAATTTAATTCCCATCAAACAAACAAAGTAGTTGAAGGAAGTACACATGTTCTTGAAGTGGTGAATGCAGAATAGTAATTATAGTACAAGATTCTATAGGCATGCCTTGACCCAATTCCTAACTTAAGAAATAATGAATAACATAAATAATGGACAAAACCATGACATTGGTAGACACTTGATTCTCAAACACAGAATTCAACCGAGGAATAAAAACAATCGAGAACGTTAAACATGGAGAAAGATAAATAAATATAATTTTTAACTTAGTATTTATGAGTTGAATTATGAAGTATCTCAAGTACTACATTAAAGAATTACATATTCTACATATCATCATTCATAGAGACAATGTTGTTTTGTATATGAAGTTATCAAGTAAAAAATTATGAAAATGAAGACCAAAAACCACAACAAAGACAACATCTTGTTTGATACAAACTGTTAATCCATGCTACTTTACTGAGATTGAGGATGAGAGACACAAGTACATTCTCAAAACATATAGATCTGCAAGGCATCTTTCATATTCACCTCAGTGAAATGGCTTTGATCTTTGTTAGAATCCAACAGCACCAGAGTTTTAACTTTCTAACACATAAATTTTTATTTCTAATGCTTAGTAATATGGCATGAAATAGAACCCAGAATATATAGATCTGTAAAGTGCCAATAGGAAAATGCACACTTCCTCGGATGCAACTTGGGTGCCAACTAAAAGAAAAACTGAAAAATAAAAACCATTTTCAGCACTGTTCCAAGCAGATGAATAACCAATAATAAACAATATTGATAAAATGCACCCCCGTCATGGTTATGGGCAATCAACAACCATAGCGTCTAGAGCAAGAGAATAAGTTTATGTTAAAGCAGATAAATGAGAGAAGTGCTCTTCAGAATAAAAAATCCTAGGATAATTTAAAACTAAAATATGTTCCAAAGGTGGTTTTGTCACATGTGAATTTGTTAGACATCAAGCTCGGACTCGGAGGCCTAAAGCCAGACATACTACCCACTATTTTGTCCATCCATATGTGTTTGTGTCCTCGAGTAGTGTACAGAAGATATTTTTATCATTTATTAATATGAAAAGATCAATTCATTAACATCAAATTGAACTTTTGAGGTTAGTATCATCACTAAAATTCCCAAATTTTCCATTCTATGAGCCCTACCAACCAGTCCTCTATGACCATTTTCCATGTTAAAGCAATCTAAGTCTAAGTGGCAAAACAATAGAAAAATCAAAATTAAAACTATTTTACTAAACAAGATGGAGGAAATCAATCTGGCATACAATAGTGATCCCTAAGTACAACAACAATATGTTAAATTCTACAATATAACAAAATTCATCTTACTCAATAATAGCCCAATACAACAATGTGAGAGCTCATATATTTACAATATACTGGAAATAAATACCATTCTAAAATATCTTATACAATTTATATAAAAAAGTTAGAGGCTAAATGCAAAACTCTAAAAGTTGCGATGCCATAGACAATACCAATAATGGTGCAAAGTGATGAAGGGCATATGCAAATGCTCACAAACAAAGTGACAACATCACCTAGAAGTATACAATAATTAATGCTACATAATTCTTCAGTCACACAAAGTGGAATTAGATTTGAATATAACAATTAGAAATAGTAATACTCAGAATTCAATTGTTATCCAACATTCTACTATTCTAAAAGCTACTAACAAAATACCAAATTCCACCATATAACATAAAACCAACTCACAATATGGAAGGATAAACAAAAATGCAAAGAGGATAAAAACATGTTCTAACCAAGAAAGTCGGGCACAATGTCGATTGTGGACAAGGAAATGATTTACGAAAATATGCATCTTAGGATACCATAAGAGAACCGTAAAGCATCTCATATGCAATCACCCCTAATCCAAAAATGACAGTTTTCAATGCTATACCATGAAATATTTCTTTATTCAAACAAATCCATTAAAACATGACTTACATGAATTATATCTAATTAAAAATTATAAGTTGCATGCTATATTTTCATTTTGTGAATAATAAAAGTATTGAAACATTTCAAAAAATAAATGACGAAGGGCAAATTGGTATTTTCATATGTATTGAGTTAGTGGGTTTTGTAGAGATTAATTGACTAAGTGTGGGGAAGATGTTTAAGTGACACTATTGTGGTTGTGTAGAAGTCTTGGGCAAAGTAGTAAATTGGGTTCATAATGGCAAGGGGTGTGATTAAGTGATAAAGGGGTGGGTAACTTCGACATTTCATCACTACCTTTAGTGTTGTCACACTAGTGGCCATTGGATCAACTCTATCTTGCCATCTTCATTCCTAGCCCTTGGATGGGATTCTCTACACACCAATCCTATATCTAACTCTATCATTATCTTACACTCTTTTTCTGTTCCACACCAAGATCACACAAATACTCTCTCCCTCTACATGGAATGTTTGGCCACACTCTTCTCCCTCCTTCATTTTGCTTCAACCATGCTCTCTCATGCTCTCCATACTTGATTGGTGAGGGGTTCTTGTGTTGGGTCACTTGGGGTGGTGTGCTTGAACTCCATTTGGTAAGCTCTCTCTCTCTTAGGGTTTCAACAACCCTAGTTTTCAAAGTTCACCATTCTTTTTCCATGTTTTAATTTTTCCTAGTAAGTCTTTCTTGTGTGGTGGCCTTTCACTCATATTGTGTTGGAACTATTGGTAAGTTCAAAATTCCCTTCTCTTGAGTTTATTCTTCATGAAGCCCTAGTTTGTTATCATTAGGGTTTAGTTGGATTCTTGTGGTCGGAACCACTTTTTAAAATTAATACTTATTATGATACCATGTTAATCTTGCCTTTATTAAATGGTATTTTGAATAGAATCTTGGTGAATTGTGAAACCGAACTCACTCTTGGGAGCCTTTCCTTGAATCCTTGAATTTGTGGCTTAGCCTGGAACTCAATTTCATCATTTGAATCTCGCTTTTCTTGGATTGAGGTTGGGGAAAAATTATTTGTTTTAGTTTTTGTACGAGGGTGTGTGCGTCTATGTGTATATATGTCGTATATATATATATATATATGCGAGTTGAGTCTTGACAACTTAAACGGTGAACTAGGCCCCTTGAAAAGCATGATTATGTGATATTAATGCTTGTTGTGGATTTATTACTTAAAATTGTGAAATTATGAGCATGATGTTAAATTGAATACAATATATTGCATAATGATAAAAACAGGTATTGTGATGAAGCATGGTTATTATTGAAAACTTTGATGCATATTGAGTACATCGTGTAATGTTGAACATAAGGGTGTTGGTCTATACGGGTTGTGTAATCATGTGTAAGTTGACTTGTGTCGGATCGTCGCAATTAACTAGCCAGGGGGTGCTTCTCGCTTCCTGCGGAACAAATCTTCTGAGAAATTGAGAAATGAGGGAGGACTTGGTCCAAACTCCATTTTCACGGACCATGTTTCGATATTCCTTGTTGAGTATGTGTCTATCTCTCAAGTGAATGATCGTTGCGGACTCTACTTTACTTTGTGAACTGATATCCTCAAAGTAAATGGTAGAGTGTGTATCTGTTGACCTTTAGAGATTGGGTGTGTGATTGGGCGTGTGTACCTTGAGGTGTGTTGGTTCACAAGGCATTTAAATTTTCATATGTATAATTGTGATAACTATATTGATGTATGCTACATTCTTGAAGAATTATAATATGAGCATGTTGGGGGAATTGTTTGTTGGGTTCAATGGGGTTCCGGATTGGTGTGACAGCCATGTGGAACAAAAGACCGAACTAGAGTTAGTTGCATGTACCTTGGGTGGGTTGTACCATTCGGACTACCGAGATTGAGGCAATCATGCTTCCTCTACTAGGCTAGTGAGCTCACCCCATGCCTTATATATTTTTCAGGTGATGATTCCGTTGGGAGAGTTCTGTAGTCTCTTCGTGGACGAGTGGCATTATGTTCGCCTTTTGTGCATGGGTGGCAGACCATATTTATATTTTGTTGGGTATTAAGTTGATAAATATGTATATATATGTTCCTTTTGTCCATGTAAATCGAATGTGAAAAACTATTTTCTTTTGACCCGGCTAGCATGTTATGTAACACTCCGTGTTATTTTCCTTTTTCCTGAAATTATTTCAAATTTAATTTCATTAATGACGTCACTTGTTCATGACGTTCATGTTATCTTTGGTATTTCGCGTGTAAATTTTTCACGTTTACTTTTAAAGTCGACTGGACGACATTACGGTTTCTCTTTGACGACTACGCGAGTTCTTGTTACCAACTACGCGGTATCGTTTCGACGTTTTGTATTTAGTACTTCGACTGGGCGACGACACGTTTTAATTGATCGGGCTTGTTAGGTGTTCCGACGTTTGGGTTCCTACCTCGGTATATTTAATTGGGATTGTTTATTGGGCATCCCATTATTATTTCGGGTTCGCGCGATATTAATTGGAGTTCCAGTATTTTATTTAGGGATCGTTTGGACGTTTTGATAAAGAGTTGGGGTTATTTTATATTTTTGGATAATTGGAGGGTTAGTTGTACAATATAACATATATATGTATATGTGTACACGCAACATACCACAGACTCTTCTCCTACTTCTCTGCACGAACCTGCTATACGTTTCCTCTCCTTCACACGACACGACTTCATCTTCTCCATTCTCCATTGTTGTTGGCCGAGAGAGAGAGAGAGAGAGGGACAGCGTGAGGGAGAGCTGGCCGTGGAGAGAGAGAAACGCGCCTAGGTGTTTTGCGACCCAGGCTTTGGAGCAACCAGGGTACGACGGTGATGGAGGGAGTGTTGTTGGTGGTGAGACGCAGTAGAAGAGGCGTAGGGGCGGCGCTGGTGGTGGCTCGCAGGTGGGCGCAGTTCGCGCGACAGAGGGAGGGTCGGCCGAACTTCGACCATTTATTCCGATGACTTCCCGACCACAGTTTGGGCTGATTTTTGGAGGGTAGCTTCATATCGATGCTAGGTACGTCATACTAAAATTTGGTATTTTTCCGTTGAACGGTTTGTCCAAAAATCGCGTTTATAGGTTATAATTTTTGTTTGGGTTATTTTAGATTTACCCAAATTGATTAACCTATTGCTAATGGGTTTCGTATATATCGTATAGGTTGTCGAGATGGACGTTTCGATATATTCAAAATATTTTTTGGATGACTTTGGTCGGCGGGCTCCCTACTCGGGCGCGGGTACTATTCATGACGGGATGTTCTGTAAGCGTATATTAGGTGGGAAATTTTATTTCTCACTCCGTATCGTTGACGTAATTTGGGGTGTGCAAACCCTTATTTATTTTAATATAGATATATTAAATCGTGAATTTTAAATATCTATATTTGGGTTAGAATCGAAGTAGGATTTATAAATTAATTTGAGAAATTAATTAAATTATTTCCTACGAAATTAAATAAATTCTTATTGAATTGAGATATAATAGGTGGCTTAGTAAACTTTTGTAAAAGTTAAACGTAAGCTTAGAAGTTATGTTAGGTTCCTCTTACGTTAATGCATCATTTAATTTAAATTCTTTAAAGGCATGTCAAGAGAAATTGAAAGTATTTTCTAAGGAATTAAAGAAAATAGATTTTTGAAAACATGAATTGTATATAAATTTGTTTTCATATGATTTAAATTCTTTATTGCATTTTAAAGGCATGCTAAAGAGATTTTGAGATTTATGTTGGTATTTCATGTGGGTATTTTCTTAAATATGATGCATTACATATTTATGTTGAGACATGATTTTATTGCGTACACCATGTATTGTGAGACATGGGTGTTGGTGCATGTAGTGCATGGTTTCACCATTTTTATAGAAAATTCAATTGGTGTGGTCTACTTCTGTTTGAGTGCGGGTAGACATTTGTGTTTGGATTGTCGAAACAATTGGCCAGGGGGTGCTTTTTGCTCCCACGGAACTAAAAAGCCGAGAAACGCAGACGATAGGGGGAGGACATATCGTCCAAGGCCCTATGTGCATGACCGCATCGTGGAGATACGTCTTCTAGGATAAAAGTGTGAAGTGTCACAAGCACTTGGGATTGACGGTTCGATGAGTCCACATTCCCTAGTGAGCTTGTATCCTCAGGGGAATAGTGGAGAATGATACGTACCCTTGGGAAGGGTGTGTTTTTTTGTGTGTGTACCACAGGCGGTCTGTGAGTACCTTGCATTGCATATCATTATGTGATTTCATTGATATGTATATATGATGTTGGAGCATGTTATTTATGAATATTGTAAAATAAATTCATACTTTTATAAATGCTCAACTGGAAATGAATAATGTGAAAAACATGAATTAAAAGCGATAATTGTTAAAGTATAAATGAAACGTATATCTTTATACTTGTGGTTGTATACTTAGTACCCTTGATGGAGGTTAAGTATATTGGTATAGTGATCTATGTGGCTAGTTGAGGCTAGTGGTGGACCGTAGACTTGATGTTGAGTTGATGCGTTAGAGAATACGGTTAATAGTTTGCGATTGTGGTTAGTTGTGTAACCTTGTTGTAGATTTGAGGTTAGGGAATGATTTTAGTATCAATTGAGAATTTATGCCTAAAAGAAGGCGGTGATGAGATTGTGAACTTAGTGGAAGTTGTTGTATAGACCTTTAGGTGCCTTTCACCTTTTGAGGAATGGGTATCAATCATATTTAAGATTTTGATTGGGTAGAAGAGGTTAAAGTTGAGGTGATCTTATTAAGTACGTGAGGTACTGTAGCTTGACAGTCTTGGTTCTAGTGCTTAGTTCATTCCACTAAGCATTCCTTGTACTGTGTTTTGTACGCTAGTAGATGTCTTTGACTTCTATGTCATTCCTTCAGTTGTCGGTTACGGCATGGTGCCGAACCTCTTCCATGTGTTGTCATTCGACTTGGTGGACTTGGAAATGGATGGTTGTCTTCCATGAGTCCAATGTGTTGTTCTTCCTTTACCGTCCTTTTGGGCATTATAGGAATCTGTAGAGTTGTGTTCACTCTTATTCGGTTGTCTTTCGGAAACGGTGTTTTCTAAACTCTTTGTATTTAAAAGGAAAAATCCGTTTTCGCCTACCCCCGTAGCAACTAAAAGTTTTAGCACTTTATAAAATGATCTTAGGATCTTCTTTGAAAATATTTTTAATTCTAAAAGCCGATGATGGCGACTGACGGAGACCGGGGGCAAGATGGTCATTTTTATTGTGTGGTTTCTTAAAAGAAAACTATTTTATTACTTTTCTCGAGATTCTGAGATTTCGAGACTTCTTTCTCAAGATCTCGTCCTGTAGAGTTTTGAAAGGTGGTTTCTTGTTTCGCCTTTGCTTCGGATTATCTCTATGTCGCGGGTTTGAGGCTTGTAGTTGTTCAGTGCACGCATATAGTGTTGTCTTTCCCTTCTTCTTTGTTGTTGGTGTCACCACCTAGGTGATTTGAGTTTTTCTTACGTTAGGGGCATGGATGCCAAATGGATTGGTTCGAGTTTTAAAAACATTTTTCTTAAAAACTATTGAATCATTGGGATTCATCTTTTTATAACTTCCACTCTCGGCCATTCGCTTTTGGTTTCCTTGTTCGGGTGTTTTCACTAAACACTTGTGGTGTCTTAACCTTGACGTTGTTGTCTTGGTTATCTGTTGGTTAGTATTGCGAATTCTTTTTCTTTGCTTTTTTTTGGTGACCCTTAGGTGATCGTTCTTGTGAGTTGGGTTCGTGTACTCTTAGTGCTGGATTGAGTGGTTTTTCTTGCCTACAGTGAGAGTGTTAGTGATGTGATTGACCATATTGATGATAGTATTATGAGGTCGATGTGATTTATGGTATGGTGATATGTTGAGGTGATTCCATCCTTGAGGTATAGATTTTCTCTAGGAATGGGATGATGTTTCTTATATATATATATATATATATATATATATTGATGATGATTGTGTTAGAACACAAGGATGTGAGTGTTTTTCCTCATGTGTTCTCGGGGAGTGAGTTATCAGTATTCCTTGGTACTAGTTGTGGATTTGATCCTTATGGATATTAGAGGTGAGTGTGTTTTCCCTCTGTGTGGATTTTTTGGTTAGCGTTGTGAGTGCTTGATGATTTTTTAGATTGGGCCTTAGTGTCGTCTATCTAGTGTACGTTGGTGAGAGTAGTGTAGACTACCGGTGTGGGTACGTACGAATCTTAGTTGTACCTTATAGACTCTTGTTGTGTATTTATATATATATATATTCCCGATATATATATATACTCGTTTACGGTAGCATATGAGCGCGTGCCTTGGGTTTGCGTGGATGGGATTTGTTGGGCTATATATATCTTGCTAGATAGTTTAGCATTACCTAAACTGCCAGAGGATGTGGTAGTTAGAGTATTTTTTCCCACTGAGCTTATTTGCTCACAGGGGAATTTTATTTACCCCCTGGTATTCCATGCCAGGTTGCAGGAAATGTTACGGCTACGGATAGCAGGCGGTGCAACGACAGCTTTCTTTTATTTCCTTGTTACAGGTTTTGGAGTTACGTTGGGTGATGCAGTTACGGCTCCAGCACGACTGGTTTGGGGACGATAGTTATCTGCTGTCAGTTTCTTTACCCATTTTGTATGGGATTGTCATATATTATTTTGGGAGCCAGTATGTTGGCATATCCCTATTGATGTATCTTTTATTTTTCCTGTATTTCTTATTTTAGGATGTTATTATATCTATTCGGCACTGTCATGTGCATTTATGTATTCTTATTCGAGCATTTGTGGCTCTGTTGATTATAGAGGGTTGTGTAGGGGTTGGTGATTCCTTTCCATTACCTCGGCCCTAGTAGGATTGATGAATGTGGGGCTTGGAAGCCATTGTTATTATCGAACTGTTATTGGCAGGTTATTCTGTGTGGTTCGGTGTCCGAATGTTCCATTTACAAACTGAACTCTGCCGGATTTTCGTTAGATTCTGCTGCTTTGTTTAATCATTCATTTGGGTATGAAATATACCATTTCTATCATTACTCTATACGTTTTCATGGTTAATGATATCTTAGTTGGTCACTCATATTAAGGATCACATCTTGGATTCCTTGGATGTCCTGGTTCGGGAGTCTTAGGGATTTAGGAGCGTGTCAGTTGGTATCAGAGGATACTATTGAGTTCTAGTATTCTATTTGGCATTGAGTATAGTTTTCATTGTTATTCCATGTATTTCATTTATTATTGTTGATTCTAGTGGATGCTTGACTTACGTCACCCTTTGGATATTCGTTGATTCTCTAGATTAGAGTTTCGGGAATTTAGGGGAGTGACAGTATGGTGTTAGAGCATTTTTACCCTTTTGTGGGTGTTTGATGATTGAAGGTCATTGTTATCATTTCTTTTACTTCCATATTCATTCTCTTAGCTCTTAGGCTCGGGTTTCTGAGTCCTAGGAAATTTGGGGCGTGACATGTTAGCTAAGGTGTTATTATCGATGTATATCCCTTGGAGCGCTATACGCGGGGATTTTATTCTTTTGGTGCACTTCGGTGCCTGATTGTGCAAATATGTATTTTAGAACAAACTATAACATGTTTCGCCTTAGAGAGCTATAATATAAACATTGAATCCTTTCATTTGGAGTTGTGAATATGAAATGGATTATTTGCCAAGGAATGTATATTAGGTGTTTGGACGAAAACGGCATTTTTATAGGTTTTCAAACCAATCATTTCGTTTTAGATGAAAAACCCGTTTTCGCCTACCTCCGTTGCTCCGGCAAAATTCCATGTTTTAGAAATGATTTTAAACTCATTTCATAAAGATTTTGATTTTTACAAACCGGTGGTCGTTAGAACGGAGACCGGGGGCAAGACGGTTATTTTTATGGAATTTGTTTTTCATAAAAATAAACCGATTTTAGTTTATATTTCTTAATATTAAAGTTCCTAAACGAGTTGAGAACTTAGTTGCATGATTTCTAAGGGTTTCAAGATATTTAGAAGTCATTTTTGAGGTTTTCTGGTTGAGGTAATCAACTGGGTGAAACGGAGGATTTTTCTGTAAAACTTCTGAAGTCTCTACCTCACTCAGTTGACTGGGTCACCCAGCCAGTCGATTGGGTGGTTCCGGTTCAACCCTGTCCTGACTCAGTTTTACTATTTAGCTCATAACTTGAGCTACATGTGTCAGATGAGGGTGTTCTTTAGCTTTTTAGAAAGAGGGCTTAAAGCTCTTGATTTTAGGATTTTGAAACACTTTATTCATGTTATTTTTGAGGCCATAATGGTCATTTGAATATGACGTTATGTTCTGAACTTCGGCACGTCGCGACGGCCGATTTTCAAAATGTCATAGTTTCCTTCTCGCACATTCATATTTAGTTCCATTTGCTCCTATGACTTATTTTAGATCCAAACCTTGTCTTTATATGTTGAAATTATTATTTTACCCCTGAAATGACCATTTTACCCTTGAGTGAGAACGGGTGCTCAAATGGTCCGTTTACGGTGTCGTTTGTTTCATTCCGCTCCAAGGTCAATCCCGAGTGATCTAGTTGACCTCTTTTAGGAGTGAAATGATGTTTTTACCCTTGTGTGGGTATTTAATGACTATTGGTCATTTGTTTTCGTTTCTTTTTACTTTCGCATTCACTCCCTTACCGCTTAGGATCGGGTTTCGGAGTCCTATGAAATTTGGGGTGTGACAGCTGAATTGCCAATACATAAAATATTGATAAAATGCACCCCTATCATGGTTATGGGTAATCAAGAAACATAGTTGCTAGAGCAAGCGAATAAGTTTATTTTAAAAGCAGATAAATAAGAGAAATGTTCTTCAGAAGAAAACATCCCAGGATAATTTAAAACTAAAATAAGTTCAAAAGGTGGTTTTATCAAATGTGATTTGTTAGACATCAAGCTCGGACTCGGAGGCCTAAAGGCAGAGATATTACCCACTGTTTTGTCCATCCATGTGTGTCTGTGTCCTCAAGTGGTGTACAGAAGATATTTTTATCATTTATTAATATGAAAAGATCAATTCATTAACATCAAATTGAACTTTTGAGGTTAGTATCATCACTAAAATCCCCAAATTTTCCATTTTATGAGCCCTACCAACTAGTCCTCTATGGCCATTTTTCATGTTAAAGCAATCCAAGTGTAGGTGGCAAAACAATAGAAAATTAAAAATTCCTATTTTACTAAACAAGATGGTGGAAATCAATCTGCATACAATGGTGATCCCTGAGTACAACAACAATATGCTAAATTCTACAATATAACAAAATTCATCTTACTCAGTAATAGCCCAATACAACAATGCGAGAGCTCATATATTTACAATATATTGGAAATAAATACCATTCTGAAATATCTTATATAATTTATAGAAAAAAGTTAAAGCCCAAATGCAGAACTCTAAAAGTTGCGATGCCATAGAAAATACCAACAATGGTGCAAAGTGATGAAAGGCATAAACAAATGCTCACAAACAAAGTGACAACATCACCTAGAAGTATACAATAATTAATGCTACAGAATTCTTCAGTCACACAAAGTGGAATCATATTTGAATATAACAATTAGGAATACAAATACTCATAATTCAATTGTTATCTAAGATTCTACTCTTCTAAAAGCTACTGACAGAATACCAAATTCAACCATATAGCATAAAACCAACGAACAATATGGAAGGAGAAACAAAACTGCAAAGAGGATCAGAACATGTTCTCACCAAGAATGTCGGTCATAATGTGGATTGTGGACAAGGAAATGATTTACGAAAATATGCATCTTAGGATCCCATAAGGCAATTGTAAAGCATCTCAGACGCAATTGCCCCTAATCCAAAAATGACAGTTTTCAATGCTACACCATGAATATGCAAAACAAAATAAAACCAAAAAAAAGAAAAAAAAAAAGAAAAGAAAAATGGATGCCAAATCTCTATCAGAAAAAAACAATTCACTTAACTATAAAGAAAATGTAGGCATTGTGCTATAAATAAATAAATAAAATAATCAAAGCTACTCGAAAAACTAACCTCTCCGGAATAAGAACTTTGATTAGATATAAGAGATAAATTCAGCTCAGCAAATAAGTTATCCTCCTCTTCTTCGAACTTGAACTTCGAAGTAAGTGTATTGAAATTACCTAGACGATAGTGAAAACAACCTAGAGGGGGGGGGGGATGAATAGGATTTTTGTCGATTTTATGATCAATTAAAATTATTTAGTGGAAATTCAATTTTAATTAGTCACAAACCCTAATTCTCATGTCAATTCTCAAAAAAACAGATCAATCAATCAAATATGAATATAAGTGCAGAAATTTAAATCATGAGAAGACACAGAGATTTTTACGTGGAAAACCTTAGAAACACTCCAACTAAAAACCACGGATACGTTTGGGTATCGATGCACTATGAATCAGAGAATTTGTACAGACTCTATGAAAACGGAACTTACAACCGCTTTAATTTGATGTTCTTCACTCGACGTCTGAAAGTTTAGATTTACTCGTGCTCCACGAAGCTCTCGCTCTGATCTCCGTACTCTGACGGCTCTACTTCTCAACATATCAAAATCTCCACAAAGCCTCCTACTTCGATATCCGCACAAACAGTTCTTCAACGGATCAACGCAACCATGTTGTTATAAACAGTGTGTGAATTTTTCAGCAACTATACCATTCAATCGTGCATAGAAATCGTCAATGTAGAAATACGATTGAAGACTTGGGTATTTATAAACAATGATGATCCAGACCCTATGTTTTCCCTTCTCAAAATTTCACATCCAAACCTTATATTCTGGTGAATATAATATATATATAGCACGCACTTTGATGTATATAAGTCGTCGACAAATCATAAAACCAACCCATAGACAAATCATACATCGTAGCAAAATTTACCCAAAATCTTGCCGCAACTTCGCGTAGCTGGGCCTACGCTTCAAACATAGGTCCAAGCGTACCTCCAAGTGTAAAAATATGTTTTCTAGCCAGTTTTTGAAACTGAAAGCATAGGCTTAAGCGTAGGCATTTTTGTTAAAACCACTTTTCTCCGTAACTGTGCCAAAATGATCATCTTGAACCCATAATACTTTTTGCTTGAAGTGACGGCTTCAGAAAATGTCATTTTCGCCCTCCAGGAAACATTTTACCTCAATATGCTCATTTTCGTGCTTCACTTGTATTCTTCATTACTTCAACGTTTGATTCTGCCTTTGACGAAGCTTATTGATGTCATTAAAACCGAACAAGCCTATCTAACAGTCAACATGGTTATTGTCTAAAACATGCCATAAATAAACAATACACAAAAGTGTTCTTAGAATCTCCCCCATTGCATTTCTGAGACAAAACTATGTTTTACAATATAGTCTCACTAATAACAACATAACATCTATATACCTATGAACACATACTAACAAACATAGATATAAATTGTCACATTGCTTTCATGACAACCAATCTAGTAACCACAACACTCAACAAACCATTAAACGCAAGTGTGGAAAACAGATATAAACCGACATAATGATCATCAGAAAATCATAACAACAATGCACACATAATGATCATCATTCTCCCCCTAAGAATAAACTCCCCCTTGCTAAATACTTCTCCCTTTTAATCAAGCAATCTATCCCCCTTACTTGATACTTTTTCCCGTTTTTGTCACTGAAATGTCAAGAAAGAGAGTATATGCCATAGCAACAATGTAGAGAGATGGAAGGAAGTACTCAAGGAAAAACACCAAGATATAGAAATCTTATCAAATTATATCCAAATTCTCAGGGTAATAGAAATTTCTACTATGCATGACCCTACTACTAATGCATGAATTCAAAATGGCATGAATTAAAAATAAAATAAAATATTTTAGTTTTTAGAAATCTGTGAGCAAGGTAGTAGAGACAGAAAACCAATCATTAACACATCATATTCTTATATTTAGCTCGACTATTATACACACGGTATAGAAGAAAATCAGCACACATAACTTGTAAACTCAAGAATGCACAAGTCAAGTTTTGCAAATAAATATATATATGAAGATTGTGCAAGCACTAAGGCAAGATGAAAACAATATATACTAAAGCTGATAATCTTCCCTCCAACCGTGATGATAATTTAATTCAAGATCCAAACTTAGAAGGAAAAAATAAAAGATATTTTCTCTTTGTCATGCAATTTCCTCTTTTTCATCTTTTCAACTTTTTCACCATATTTCTTATTGTCTTTCTAAGTTCCTGACTTTCCGGCGAGGATTTTTAGTCCCGACCAACTAGGCCCGAGTGTTTTTCATAGGATTTATGCTCATCAGTTATCTCTCCTTTTTGGATTGAAAAACTGCTTTTTGCATCTATATTTTTTATTATTATTATTTTTTTTATCATTTAATCATTTCCTCTTCTTTCACCATTACCACCACATTCATACACATGTAAATTATATTTCATGCATAGACCAATCTAGCACAGCTCATGAACCTTCATACCACTTCGGGTTAAATAAAAAAATTAAAAAATTCAGCAGACATTATGATCATCATCGAAGCAACTAGCACCTAAGATTAAAGTTTTGTAATGTAAAATAATAATTCCAAGTGATCATCCAAAAATCTTAGGCCAGACTGATACCTCTACTTCACATACGCATAATGAGACAAGTAAATGTGAAAATAGAGTAAAATATGACCACTTGTGTACTCTAGCCAAGCTCAACAGTCTTAAAAATTTTATTGTCATTTATTTCAAAATAAAATCCATGATTACCTATCAATTCTAGAAGAATAATGCAATGTGTTCCTAGAAGGATAGATAATAAGATATCTATTCTAAATAAAGCATACCAATAGATTTCCTAAGACTAACATGCTTTTGAAAATCTAATGGTTTTGTAAAGATATCTGTCAACTAAAAATCTGTGGATATAAACTCTAGAGACACTATACCATATTCAACAAGATCATGATTGAAATGATATTGAATATCCATATGTTTTGTCCTAGAGTGTTGAATAGGATTTTTAGAAATATTTATTGCACTCGTGTTATCACAGAACACAATCATTGTACATTGAGAAAAACCATAATCCTGCAACATCTGACGCATCCACAAAACCTGAGTACAACAACTACCAACTGCTATATACTCAGCCTCGTCAGTGGAAAGGGAAACACAATTTTGCTTCTTGCTATGCGAAGCAACTAAGCAATTTCCAACATAAAAACAACATCCACTAGTACTTTTTCTATCATCAACATTACCGGCCTAATCAACGTCAGAAAAGGATGCGATATCAGTATTAGTACTTCATGGATACCACAGTCCATTATTCATTGTCCCTTTAACATACTTGATAATCCTTTTCACAGTAGTAATATGAGACTCCTTAGGACTTACCTGGTAACGTGCACACAAACCAACACTAAAAGCTATGTAAGGTCGACTGGCAGTCAAATACAACAAACTCCCAATCATACTCCTATAAAGTGTAGGGTCCACATCTTTGCCTTTAGTATCTATCATGAGCTTGACACTGGTACTCATAGGAGTGCGAGCATCTTTAGCCTTTTCCAAACCAAAATTCTTTACTAATTCCAAGGAATAATGAGTTTGAGAAACAAAAATCCCATCATTTAATTGCCTAAATTGAAGTCCTAGAAAGAAGATCAATTCACCAATCATGTTCATCTCAAATTTATTTTTCATTTGATCTCCAAAATAATGAGCAAGATGATCAGAAGTGGAACCAAATACAATATCATCAATATAGATTTAATCAACAACTGTATCACTCTCAATTTTCTGAATAAATAGTGTTTTTTCTAGTCCCCCTTGAGTAAAACATGTTCCTAACAGGTAATCAGTCAACGTTTCATGCCAAGCTCTAGGAGCTTGCATTAGCCCATACAAAACCTTTTTCAGCCTGTAAACATGACCCGGATAATGAGGATCTTCAAATCCTTTCGGTTGTTCCACATATACTTCCTCATAAAGAACACCATTTTCATCCATTTGATACAACTTGAATCCAAGATGATAAACAATAGTAAAAAAAATCCAAATAGATTCAAGCCTAGCAACCAGAGCAAAAGTCTCATCAAAATCAATAACCTCCATCTGAGTATATCCTTGAGCAATAAACCTAGCCTTATTCCTAACAACTGTACCATTTTCATCCTTTTTATTCTTGAAAATCCACTTGGTACCAATCACGTTTATCTCTTTCATTCTAGGCACACATCATTCTTAACAAACTGTTGAAGTTCTTCTTGCATAGCATTTCTCCACTCACTATCTTGAACAACTTCTTTGACATTTTAAGGTTCCAAGGAAGATGTATAACATGCATACAAAACCTCATTCCTAGCCTTTTTTCATGTCACCATCATCTGATCAACAAATCCTATCACATTATCCAAAGGATCATACAACTTTACCCTTGCATATGGTTCGTTATAAGGTGTAGGTTGAACATCACCAATTTGATCATGTGATTCTGCAAGACTTGAAGTATCATCATTAACAACATTGTCCTCTTTTTGAACCTCAGAAGAATCATTATCCAATATAAAGAATGACTCACCATCTTCCTCCTCAGCAGACATCGGAGACTCATCAACATATGAGTCATCAATCACTACATTTGCAGATTCCAACATAGTTTGAGTTCTAAGGTTAAACACCTTATATGCTCGATTAGTCAATGAATAACCCAAAAATATTCCTTCATCACTCTTATACTCAAACTTCCAAATAGATTCACGATCTCTATGAATATAACATTTTGCTCCGAAAACCTTAAAATATTTCACATTGGGTTTCTTGCCATTCCATAGTTCATAAGGAGTTTTTAAGGTGTCAGGCCTAAGATAAACTCTGTTTGAGGTGTAACACGCTATGCTCACCGCCTCGGTCCAAAAATACTTAGGAACATTCTTACCCTGTAGCATAACATTGACCATTTCCTAAATAACCCTATTCTTCCTCTCAACTTGTAACACCTCGTGTTAGTTTACCTTTTTCTGAAATTATTTCCGATTTAATTTCGGTTATGACGTCACTTGTTCTTGACGCATTATTTATTCTTGGTATTTCGCGTTTAAATTTTTCGCGTTTAGTTTTAAAGCTGACTGGACCACATTACGATTTCTCCTTAACGACTTCAGGGACATTTTATTTTCGACTACGCGGTATCGTTTCGACATTTAATGATTAGTGCATCGACTGGATAACGTCACATTTTATTGAACCGGGCTTGTTAGGTGTTCCGACGTTTGGGTTACTACCCCATTATATTCAACTGGGATTGTTATTGGGCGTCCCGTTATTATTTCGGGTTTCGAAAATTACGTTTATGCGTTCCCAGTATTTATTGGGATTTATTGTGTATATATATATTTAATTATAATTATATATATATTGTTTTGGGGTTAGTTTATAATTTCGGATAATTGGAGGGTCACTTTTGCGATTAAGCATATATATATGTATACGTGTATACAAACGACTATTTTCTTCTCCTTCTCCCACACGCCTCTATCTACTTCTCCTTCCTTCTCTTCAGTCGACAGATGCAGCTCATCTCCTTCTTCTCCATAGTCGTCGGCGAGAGAGAGAGAGAAAGAGAGAGAAAGAGTTGGGCTGGAAGAAAGAGAGCCACACGTAGAGGCGCCGGTGATGGCCAACTAAAGTAGCGGCGCCGACTGGGCTAGAGCAGCGGCGACTTGCAGGGCGGTGGAGACTCAGGAAGGGTCGTCGGCGAGGCAGGTGATGGATGTTGGTGGTCGCTGGAGCTACGCGCGATGGAGTTGCAGCAGCCGCGCGATAGGGGAGCTTCGGCCGGCGCTTCGACCATTTGTTCCGGTGACTTCCCTACCTTGGTTTCGGCTGATTTTTGGAGGGTAGCTTCGTATCGATGCTAGGTACGTCGTAGTAAATTTTCATAACTTTCCATTGAGCGGTTTGTCCGGAAATCGCGTTTATAGGTTATAATATTCGTTTGGGTTATTTTAGATTTACTCAAATTGATTAACATATTGCTAATGGGCTTCATATATATCGTACAGGTTGTCGAGGCGGACGTTTTGATATATTCAAAATATTTTTCGGGTAACTTTGGTCGACGGGCTCCCTATTCGGGCGCCGACACTGTTTACGATGAGCCATTTCGGGTTGTTCTGTAAGCGTACATTCAGGTGGGAAATTTTATTCTCACTTCCGTATCATTGACGTGGTTTGGGTGTACAAACCCGTATTTATTTTAATATAAATATATTAAATGGTGAATTTAAATATTTATAGTTAGGTTAGAATCGAGGCAGGACTTAGAAATCAATTTGAGAATTTAATTAAATTATTTTCCTGCTAAATTAAATAAATACCTATTTGAATTGAAAGATAATAGGTGGCTTAGTTCCTTTTTTAATGTGTTAGGAAATATGTGAACGGGAGGGACGTGAAAACTTAGACGTTATGCTAGGTTCCCCTTACGATTCGTGGATTATTTGTTTTAAAAGAATTAAAAGCATGTTTAAATGAATGAACTTGTATACTTGTGAATTAAAGTATAAATTGATGAATTGCAAGCATGATTACGTGATATAATTGCTTGTCGTGGTTTATTGCTTTATTGTTTTAAAAGCATGTGAAAGAGGTTACGAGATTCATGTGGTAGCATGTGGATATGTTCATAAATATGATGCATTACATATTTATGTTGAGATATGACTATTATTGAGGCCCTGGATGAATATTGAGAACATCGTGTGGTGTCAAATCATGATGTTTATATATGCGGGGTGTGAAATCATGTGGGGGTGTCTTTGTGTCGAATCGTCGCAAAAACTGGCCAGGAGGTGTCTCCCACCTATGGAACTAAAAAGCCAAAAGGTGATATAGAGTTGGTTGTTGCCCCATCGTGGTGGTATGCGCCGCTCTCGAAGTCGTAACTAGGTTGTGCATTTGTTGATAGGGTTGGTTGCTGCCCCATCGTGGTGGTATGTGCCGCTCTCGCATGGGAGTTGTAAGTAAGGCTCTCATGCAACCGCCTTCCTTGTTGAAAGTGTAGTGTCGCAAACACTTGGGAAGAATCGGTGCGGTACTCTTTTCTCCTTGTAAATGGGTGGAGTGCGTATTCGTTAACCATGTGATATGGGCAAAGGGTGGTGTTGAGTCACATTGTATCTGCATAGCATTATGTGATTTCATTTGACATATATACGTGATATTATTACATGTGATGTTGGAACAGGTTTATATGTGCTATTATTACATGTGGACTTTGGAGCATGTTAATTATGAATATTGTAAAAATAAATTCATATCTTTATAAAATGCTCAACTGATAGTGATTTATGTGAAAATAAAATGATTACATGCGGTGATTGATCAAGTATAATGAAATGTATATTTATATACTTTTGTACCCTTGGGGGAGGTTAAGTATATTGGCATAGCAGCCTCCGTGGTTAGTGGAGGTTAGTGATGGACTGCATGGTTGATTTTTAAGTTGATGCCTTTGAGAAGGCGGGGTTAATAGTTTTGTGATTGTGATTAGTTGTGTGACCTCTTTGGAGATTTGATGTAACACCCCGTGTTATTTTCCTTTTTTCTGAAATTATTTAAATTTTAATTTCAGTAATGACGTCACATGTTCATGACGTATTGTTTGTTCTTGGTATTTGATACCTGTAAATTTTTCGCGTTTACTCTTTGACGACTACGTGAATTCTTGTTGTCAATTACACGGTCTCATTTCGACGTTAGTTTATTCGACGTTTAATGATTAGTGTTTCGATTGGATGACGACACATTTTAATTGGTCGGGCTTGTTTAAGTGTTCTGACATTTGGGTTCCTAACCTGGTGTATTTCTTTCGGACTAATTTGGTTATTTGGCATTCTGTTATTACTTCGGGCTTACGAGATTATGTTTGGACGTTCCCGATAATTATTGGAATTTATGGTTTATATATATATTTAATTACAATTAAATATATATATAGTATTGGGGTTATTTCGCAATTATGGACATTTAGAGGGTTGCTTTTGCAATTGAGTCATATATATGTATATGTATACACGAATCTGCAGACCACATCTCATCTTCTTCTTCACGCTTTACCCACGACTCCTTCTTCTCCTCTCTTCATGAATGGCCGATTCTGCAGCTCCTCTCCTTCATCACCATGGTCGCCGGCAAGAGAGAGAGAGAGAGAGGAGTCGGCTGGAGAGAGAGCTCGGGCTGGTCGCGGCTGGTGGTCGCCATGGCTGACGCGGTGAGAGGCGGCGGCTGGAGCAGGGCTGGGCGGTGGTTCGCGGTGGTCGGCGACGGCATGGCGGTGTCGTGCAGGGGTCGCCGGAGCTGCAGGTGGTGGCGCAGCAGCTGGGTCGTGCAGAGGCGACGCGCACTGTAGCAGTTCGCGCAACAGTGCAGTCTGGCCGAAACTTCGACCATTTGTTCGGTTGACTTCCTGACCTCGGTTCGGGCTTATTTTTTAGAGGGTAGCTTCGTCTCGATGTCAAGTACGACGTGTAAAAATTTCGTAATTTTTCGTTGAACGGTTTGTCGGGAAATTCGATTTGAAGTTTCGAATTTTCGTTTGGGTTAATTTAGATTTACTCAAATTAATTAACCTATTATTAATGGGCTTTGTATATATCGTATAGGTTGTCGAGACGGACGTTTCGATATATTCGAAATATTTTTTGGACGACTTTGGTCGGTGGGCGTCATATTCGGGCGCCGGTACTGTTCACAGTGGGCCCGAAACGGCTGTTCTGTAAGCGTAATCTCAGGTGGGAAATTATATTTCTCACTCTGCATTATTGAAGTAGTTTAGGGGTGCAAAACCCTTATTTAATTTAATATGGATATATTAAATCGTTAATTTAAATATCTATAATTCGTTTAGAATCGGAATTGGACTTAGGAATTAATTTAAGAAAATTAATTAAATTATTCCCTACGAGATTATATTAATTGCTATTTAAATTGAATAGGAATAGACGGCTTAGAATTTTCCTTGAGAATTAAATGGACTAGTGTATATGTGGACGTAAGGGGCGCGAATACTTAGACGCTATGCTAGGTTCCCCTACGATACGTGAATCAATTGCTTTAATTTATTTTAAAGGCATGTTAAGGGAAATTGAAATATTTTCTAAAGAATTAAAGAAAATATATTTTGGAGAACATGAATGGTATATGAAATTATTTTCATATGATTTAATTGTTTTATTGCATTTTAAAGCATGAAAAGAGATTTGAGATTTATATTGATATTACCATGTGAGTATTTGCTTAAATATGATGCATTACATATTTATGTTGAGACATGATTGTCATTTAGACCTGGATGCATATTGAGTTGATATATGTGGGTTGTGAAATCATGTGGGGTTGTCTTTGTGTCGAATCGTCGCAACAACTGGCCAGGTAAAGGTGTATCCCACCTATGGAACTAAAAAGCCAGAAGGTGATATAGGGTTGGTTGCTGCCCCATCGTGGTGGTATGCGCCGCTCTCAGATCTTTAGAATAGGGTTGGTTACTGCCCCATCGTGGTGGTATGTGCCGCTCTTGCATGGGAGTTGCAAGTTGGGTTCTCGTGCAACCGCCTTCCTTGTTAAAAGTGTAGTGTCAAAAACACTTGGGAAGAATCGGTGCGGTACTCTTTCTCCTTGTAAATGGGTGGAGTGCGTATTCGTTAACCACGTGATGTGGGCAAAGGGTGGTGTATGAGTCACATTGTATATGCATGACATTTATGTGATTTCATTTGACATGTACACGTGATATTATTACATGTGATGTTGGAGCAGGTTTAATATGTATTATTATTGCCTGTTGGATTTTGGAGCATGTTATGTATGAATATTGTGAAATTAAATTCGTATCTTTATAAAATGCTCAGTTGAAAGTGATAAATGCGAAAACATGAATTAAATGAGAAAATTGCTAAAGTATAAATGAAAAGTGTATCTTTATACTTGTGATTATTTACCTTGTGCCCTTGGGGGAGGTTAGGTATGTTGGGATAGTGATCCATGTGGCTAGTTGAGGCTAGTGGTGGACCGTAGGCTTGACTTTGAGTTGAGACCTTAGAGATTGTGGTTAGCAGCCTTGTGATTGTGGTTAGTAGCCTTGTGATTGTGGTCAGTAGCCTTGTGATTGTGATTAGTAGTTTGGTGATCGTGGTTAGTTGTGTGAACTCTTTTGAAGATTTGAGGTTAGGGATGATTTTTGTGTCAATTGATAATTGAGGCCTTAGAGAAGGCGAGTGATGAGTTGTGTGAGATTTTGATTGATGAGAAGAGGTTATGATTAGGGATTCATTAAGTACTCGAGGTACTGTAGTCTGACAGTCTTGATTCTTATGCTTAGTCCCTTCCTTTAAGCATTCCTGGTACTGTGTTTTGTACACTAGTACGTGGTCGTTGTCTTGTATGTCATTTCTTGAGTTGTCGGTTACGGTGTTTTTCCGAACCTCTTCCTCGTGGTGTCATTTGATTTGGTGGAGTTGGAACGGATGGTTGTCTTCCGTGAGTCCAACGTGTTGTTCTTCCTTTACTGTCCTCTCGGACATTACAAGAATTCATAGAGTTGTGTTTCTCTTATTTGACTGTCATTTCGAAAACGGTGTTTTCTATGTTTTGAAATAAACTCCTTGTTTTTAAAAGGAAAAACCCGTTTTCGCCTACCCCCGTGGAAATGAAAAGTTTTAACACTTTATAAAATGATCTTAGGATCTTCTTTGGAAAGATTTTTAACTCTAAAAGCCGGTGATGGCAATTGACGGAGACCGGGGGCAAGACGGTCATTTTTACTATGTGGTTCTTAAAGTAAAACCATTTTATTATTTTCTTGGGATTCTGAGATTTCGAGACTTCTTTCTCAATATCTCATCTTGTTGAGTTTTGAAAGGTGTTCCATTGTTTCACATTTGTTTCCTATCATGCTTAAGTCTCGGATTGAGGCTTGTTGTTGTTCAGTGCACACATATAGTGTTGCCTTTCCCTTTTCTGGGTTGTTGGTATCACCATCTAGGTGATATGAGTTTTTCTTACGTTAGGGGCATGGATACCAAAAGGATTGGTTCGAGTTTGAAAACCTTTTTCTTAAAAACTATTGAATCTCTGGGATTCATCTTTTTATTACTCCCACTCTCGGCCATTCGTTTTTGGTTTCCTTGTTCCCTTTTGGTGTTCTTTCCTTGTTCACTTGTGGTGTTTTAACCTTGACATTGTTGTCTCGGTTATCTGTTGGTTAGCATTGGTATTTCTTTTCCTTTAATTGGGTTCTTGACTCTTACGGGGTTTTTCTTATCCTTAGTGAGAGTGTTGGTGATTTATTGACATTGTTGGAGATAGCAATTGAGGTGTTTATGTGGAGATATGATCGAGGTGATCTAGCCCTTGAGAGGTAGACTTTCTCTAGGACTGGGATGAGGTTTATTGTATATATATATATTGTACATATATATATATATATATATATATATATATTGAGGATGGTTGTGTTAGTACGCAAGGACGTGGGTGTTTTCCTTCCTGTGTTATCGGGGTGTAGGATTTGAGTATTCCTTGGTACTAGTGGTTGATTTGATTCCTGTGGATGTTAGAGGTGAGTGTGATCTCCTCTGTTGGATCTTCTGATTTGAGTTGTGAGTAATTGATGATTTGTTAGGTTTGATTCGGGTGTAGTGTACTTAGTGTGCGTTGGTGAGAGTAGTGTAGACTACTGATGTTGGTACTTGGAGTATGAGCCTTAGTTGTACCTTGTAGACTCAGGTTGCATACTTATACATGTATACTTGTATATATATATATGTATATATATATATATCCCCGTTATATACTTACGTACGGTAGTATATGAGTGCGTGTGCCATGGGTTTTCGTGGCTGGGTTATGTTGTGGGCTATGTATCTTACTGGGTGGTTTAGCATTACCTAAACTATCAGAGGATGTGGTAGTTAGAGTATTCTTTCCCACTGAGCTTATTTTCTCACAGGGGTATTTCACTTGCCCCCTGGTATTCACACGCCAGGTTGAAGGAATTATACGGCTATGGGCAGGATGCAGTGCAACGGCAGCTTTCTTTTGTTTCCTTGTTACAGGTTTTGGAGTTGCGTTGGGTGATGCGGTTACGGTTGCAGCACGACTGGGTTTGGGGACGATAGGTATCCGCTTTCAGTTTCTCTACCTATTGTTATAGGATTGTTATGTATTTTCTTTTGGGAGCCAGTCTGTTGGCATATCCCTGTTGATGTATCTTTTATTTCCTGTATTTATTCTTTCAGGATGTATTGTATCTATTCCGCACAGTTAGGTGTTCTTCTGTATTTTTATTCGAGCATTTGTGGCTCTGTTGATGTTAGAGGGTTTGGAGGGGTTTTGGTTCCTTTCCACTACCTCGGCCCTATTAGGATTGATGAATGTGGGGCTTGGAAGCCATTGTGATTATTGAATTTCTATTGACAGGTTCTTGTGTTGTGGTTGTTGTCCGGATGTTCCATTTACAAACGGAACTCTGCCGGATTTTCGTTAGATTCCGCTGCTTAGTTTATTATCCATTTGGGTATGAAATATACCATATCTATCATTAACCCATATGTTTTCACGGTTAATGATGTCTTAGTTGGTCATTCATATTAAGGATCACATCTTGGATTCCTTGGATGTCCCTGTTCGGGAGTCTTAGGAATTTAGGAGCGTGTCAGTTGGTATTGGAGGATGTTAGTGAGTTTCTAGCATTCTACTTGACATGGATTATATTTTTATTGTTATTCCATGTGTCTATTCGTTGTTGTTGACTCTAGTAGTCGCTTGACTAGCGTCATCCCTTGGAGATTCGCTGATTCTCTAGATTTGAGTTTCGGGAATCTTAGGGGCGTGACAGCGTGGTATCAGATCATTTTACCCTTTCGTGGGTATTTGATGATTGAATGTCATTGGTTCTCGTTTCTTTTTACTTCCGAATTCACTCCCTTAGTTCTTAGGCTCGGGTTTCGGAGTCCTAGGAATTCGGGGCGTGACATTTGAGGTCAGGGATTGATTCTAGTATCAATTGATATTTGAGGCCTTGAGAAGGCGAGTGATAGTCTTATGGTTTTTGTTGGTTGCATATTACTAACCCTTGATATTTCTTTCCCACTTAGAGGGATATATCATTTATCGTACCTTTGAGGTTTTGAGTACGGTTATACGAGGTTGTGATTGAACCTATCTAGTTGAGTGACAGTGGTCTCTTGATTCTATTGGTAATCTAGAGAGTTAGTATCAGATGTGAAATTGAGGTTATAATAAATTGGAAGAGGTATTGTTTCAAACTAGTTAGTTCCGTGGTGTCGGCCACTAGTTCTCCCTTTTCATGATATTAAGGGGTCTAAGTGATTCTATTAAGTACTCGAGGTACTGTAGCTTGACAGTCTTGGTTCTAGTGCTTAGTTCATTCTCCTAAGCATTTCTTTTACTGTACTCTGTATACTAGTACATGTCTTTGACTTATATGTCACTCCTTGAGCCGTCGGTTACGGCGTGGTGTCGAACCTCTTCCTCGTGGTGTCATTTATTTTGTGGAGTTGGAAACGGATGGTTGTGTTCCGTGAGTCCAACGTATTGTTCTTCCTTCATTGTCCTCTTGGACATTATAGGAATCCGTGGAATTGTATTCACTTTTGTTTGGCTGTCTTTCGGAAACGGTGTTTTCTAAGTCTTTAAATAAACTATTTATATTTAAAAGGAAAAATCCGTTTTTGCCTACCCCCGTAGCATCTAAAAGTTTTAGTACTTTATAAAATGATCTTAGGATCTTATTTAAAGAGATTTTTAACTTCTAAAATCCGGTGATGGCGACTGACGGAGACCGGGGACAAGACGGTCATTTTTACTGTGTGTTTCTTAAAGGAAAACTATTTTAATTACTTTTCTCGAGATTCTGGGATTTCGAGACTTATTTCTCAACATCTCGTCCTGTAGAGTTTTGAAAGTTGGTTTCTTATTTCACCTTTGCTTCGGATCATTTCTAAGTCTCCGGTATGAGGCTTGATGTTGTGCGGTGCACACATATAGTGTTGCCTTTCACTTCTTCTTGGTAGTTGATGTCACCACCTTGGTGATTTGAGTTGTTACACATGTTAGGGGCAAGGATGCCAAGTGGATTGGTTTCTTTTGTCCGGGTGATCTCCCTAAGCACTTGTGGTGTTTTAACCTTGACGTTGTTGTCTCGGTTATCTGTTGGTTCAGCATTGGGACTTCTTTTCCCTTGCTTTGGTTCCTTAACTCTTATGTGGTTGTCATGAGAGTAGTGTTCAGGTATTCTTCGGGATTCGACCGTTTAGCGTTCCTTATCCATAGAGAGAGTGTTGGTGATTTATTGACCTTGTTGGAGGTAGTATTTTGAGATTTTCATATAGTGATATGATGAGGTGATTCCATCATTGAGGTATAGATTTGCTCTAGGAATGAGATGATGTTTCTTATACATATATATATGTTGTACGTACATATATATAGATGATGATTCTGTTAGTACGCAAGGATGTGAGTGTTTTTCCTCCTGTATTCTCGGGGAGTGAGTTATGAGTATTCCTTGGTACTAGTTGTGGATTTGATTCCTGTGGACATTAGAGATGAGTGTGTTATCCATATGTTTGGACCTTTTGGTTAGCGTTGTGAGCGCTTGAGGATTTGTTAGATTGGACCTGGGTGTCGTGTACCTAGTGTACGTTGGTGAGAGTAGTGTATACTACTAGTGTTGGTACTTGGAGTACGAGTCTTAGTTATATCTTATAGACTCTTGTTGTGTACTTATATATATATACATAAATATATATATATCCCCGATATATATTCGTTTACGGTAGCATGTGAGCACGTACCTTGGGTTTGCGTGAATGGGATTTGTTGGGCTACATATATCTTGCTAGATAGTTTAGCATTTCCTAAACTACCAGAGGATGTGGTAGTTAGAGTATCTTTTCCCACTGAGCTTATTTGCTCACAGGGGAATTTCATTTGCCCCCTGGTATTCCACGCCAGGTTGTTGGAAATATACGGCTATGGACAGGATGCAGTGCAGGGACAGTTTTCTTTAGTTTTCTTGTTACAGGTTTTGGAGTTGCGCAGGGTGATGCGGTTACGGTTGCAGCATGGTTGTTTTGGGGACGATAGTCATCTGCTATTAGTTTCTCTACCCATTGGTATGGGATTGTCATGTATTTCTTTTGGGAGCCAATCTGTTGGCATATCCCTATTGGTGTATCATTTATTTCCTGTTTTTATTATTTCAGGATGTTATTGTACCTATTATGCACTGCTATCTGCATTTCTGTATTCTTATTCGAGCATTTGTGGCTCTGTTGATTATAGAGGGTTGTGTAGGGGTTGGTGGTTTCTTTCCACTACCTCGGCCCTAGTAGGATTGATGAATGTGGGGCTTGGAAGCCATTGTTATTATCGAACTGTTATTGGCAAGTTCTTCTGTTGTGGTTGGGTGTCCGGATGTTCCATTTACAAACGGAACTCTTCCGGATTTTTGTTAGATTCCACTGCTTTATTCTATCATTCATTTAGGTATGAAATATATCATCTTTATCATTATTCAATATGTTTTCAAGGTTAATGATATCTTAGTTGGTCACTCATATTAAGGATCACATCCTGGATTCCTTGGATGTCCCAATTCAGGAGTCTTAGGGATTCAGGGACGTGTCAGTTTGGTATCAGAGAATACTATTGAGTTTCTAGTATTCGATTAGGTATGGAGTATATTTTTCATTGTTATTCCATGTATTTCCTTGTTATTGTTGATTCTAGTTGTCGCTTGACTTACGTCACCCCCTGGAAATTCGCTGATTCTCTATATTAGAGTTTTAGGAATTTTAGGGGCGTGACAACATGGTATCAGAGCATGATTGCTGAAGGTCATTTGTTGTAGGGGTGAAATGACATTTTTACCCTTTTATGAGTGTTTGGTGACTGAAGGTCATTTGTTCTCATTTCTTTTTACTTCCGCATTCACTCCCTTAGCTCTTAGGATCGGATTTCGGAGTCGTAGGAATTTGGGACATGACACAACTACTCTATTTTGTTGAGGAGTTTTAGGTGCTGAAAATTCATGTTTTATTCCTCTCTCATCACAAAACACTTCAATTTATGAATTTTTAAACTCCCTTCCATGATCACTCCTCACAGTAGAAATGGAATAATTCTTCTCGGTCTGAATTCTTAAACTAAACATCTTAAAACTTTCAGAAGCTTCAAACTTTTCACTTAGAAATCCAACCCATGCAAACCTTAAGTAATCATCCACCATGACAAAAATATACTTCTTTCCTCCTTTGCTCATGGTCCTAGTGAGACCCATTAAATCAATATGCAACAGCTCTAAAGGTCTAGAAGTACCAATGACATTTGTCTTTTTGTGCTGACATCTGACTTGTTTACCCTTTTGACATGATCCACACACAATCCCTTTTGCATAACCAAGCTTAGGGACTCCCTTAACAATTTCACTATTAGTAATTTTTGTTAATTCATGAAAATTAACATGTCTCATCCGCTGATGCCAAATTTTAACTTCATCAAGTTTAACTCTATTGCATAACAATTCAGAACTGGGAACAATGCAATAGCAATTATAAGTTGAACGCATACCTTCCATCACGCAATTTCCAGAATAGTCAATGATCGAACACTTATCAGGTGAAAAAGTGACATTATGATTGTTATCACATACCTGACTTATGCTCAACAAATTTGTTTTAAAACCCTCTACATAAAGCACATCATCTAGTTTAGGTAGACCAAGAATCACAACTGTACCTTTTACTTTAACATTTGACTTCTTTCCATCACCAAACATTACTATCCCACCATGACACTCCTCAAGAAATCCAAAAAATGACTTATCTCCAGTCATATGCCTTGAACATCCACTATCCAGATACCATGAAGTAGACTTGCATGCTCTAAGAGCAGTATGAACTATAAAATAGTGTAGCTCGCCTTTGCGAATCCATGCCTTCTTCATTTTCGGAGCTCCATTCGCCAATCTTGATAAATTCTTCATTTTTTCATTCAGCATTCGAATTTGATCTTGAACATGATCTCCATGTTGAACTCTTTGTTCCTTCACTGACTTCAACACCTTCCCTCGCAACTTAGAACACCTAGGTCGAATGTGACCTCTAACACCACAGTGGTGATATACAGGAACGAACCTCTGAACTCTATCAGTCAACCTCCTATGATATCTAGTGGTAAGAAAATGCTTGCTTTCAACAGGTCGTTTGACTTAGACTTGAACACCAGGATTCCAATTTGAATTTCCTTGTGAAAAACTAAACGCTCCATGGGAGGCCTTTACAAATGTGATTTTTGCAACAATATTCGAATTCAGCATTACTCCGACAAAACCCAAACCCTTTATATTTCCTATAGGTTTTCCAACACTCAATATATGATTAAGCTTTAGAGTTCCACTAGACCACTTTTGAATAGTCAAGTTAACATCTTTCAGATCTTTTTCCAAACTGTCAATCTTAGTCGATTTCTCAACCACTTCCTTTTTGAGATCATCTACTAATTTCAAAACCTGATTTCTTTCTAGTTCAGATTTCTTCAACTCCAGAACCAACTTGGCCTTTTGAGTTTGTAGAAGATTTTGAGCTTGAGAACTATTGGCTAATTCATATTTTAAAGAATGTAATTCTTTATAAAGTTGTGCAGTCTTATCAAGTAATTTGTCATAAGACTCTTGAAGTGTTTCATCACTCTTAATACCTTCTTCTTCAGACATCGCCAAACTTGAAGCAACTTCATTAACCTCCTTGTTCTGTATAGCAAACACAGTGAAATTCTCAGAATCATCACCTACTTTTGATTATGTCGCATCACTAGCTGATCCATTGTCAGAGTCATCATCCCAACTGATAGCTAATCCTTTAGATTTCTTCAAAGTATTTGCACACTCTGCAGCTATATGACCATATCCTTAACATTCAAAACATTTGGGTTTCTTCTTTTTAGGATCAGACTTGTCCTTCCTAGTTTTATTCTTATTTCTACTTCTAGACTCACCCAACTTATACCTAAATTTTTTTCCTTGGCCATTCTGTTTAGCCCTTACAAATTTGTTCAACCTCTTAGCAAACATGGCAATATCATTTAGACTTAACTCACTTTCTTCATCAGGTTCAAAATGATCCTCCCTAGTGATTTTGGAAGCTATGCTCTTCTCTTTTGTGTCACTCTCCTTCTTAGGGGGATTTTTTAATATATTCATCTCATAAGACTTTAAATTTCAGGCCAATTCTTCAACCTTAATTTCTTTAAGACTGATGACCTTTGAGATGACAGTGACCCTAGATAAAAAACGTTCAGGTAGAGACCTAAGGATTTTCTTTACTATGGTAGTCTCATGGATAGGCTTACCTAGATTATGACAACCTGTTACGATATCAGTTAACCTAGCCTTAAAGTCGGCGTAGACATTATCCTCCTCCATCTTTAGCTGGTCAAATTGAGAATTCAAAATTTGAAGTTTTGAATGTTTCACCTTCGAAGTTCCTTCATGAGTAACTTGGAGAATGTCTCAAGCTTCCTTGGCAATTACGCACGTAGCAATCATCTTGAACTCACTCGGATTAACAACATTGTATAATGCATTCAACGTCTTTGAGTTCCAATTCGCGTTATTCGTTTCGGCAGCAATCCACTCGCTTGACGATTTTGCTTTCACTTCATTAGTCGCATCGTCTTTCACAGTGGGAGGTGAGTATCCTTCTTCTACAATATTCCACACTATCTCATCTAAAGATTTCAAAAATGCTCTCATTCATGTTTTCTAATATATGTGCCATCAAACAACGGGGACCTAGATATGGAACCTCCTTCACGAGGCATCTCCATTGTCTAAGTTCAGAATCTAACCCTAGGTAGTTAACCTAAATCGGGGCAACCATGCTCGGATACCAATTGAAATTACCTAGACGATAGTGAAAACAGCCTAGAGGGGGGTGAATAGGCTTTTTGTCCATTTTATGATCAATTAAAATTATTTAGTGAAAATTCAATTTTAATTAGTCACAAACCCTAATTCTCAATTCAATTCTCAAAAACAGATCAATCAATCGAATATGAATATAAGTGCAGAAATTTAAATCATGAGAAGACACAGAGATTTTTACATGAAAAACCTTAGAAAGACTCCAAGTAAAAACAAGAACTTACAACCACTGTAATCTGTTGTTCTTCATTCGACGTCTGAAATTCTAGATTAACTTTTGCTCCATGAAGCTCTCGCTCCGATCTCCGTACTTTGACGGCTCTGTTTCTCAACAGATCAAAATCACCATGAAGCCTCCTACTTCGATCTCCGCACACAGACGGCTCCGTTCTTAAACGGATCAACGTAATCATGTTGCTATATAAATGGTGTATGAACTTTTCAGCAACTATACCATTCATTCGTGTATATAAATCGTCGATGTAAAAGCACAAATGAAGACGTCCAAAAACAAGAAAGAATTTATGTATCTCTAATCACTCAATATTATTCTCTAACCATTTATAGACAATGATGATCCAAACCCTAAGTTTTCCCTTTCTCGAAATTTCACATCCAAACCATATATTCTGGTGAATATAATATATATAGCATGTGCTTTGATGCATATAAGTCGTGGACAAATAATAAAACCAACCCATGGAAAAATCAAACATCATAGCAACATTTACCCAAAATATTACAGTAGCGTAAGTATAGCTGGGTCTATGCTTCAAGCGTAGGGGGCCTACGCTCCAAGCATACCTCCAAGCGTAAAAATATGTTTTTCAGCCACTTTTTGAAACTGAAAACGTAGGCTTAAGCGTAGACATTTTTGTTAAAACCATTTTTTTCTCTGTAACTGTGCCAAAATGACCCTCTTGAACCCACGATACTTTTTTCTTGAAGTGACGGCTTCGAAAAATATCATTTTCGCCCTCGAGGAGACATTTTACCTCAATATGCTCATTTTCATGCTTCACTTGTATTCTTCATTACTTAAACGCTTGATTCTGCCTTTGTAAGTGTGGAAAATGTCTTAGCCCACCAAAGTCTTTCCGGGTCAAGCCCATCAGGCTACTGGCCCAATAAAATTCCTGTAAGCCCAATGGTTAGGCCCATGGTATTTGTGTATTTATTTAGTAAATAAAAAGTTGTCTCAATGGGCTTCAAGCCCATTAAGAAAATGTATAAAAGGAAAATCAAATATTTAATAAAGCATTCCCTTTTGTGTTGTGCAATTTTGAGCATCTACAGCCTTTGACAAAGCTTATCGATGTCATTGAAACCAAACAAACCTATCTAACACTCAACATGGTTATTGTCTAGAACATGTCATAAATAAACAATACACAAAAGTGTTCTTACATGTATGCTCAACTGAAGACACAGGCGACTTCTTAGCTCATAAGTCCTCGAAACACTCTGTCCTACTACAGAGGAACAACAAATTGTCACAAACAATAGAAGGAGATGAGAAATGAAGAATTGAAGTGAAAAGAACTATGCATTTCTTTAAGAAACTAAAAATTAAGAAGTCAATGACAAATAACAGAAGAAAAAACAAAATCACAAATTTTATTCCTTCTGTAAAAACTCATTAACCACAAAAGATAGGTTTTTCGCCACAAAAAAAGGCGATAAATTGTGGCAAAAAGCCTATTATAGTGTAGTGAATACAAAATTGTTGTACACATTTAAACCATATAAATATCCCAAGTCTTACCAAAATCAACTTTCCTCTTTGGTACAGAAATTGGCGAAGCAGTTCTAAATCTCATACACTAACCAAAACCCATCTTCTATGAAAATTCAAATAACAAAAACAGAGCAAAAAAATTAAAAATAAAATTGTGAGATTTACATACAAAATCATTGAATTTTTAGTCTTATTTTTCTTATATATCTCACAATGTCATATTGAAAATATTAAGAAAACAGGACCCGTTGGCAAGAGCTAGCAAAACTAATATGGTTCTTTGAGCTAAGTGATTAACAGCCATATATATACCAAGCCCCATGGTACATATGTTTCCATTTGAGGCTTATAAACACCAAACCTATGATTTTTCTAAAATAAAAAACATTTCTCAACAAATTAGGCAACAAACATAATTTCTTTATGGAATAAATAGGGCCACAAATAGAAACAAATATAAGTAAAAAGCCAACTACACTAATTTAGTTCAACTCTTGATGTGGATTCTATAATTGAGCTATATGGATGACTAAAAAAGGAAATTATGTAGATTCTATAATTGCAAGTATCGTAAATGGGGCATCCTTAATTAAAATAAATTTGGCATCATTACTTAAAACCCATTAATGAGTTTAGATTTACACCAATTGAATGAAAATTCATTAGAGGAATGATGCATAAACAATGAAATATATCTGGTAAAGTTCACATCAATGAAAACCCCTAATGAGTAAAATCAAAACTCATATACAATCCAACATCACCCACTTCACTACTTGTACCAAAATTGAATATATCTCATACAACAATCAAACCCATCTTCTATAAAAATTCAAATAACAAAAACAGAGCAAAAAAAAATACGATTAAAAAGGAGAGTGGAGAGGAACACACATGAACACAAGCCATACAACCAAGGGTCATGGAGAGGAACATACACGAACACGAACACAAGAGTGGAGAGGAACATCACTGAAGAACTGCAGGACCATGGATTTCTTCCTCACAAGGTAAGGAATTTAGGGCTTTGTTTGTTTAGAACCCTAAAAAATTTAATGGAGGAAGAAGATATAGATCTCTTTATTCCAAATTTCAGATCTCAAAATTGAATATATCTCATAAAACAACCAAAACCCATTTTCTATAAAAATTCAAATAACAAAAACAGAGCAAAAAAAAAATTATGATTAAAAAGGAGAGTGGAGAGGAACATACACGAACACAAGTCGTACAACCAAGGGTCATGGAGAAGAACATAGACGAACACGAACACAAGAGTGAAGAGGAACTGCAGGACCATGGGTTTCTTCCTCACAAGGTAAGGAATTTGGGGGTTTTGTTTAGAACCCTATAAAAAATGACGGGAGGAAGAAGATATAAATATCAGATCTCTTTAGGAAATATGATGAAAAGTCAATTAAGCACCCACATAAACTTTTTCAAATTACAGATCTCACAGTAATCTAAAATTTTCAAATTGGGTTCAAATTTTCGAATTCATCTACTATAGCATATCTTGAGTCACTGTTTGTGTGTGTATTGGTGTGTGTAAGTCAAACAGCTGGGGACCACTTTTTTGCCACCTAAGCTGCCACCTAGACGACTTGTGACTGGTAGTGAAAAAATGAATGGAGATGATCCGTATCCTATTGGTATAACATGATGGTACCTAGTAAAAAAAAAACAAATTTGAGACTTTCTTTACACCACTAGATAATGACAATGCCAAAAAAAGCAGTGAGGAACAGAAAGACCATAGTATTCTTAATTGTTGCTCACCTCTCTCTCTATATATATATATATCTCAAATAAATATTTAGGGTAGGCCTAACCTCATGGCAACGGCACAAAGCGAACCAGAACAATACCATTTATTGTGATCGTCTTTGTGATGTTAAGTTATTAATTCAATGCTTACAACCATAATGTTAATGGTTTTTTGTCCGTACACACAAACACCATTAATGTTAAATGTAATGGTCATCAAATAACCACATTTTTATCTCACCACCACAGCATGTGTCTTTCACAATCACCAGCATAGCATACCTGACTCTCTCAAGTCAAGACAATTCTCTTTTCACACGCTCTCCTTAAACTTAAGTGCATCTTCCTTAAATAAAAAAAATAAAAATAAAAAGAAGGAAAAACCCATCACTCCAATTCCAAATTAACCTAGTTAGCTAGCTCCAACAATGTCTCTTCAATGGCTAAGCATGTTGGGTGTTATATGGCTTCAATCCATAAATGGGACCAACTCTAACTTCCCTGCATACTCATCTCAGCTCAAGCACCTCCTCCACATGTCCCAACTCCAACTCAACAACCTCGCCTTCGCCTCTGATGCCGGAAAGCTCTTTGGCTGGTTTGCCGGATTCGCAGCCATTCACTTGCCCCTCTGGCTTGTCCTCGTGATTGGTTCGCTCCTAGGGTTGGTTGGTTATGGTATGCAATACCTTTTCTTAATAAACCAGGTGTCTTTGTCTTTTGGCCATGTCTTATTACTAACTGCTTTGGCTGGTAACAGCATTTGTTGGATTAACACAGTTTGTTACATTGTCACTATTCAAAACTTCCCCTTGGACCGTCAAGTCGCCGTGGGGTTATCGACTAGCTATCAAGGTTTAAGTGCAAAGATTTATACAGATGTTGTCGACGCGCTATTGCTTTATTCACCCATTGAAAGAGCCAAGGCCTATCTTCTCTTGGACTCCATTTTGCCTTTGATAGTTTGTGCTGTGGCTTCACCAATAGTGAAAAATATGAAAGCTGAAAAGTCTAGAAAAATAGAAGGTGGTTTCATTTTAATGTTTGTGATCACAATGGCCACGGGAATATTTGCCGTGGTCAGCAGTTTGGATTCGATATCAAGTGGGTTCTCGCCGGTGTTGATTATTGTAGGTACGATGTTGTTTTTAGTAGCACCAGTTGTGATTCCGGTGGCTGAACAAGTCATGGAAAGGTTGCAAAAGAAATGCTTCATTAGGACAGAGAGAAGAGTGTATGATTTGAATATGGAAGAGGTTGGTGGTGGAGAGAGGTCGGTAGAGAATGGAGTGAAAGAAGGAGAGGATAGCAACCGTAGCATAGAAGCTCATGAGGGGAATGTGATGGAGGAGATTGGAGTGAAGGAGATGTTGAAGAGGGTTGAGTTTTGGTTATATTTCTTCGTGTATCTATTTGGTGCAACACTTGGGTTGGTGTTTTTGAATAATTTGGGACAAATAGCTGAATCTCGTGGGTACCCGAGGACTTCTTCTCTGCTCTCATTGTCTTCTTCATTTGGCTTCTTTGGTCGCCTCATACCATCTCTTTTGGACTACTTTTTGTCAAGGTATGTACTCTCTCCCTCTCTATGTTGATCAAAATAGCTATAGCTTCTTCTAGGTGGAATTAGGTCTTTCTAAACAGATTTTATTCAGAACTCTAATAATAATCTCGGTGCTTTTCCATTAAAATTTACCCTATGCCACCATGCTGTGCACATGAGGAGGATAAAATTGGCTATGTTTGAATTGTCTTTTGATTCTCGAGTGAATTCTGCTTTGAACAGTGTTAGACAAAATGCTAAGAGAGCTTTTGGGCTTTAGAATAACGTTTTGAATAAGCTATGGGTACCAACTTCTCAAAATGATTTGTGTTTCTTTTTTATTTGTATGTGTAAAAGGAGAAGCATAAGCTTTAAAACAGAGCCTTAGTTCATTTCATTCCATTCATCTCATGTGGGGTGATCTTCATCCTCCATGCATCATATGATAGAAGAAACTAGCTAAAATAAGAAAGTATTTTACATATGATGTCGCATTTCTCTTGTATCTTTATTTTACATTTTTTTTTTGGTCATTTACCAATTCTCTAAGACAGTTTTAACTCAGGCTTTTTAAGAAACAGAAACACAAACCTCTTTGTACTGTTTAACAGTATTCTTCAATAACCTAAAATAAGAAAAAAGTTATTCAAAATGAACCAAACAGAGCTAAATAATTACTATCCTTGCCACTATGTTCTTGAATGAGGTACCAAGAATTAGTCTTAATACACTATATTGTACAATGCAAGTAATGTTTGCCTCTATAATTATTTATTTCAGGAGTAAATACATGATATCAAGACCAGCTTCCATTGCAGCTATGATGGCCCCAATGTCAGGAGCTTTCTTCTTGCTCCTAAGCAAAACCAACCTCTCTCTCTACATAAGTATAGCCATTATAGGTATATGTACCGGTGCAATTACTTCCCTCTCTATCTCCACAACCACTGACATGTTTGGAATACAAAACTTCAGTGTGAATCACAACATTGTGGTGGCCAATATTCCAATAGGCTCTTTTCTTTTTGGTAACATGGCAGCTCTTCTTTACGGCAATGAAAGCCATGAAAAAGATGGCACATGCTTGGGTGTGGAATGCTACCAAACAAGTTTCATCATCTGGGGCTCACTTTGTTTTCTTGGGACTTTACTAGCTTTGGTCCTTCATGCAAGAACCAAGAAGTTTTACTCACATAGATTATAGGCATGTACATGTGATATATATCTACTAGTCAAGAGTCAAGAGCACGTACAAATGCACATGGCGTAAGACTTGACTTATATTGACTTATATGATATGTCAAATTATGTATAAGAAAATGATATATATCTTTATGAGAAATATTTAAATTTTTATATTATATAAAATTAAAATAAATATAATAAAAAATGCAACACGTATGGTGTTGCAATCACATATTTACCAAAAGACAAGTGAGACTTACAATTTTTCAAGAATCATTAGCATTACCCATTAAACAATTATAAAGGTATTACCAAATATAATGTATTTCAGTTGCACCTCTTAAAAGTTTTAATATTTAAGCATGAAATTTTAAATAATAAATAAAAAATTGTGGTCCATCTATCTCTCTTTGTAAAAGTTTAGATATTTAAGCATGAAAAAAAAAAGAAAATACAGTTATTGAAATTTCAATAATTCTTTGAAAGTAGTTGTTGGATTTAGATGAAAAGCTAGAGGGAGGTGAATCACTTAAAAATGTATATATGTATGGTGATTCGCTAAGGAAGAAGAATTATTTTACAATCTATCACCCTAAATATTAAATGGCATTCAATAATATTGAAATTTGTACTTAAGCCTTTTTTCCTTCTCAACATTAACCCACTGTAAATGCCAAAAAATACATAACACAAATGAATGAATTTTTATTCACTTTCATCTCATATTTATACACAGTGGGATGGGCCTTGGCCCATCTTTTGATCCAATCATGATCCCTTATTTTAAGGATCTTGATTATCCTTTCCATATGCATACCAATACCTCACTTTTAGGGATTGGGTTTTGAATTCATTGCTTGCAGCCCACTCATCTTCTAAAACCCCCCATGGGCTTGGCCCATTGGTTCTCCTTATGGCCCAAGTTATTGGGCCGTACATTTTCTACTACTACACAGGTCTCTGAAGTTTATGGGCTTGTTTTTGGTTTATAGGCCCATGACCGAATAATCGATATACAAGCATACACATTTCTACCTTTATTGTTCTTAAAAATGACGGTTGGAGATAATGTGAATGAATATTAATTGTGGGTAGTTGAGCAATCATTCGAATTTCAAATGAGTGGCCCATGTTTCCTTTATCTTCGCTCTAAGGGGCTGAAATGACGGCGCATGTCCTTCGATCTTTGCGTTGTCACTTGGTTTTCCCATGAACCTCTATAGGACCCCACCTCTTGATACTTCATTTTCACTTGCAAGTATTCAAATTGCAGTTCTTTCAAACATCCCTCTTTTTGCCATTTTCTTTGAAATTGTTCTTAGTTCTGTTTTCCCAGATTTTGCGCTTTATTTTGTCGGAGAGGTTCTATCGGAGTAGCTTTTAACTTCTATCAAAGATTCCTTATGTCCTTCCTCTTTCTTTGTGTAAGTCTGATACTTTTCAACTTTTATTTTTATATCTTACCCCCTTCCTTTCTGTCTCTTCTACCTTTCTGTAGTCATGTCTAAGAGTGATGACACCAGGTCTGTGAGTTAGGTAGTTTTATCCTCTCACGTAGATGATATTGAGGACATCAGTAGTCATTCTTCTATCCATCTAGAGATTCCTGAGCTTCCACACTCCTATGTTTATCCTGACCAGCCAAGATCCTCTGTTAACCCTAAACTACCAGTTGAGAATGGCTCATCTGATGGTGATGACTTGGAGATCCCATTTGTGCCCGTCCCCTTTATCCTTGCTCTTCTCTCGGAGAAATCAAGGACTTTAGTGGATGTTAAACGCCTTAGGTCGGAGATCGACATACCCGAAGACGTATACCTAGCCCCATACCCCAAGCACCTGAATTTCCTTCAGAGTAAGGGGGTCAAACCTGGTAGCATCCTGCTATCTGCAGTTCATCTCAAGATCAAGAGGTTTCCTCTTCTCCCCCTATTTCACTACGTTCTGTTCATGTTAGGTTTGAGTCCGCTCCAACTCAATCCCAACTTCTTTAGGGTTCTGGCCATGTTGATCTTATACAATAGAGATATTAACCTTGGCTTAATTGATATCCTCCTCTGCTACTATTTTCAGAACACTAGAGAGTCAAAGGGTCGGTACAACCTTTTCACATTCCAGTGTAGGGGTATATGTTCTGATAAAGAAAATTCTGACAAGGGTTGGAAGGAGAGGATGGTGATAGTTAGTGACAATTAGTTCTACCCCTTATCTCTAAACTATTTAATCCCCAAAGCCTTTAGTCCCATCCATCTTCCCACTTTCTACCCCGTGCATAAGATGACACGCTTCTGTGAATTATGTGATCTGTACCGGGGGGAGTATGTACTTAGGTTTTTTGGCTATCAGGAGAGGGATCTGGCCCTTGGCCCTATGATGGAGCGATTCAGGCTTCTGAAGGAGCAGATTTGGGGCAGCATTTGATCATCCTCCGAAATTTTAACTTCAGCTAATCTTGAAGAGAATTATAACTTGGGCATTAGTGTTGACAAGATGGAGATTCCACTATGGTCTTTGACCCTCAGACGTGCTCCAACCCTCAGTGGGCCCACATATATCATTGTCATGCCTCTATCGGTAGCGCCACCAGCCCCACCAACTGATCCCCACCCTTCAAACTTCAATCCTCATCCTCCTCGTGTACCTTATACAGGAGGTAGCGCTCCTACCACCCGACCCCCATACTGTTGCAGAGGGTGAAGGAACCAATAAAAGAGCAAGAGTCAGCAGCGCTGCTAGCACTTTAAGCAATGACCCTTCTTTGGGTCAGGACACCTCTGCCTCAATTGTTCCTTGGCAGCTGAAGTTCATGCTTCCGGATGGGTCCCCTATCTGTGGTGAGCATCTGACCATCTGTCAACCTGATACCCTTCGGGTGATGGAAAGGGACGTATGGAACCCAGCTGATAAGGTGGCTTAGTCTAAGATTACGAGGACGGAGTTGCATCAGAAGGGATCCAAGATGACTATGGAGGTTTGCTCTTGATTTTCTATTTTTCATACTTGTCATTATCTCTATTTTTCACTATTTTATAGGACTAATTATGTTATTCTGGCAGCTTCTCTATGCCATCCAATCCTATAACTATCTCCTGGAAGCAGACGCCTGGGAGATGGCCAAGATGCAAACGGCTTGGCAGCATATGAATGAGCATCGAATCTTTCTGGCAAAGGAAGTAGATGGCCTTCGTCAGAGCTTGTCAGATCAAAAGACTCTGTTGGAGTCTGGAGAGGCTGAGAGGAGAGCCTCAGCTATTGAACCTAAGGAGCCAAAGGCCGCACATCATCCCCGCTTTATAGCTATCGGGGATGTACGAATGGCATACGGATGGTGGTCACGAGACGAACAGGAACACATTCTAGAGTCTAAGCAATCCATCAAGAATCCTACCAAGATGGATGCGCATCTGGGAGTATCCTTTCCGTACAAGGATCCGGAACCCTCTCAAAATAAAGCTTATTTTGCTGCCTTCCTAAAGGGTGAAGATCATGTGCCTTTAGTTCCTCATCCACCCCCACGTATAAAAATTGTGGATGACCTGGGCCCGGAGTTAAGGGGTTACGGCCACAAGACTTAAATATACTTTTGTATTTTCCTTCCTTTGTAATGCCCTCATCAGGGCCACTTTTGTACTCTTCTCTTTCTATTTAATGAAAGCCTTTTATCTTACCAATTTGGCTTCTATTCTATCCTTGATTGATTTATTAATACCTTAGCTGACGGTTGTGAATGAACTAAATACTTTAGAGAAATTTTTTAAATTCTCTAATTGATTTTGGGCATATAATCCGTTCTGAATCAACCCTTAAAGATAATTTTGGATGTTTCTATGCGCATGAGACTTCGGTCCCATTCATACCCATCTGGTTACCCCAAGGCGTATGAGCCATTTTGAATTAACACTTCGAAAAACATTGCATCATATGAGACTTCGGGCATCTAGCCCCTAAGTGTTATTGATATCCTCTGGTTAATTCAAGGTGTATAAACTATGTTGAACCAACACTTAGGAGAATTTTACATGATATGAGACTTTAAGCATCTGGCCCCTAAGTCTTATTGATATCATCTGGTCAATTCAAGGTGTATAAACCATGTTGAACCAACACTTAGGATAATTTTACGTGATATGAGATTTTGGGCATCTAGTCCCTAAGTCTTATTGATATCCTCTTGTCAATTCAAGGTATATGACCATCTTGAACCAACACTTAAGAAAATTTTATATAGTTTAAGGGATCAAGACTTAACAAATCATTGAAAAAATATGGAAAGAATGGAATGCTTTTATTGAGTAAGGAAAACACGCAGTATAGGTGACATATAGTGGACACAGATGCTTCTGTTTATCAGCAAAGGTGTCATGTAATGGATATAGATGATTTATTTTTCAATTATGAATTTGCCTAAGGGTAATAACTCTTCAGTACATATACGTTCTGGGAGTTGGGCTCGATGCGACCTATCTCGTTCTTTCATACTCGATAGGCCACTCGCCCGATGACCTCGATGATTATGTATGGTCCTTCCCATGTTTCTCTTAGCTTACCGACACTTCCAATCTTTTTTCTAAGCACTATGTCCCCCATTTGGAACTCCCTTCTCTTGATTTTCTGATTGAAATGACTCATGACCTGCTGTTGGTAAGTAGTCATCCTGATCACAACAGTTTCTCTTCTTTCCTCCAATAGATCCAGATCATGGGCTAAGTGTTGATTATTTGGTCCTTCCTCCCATGTTTTGCTCCTTAAGGTCGGTACTCTTACTTCGGTTAGAATGACCGTTTCGGTTCCATAGGCCATGGCCAATGGAGTCTCCCCTATTGGCTACCTTAGGGTGGTTTGGTAGGACCATAACACCTCTTCTAGTTTCTCTAGTCAGGTTCTCTTAACCTCTTCGAGTTTCTTTCTCAGGGTGTCGAAGATCGTTATGTTCGTCTTTTCTGTCTGCCCATTGCCTTGTGGATAGCCGACGGAAAAAGTGTTCTAATTTATCCCGTGCTCTCTCAGAAATGCTCTAACCTTTTTTATCCAGATTAGTGCCATTATCCATCATTATCGTCCGAGGCAGACTGAACCTGCAGATGATGTGGCTCCAGATGAATTTGTTGACTTGGCTGCTCTTGTTGGTCAGATATTCCTAGACCTCTACCCATTTAGTGAAGTAATATATGGCCAGTAGGACATGAGTTGTGGATATGATAGCTTGTGGGAGAGGACCAAAGATGTCCATTCCCCATTGGGAAAATGGGTGAGGGACGATCATTGGGTTGAGTAGCCCTAGAGGCGGATGAATGGCATCCCTATGGAACTGGCATTTCTTTCACCTTCGGACATATATCTTTGTGTCCCTCAACAGATACGACCAGAAGTACCCCTGAGTGAGGACCTTATGTGCCAGAGATCTTCCGCCGGAATGGTTGCTGCAGGATCTGCTATATATCTCCTCCATGATCGTTGATGCCTCTGTTGGCATGAGATATCTCAAGTAGGGTCCGGAGAAGGATTTTCGATATAGTTATCCATTATAAAGCGCGTATCTTACCGCTTTCATTCTGATCTTCTTGGCTTATGACTTTGATTTGGGCAGTGCCCCTGTTCTCAGATAGTCGACTATGGGATCCATCCAACTTGGCTCCTAGGGAATTATCATCACCTCTTTGGGGGGCTTAAGGCTTGATCTAATGATGCAGTCGATCGGTACCATGCGGGTCATACTTTCATCAGCTGCAGAGGCATGATTAGCTAGGCGATTGGCATTTGAATTATCACTCCTTGGGATCTGTCTGAAACTCAACTGCTGGAATCCTTTACCCTCCCTCAACACCAACTCTTTGTATGCTTCCATTTTTGGTTCTCGGGTCTCATACTCGCCATTTATTTGTCGGATGACTAATTGATAATCACTTCTGACTTTTGCTTTTTGTACGTGCAAGCTTCGGGCGAAACGAATATGGGCCAACAAGGCTTCATACTCAGCCTCATTATTGGAGGCTGGGAATTCCAATCGAATGGACTGCTAGTGTATAATACCATTGGGGGTTAGGAGTTCTACACTGGCTCATCCTCCTCCGACGTTATTTGATCCATCTACAAAACCTATCCATAGGCCCGGTTCTTCTTCTTCAGTATGATATGATGGTTCAGTTTCCAATAAAAAATCAGTTATGACTTGGCCTTTGATGGCTGTTTGAGGGACATAGGTTATGTCATATATCCCCAACTCGATCGCCCATTTGGACACTCTTCTTGATAGTTCGGGCTTTGCCATTATTGATCTGATTGGGGTGGTGGTAAGTACCATGATCGGGTGTACTTCGAAATAATACCGAAGATGACACTTCGAATTAATCAATGATAGTACCAGCTTTATATGTTTGTTGTAACGAGTTTCTGCTTCGGCCAATGCTTTGCTGGTATAGAAAATTGGCATCTAACTCCCTTTACCCTCATTTACCAAAGTGATGCTGGTGGACGTGGTAAAGACTGCTAAGTACAGATGTAGAGGCTCATTTTTTTTTGGGGTTGCAAGTATGGGGGGATCCGTTATATAGTCTTTCATCCTTCTGAGAGCTTCTGATTGTTCGGGGCCCCACACATCTCCTTTCCCTGCCTTTATGGATTAGAAGATAGGTCGGCATCAGTTTGTCAGGCAAAAAAAGAAACGACTGAGGGTTGTCATCCTTCCCGTTAGTTTCTACACTTCCTTACAGGACTTAGGCTCTTACATTTCTATGAGGGTTCTGACTTGCGCCAAACTTGCTTGGATACCTGTCTGATCTACTATATGCCCCAAGAACTGTTGAGAGGATACACCAAATGAGCATTTGGGCGGGTTAAGTTTCATATTGTACTTTCTGAGGGTGTGGAACACCTGCTGCAAGTCTGCCAAGTGGTTACCCTTTATCTTGCTTTTGACCACGGTATCGTCGATATATACCTCAATGGTAGAGCCCATCATGCCTTGGAAAATTTTGCTTACCAACCTTTGAAAGGTTGCACCTACATTATTTAGTCTGAAATGCATAACTTTATAATAGTAACTACATGATTTGGTGATGAAGGATATCTTCTCCTCGTTTGACAAATTCAAGCGTATCTAGTTGTAGCCAGAGTATACGTCAAGATAGCTCAAATGTTCGAACCCCGTTGTGGCATCCACCATCTTTTCAATCTTTGGTAGCGGGAAACAGTCCTTCGGGCATGCTTTATTCAAGTCAGTGAAGTTCACGCACACTCTCAATTTCCCATTCTTCTTCTAAACCACCATTATATTGGCCAACCAAGAGGGATACTGCACTTCCCTAGTGAATCCGGCTTGAATTAGTCGTGCAACTTCATCAGCTATGATTTGATTTCGATCGGTTCCCATGCGCCACTAATTCTATCTAACGAGATTTATACTAGGATCCACATTGAGGAAGTGTTGTGCTAGAATTGGGTTAATACCAAGCATATCCAGGTGACTCTATGCGAAGACATCAACATTAGCCCGTAAGAGGGCCTCTAGTTCATTCCTTTGTTGATCTGATAGTCCCGATCCGATGTAGGTTATCTTTTCGGGTTGCCCAGGAACGACTGAAACCTCCACTAGTGGTTCTTCCGCTATAGGGGAACCCGTTCCCCCTTCCTATAATACCTATTGATCGTTAGGAGTCAAATCAACTGTTGAAACCCGTTCGGACTCCATTCCTTTCTTCAAACCCTTTATAGTGACAACATAGCATTCCTTGGCCGCCATTTGATCTCCCCTGATATCGATTATGTCCAAGCCATTCGGGTCCACACATCGCATGACTTGGTGAAGGGTGGAAAGGACTCCATGCATCTGGTGGATTCATGTTGATAAATTTGACTAGCTGGTTGGCGGCAAAATCAATAGCTAAGGTGAGCGAGGACCGTTATGATCAGACCCCTTCATTGGCCACGTATTCGGCAATTCTCCTTTTGATATCATTGCATCCACCTGCCTTCTAAGGCTCCTTGACTCATTGGTTTGGTGTCCATACTCACTGTGGAAAGTGCAATGCTTGGACATTTCCCTCTAGTCCATCGGTTGTGTGATGGGCGGTGGTGTCCGAAAGATTCCCTTGGTCTTGTTCTCCTGGTATAGTTTTCCCAGGTTAACTCTTAGGGGAGTTACCTTGTCCTCAAACCTCTGGCGCTTCTCAAGGATCTAGGATGGCGCAGCAGCTACACTTGGGTGCTTTCGGTTGGATGCTCGATCCTTGAACTTTGGTTTGAATGCCTTCAATTCGATACATGCGAAGGCTGCCCTCCTTTGTCGTATGGCCAACTCTTCTTCTCTTCGGAGGTGCCCATGTTCCCTATAATTGAGTTCCCCGATGTATGTCGGTAGTCTTTTGATTAGAGACTGATGACACTTGGTTCCTGGGATGAGTGTCATCCTGAAGGCCTCAACGGTTGAGTGTTGAACGTAGCTGTCGATCGAGGACATCTCGACATTGAATCGTGAAACAAAGCTTTTTAGGGATTTTCCTTTCTCCTGGATCATGGTGAATAGGCTGGAGATCATCTTCTTCTGCCTTTTATTGCCGAAGTATTAGGCGATGAATAACTCACAGAGCTTGAGCCAATTTCCAATGGATCAGCGTGGTTGCTTTCGAAACCATAGTAGGGCTGCATCGGTTAGGCTGGTTGAGAATACTTTGCAGAGTAGGGCTTCATTTTTGTTATAAATATTCATCTTTTGATGCCCTTGGTAGATGTGTTCCATCAGGTCCTTCGTGCAAACGAACAGGGTAAGGTTCGGAGTTTGAACCTCTCCGAATAGGGCACGCTGGTTATCACCAGGGTGAACGGTGACTGTACCATGTCCAAGGATGCCTCGTTGGCCAGATCATTAGGAGTTTATGCCTTCAGATCTTTGAGCACCTCCTTCTGGAATCTGACCATTATTTGTTATAATTTCTTCATGGCTAGTGTTTTGTTTAGGTTGTGCACTCCGATCACCTGTAGGGACAACTCCGCTTGATCTTCCAAGGTGCGATTGGACAGCATTGGAGGACCGTGATTTTCTGTTTAGTGCCATGCGGATGGGTCCTGATGGTTTGATGGATTATCATAGTGGCCTTCTTGAAGGTTCTGTTGACCCATAGGGGGAACCGGGAGTGGTACTGAGGGCGGCAACAGTGCTAGCTTTGCCACTAGTTCAGCATTCTGTCTCTCAAGCTTGGCGTTTCTCTCCTCCAGGGCTCGGCGAGTCTGATATTTGGTTTGAGAGGTTTAGCCTCCTCCTGGGGGCAAGTCGGACGGATGGGATAGGGTAACCGCCATTGGTATTTAGAGCTTCGTGATAGGTGCAAAATGTTAACCATTTTAGGCCCCTAACTCGCTATTGTTATGTCTTTACATTCCATTACTTGGTATTTTTATGCGGTTTGTGTGTCTAAGCGTGTTTCAAGAGCTTAACGAAGAAAACAAATTAACTTTGGTGAATTAACCAAGATTGTGTTTGTTACCACTAAAAAGAAAAAAAGAAACTATAACACCCCATATTATTTTCCCAATTTTCTGGAATTATTTTTTGATTTAATTTCTGTTGTGACGTCACTTGTTCATGACGTCATGGTTATTCTTAGTATTTCACGTGTAAATTTTTCGCGTTTATGTCTTGATACGACGGGATGACGCGGCCATTGTCTTATTGACTACTTCGTGAAACTTCTTTGACAATTACAAGAATTGACGGTGAATGTAGTGTTTCGAACTGGTGAAACATTGACGTGAGTTCTGGTTTCGACAGCACGACTTTGCGATTGTCTCTTTGGTGACTTCGGGGGGGTTTCTTTCGTGATTACGTTACTTGAGCTGATGTTTTGTATTTCGGACGTGGCTGGAGGTTTACGTGGGCTTTAGTGCCGATTACGTGGATTCGTTTAGACGCTCGATGTTTGGTGTTTCGACTGGGTGGCGACATGCTTAGTATGTCCGACGTTTAAGGCTCCGACGTTGTTATGCGAGTTCGGCATTTAGTACGTTAGGGGTTCGATGTTTTGTTTTCCCCTTATAACGGGATTAGTATGCGTTTTATGTGATTGACGTGCCTTGTTTAGCTGGCATGCTTAGGAGTATTTGTATTCTCCTTCTCGTTTTCTGTGTTTGTATTTACGTGATATAGTTGGGACATTATGACTTTGCATCTTGTCAGGCTTAGGAGGTGCTAGGTGACGTGAGGAGTTATAGTTTTCTTTCGTATTTGGTTTAGTACGTGCCTTGTCTGACTAACGTACTTAGTGTTTGTATGTACGTGTTTTGTTTGTTTGGTGTGTTTATTTCTTCGTGTTTCTAAGTGCTCATATGTTCTGGTAGTTGGATTTTGTACCTCGAATTATTTATCCTCACTAGTATTATTTATCGGGTGACTCGTAGATTTTCCGGGTACGCGTGTCATCATTTAGGGATTTTCTTATAATTTTCCCTTTATTATTTATTATTAATTGAGGCTAAATGATTTATTTTCGCTTTTCGCACTTGAGGCGGCGGGTTCTAAATTGTCATTAGCAGGGATTTTCGATTATTAATCTAGTGGACCGAGAATTTGGATAGATGGACTGAGACCCACCTTTTATCGGAGTCGAGTTTGGAAGTGTTCTGTGTTTCGACGGTTATGTTTTGTACCCGGAGTGTTTATTTCGATTTATATTATTTATTAGTTATTCATAGAGTTTACGGGCTTGTGTGATATTAATTGCGGGTTGATCGGTTATTTATTTCAGAATATATATATATGGGTTTCATACCCCGAATAATTTATTTCAGTTATATTATTTATTGGGCGTCCCATTTATTTTTCGGACTCGTACGATTTTATTTGGGGGTTCCCGGTACATTTCGGGATTTATTATACCTATATTTTTAATTGGGAGAATATATTTATATATATATGTGGGTATTTAATAAATGTATTTAAATGGAAATTACATATATATATATATATATGTATAGTTGATAAACGTATGTGTGGCTGAGAACCATCGATCATCATCATCTTCTCGTCCACTGGTTCGGTGAGAGAGAGAGAGAGAGTGAAGCTCATGAGGAGAGGGAGCCGCTACTATTGACGTGTTCATCGCCCTGTTGGGTGCGACCCGGTGAGAACAAATCGCAGGTAAGGGAACAATGGCGATCGTGGTGGCTCCAGGGGGTGTCGATGGCTCGTGGTGGCTTGAGGCGTCATGTGGTGGCGCGATGGTGGAGGTTCACGCAAGAGGAGGTGAGCCGGTACTGATCGAGTACAGAGGGAGACGCGATTTAGCGAGGGGTTCAGTCATGACCTAAGGTTTGGTCGTCAATCTGGTGGTCACTTGACAGATAAGGGAAGAGGCGACATGGAGGTCACTGGTGGTGCGTGACGACGTGGTGGCGATGCTGGTTCACGCCGTGATGGCGCGTGACGAACAGGGTTGTGCTCGACCGGACTGAGTTGAGTCGACTCAGTGCCGATTCTTGCTTAGTTTGGCACGAAATTTTGGGGATAACTTGCTTCCTATGTCGTACACGATATATCCAAATTTGGTGCGAAACCGTTCAGCGGTTCGCCAGGAATTTCATATTTTTGGTAAGATTTTCAGCTTCATTTTTTGTAGATTTGTTCAAATTTATTTACTGATTACTAATGGGCTTCGTATATATCGTATAGGTCGTCGAGACGGATGTTTCGGTATATACGAAATATTTTTCGGGCAACTTTGGTTGGCGGGCTCTATATTCGGGCGCCAACGCTGTTCACTGTCGGACACATCAGGACTATTTGTAAGCGTATTAATAGGTGGGAATTTACATATATATATTCTTATATATATGCATATCTGACACTCACTAATAGTGCATAGAAAACGTTAATAAATCTCCGTTGTATGTTTATGAATAAATAAAAATGTTTAATTAAATTCCTAGTGATAGACGGAAACCTAGGGACTTTATAAAATTTACGGAGTACCCATAAATGGATTAAAGGATGTCAGAATTGGAAATTCTTGTGGAGAAATTAAATAAATTATTTCTCAAAACATTTAAAATAATTATAAACCTGTTTAAATTAAAAATATGTTAGGCGATTTAGTACCCCTTGAGTTCGAAATAGGTTTATAGAAGGTATATGTGGACGTGGATCCGGTTAATTGATTTTTCCCTATTATTTATATTTTATTGAAATTAAAAATATGTTAGGGGATCCACGAGAATGAGGGACGTCGGAAACTTAGACCTGGTTTTAGTTCCCTTGTTGTTAATTTTTTTGTAAATTATAAAGAAATTAAATTGTGAATTTAAATTGTCTAATTGTCCCTGAGGTGGACTAAATTGAAAATAATTATTGAGAATTAAATTAAAAGCATGCTGGCATATAAAATCTATAAAGACTGGGTAATCGAGAACCCAAATATTTCTGTGATAAATGGAATTAATTTACTGTATAATTTAAATTGTGAAGCATGCTTTGTATGAGATTGCTTGGCTTTTATGCCATTTTATTGAGCATATTACATTCATATGGAGACATTTTGCATTCATACAACACCATGGTATATATATTGTTTCGGAGCGAGTTGCATGCCTTAGTTACATCATGTACATGTATGGATTGTTGGAATGTCGCAACAATTGGCCAGGGGGTGGTCTAGCACCCAGGGAGCTAGTAACTCTCGATTCTCTAGACGTTGGGGGTGAGAGCTGGGCTTCGCTCGTCGGTTCCCGGGCGGACTTGTGGTCTCCGCACTCTATTTGGCGACGCCCACCCTTCTTGTTGTGGGTTTGTTGCCCCAGCAGTGAACGGTTTGGGATTCCTGGATATTTGTTTCACCCTCTTGCGGTTAGGGTTGCATTGGAGTTGCATTGACATTCATATTGAGCATTTATTTGACATGTGCTTATCTGTTATTATTATTTATTGATGTTGAGCATGTTATCTATGAATTTTAATTAGAGATTTGTATTATTCTCTTGGGCGCTAGGGCGCGGTGTTTGTGATTGATATTTTAACCGTGGTTAAATTACAATGAAAATTGTGAGCTTCCTAGTGTAAAGGAAACAGTGAAAACTTAAAGTTAAAAGGTGAATCGTGAATAGTGGAATATTAAGAAGCCACGGTTGAAGATTATCTTTGGTAGTTATGGAAAAACTAAGTGAAAGTGACCTTGGGGCGTAAGGGTTCCCCGTATGTTAGGCTCTAGTTGAGCTAGGTACCAATATATTGAGACTTAGTTGAAATTGTGATCTTGGCCACATAGGCCTTTGTGATTGGTGATTAGTATTATCACAGGGTGATTGATAGACCTCTCTAGTAGTGTGGAGTATTGTTTGAGTAAGGGTCGGATAGAGCTTATTAGTTTGACCATATTCCCTTGAGCATTGGTCTGTATATGAGGTTATGGAGTGGTCGGTACACTACTCTAGTTGATATATAAGAATGGTTGATTTGAGGTTTAACCGGGTATGATAGGTTAGCATTTTTCCCTTTCTCTGGACTAGAGTTGTGTTAACTCTACATATTATTCAGCACCACATCCGTAGTTAAAGGTTGGATTATCCTGTGTCTTAAGCATCCATTGAATGTAAATTGAGGTACCCATAATGGTTTGAGTTACCATACTCCTGAGTGGATGTTTGATAGTAATTCTGAGACAAACTGACAATGTTTAAGGATGGTATTGATCCTTTGTTTGTGGTATAGTGATATTGAGATCTTAGAGTATTATGGAGATCTTATGGTGATACTGATGGTATGGAATTGATTACCTTTTAGTGCATACAGAAGGCACACTTTGTTTTTATAGTTTCCTTGTCTTAATCTCGGGTAAGAGACATGATACTAATTTATGCACACGTTGTGCGATTCGTAGTACCTTGGGTGGGTTCGGAGGCATTGGAACTAAACAGATTTGACCGGGTCCTAACTTTTTCTTAAAAATCAGTTGAATCCTTCGGGGTTCAACATTTTTCTTTAAAAGAAACCCGAGGACCATGGCATCTGTTTGGGACTAAATGACTCCCATAACCCTGTCTAGTGCCTAGATATGCAATGTGAGTTAGAGATAGTTTGGTTGGTTACCGAATCCAGTGTGAGGATAGTATCTTCCCTTTTTATGTCCCTCCGAGTTAACAAGTTGGTTCACTGGTTATTATGGATAAGAGGACAAGTTTGAGGTTAGAAATATAAGAGTGAGACTCTCTAGGAATGATTTGATAGCGGTGTTGTGTAGGCGTTGTGGTTTATGTAACGTCCGGTATTTTTTACGTGCAAATTTAAAAAAATTATTTATTTAATTGTTAAACAATTAAGTGCTTATGTGCTTATGTCCCTATCATGTTTACGTGCTTACATGAATTATGTGAAATGAAAAACAATTGTGAGTTACATGTTATATTTTCTTTTCGTGAATAATGGAAAGTATTGAGACGTTGGTAAATTAGTAAATTCACATGTATTGAATTAGTGGATTTTGTAGAGAATTATTTACTAAGTGTTGGGAAGATGATGAGTGGCAATATTGTAGTTGTGTAGAAGACTTGGATAAATTTGTAAATTTGGTTCATAATGGCAAGGGTTGTGAATAAGTGATAAAGGGGTGGGTAGCTTGGACATTTCACCACTACCTTTAATGTTGTCATCATTGTGGCCCTTGGATCAAATCTATCTTGCCATCTTCATTCCTAGCCCTTGGATAGGATTCTCTACACACCAACCCTATCTCTAACTCCATTATTGTCTTCTTCTTCTCTCATTTCTCACCAAGAACACACATTCTTTTACACACACATTTCTCTACACCAAATATTCGGCCACCTTGTTCTCCTTACATTTTTGGCTTCAAGTCTTGCTCTCTCATACTCTTCATGTTTGATGGATAGTGAGCACTTGTGGTGGTCTCCTGGTGTGGTGTTCTTGAGCTCATAGTGGTAAGCCTCCTCTCTTTTTTCTAAGGTTTTGTTGTAAGAAATCCTAACTTCCAAATTCTAGAAATTCATGTGCTAGTATTGAATTTTTGTTCTTCCATTGTTCATTCTTATGGAAGGTTAAGAATTGTCTTCAACCATCACGTGAATTGGCTTGTGGTGATTCTAATTTCGTTTTGGGAAGAACTCATTGGCGAGTTCACAAATTACTACTCCTTTGAATTATTTTCCATAAAACCTAGCTTAACCATTTTGGGGTTTTTAGCCTTACTTTGAATTCTTGATTATAAATCGGTTATTGCTACTAAAAACCATTAGTTAAAGATCCATGTTTGTTTTAATGTTGTTTGAAGGCTTGGGAGACCTTTGACTCAAATTCTCAATATCACCTCCTTGAAGCTCTCTTGGTCATTCTTGGCTCGGTTTGTTGTTGGTGTCATTTGGACGGATTGCTTGCACCATTTTGCTCATTATCTTTGCTTGGATTGAGGTAGGGGAAAAACAAGTTGTTTTAGTTTTTGTACGAGAGTGTGTGCGTCTATGTGTATATATGTCGTATATATATATGCGAGTTGAGTCTTGACAACTTAGACGATGAACTAGGCCCCTTGAAAAGCATGATTATGTGATTTTAATGCTTGTTGTGGTTTATTGATCATAAATGTCATATTATGAGCATGTGGATAATAATGACATAGTATATTGCATAAAGGGAAAAAGCATATATTATGATGGAGTATGGTTGATGAAAAATCATACGTGCATATTGAGTACATCATGTAGTGTCAAATTCATGGTGTTGGAATATGTGGGTGGTGTAGTGATGTGTTGGTAGTCGAGTGTGGATCAAAGCAACAACTGGCCAAGAGGTATCACGCCTACGGAACTAAAAAGCCGGCAAATGTGAGTTAGGAGTCCGGGTAGAGGCTCAAGTTCTTGACTTGTGTAGTCATGGCGCACGGAGTTGCAAGTGGGGCTCTCGTGCAACCGTCTTCCTTGTTGAAGTGATAGAGAGAAAAATCACTTGGGAAGAGTCGGTGCGGTACTCTACATTACTTGATGAGCTTGTATCTTCAAAAGTAATTGGACAGAGTATGTATCCGTTAACCTGAGTTGGGCGCCGTGTGTCTCGTGGTGTGTGTTGATTCATGGTGCATTTAGACTATAATATATATGTGATTATGATGTTATTATGGAAGCATGCGATAATTGTAGAAAATTTTGTTGTGAGCATGTTGGGGAACTTATTTGTGGGGTTCGATGGGGTTCCGGATTGGCGTGAGAGCCATGTGGAACAAAAGACTGACCTAGGAGTAGTTGTATGTACCATAGGTGGGTTGTACCACTCGGACTACCGAGATTGAGGCAATGACACTTCTTCTACTGGGCTAGTGAGCTCACCCCACGCCTTATATATTTTTCAGGTGATGATCTCGTTGGGAGAGTTCCGTAGTCTCTCCGTGGACGTGTGAATGTATGTCCACCCTTTTGTGCATGGGAGGCTGACCATACTTTTATTTTGTTGGGCATTAGGTCGATAAATATGTTCATTTTCCCATATAAATCAAACTTGTAAAACTATTTTATTTTGATCCGACTAGCATGTTAGTCGAGGTGTTTTTGTTTATGTATTTCCCTTAGAGCGCTATGCGCAGGTATTATGTTCTTTTGGTGCACTTCGGTGCCGGATTGTGTATTTTTGAACAACTATGACTTGTTTCGCCTTAGGGCTCTTTTAATGTTAATCTATAAACTCTTTTGTTTGTTTTATAGTGGACTTTCGTTATTGATGTAGTTTGGCCGAAAACGGTATTTTTTCTAGGTTTTTAAGCAAACCCTATTGTTTTGAAAGAAAAACCCGTTTTTCGCTCACCCCCGTGACCCCAACAAAAACTTGAGTTTTGAAATGATGATTGAGTTGTTTTTTTTGAAAGGGTTTGACATTTTAAAAGTCGGTGGTATACTAGAACGGAGACCGGGGGCAAGACGGAGCTTTTATGAAACCTTTAAGCAATGCTCTTGGTTTAAAACTTACATTTTTATGAAATTAATTTGGTGTATAGATCTAATTATGAGTATATCCACATATGGAAATGCACACGGGGTTGTTTCGGCGATTTTCGGACGTTTCGGAGTATTTTCGGGTCCGTGACTCGACTGACGGAACTGCATCAGTTGACTGGCAAATAGCCATAAGAGGTTCTGGTGAGGTCAGGCGACTGATGGGTATTGGCAGGCGACTAACGGTCCTCGTCGGTCGACTGACGACCCTTGTCGGTCGACCGACAAATCGTCAAACATTTTCTGTCCGGGTTAGTCGACTGACGGTTATTGGTCAGTCGACTGACTTCCCAAATCAGTCGACTGATTTCCTGGTCAGTCGACTGATTTTTCCTCAGGATGTTCTTGTTCAATCCTGTTTCGACACCCCTTCACTCTTTCGGTCATATCTGGAGCTACAGATGTCGGATTGAGGTGATCTTTAGCTTTTTAGAAAGCTGAATTAAGTATCTTGATGTTAGGCTGTTGAATTGCTTCATTTGAGTCCCTTTGGAGGGCGTGATGGTCATTTGAAAATGACAGTACGTTTTGAGCCTCGGCACCTCAAGACGACCTATTTCTTCAAAATGTTGTAGTTTCCATTTCGTACATTCAAATTCGGTTCCGTTTGTTCCTATAACTTCTTTTAGGTCCAAACCTTGTATTTATACCTTGAAATCATTACTTTATCCATGTGATGACTATTTTACCCTTGGGTGGGCACGGATGCTTAAACGGTCCGTTTAAGGTACCATTTGTTTCATTTTGTTTCTACATCGATCCCAAGAGGTCTTCTTGTCATGTTGTAGGAGTGAAATTAAATTTTTACCCTTTTGTGAGTATTTGATGACTAAAGGTCATTTGTTCTCGTTTCTTTTACTTCCGCATTCACTCCCTTAGCTCTTAGGCTCGGGTTATGGAGTCCTAGGAAATTTGGGGCGTGACAGTTTAGTTGTGGGTGGGATTATGGTTATTCCCTTTCGGTAGTCCTAAGGAGTGACCTATTTACCTCCTAGGAACCTTGAGCAGCGTGCTAGGTGTACGGTATGGTAGATACTTAGTCTTGTTGTATCTCTAGATGAGAGTGGAGTTCGGATTGGTTGTCTATAGGCCTAGGTGACAGGCTTAGTTATTTACAGGACGTTATATATATATATACGTATAGATGTAATGTTTATATTTTCGTTGATCCGTAGTTCTTATGATATCCGTAGTAGATTTGAGGCTGTAGATGAGATTATTTTGGGGTCTTTGTTTGGTGTGGGTGCCACATGAGACAGCTGACCGACCTAAGATAGATGCATGCACACGGGATGGTTAGCATTTTTCTAGACGGCTATGAGTGTGATGTTTTGATATTATGGTGAGCACATGGTTTTGCTCACCCCCACAACAGGTTGCAGGTTTGCAGGTGGATGCAGCACGGCATGCTCGGCAGCGACAATACGGGTGATTTGGGATGGTAGTTTTGTTCCTCCTTTCGTAGTCATACTTGTGTATTCTTCTATTCTCTTGGGAGCCAGGCTGTTGGCAGATTCCCTTGTGTTGTATCTTTAGCCCATGTATTTATTATTTTGGGGTGCCATTGTATTTGTTCGGCACTACCATTGAGTTTTATATGTTCTTATTTGAGCTTGGTGGCTCAGTCGGTATTTTTTATTTTGGGGTGCCTTTATACCTTTTCGGTATCGCCATGTGGTTTTCTTTATATTTTCATTTGAGCATTTGGGGCTCTATTGATTTTAGAAGGGTTGTGTAGAGGTATTGGTGTTTTTTTCCACTACCTCGGCCCTAGTAGGTTTCTGGAATGTTGGGCTACGTGCCATTGATTCTATTTCTGTTATTATGGGCAGGTTCTTTTGTTATGTTGCTTTTGGGTTGTCCGGGTGTTCCATTTACAAACGGAACTCTGCCGAATTTTCGTTAGAATTTATTACTGAGTTTCTATCACTCAGGTGTCATGGGATACCTTGTATTCATTCTTATTCTAGGTATTTTCTTGTTATCGTTGATTCAGTTGGTCATTTTCTGTGACGTCATACCTTGGGATTCACTGATTCTCCTGATTGGAGTCTCAAGAATAACAGGGCATGACATAAACGGAGTTTTGATCCAAGAGACATATTTCGAAGGGAAAAAAGGACATTAAACATGTATTATATATCAATGTACGTGTTATAGGAACAAACGGCATCCGGAAATATGGAAAATTGCAAAAAGTCAGATTTGATATTTCGGACCGAAGTTTGGCACATATAGTAGGGGAAAAACATTAGCCAACTTCAGATAGTCATATCTCGGTCAAAACAGGTCCTAATGGAATTATTCTTATGCCTAAACACATGAGATTGAATTCATCTTTCCAAAAAGCTATAGCATACCTCCATCCAAAATGTTTATCATTAGTTATGATTAAAAGAGTGAGACGTGTCTGCAGAAAAAGATGAAAATTTTATATAAGGGCAGAAATCCCAGATTGACCTGAATTGATCCGTTTTGACTTGGATGACTTTATGTTCAACCCCATCTCCTCTAAGCACATGTTTTAGACATATTATTCATCATATTGAAGGGTTTGACTCAGTTTTTAAGGAAAGGTACAAAAAAGGGGAATCCTACTCCAAGCGGGACAAGTCTAATGCAACTAGGATTTCCCACAACTTGTTCTATAAGTACCAAGGTCAGGACTAGATCTAAGGAGCTTCAATTCACATAATTTTCAGAGCACTATCTATGAATATGTATATCTTTAAAAGAAAGGAGTCATTCAAGACCTAAATATCCGGTGAAGAAGACCATGGAGAGTGTTTCTACATCAACCACGCATTCACCTTCTACCATGAGCAACTAATTCGGTATCTAGAGTTTTCTAGAAAATCCCTAACTAAGTAATGTAGTTCTTTTATTTGTTTCAATTGTATTGGGGGGAAACTGTGACCACACTATGATGATTGTGTAGAATTGAGATCGTACTTATTTTTGACACAAGGTTTTATATTTATTCTAATTCTTGTCTTAGATTAAATGACTAGATTATCTTAACCAGTCATGTTATCATAAGCTTAGCGTGATTTTATACACAATGGTGTTTAACACTTGAAACCCTAGATTTACACAAGTCATGCCTCGACGAGGTGATATAGACATGCTTTAGTTCAAATTTTTGATGTATGAGTAGATTGGAGTAAAGCAGATGGCATGTACTAGTTACACTCTATCTGGAGATGGGTTGTAGCGAATCCGGTGGATAGTATTCTTTTTGGGACGTATTCAACTATTTATGATACGATCTGATTCATGGTAATGGATCGCCCTCTTACAATTGTGCAAGTAGAGAATTATATTATGTGGTTAGTGGTGGAGCATGAAAACCCTAGTTTTTATCTCTGTTGTTCTTGTCTTAATCTATCTTTACTTGCTTTATTAGTTAACTAGTTTAGAAATCAAAATCAGCAAACTATACTTTTATCGCAATTTAAAAGTATTATTTTACGAGAATTCAGAATACGACTTAGTCTATGTGGGATTGATAACCTTTCTCAAACCGAATTATACTACAATATGATTCGTGCGCTTGTGATAGGTAAAACCTAAGCTATCGTAAGGAGTTGCTTTTAATCATTATTTTTACCACCCCTGACGGCACATCACTTGAACTTGGTAGAGAGTTGGAAGCTTGAATATTAAAGAACTTCAAAAAGCTTCCCACAAACGACGTCACTTATGTAAATGACAAAAAATACACAACACAAATGAATGAATTTTTATTCACTTTCGTCTCATATTTATACACAGTAGGATAGGCCTTGGCTTATCTTTTGATCCAATAATGATCCCTTATTTTAGGGATCATGATTATCCTTTCCATATGCATACCAATCCCTCACTTTTAGGGATTGGGTTTTGAATTCATTGCTTGAACCCACTCATCTTCTAGAACCTCCCATGGACTTGGCCCATTGGTTCTCCTTATGGCCCAGGTTATTGCGCCATATATTTTCTACTACTACACCCACTAAATTAAAATGGTTATTGTGACACAACTTAATACAAGTTATCTTTAATGCATGATTAATTGTAATGTTTTTGTATAGAAATAATAAGGGCTTTCATACTTATAATTTTGTCAAAAAAATATTGAAATAAAATGTCCTAAGATGATAGAAATAATATTTGAAAAAATGAAAAGTTTTATATTGTTGGCAGAAACAACAATATTTTTCTTCAACTACTATTCTTTAGTTAATATCATTTCTTGATATGTTTCGATTACATATTTCGTACAAGAGTATTACACTCAAATCACTTTCACTCTGTAAAAAAATACAAAAAAAAAATGATATTTTGATTCATATGTATAATAATATTAAAAAAACTATAAGAAATATTAACGAACATATTCAATGATACTTTGTTCATTGCAAAAAGTTATATAAATGGAGAAACTGTAAACTTGAATAATTAAAAAAAAATGTAAAAATTAACAATCTAAATGCAAGATCTCATACAAGTGTGAATAGTAAGATAATTCCTTTAGCATTCGTGATGATAAATCATTGGTCGGTAGTGATTTGAATATCAATAATCAAAAACCCTTTTTGCTTCAAAAAATAAATTATTGATAAATAGTTAGTACAAACACACAAAAACAAATATAGACATGGATTTACAAGAATTATAACAAAGATAAGCTCAAGAAAACACTAACCTTGAGAGAGATAGAGTTCCGAAGTTGGGAGAGATGTCTTATGTTTACATTGAAAAACATAATTCAAAATGAGAGAGAAAGAATATGGAATATAGAAAAGGCAAAATTATATTTAGGGGACCAAAATCAAACTTAATAGCTGAAAATGGACCAAAAACTTTCAAAAGGCAATATAGGGACAGGTTCTAAAATTTAATTACTCTTTAGGACCATTGAAAGTAAAATTACAAAATTATCCTTTTTGTCACTCTCTCCCACTAAAAACACCCTCCTTCTTCATCCTCTTCACAAAAACCTAACCTAATTTTTTTCATCTATACACAATATGACACAACTATATATATATATATATATATATATATATATATATATATTTGGGTGTGTATTTCAAGTCTCCTATACAAAGAAGGCTCCCAATAGAGACTCTATCTTCTGATGTGTTGCTGCGTTGAGGACTAACTGAATTTTCTTTTGAAGGCTTCATCTCAAAATGCTACTCACCTTTTTACCACCACTCTTATGTTCTTTAGGACTATCCAAAGGTGTTGGTTAGGCAACGTTTTAGCTTCATCCCCATCTGCTTCTTTTCATCTGTTTGGCAATGGTAATAATGTATAGGAGACTTGAAACACACACCCAATATATATATATATGTATTTTTAGTGTATGTATTGTGTGAATTTTTGTATTGATGAAAAAAATAGGATTAGGGTTTTGTCAAGGGGATTAGGAAGAAGAGTGTTTTTTTTAGTGGGAGAGAATAACAAAAATGATAATTTTATAATTTTACCTTCAATGGTCCCTAAAGAGCAATTAAGTTTTAGGATGGTCCTTATATTGTTTTTTTGATTTTTTTTTTTTGTCCCTTTTCAGCTATTAAGTTTGATTTTGGTCGTCTAAGGGTTTGTTTGATAACACTTATTTACCACTTAAATCTGAACAAATTCCGCACTTATTTAGTTAAGTGGGTTTGAAAAACAAATTTTGAACACCACTTAAAACATTAAGTGTCACTTAAAATAAAATAAAATTTTAAATGACAGGGTCACCACTTAACACTAAAGTCTGAAAACTGAAAACTTACAAAAATATCAGAAAACATAATTTGTTTAATCACCACTTAAAACCTTCAGTACTTAAATTCAAATCTTAAAATTTTCCATTTTATCAAACAACACCTAAATCTAATTTTCCCTATATCAAAGGTTGTAACTCCTCTAGAGGTTTAATGAACAAACGTTTAATATTGAATATTAATAGAAATTCTTTACAGAAACTGAAACCACCCCTTGATTACTTGATATTACAATATAAAAATATGCACATAAACACTTTATCACCATTTAACATCATGTTAGTTCAAAAATAACTCGATGTATTTAAAATAACAAAGAAGACTTATTTTTTAAAATAATCAAAAAATGGATAATAAAAAAAAAAAAATCCCCACGCTTTTATAATACCACAGATATAGTAGTAGATATGATTGAATCTATAAAACATTAATTCACATGAAGCTACTATGCAAAGAAGGCTTGTTTTTTATTTGAAAAAAAAATATTATACAAATAATCTAATTATCCCAAATATGTTTAGAAATCTCAAGCATCAAAAATCAATTGATATTATGTTTGTAATGAATAAATCATTTAATGCAAAAACAAGCACTAGTCAATTCAATGCATGAGAGTTCATAAATAACTCTATGCATTTGATATAAAAATTATCACAATTCCTATTTATTTTTTTAAATGTATATAGATATTCCAAAGCCCTTAGATAGATAGATATATAATATGTATCTACGTCGGTACATTTGTCATTATTTTTAAAAATATATAAAAAGTAGTATAATAATAAATGTGTCGACCATTATTATCTGTGTAATGATTAAATTTACTTTAGGGATTGTACTAACCCTTTAATTACTTTGTGTCCGTTATATTTGTCTTTATCTCCTCTTCAACTCTTTGCCAAATTTGAGTATTACACAAAGGACATTTTAGACCTCAAACGTTTCATTTACTCATTTTCCTTATTCCATTTGTCTTCCTCATTTTCCTTATTCCATTTGTCATCTAATGCAATTTGTGATGTTTTGCCTTGTAATTTTGTAGTATATATTATAAGATAAAATTATGTCCCACATGATTTTAGACTTTATATTTTATTTATGTTGTGGCACAGTGAGATAAAAATTAGGTTGAGATAATTGTAGGTTAATAAATAATCTGATAAGGGGAAAAGTCTCTTACTTTGTGTCCAACTCTGATGGAGAGTAGACTTATTGTTGTAATAGGAAACCAGTCATTTCTCTACCTATTAAAGTGCATATATTCCATCGGTTATGTACACTTACAAAAATAACATGATAATAGTTTAACGTGTGCAGAAAGGTCAAGAGAGGGAAAACCAGTTTCCTTTAGGGGTTTTCGTATTTGTGTATCTCAGGATCATCTAATGGTTAACTATGATGATGAATGGAGATTGATGGATTGAAGAAGATTTATGAATCAGAGAGAGGTTTGTTATTATCATGGCTATAAGGTATTTATAAATTTATTTACGGTTTAATGTATATGTAAGCATGATAGAATTCTAAGATCATGGGTTTTATGTTCCGCAAATTTGTCCATTATTGTTCTTGCATAAATATCATGTTTCATTTTACATGTGGTATCAGAGCACTTGTTAGGAATTCATCATACTCCATTAATATAATTTTAAAAAAATAATAATAATTAAGAAATTATGATTTTTTGTGTGTTAATGGAATAATGAACTGTGTATGTAATTGTATAGATGTATATCGATAAGTGATCTCGGTGCAATATATGATTTCATGCACACCTCTTAGTTTGTGGCTTCTGTGCATATTAAAATTAGATGGTCACTTTATATGATAGATGATACATATGATATAACGTATTCTCAATAGAGACATTATGAATGAAAAACTAAAAGGTATTAGTTTCCTTGTGTACGTAATTATAGTAATCACTTTGAGTCATGTCAAACTGACCATGTGCATTGGGTTATTATAATTTGTGATCAGTTGGAGTGTATATATATTATACATATAGAGGCCAATAGAATACAAACCCAAAAGAAGGCAATTACATGTATATGCCTTTGTCTTTGTTGAGTTTTATGTAAATATATATAGTCTTGGAAATATTGTTCCATAAATTATTGTACATATATTTTTACATAATGGGGCTCCTTGTGCTGACGTCATTATGACAATTAATTTAATGTGCATCTGTATAGATATTAAAGTTGTAAACATTATAGATTTACACTTTAGATCCCTGTAAATGTTAATATCTGCATATTTATATTACGGTTTATATTTTTGTAAGTTAACCCTATCAATGAGACGCACACTTTAAATACATTGGTATTTATTATATGAAAAGTGTGTTTATTATGTTCAAAAAAGTTTATCTCTCTTAAAGTTGATCTTCGTTGAAGTCAAAATTTTATATGTTATTTAAAAGATGCAAATAATCGATTCTGAAAATTTTCATACAAAAATTCCAAGTTTTTTATTTTAAAACAATAAAATATGATTTCTATACCAGATTCGTATTTTGGAAATTTCTCTCTCATGACTGGGTTTTATTGTATGAAAATTATATTACTGAAATCCTCATTCCATAAGTTTTCTGTGCATATATTATTTGCATTTTTTTTTATGAACGGTTTGTGAGTTATGAATTTGAGAAGGTTTTAATGCAAATTGGGGTTAAAATGCGAATTTCTAGAATTATGTGTACGTCTAGAAATTTAACCTTATTTGATATGTACAATAAGTATTATCGTTGTGCCCGTGCCTGCATACATGATGGAGGATCAATTTTACTGGTTCAATTACGAAAATTTATTTTAAGTAATTGTGCATAATGATTAATATGTTAATAATTAATTAACTAGTCCCTACGTAAATTAATATTCATATTGCAGGGTTAGTTAGCCGCCAAAGTGGCCTAACCGAATGAATGAATATAAAATATAGCAGGACATAAAGTTAAATCAATTAATTATTATTTAATTAATTCTTATCTAATTTAATATTCATATTAAATGGTTAGTTAGCCGCCAAAGTGGCCTAATCAGAATCAATGAATATTAAATTTAGTTGGATGCATAATTGCATTTATGGATTAATTAATCGGTACCTAAATTGATATTCATATTATAGGATTTATGCCACCAAAGTGGCCTAACCGAAAGAATGAATATTTAATTTAGTATGACGCATAATTGCAATACCTCATGAATTATGATGTTTCTAATTTAGTTTGAAATTCATGAGTATTGAGTTGATTTAATCGCGAGAAAGAATTCTCCAAAGAGATTAATTTTGAGTGATTAAATGAGCATGAAGGGTTTGTGTATGGTGTTAATTTGCTAGGTATAGGATATCCAAAGAAAACTTGCTTAGTTTAATTAATTATTACATCACCCACTAAAGTATGTATATAAATACACATAAGTATCATTATTTGTATTTTATGGTTACTACCAAAGTAGGACCATAGTTATACATTATGTTTATGTACTTATGTTAATATACGTGTTGTTAACTCAAAGCACTAATCTTCTGAGCATTTTCTGTTATGAGTGTCTTATGTATCCCTTAATTTGCATGTTAAATCTGTTTCGATTATAATAGAACTAACTTATCATAAATGAGTAAGTTTATTTCAATTACAGTGTATTACATTTAATCTAATACTTCAAGTTTTGAACAGATTAAACGTTATGTTTATGCAAATAATTTTGAAAGTATTTGTGCTATTGAATATTTGAAAGGTATAAAAGAAAGTTTATTTTAAAAATAAAATGATTGTTGACTTGATCACTACTATTCATGATTGTATTTTATGGTGTATGATCATGTTCATTTGAGATAATTATTCTTCTTCCAAAATTGAGACTTTTATGTATAATTGTGAATGAGATATTCTTGTTCAATGTATTCTCAATTTAAAACCTACTCATAATGGGTCATCTAAATTCACTACACCACTATTAAGTATAAGTGTCATGTGAATTGATTGACCAGTATGTTTGATTTAAGTATTTGAGGTAAGATTTAAGTGGCAAGATAATAATTTATCTCATTACTCAATAAGCTGGAAAGATTTTGGGGAAGAAGCCTATAAAATGGCATTAATGAAACATATTACCCGAAAATAAAGGAGTTTGTTCAATCTAATTAAAAGAAGTATGATAAGTGTTATTTATGTGTTTGACACTGTCAGAATGATCGAAGGAACAAAATAATAGTTTTGAAAAATAATTAAAGTCTTTTGTGTTTATTTATGTATGTTTTAAATAAAATGTAATGATGTTCCTTCTATTACTTTATAGATTGACTAAAGTATAAATTTTTATTTTTAATGTGATGCAAGAATATTTTACGACCTAAAGCACAAATTGAAATAAGAATTTCTTGTGAAAAAAAAAATTAAATATATATTTGTTTTGGACCTTTTATGCTGCTTAAGTTTTTTTTAATGAGTTTTTCGTTCAAAACATATATCGAAGTTACTTATTGACAAAAATTCAGTCTTACATCATATTATTAATAAATGTAATTTATGTTACTTATGACATTAAAGATGGTCATATATCTAGTGAAAATTCCATACTTATGTTTTCAATGATTATAGTGTGCTTTTGGATTGCATTAGGGTATGCAAACCAGAGCACTAAGAAAGTTGTCACGTGAATGTTAGAGCTTCTTGAAATTATTAGTACAAACATTTATGTTTCTTTTGATGTTCTACCTTATTTACAAGAAAAATATTTGTCAACATTATAGTTGCTTTTCACATTATGATTATATCTACTTGTTGCATGAAAGTCTCTGTTAATTAATGTTATTGAGATTTTTATAACTGAAGTTGAAAAGAAAACAAATAGAAGGTGAAAATTCGTAATGTACGATAAGGTGATGGATATTATAAGGTTTACGAAGAAGTGAAGCATGTTTTAGTTCATTGCTAAATTTCCTTAATAGTATAGAATGATGCAGTTAAAATACTTAATCGTATCCTTATGTTAATGCTTATGAGTATGTTAAATATGTTATTTTTTGCCTATGTTATTGTGGATGTATGCTTTTAGAACTGCTATGTATGGATTAAATAGAATTTCTAGTAAGTCAGATTCAAATACTCTTTCGAACTCTGTATAGGAAGGAAACCTATTTAAGACACCTCTATAGAATTATGCAGCGGAAGCTAGTAATCCACATAAAAGAAATTGGATTTTAGAAACGTTTGTGGGTACATTATTGCCTATCCAGAAAAAAATAAATCCAAAGGGTATAGATTTTATTATCCTAAACATTATACGAAGATTATGAAAATCTGTAAAGTTAGACTCAATAAAAATGGTGACATTAATGGGAGTGGTTGAAATGTGATCATTCAAGTAGTTAGGGTACGAATCCCTTTACCCAAAACTTTATAGACAATTCTTCCGCAAGTTGTTGAACCGCTTAACAAAGAAGAATAATTGAATGATCAAGAACTCTATAATGAAGTTGTTACTAATTAAAGAAGGGATATGTCAGGATTCGGTTTCATATTCACAAATCATTAACGATAATGATTCTTATTAAGGATTAATGCTATGAACGGAGAGTTGAAATTAAATTAAGTTTGAAAATTCTTTAAATTGCCTTAATGACATGAACGAGTCGGGTGTAAATGGGACTTTAAGACCAAACGCGACTCTAATGACAATATTGAATGGTATAAAGTCAGACTTGTAAATAAATAAAAAATTCACTCATAAATGAGGCATTAATTATAATGATAACCTTCTCGCATGTATTTAGTAAGGTTTATCTAAGAACTATTATGGGATTAATAACTCATGATGATTATTTAAAGTTGCATCAACTAAAAGCACTATTTCTGAGGGGGAGTTTAGTGACATGGATTACATTTAGGCTTCACATGAAAGGTAAAGAACACATGATTTGTAAACTAAGAGGTCAATATATAAATTTAAACAAACTTCCCACAATGGTATTTTAAGGTTGATGATACTATTACTTCTTTCGGGTTTTAAGGAAAACACTATCAATTAGTGTATATACCTGAAGGTCAATGGGAGTATCTTTATATTATGATTTTATATATTGACGATATTCTTTTGCTAGTAGTGATATGTTTGAAATTAATGTTGTTCCAATAAGGGATATATTTAGCCTAATTATGTTACTCCCTAAGAATGATTTGGAACACAATGACATGTAAATATTCTTTATTGTATGTTTTATAAGGGATGAAAGATTATATATATGCTCACATTTATGAAGACTGGTTATTTATAAGTGATTGGTTATTTAAATGAAGATTTTGGTGAATGTGGACCAAAATCTTATTTTAATTTTATTGTTCCTTTTGGCTAAAGGAGTAATATCATGGATAATACAAAACAATAATTATTGTTTTGTCTATTATGAAATATGATTATGTAGTACGCTTTGAGGTTACAAATTTTGATTTACTATTACGGAACTTTATTTCAGGACTTGGAATTTCGGTATTCAAGCCGCTAAAACTTTATTGTGATTATGCCGCAATTATATTTTTGTATGAAAATGGTAGGTATATTAAGGTTGTCAATAACATTAAGTTGAATTACTTTACCATTAAAGAAGAAGTTCAGAAACAAGAGTGTCTATTGAACACATAAACAAATAACTTATGATTGCGAATTCGTTAATGAAAGGACTATCATCCAAAACATTTAAGGAGCAAGTTGAAATAATGGGTCTTGAATATAGTCAATGATTGATGTTATCTTCTTATGGATGCTTATGTGTTTAAACATTTGACATTTTGAGCTCGATTATTGTGTTTATGATATTCCTGTTGATTAGTGTACATGCATAATTATGAGTAAATGATAACATGAATAGTCTTGGAAAAGACAATATAATTTTCCAATTATAGATCATGTTAAGTAGGTTGTTAATGTTGTGGTTCATGGAAGGGACTGTGTCAATTTAAGTGACATACAACCGCCATGACTCGCATTAGTAGTCTATTTGTCATGATGTTTATGGTGACCAATTTATGGACTCAATCTAATTTAAAGCGCACTTATGACTATTGTACTGACCACTTAAAATCATATGGTCCAAGTGAGAGAATGTAAGATAAAATTATGTCCCACATGATTTTGGACTCTATATTTTATTTATGTTGTGACACAGTGAGATAGAAATTAAGTTGAGATAATTGTTGGTTAATAAATAATCTGATAAGGGGAAAAGTCTCCTACTTTGTGTCCAACTCTGATGGAGAGTAGACTTATTGTTGTAATAGGAAACCGGTTCTCTCTCTACCTATTAAAGTGCATATATTCCATCGGTTATGTACACTTACAGAAACACATGATAATAGTTTAACGTGTACAGAAAGGTCAGGAGAGAGAAAACCAGTTTCCTTTAGGGGTTTTCGTATTTGTGTATTTCAGGATCATCTAATGGTTAGCTATGATGATGGATGGAGATTGATGGATTGAAGAAGATTTATGAATCAGAGAGGTTTGTTATTATCATGGCTATAAGGTATATATAAATTTATTTACGGTTTAATGTATATGTGAGCATGATAGAATTCTAAGATCATGGGTTTTATGTTCCACAAATTTGTCCATTATTGTTCTTGCATAAATATCATGTTTCATTTTACATATATAGATATAAATTTATACATATAAACATAAATGAAATAATATTAAGCAATATTAAAAATATAAATAGCCTTGTAATTTTGTAATATATAAAGATAGGTATATAGAAGATGTAGATATAAATATAGATATAGCCATAAATGAAATAAGATTAAGCAATATTTAAAATATAAATAGCCTTGTAATTGTGTAATATATATAGATATAGATATAGATATATGTAGATATAAATATACATATAGACATAAATGAAATAATATTAAACAATATATAAAATATGTATCAATAAAAATATGAAGTGTCATTACACTTTTTCAAAGGCTTTATACAGAAAAAAAAGGCTTTATATATGCACCATAATTTAATAATGGTATTAAATGAAATTTATTTAATAAGACAAAATTATTTTTTATTTTAAAATAAAATTTAAAAAGGTTTGGAAATATTCTAAGAGCCTCACACATTTAGAAGGAGAATACTTGTCTCCTACCCCATAAAAAGAAACTTCCTCCTTCCCTATGATGTGATTTAATGAAATGTGGACATGTGTCATATATTTAAATTTGAATGAGATAGGGTTTTAAAGGTAAATTGGGTAATTATTGTATATTGAATTTTCGTATTAAAATTTAATGACTGGATATTTTTGCCCTTATGTTTTTATTTAAATTCAATAAGAAATATTTATAATATACCCGAATTGACCAAACTACCGTCCATTCTTTCGATTATAGAAAATACGAATTTTTGGTTTAAGGAGAGTAACGTCTTTTTTAAAAAAAATAAATTCTTGTTTAATGATTGAAAAGTTACGTCTTTTTTTTAAAAAAAAACAATATTAATCTTTTTTTAGTTTTATGTTTGAATTGAAGTGAGTGGTAGGAGGGAGTCCCTCCTAAAAGATAAGTATTGTCTTTTTTAGAATAGATATAGATATAGATATAGATAGATATATAGGTCATACATTCTCTATTTAATTTTTTTCTCTTTTTATGTAAGAGGGTGTGAAAAGGGTTTTCTCACCATTCGACTAGAACATCTCTCAAGTACTCATATATATCTGGGAAGTTTGAAGAGAACTTTCAAGATTTGTGGAAGTTAGAATGACCTCTAACTTTCAAAATTCAGGAGAAACTTATTTACGATTCGGGTGATACATGTCACATGATATTTATGGTCAATTAATACATGAGGTAATGTAGAATATATGTAGACCTGTACTACACCTCTTTCGCTAATTGGCATGTGCGAGGGTATTGAATACCTCTCCCTTGTAAGACTGTATTAATTACTTCTTAATTGGAATTAAATTTTCCTCTACTTATTAAGGAGAAAGTGATGTATGTAACACCATTCAATTGCGCTGTCTACAAGGAGATGAAAAATGTACTATATTAGTGAATTTAGAATTTATACAGGGAAGACTATGAATACAAGAATTAAATTATCCATTGTATTTCGTCAAAGCGGTAGAACTTTTGATTTTACTGATGAAATTCATAAAAATGTTTATTTCGATTCTCAGAAGCTCAGTAGGAAAAACACTGAGAGTTAGTGTCTCAAGAAACATTATATCGTAAATTCAGGATATCGTGGATTAGTCGAGGTGCGCGTAAGCTGGCCCGGATACCAAGATTACCAAAAAAAAAAAAACATGAAAAAAAATATTGTATTTCTTTCAAGGGCTCTTAATAGTTGCAAGATGTACTCATAAATTAGAACTAAGAAAGTTTTTCTGTCGTTAATTCTTCATTTGGGTAGGTTCATGTGATGCTATTTAAACCAGAACAAAAAAATAAAAATAAATTAGTTAGTGATGAGAGTGACATCTAACGTGGTGTAACGTAGTAATAATTGGCATTGTCAAATTAGACTCCTAATTGGCATTTGAAGTTTACATGGAAGTGGCAAATTAGCTTTCTAGATTCCTTCAATTGATGATCGTGTATAATTTTGCTTTCACGGAACAGGTATAAAAATAAACACTACAAATTATTGTGCTAGAGCAAAATAGAATAGTATATCTATAATCTATAATCTATACCTATTATCTTTAATTATTCTAAAAGTGTGAGAAGCTTAAAATATTTCCAAATATTTTCTTAAGAAAAATAACAATTAATTAATTAATTTGCATAATTGAATGGTATCTCTAATGACTATTTCAAAAGACAAATCTATCTATAATCTATATTAATATTCTATATATATAACTATACTATTATAAAATTTTGATAATTTTTATATATCAATTTAAAATTTTAATAAAAAAAATACAATCATTAATTGATTCTAACAAAGTCATTAAAAACACAATCACTTATAAAAATTATTCATTTACATGTTCCAACTTTCAACTCAATATAATAACATTTTTCAAATATACATATATATATATATATATATATATATATATATATATATATTATATCCTACTAATAAAACTAAGGGGAATAATGATTGCTTTTAATTATTTTTGAATTTTTAGAACAAAAAATGCATTATAGGTGTAACAAGTGATTAATTTTTTTAAACTATTATTTTAAGTGTTAAATAATAAATTCCATAAAATTGACTTTTATTAAGTGCTCCATACTCAAAATAATTCACTAAAATATTTTATTTTGGTTGTGCTGTAATTACTATTGTAATTCTATTTTACTGTCTTAATGTTGAAAAGTCAAAAAAATATTTCATGTAAATTTTCAATCTCACTAAATAACACCATTGAATGCTATTTAGTATTGGAACTACTCCAAAAACTTGCCTTAAAAGTGTTTCTTATTAATTGCACCACACAAAATAATGCATTGAAACTAATTTAATGTCAAGAAGCCAAAAAAATTCATGTACAATTTTCAAAAGTCCTTTAAGATGACTGGATTTTATTGTAAGTCGTTAAATAAGAGTCCTAAAAATCTAGTTTTCTTGTAGTGTGAATACCCACTAAAAGTTAAAGCTAATTAGTATTGGAATGATATAATTTAAAAAACAAAATCCCAACCCACTCAAAATCTTACATTAATAATTCCACACACAAATAACACATTGAAACTAATTTATATTTACTTGTGCTATTATTACTATTTTAATTTTGATTTAGTTTGTGAATGTTAAGAAGCCAAAAAGTTTTATGTACAACTTTAATATTAGTAAAAACCCATTGAATGTTATTTATTATTACAATGATAGAATTTAATTTTTGGCTTATTTAAAAAAATTCAAACGACTCAAAAGTTTTCTTCTTCTTCAACCAAATAAATTGCTTCATATACCATCTCAATTGATTCATCCCCCGTAGGTTTTGTTCTATAAATTTGACAAATAACAAAGTGCATGGTTACATTATTTTAGTTAGGCACAACATTTGCACAAGAAGGCACCTCTTTTTTCAAATCCAATTTCTCTTATTTGGGGTAAAATTGATTTTGTCTATTTGTCAAAATAATACTTTGATAGAAAGAAGATAATTGAGCCAAAGTATTATGTTGCTACTTATAATACAAGAATTTTACTTTGTAACAGACCAGAGATTTCCGTCGCCGACTGTCGTTGATATGTTTGACAAGGTTATATACAAGTTTCCTTCACTTTTATTTGTTCATTGTATTCATACGTTTATATGTTTCTTTTTTTTTTTTCGGATTCTTGTTAAAATCAAATGATTAAATTTATTAGGTTTATGCACTTCTATATATTTGTTTATTGAACTGATACATCTTTTGTTCCTATTATTCGGCAAGTAATGAAATAAGTCATCTACTCAACTAATGAAATAAGTCATCTACTTGTGTTTTTCTACCGTGTTAATCTTTTAATAATAATTATCGGTAACATTTAAATTGGAATGAAAGATTCATTCCAAAAGTGTTAAACGAATATGCTTTATTTATTTTTTGTTTCCCAAAATCTCCAACTAATAATAGTTATGAAGATGTGTCAATATTTCCTTATCTTCTATTTTAAAAAAAAATTTGAAAAACATTATATGCTTGCTTTTCCTTATTAATCAAGTAAATTATTTTATTTTCCCAATTTTATAAACTCTTTGCTAGTAATATTAAATAAGGATAGGAAACCCAAAAAGGATTTAGTGAAATATCATAAAGCAATTATCCAATAATTTATGATCAAGATGTTAAATTTGTAATTGCTTATTCAAAACAGTACCAGCCCCGGGCCTCGGTGACCCAAAGCAGGCCAAACAGTCGGGCCTCCGGTCCAGAGGAGCCTAAAAAAATTAGAAAATATGTATTATGTAGATTACTAGGCCCAAGTGAAAAAGAATTAAAATTAAGAACACTTGATAACAATTAGAAAGAACTAAACTAATGAATAAAATGTAATATAAAATAAAAGATGGTATATACAATATTTTTGTTACATTTTACACCAATTACATATTACTTATTGGTCGCATCGAATTGATTAGAATTCACATTAGATTTGATTTTTTTAAAAAAAAAATTAATTGCTTTCAAAAAATATAAATAATAAATTAGTTAATATAAATTTTCGAAAGCAAAATTAAATTTAACAAGTTAAATCTAGGGTTAATTTCATTTACACCCGCTAAGGTTTGTCTTATCTTTATTTTGACCTCCTGAGGTTTGCATATCTTCATTTACACTTCCTACTGTTCAATATTATCATCATTTAGACCCCCTGAACGATGACATCAGCCTGAATTTTTTAAAAAATCCCTAAACTACCCTCAATGTGTTATCCTTGTTCTGTTTGGAAACAAGGATAATGCTTTTATCAATTAGACCCCCTCCCATCATTTAATAATTTAATTTGTATTAAATTTTCAAAATATATATAAAATTCAAAAATATATATATTAAAATTTGAAAAAAATTATAAATTCGAAAATAAATATAAAATAAAAATATATATAAATTTCGAAATTTTTTTTTTCAAAAAAACATATTAAATTTCGAAAATAAATATAAAAATCACAAAAAACATAAAACATTTGAAAAAAATATATAAAATTAAAAAAAACATTAAAAATTCAAAAATATATATTAAATTTCGAAAAAAATTATAAAATCGAAAAATAAATATAAAATAAAATATATATATATATAATTTTTGAATTTGTTTTTTAAAAACATATTAAATTCAAGACAAATATATAAAATTAAAAAAAACCATATAAAATTCTAATAATATATATTAAATTTCGAAAATAATTATAAAATTCGAAAAAAATATAAAAAATTATAAATTTTGAAAATAATTATTAAATTCAAAAATATATATATTAAATTTCAAAAAAAATACTAAATTCGAAAATAAATATAAAATTAAAAATATCTCTCTCTCTCTCTCTCTCTCACACACACACACACACACACACACACACACACACACACACACACACTCTGCACAGACGCACATATATATATATATATATATACACACACACATATATATATATATAGATCTATACATATATATACATACACACATATATATATAGATCTATACATATATATACACACACACATATATATATATATTTAGATCTCCCCCGTCGGCGCCGACCCCCTCCCACCGCCTCCTCGTCGGCGTCGCCCCCCTCCCACCACCGCCTCCCTCTATTTTTGATCGATGACTCGAAAATATGTGTGTGTGTATATATATGTATAGATCTATATATGTGTGTGTGGGTGTGTGGGTGTGTCTGAGAGAGAGAGAGAGAGGAGAGAGAGAGACGAGAGATAGAGAGGAGAGAAAGAAAGAGAATAAAATAAATTTAAATTGAATAAATGTTGGGGTGTTTGGTTTGAAGGTTAGATTGATTCTAAGGGAGTGTTTGGTTTAGGGTTTAAATTGATTTAGAGATTAAATTGATTTAAGGAGTGTTTGGTATAAGGGTATTTTAGACATTTCACACCATGAAGGAGTGTAAATGAAGATATGCAAACCTGAGGATGTCAAAGTAATGATAGGACAAACCTTAGGGGTGTAAATAAAATTAACCCTTAAATCTAAGGCGTTGACATATTAAATTTTGTTTAACTAGTTCCAAAATCCACAACCGGAGAGCTAAATATATCTACTCATAATCTTTAAAATACAAGTGTACATGTTTATCACATAAATATATAGTGCAGTATTCTTTATAATTATGGAATTCCTTCTCATCTTTAAATGATCAAACCTGATGAATGTAATTTTAACAGATTAAAAATTTCAGAATTTTCATAACTTAATTTAAATTATAATTGGAGATTTTATAAAAAAATTAAATTTATGCTTGGCATGTAAAACCAGCGTCACCTTTGACTGTAACGCCTAGGGTGCTCAAGATTTTATTAATTTCAAGGTCGGCCACGATTCATAATAAAAAATATATAACCCTATAGATGTATACTACCGACTTGCTAAGCCTGAAGTAAGAGTGTTGTTCCTGGTGGATGTCCTCATAACAGTTGAATTAATATGTTATGTCACTCTAGAGGTTTACCAAAAACAAAAGAACGAAAACAATACAAAAAACATTGTCAATATAATCAGCTCTAAAAGAAGGACCCAACAAGTTAAGGTCTAGGTTAGGGATGATAAAAATACCAGTTAAGACAAACGACTGCCACATTTAAAACAGTTTCAGCGATGGAAAAAAAGATTTGTTGGTTTCGAGACAGGAGTAGAGGTGGGATTCCCTTTCGGAGAACAAACCAACCCAAAATCGATCCATAATATTTAGGGTAAAGGGTAAGAAATCCCCAAACTCTTGAGTTTTTGCAAGAAACCCCCTAATCTAAAATTCACCCCCAAACTATTTAAAGTATGCACTTTACCCGTAATATGAAAATACATTTTTATCCCCTCCTATTTTACTAATTACACTTCTACCATTTATTACTAAATAAATATATTACGAAAATTACAATTTGATTTTTTATATATAAAATTCGAAATAAACATATAAAATTCGAAACAAACATATAAAATTCGAAAAAATATATATAATTCATAAAAAATATATAAAATTTGAAACAATATATAAAATTAAAAAGAACATATAAAATTCGAAAAAAAACAGATAAACTTCGAAACAAATATATAAAATTTGTAAATAATATATAAAATTCAAAAAACATATAAAATTCTAAAAAATATATAAATTTCAAATATATATATATATATATATATATATATATATATATAAGTGTGACTGAAGTTTAAGTGGACAAACCTCAGAGTCATTAGCTAAGGTAACGGATCATCTCCAACTCTCTGCAGAGCTATTTCAAAGGCCACGATGGCGACACATGCCCCACGATAGTGACCAAAATCGGAATCGAACCGATACTTTATTAAAATATTTTAATCGAAATTAATATATTAATATTTGGATCAAAATTAATGGTTCGGTTCCGGTTCACATTTTTAAAGAACCGAAATCATCTGTTCGATTTCGGTTTCGGTCGGAATCGAAAGCGAACCGCACTATGAATATATTAATATTTGAATCAAAATTAATGGTTCGGTTCCGGTTCTCATTTTTAAGGAACCAAAAGTATCTGTTCGTTTTCGGTTTCAGTTGGAATCGGAAGCGAACCCCTAGATTTGACCATGTGCACCCCTAGATTTGGGTATCAAGGGACTTTTTAATCGGTATAGTTAGTCGATTAATTTTTATTTTTTATTTTATTTTATATAATTTTGATTAAAATATTAATATATTTAATTTCTAATTTTATTTTATATAATTTTGATTAAAATATTAATATATTTAATTTTTATTTTTATTTTATATAATTTTGATTAAAATATTATTTATATAATTTTGATTTTATATTTATTTGTAGAGAGGAAAAGTGATAGTGATGGAGAGAGGAAAGTGGTAGAGAGAGAAAGAAATAAGTGTTGAATAAAAAATTGTGAGGAAATTAGTGAGACATGTGTCACCATCGTGACCCTTGAAATAGCTCTGCAAAGAGTTGGAGATGATCTGTTACCGTGACTAATGACTCTGAGGCTTGTCTACTTAAACTTCAGTCACAATTTTTATATATATATTTGAATTATATATATATATTTAGAATTTTATATGTTTTTTTTTCAAATTTTATATATTCTTTACAAATTTTATATGTTCTTTTTTCAAATTTTATATGTTTTTCAAATTTTATATGTTTCTTTTGAATTTTATATATTGTTTCAAATTTTATATATTTTTTCGAATTTTATATGTTTGTTTTGAATTTTATAAAAAAAAATCATATTATAATTTTTGTAATATATATATATATATATATTGTAATATGGGGTGGAAGTGTAATTAGTAAAATAGAAGGGGTGAAACTGTAATTAGTAAAACTATTTTTTTGAATTCTGTACTATAAGGGATAGATTAGGTTGGGTGGGGGGGGGGGGGGGGGGGGGGTTAGTTGGGAGAGACAATATAGTTTGGGGGGTTTCTTGCCCTTTACCCTAATATTTATGTATATATATTAAGTTATCATAACATTCTTTAGGGTAAATTTTACTTACATCCTCTCAAATTTACCTATATCCCAATTTATACTATTGAATATCTCATTTACACCCATTTAAATTTGGTTCCGTATATCGAAGTCCCCTTCGTGGCTCCGTTAGTGCATGCCCGGTGTCGGGCGTTATCTGCTAGCATCATTAGTGGAAAATGTTAGAGTATGACTCATTTCCTTGTGTGGAAAGTAAATTTGGGCAACAAGTATCTCTATTTGACTAGGATATTGTTATATTTGACGACTCATTTCTTAAGGGGGAATATAACTTAGCCACCAAGCAATCCTTAATTAGGTAGGAGATCAATTTTTAATTGGATTGATTGACTTTTACTCCACTCCAGCCTCTCCTATAAATATAGGTGTAGCAGAGTACTAGAGTGAGAGCCAGAATAGGCCGGTACCAGTGTGTGCACAAATAGAGAGAGAGAATAGGTAGAAGTACAAATTAATTTTTTTTTTGGTGTGAGTGAAACATCTGTGAGGCTGAGCGATACACGTGTGAGTGAAACACCGTGTAAGTTTTGTAATCCTCTCATTGATCGATATTGAAATGGTGTTTTCCATGGACGTAGGCTGATTTGGCCGAACCACTTACATATCTTTGTGTCGATTATTTGGTGTGTATTTGTGTGCGATTTATGATTTGCAGGTACATACTGCTTCGACATAGAGGGTGTTGAAACCCTAATAAGTGGTATCAAAGCCCAGGTTGGAGCAATTCCTGAAGTCGTACATTCTTGTCCAGATTCGATGGTACAAGCTGCACGAAATAAAAAACCAACCATACCAAGAGCTTCGCCTCGTCGAGGCAAAGCAAACTGGTGTACTCAGGTGTGCAAAATATGTGGTTAAAAATGATACATTAACGACATTTGAGGTATTACCCTTCTGCAAGCGCATAGATCAATTGTAAATAGTTTTGCTTGAGTAGGGGAATATCGATCCCACAGAGACGAGGATTGTTCACTTCAATAGTCTAAAAACACTGAATTATATTTTTTCGGAAAGAGTTTGGTTTTGTGAATTATCTAATAATAATGAAGATAAAACAGAAAACAATAATGACTAATGGTTGTGATTCAGAGAGAGAGAAAACTAGGGTTTCCTCATTCCACCACTAACTGCATAACATAGTCCAAATTCTATTTCCATTGCATGAGGGCGATCCATTGACTGTAAATCAGGTCGCACCGCACCAGCAGTTTGACCCTAAAAAGGATTACTCTCAACCGGATCGCGACAACCCATCTCAAGACTAAATTGATTAGTGCATGCCAACTACTAACAGAAAGTAAATGTAGAAAATTAAATTAAAGCATGAAAATAAACTAAAGCATGTCAATATCAGTTTGTTAAGGCATGGCCTGTGTCAACCTATAGTTTCGAGTTTTATGACCACCATTGTGTAGAAAATCACAGATTAAGCATTCGAGTTCCAGCCCATAGTGAATAATTGTGATTGTGTAAGATAAATATATTCGAAAAGTCTAAGACAAGAATCAATTCAAATATATAAACTTGTATCACCAATAAAAACGGTCTTTCATCTAACACAATCATCACAGTATAGTCACAGTTTCCCCTATCTACAATTGAATATAAAATTAGAACTACAATACTTGACTAGGGTTTTACGAGAAAACCCTAGATACCGAGTTAGTTGGTTATGGTGGAGAGAGTCTGCATTATCGATGTAGAAACGGTCTCAATGGCCTTCTTCTCCGGATCTCTAGGTCTTTAATAGTGGTTCTCTTCAATGGAAGCAAGTCTGAACTTTGAACGTGAGAACTCTATAAAATGAACGAGCGTGAAAATCATAACCAGAACTAGCCTCCTCTCTAAACCTAACCCTTTCATATTTATAGACAAGTGAGGGAAACCGTAACGGTTGCCCTTTTTTGTAATTTCATAATACATAAATAATCTCTATAAAATCTTATGTAATTATGTGTATAAGCCTGTATGTAGAGGTCTGGAATCACCAATCACTTAAAACATCGAAGTAGGGATAAAATTGGAAAATTCTGAAACATCTCCGAAACAACTTCAGCATATAAAGGGCTCACATAGCCACAAGGTGGGACCAATGCTCCTAACTTACGCTTGGGCATAGGGTCCAAACCAAAGCGTAGCTCAGGTCCAATCTGCCTCCTTTTCTCTTTCACGACGTAGGGTTTTATGCATCTTTTGTAAAAACTAGTTTTTTCATATTCGAGCTAGACCGGTCGCTTTTGACTCCCGATGCTTTTGGTTGAAGTAATAATGTCTGAAAATAACATTTTTGCCCTTCGGTGAGATAATTATGTCGAGAAATGACCATTTTGCCCTCCGGTAGCTCTTGTTTGCTTTGAGACACCTCTTGATTCCTTTCTCGAGATAGAAACGAACACAAACTCAGTTAATTCACCGAGATTAACTCTGTTTCTTCATTAGGCTCCTGAAACATGCTTACACACACAAACGAGATAAAAATACCAAGTAACGAATTGTAAAGACATAACAAATGCAAGATAGGGGTGAAAAATTACAAATATTGAGCACCTATCACACCCCCAAACTTACATATTGCTAGTCCCTTAGCAATAAACTCAGAGAGAACTATCTGTGATGATTCTTATTCTATCTAACCTATCTACTCTAACCTAATCCCTTGCTTTCGTGAGGGTCAACAATTACACTTAGCACGTGTAACAATCCTTTTAAACCCCTAGTGGACAAGTGAAGTTTCGTGAAGGTTTCCAGTGATGGTACCTACAAACATCTCAATTCTTTTGTAAGTACGCATTCATGAGTTCACACACACAAGTCAAATAAGCTATGATACAACACACAAGATAATATGAATGCAAATATTCTCACTCACTACCAAACAACAATTATATCAAGCTTCGTGTCATGAATGGTCCCCACTTAAGTGAATGATTTTGTAACTTTCTACTTAAAATCCAAACAACCTTCCGTGATTTTGTGAACATTCAACGACGATATTTCAGTTTCTTTTTTCCTACTTAATTGATCAAACTTTGCCATATTTAGTAAAAACATTCTATTTCCATCTTTCCACTTTTCATCTCTTTTTGTCTTTCTAAGTCTTTGGAATTTCCAACGAGGATTTTTAGTCTTAACCAACTAGGCCCGAGCTTCTTCCATGGGATTTATACTCATCAGTCTTCTCCCCTTTAAACGCGAATAGTGATATTGGTGATACCAAGGTCCGGTTACTCAAATTAAAGAACTGTTTTTTGCATTTTCTTTTCTCAAATTTTTTTCAATTTTCTCCATTTCAACCAAAACAACTCCCCTTATCCCCTTTTATTATGGCAAAATTATTTTTCAACTACATAGTCAAAAATCAACATATTTCTCATAATGAATGTGTGCTTGTGTTTATAGGTTAAATTCGTCCTTCTTAATTTCAATTTCACTAATCACTCACCCATGTAAACCACATCAGTTCACTAACTAGATCTAATCATTATTTTTATCACATCACATACTACTTATGTATCATAAACACAAACTTAATCAAATTGTAAATGTCAAACATTCATACGTAAAAACAAAAAAATTCTTCAATTTTTTTTTTTATTTTTTCTCAAAAATCTTTATTCCTTGTAATACTATACCCTCACCCCCAAACTTAAATCAGACCATGTTCTCATGGTCAAAAATAAAATAGGAGAACAAATACAGTTACCCTTGAAGCTCAATTTTGGATTCCAAAGCAAAACACAAATCCTCTCTCCCAAACTTGAATTGGATCACCTGAAGATATCATTAACAAAGCACACATACCCAATCATAGCAATGAAAAAGAAATTTCATCATAAATTTCCAGAAATCGACACATGTTTTCAAGGAATCAAAGATTCTCTTTTATTTTATTGAATTGTTTTTATAACAATAATAATAATAATAATAATAATAATAATAATAATAATAATAAACTGATTTAGCCTTAAGGGCCTACAATCCTAAAATAAAAATAAAAATAAAATAAAAGAAACAAAGACGTGACCTTAAAGGTCTACCGTCCCTACAAATCAAATAACCTAAAAATCCAAAACCTAAATCCTAGTCCGCCTCTTCTTCTTCATCACTTGACACGACACTCTTTAACCATATCCGGCAGTTTGCAGTTTCTTTCAACTTCTCTAAATCTTCCTCTGAATATATTTTCATAATTGTCCACCGCATCCCATCCAATTCCTTCATTCTATCACCCAACTGCTCAACAATGATCTTTGATAGTAAAAACGGGTATGGAAGATAATATTAAAATTTATCGACACCCCTCCAATCTCTACACGCAATTGCTCGGGCATACGACATCTCAGCCATTATCAATGTTGGAACAAACACTTCATACCCATGAGTTAGGGCATAAAAAGTTCTAAGCATAGTGTGATCTCTTGCACTAGTTCGATTATTAGGCCAAAGTTGATCCACAATGACACAATCCAAATAAAGCAGATCCGACTTCAACCACCAATTATCACACGTTTTATCTTTCGGATATGATAATGCACACAATTCCTGAACCATCTGTTCATCCTTATGTGGCCATACTACAGGATGCTCCTTCAATATTCCTTGTAAGTTTGCTAGAGTACCGATTGGTATATTCCATGCATCGGTAATACTTCTTCTTCCAATCATAAAAGGAGCACTCCACTGAGTCACTTTAGCCTTTATTGTCACGCCCCAAATTTCCTAAGACTCCCGAACCGGGACATCCGAGGAATCCGGGTCGTGATTCATAAAATGAGCGACCAGAGAAAATACTAAACAACCACAAACCGAATGGAATCCTATTAGCAATAGTAATTCCATACACAATAAAGTGGAAGCTAAACCAAATGATACATAAGGCACGTCTAGGTGCCGAAAGAATACATCTCTACAACGATGTAACAATACTGAATACAAGGAAGGGATAGGCCAACAGACTGGCTCCCAAGAGGTACAACATCTATGGTCCCAATACAGGGAACAAGAAAATGAAACAAAAGGTACAACTCTATATATATAGCGTCCCAAACCCCGCAACAACATCAGTGTCACGAGCCATCCTGCACTCCACGTTGTCCATAACCGAAACATTCCCTGCAAACTGGTGGTGTAAACCACCAGGCATACCGCTGCCAGGGTGAGCTCATTGAGCCCCGTAGGAGAAAGAAATCATAACCATCACATCCTACGACCGTTCAAATCAAATGAAAACCAACCCGTATACATGCATCTACCCTAGGTCAGTCAAACATCCCACCTGGAAATCACGCCAAGACGAGACCCCGGAATACATCCCACTAGTCCCCTACCATGCATCCACAAATAAGCAAATAGCATATAGTGAAACTATATCGCAACAACATGAAATAACTCACACCTATATATATATATGCACGTATATATATATATACATACAAGGATATACAACCAATACCAGATACGTAGTACAACCCTCGTCATAGATCACTACGACTCGTACCCGTCAGTCCCACACTGACAATCAACACAACACTATCACCTCAACACTATCACCAAATCATGGGAGTAAACCACCTATTCATAACACTCTAGGAATGATAACACTTATAGTTCCTAGGCCACAGGCATACCGAACTCCAAAACCTCAAATTGCTATCGAATCATACTATCAATCACTTCATATGCCACTAATGACATCCATAAACCCAACACAGGGGTAAAACATTCATGTAAACCTAAGGTAAGTCACGAAGGTTTCCCAACAACAAAAGGAAGTGAAATGGATTGAATAACCCATCACACCGACCAAGCAAAGGTCACATGTTCACCAAAGGGTAAAATGGTCATTTCAAGGGCAAGGATGTACTTTCGAAGGTTGCCCCACCCATTTGGACATAGGTTGAACCATAGAAACAAACGGGATCAAATTCAAATCCCTGACGCAAGAGATATGAAGTTTTGAAAACGGTATCGGACAACGCCGATAAGACAAATGGAAAGTTGAAGTACCCCTCTTTCTCCAAGGGTAAAACAGTCATTTTGAATTTAAATAAATTATTTTAAATTTCATCTAAAACTTTTGTTCCTAGCATGAGCCATAGGAACAAACGGGACCTCAATCCGAGTTACGAGGTGAGAGAAATGAATTTTTGAAAATCAGGAAAAATCCACCCAAAGCTGACCCAGTCGACTGGCTAGTTTACCCAGTCGGCTGACCCAGTCGACTGACTCAATGACCCAGTCGACTGGCTGGACCAGAGAGTTCCAAAATTCTTACGGGAAAAAGCTTAGTTGACCCAGTCGACTGCCTAGGTTAGAAAACCTCAAAAATGACTTCCAAATAGCTTCAAAGCCTTAGGAATCATGAGACAAAAGTCTTCAACTCATTTAGGAACTTTAGAAATGAGAAACTATCATTTAATCTCGGTTTAGTTTTATCAAAAATACTTTCTTGAAAATCCGTAAAACTAACCGTCTTGCCCCCGGTATCCGTTTTGGACACCACCAACTTTCAAAAGTCAAAATCCTTTATTTCTTGATTTTAAAACCATTTCAAAACTCAAAGTTTTTGTCGGCATCACGGGGGTAGGCGAAAACGGGGTTTTCACTCAAAGACCGAATAGACTAAAACACAAGTCTTACGAAAAATCCGTTTTCGGGAACAACCGAAACCAACAGAAAAACCAAGTGATTTTAAAGATGCTCAAATGAGGCAAATGAATGAAGAACCGAAGTTCAAAAGCAACTTGAAGATAAGGGCAAGTGACTATACACAAGGCACTAACTCTAACTCAACCACACTTCACTTCACATTCGAATTCACCACCCTCTTAACCGGGAATGACTACAACTCCGACGACAATCCATTCCTTAAGACCGCTAAAGGGAACCTAGTGGCCGTTGCCACGGAACCAACTAGTTTCAAATCAAGAACCCCTTCCGATTCTTTCAACCTCAATTTCATATTCGAAACCACATCACCTAGGTTTCTAACAAGATCATAAGGTCATTATACACCATCAACCAAGATCACAACCTATACCGACTTTACTTATCACAAGAAAGCCCTTAAACCAACTCATATCAAACCCCCCCCCTCCCCCCCCTCTTAGGGTATAAAAGCACATAGCAATAAACATAATTATTGATCTCACATTATACTTTAAGCAAGGAATGAGATTTACATTTTTTCACATCCTTCAATTCCACTTGAGCATTTTAATAACAAATGAATTATATCACAAAATTCATATTAAACATGCTCCTCAATCACATGGAATAATATCATACTTCATATGTAAACATAAATCACATATACATGTCAATATGAAATCACATAAATGCCAAGCAAATATAATGTGACTCATACACCACCCTTTGCCCACATCACGTGGTTAACGAATACGCACTCCACCCATTTACAAGGAGAAAGAGTACCGCACCGATTCTTCCCAAGTGTTTTTGACATTTCACTTTCAACAAGGAAGGCGGTTGGCACGAGACGACCCGTGACCAAAGATCCGGATAACGGAAGTCGCCCGAGTCGACCCGGGACCAAAGTTCTAGAGATCGGATGCACGAGCCAACTCGCGACTTGTGATCAAAAGATCGAATGCACGAGACGACCCGCGACTTCGAGAATGAGACGACTCACCCTATACCCCATTCACAGCTCATTATTCTGTAGGATGGGAACACCCCCTGGCCAGTTGTTGCGACGATTCGACACAAAGACACCCCCACATGATTTCACAACCCACATATACTAACACCATGATTTAACACTACATGATATTCTCAATATGCATCTAGGTTCAAATGAAAATCATGCCTTAACATAAATATGTAATTCATCATATTTATGAACAATATCCACATGCTACCACATGAATCTCATAACCTCGTTAACATGCTTTTACATTACTAAAGCATGAATTCATTACAAGCAATTTATCAAATTATACTTCAATTCACAAGGAAATCCATTCCATTCATTTAAACATGCTTTTAGTTCAATTTAGCAAGTTTTCACATATCACCTCTCAACATGTCATGAAGTCCAAAAATACCTCCAAGGTACTAACCAAAGGAACTAGCCTAATCTCATTCTAAGGCTACCTCCCTAACACCCACATGCACATATGTATAACTACTCTTACACATACACACCACAATACCCACACACATATATATATATATATCAACATATACATAGGCATACAAGTACACTTGCATATAAGAAATCTCAAGAACAACCACTTAGCTAGCATGCTTCATAACCCTATTCAATACTATCAAAAATACTCTATACACAAAGGTTAAGTCATATAACATGCTATAACCCTAACTTCATATTTCCAAGGATATACTTAGCAAATTTCATTTTAATGCTAGAAATCCTAGAATCCAATTTATCTTATTACACAATCACAAGATGGCTAGTTAGGAAGTTTTCCCCCTACCTCTTGAAGAGCAAACCACCAAAACCACCAAGCAAAGCCCATGAAACCCTAGCTCTTCCTCAACAAAAATCCAAGGAGTAAACCGGTGGAAAGCTTCACCATGACCTCCTAACCATGAATCAAGATCCAACACAAGAAGAGAGCAAGAAACATTTAGTGGTTATAACAAGAAACCCTAACTTGGTTTGAAATGGAAACACACAAGGGAGGAAGAACACTTACCCATTTTTAGCTTAAACCAAAGAGAAGGACACCATGAACATCTTCTATGTTGATGGCCACACCAAAATCCCAACTTAGGGTGATGAATCCACCCATAAGTGGAGAAGAACAAAGAGGAAGAAAATGAGAGAAAATGGAGAAGAAGAAAATGAAGTCTTGCAAAGTAGAAGACTTGCAATATGTAGAGATTCTCCACTCACACCACTCACCATCCAAGGGTCCATAATAAAGATGGGGAAAAGGAAATGAATCCAAGGGCTAGGAATAAGTCTTGTCAAGTGGAAGACTTATTACACAAATCACAAAACCCATTAATTTGCCAAACAAGGCCTTATCATCCAAGGGCCTAGAATGAAGATGGGAAATAATTAATCATCCAATTAATCATCCAATGGTTGACAAAAAGTCTTGCCAAGTGGATGACCAACAATAATGGATTATTCCATTTAAGTGCCAACCAAACAAGGCCTTATGATCTAAGGGTCTAAAACAAAGATGGGAGAATGAGATCAAGGGCTAGGAATGAGACAACACATAAAATGTGGAAATGACCAAAATATGCCAAAGTTGGGGTTAATTACAAGAGTGCCATCAAGCCTCTTAATTACCCTTCCACCCCTTGTCATCCTCTCTAATTACCACTATGCCATCCATACACCAACACTTTGCCAAATCTCTACAATTTTCACTAATTGCTCCAAATATGAAATTACTCATATACCCCTAGGTCATTTCTTTCCCGAAATCGTTTCTAATAATTTTCGTTAGTTACAACACGAAAATATAACAAGAATTTCATATAAGTTCTACACCGAACGTCTACACTAAATTAGGTTAGAACTTTCGAGAACGCAACACGATTGTCGAAGTCCCAACGAGAAAACATTGCACGAACCCTCGTAGTCGTTGGCGATACTCAAATCCACAAAACCGGAAACGAAATACCATAAAGTCGTCCCACTAAGTCCAAAACTTAAACGCGAAAAATTTACTCGTACCGAGAATACACAAGACGTCATGAATAAGTGACGTCGCAAAACATTAACACATGGAAAAGAATTCCAGAAAAGTGAAAGGAAAACGTGGGGCGTTACATTTATTACCTCAAATCCTGGCGGTCTCGAAATTATCATATTTTCATAGAATTTTCGGACCAAGCCCGGATACACCTTTTCGCCCGCAGGTTTTTCTAAACTCTTCAATCCTCGTTCTTTATGGATTTTCCTTCCAGGCGTAATTAAAACTCGATTCATCCTCTCCGGACGAAATATCTCTTCAAATTGCAACAGACACTGCAAAAACAATTTTGGTGTGGTTCGGCTTCCCTTCTGACTCGTAGCTTCTTTATTCATGCTCTTCATGGCCACATATGGTTCCGTCTCTTCTATGAATTCCTCCGGGTCAGATTAATCTTCATTAGCATTATCCATACTAACCCTCCTCGAAATAGAAAGAATAAAAGAAGAATAGAAGAAGAATACCCAATCTAATGCTCACTTTTTGAGAATTATGAATTGTGAATTATGTCTACCATATGGATATATTTATAGATGGATGGAGTAGATATAGAAGATAAAAAGTATTTAAAACCCTTAATTGACTAGGAAAGGAGAATCAATAACTAATCCAACTTCTATTTGCAGTCTCCTTGTCAGATTAGGATTACTCTAAAAATTCTACAAAAACTCTACACAAATTCCTAAAAAAATTATGTAAAACAAATCCTAATACAAGTATAAGTACAAACCAAGCGAAAATATGAATAATCTCTATAAAATATTATGTAATTATGTGTATAAGCCTGTATGTAGAGGTCTGGAATCACTGATCACTTAAAACATTGAAGTTGGGACAAAACTGGAAAATTCTGAAACAATTTCAGCATATAAAGGGGTCACGTGGCCACAAGGTGGGACCTACGCTCCTGACTAGGAAAGGGGAAGCAATAACTAATCCAACTTCTATTTGCAGTCTCTTTGTCAGATTAGGGTTACTCTAAAAATTCTACAAAAACTCTACACAAATTCCTAAAAAATAACTTAAACAAATCCTAATACAAGTATAAGTACAAACTAGGCTAAAACATCTAAAAAACGGACAAATTTTTCAATATTTTAGCCCACCCACATACTACCCTACGCTTGGGGCGTAGGGTAGGGTTTAAAATATATATATATTTTTCATGACATGCTTTCGAATACATTTTCAAGATAACCGATGCACCCCCAAACTTAGATGCACACATGTCCTCATAGAGCGAAAATAAAATCACACATACTCAATGTAATAAACATAGTAAGGCACGCGTATTAGTAAAAGCGATCAAAAACTGTCCTTTTATACAGAAGCAAAAATATCACAAACAATTAGAGATGATCCTTAAAGCGGTCACAAAAGATTAAAAACTGACTCTCTGCTCTATGATTGATCTCTACCGTGGATAGCTAAAATAAGAAAATCTAAAAACAAAATAAAATAAACAAAACTAAACTACAACTACATAACATCATCCGGAGGTGGTTGTGGTGGTGGAACTGTCTCTCCCATGTGTCGCATCATAATATCCCACCAATCCATTATCTCATGGTGCTCACACTTTTGGGCCTGCCTCTTCTCTGTAAATGAGCGCTTCAATCCCTTAATACGTCCAATGAACTAGTCGTACTGAGCCCGAGTCATCATAACAACACCCCCAGCCAGGGCCTATGGCGTATCACCTCTTAGAGTAGCCTTCTCAGCCTGTGGCACCTCCACCTCAGGCATCTCATCTGGCATAGCCTGCTCTGCCTCATCCTTCTGTGCACTTGGCAGTAAAACTCCTCCGAATCTGTATCGACGAGCATATATCGCCGGACCCTTCTTGATCCACCCTTGTTCTACGCTCCTGTAACACCCCGTGTTATATTCCTTTTTCCTGAAATTAATTTTAATTTAATTTCATTAATGACGTCACTTGTTCGTGACGTATTATTTATTCTTGGTATTTGATACCTGTAAATTTTTCGCGTTTAGTTTTAAAGTCGGCTGTACGACACTACGCGAATTCTTATTCTCGACTACGCGGTATCATTCGACGTTTAATGATTAGTGTCTCGATTGGATGACGACACATTTTAATTGGTCGGTCTTGTTTAAGTGTTCCGATATTTGGGTTCCTACACCGATATATTTTATTGGGCGTCCTGTGGACTTACGGGTTGACTCAATATTATTTTGAGGCTTCCGGTAATTGTTGGGACTTATTATATATATATATATTTAATTATATATATATATCATTAAGGTGGGGTTCATTTTGCAATTATAAAGAAGTTGAGGGTTAGTTATGCAATTAGTATATATATGTATATACATGTATGCAGACCAACTACTCTCATTCTCTTCTCTACACGCCATCAGACGATCTGCTCCTCTCCTTCTCCACAGGCGAACGACTGAACCACCTTCCTCCACCTCCATGGTCGCCGGTCAGGCGAGAGAGAGAGAGAGAGTCGCCGGTCATGGCGAGAGAGGAAGAGCAGAGTCGGCTGAGGGATGACCGGCGGTTGCAGCTGGTCGGGAGCAGCGACGGCGAGGGGCTGCTGGGCTGTGGACGGCGGCGGCGCTGGTGGCGAGAGGCGGCGGCACGGGCGACGTGAGTCGCCGGAACGGGAGGCGCACTGGTTCGTCTAGCAGCGCGTGGACAGGGGCGTGTTCGGCTGGGCTTCGGCCATTTTTTCGGCGACCTTCCGGTGATCGGTTTGAGCTGATTTTCGGTGAGTAGCTCCGTATATTCATGGTATTCGTCATATATTAATTTCGTGATTTTAGGATGAACGATTTTCCCGGAAATCGCATTTTTAGGTTATAGTTTTCGTTTGGGGTATTTTAGATTTAACCCAATTAATTAACCAATTATTAATGGGGTTCATATATATCGTATAGGTTGTCGAGACGGACATTTCGATATATTCAAAATAGTTTTTGGACGATTTTGGTCGGCGGGCTTCATATTCGGGCGCCGGTACTGTGCTGTTTCGGGCTGTTCGGTAACATATAATTAGGTGAGAAATTATATTTCTCACTCCGCATTATTGAAGTAGTTTAGGGGTGCAAAACCCTTATTTAATTTATTATAGATATATTAAATTGCTAGTTTAAATATCTATAAATTGTTTAGGATCAGGATGGGGCTTAGGAATTAATTTAAGAAAATTTATTAAATTATTCCTATGTGATTAAATAATATTCTTATTTAAATTAAATAAGAATGGACGGCTTAGAAACCCTTACGAATTTAAATGGGTTATTAGAGATTCGAAAAGCTTAGACGATATGCTAGGATCCTTCTAGTATACGTGAAATAATTGTTTAAATTATTTTAAAAAGGCATGTTAATTGAAAATGAAATATTTTCTAAAGAATTAAAGAAAATATATTTTTGGAGAACATGAATGGTATATGAAATTATTTTCATATGATTTAAATGCTTTAATATATTTTTAAAAGCATGTACAGAGATTTGAGATTTATGTTGATATTACCATATGGGTATTTTCATAAATATGGTGCATTACATATTTATGTTGGACATGATTTATTTGTGTACACCATGTATTGTGAGACATGGGTGTTGGTGCATGTGTTGCATGATTTCACCATTTACAGAGAGATTTATTTGGTGTGGTCTACTTCCTTTGTGCATGTGGTGCACAGGTAGACGTTTGTGTTTGGATCGTCGAAACAACTGGCCAGGGGGTGCTTCTTGCTCCCACAGAACTAAAAAGCTGAGAAATGCAGACGATAGGGGGAGGACATATAGTCCAAGGCCCTAGTGCGCGACTAGGTCGTGGAGAACGTCTTCCCGATTAAAAGTGTAAGTGTCAAAAGCACTTGGGATGTACGGGTCGATGACAAAGGAACAATAAAAAGGGCGTGCATTATGTATGCACTAAAGGTCACTAATTCCATACCTGCCAGTATCACCATAAGATCTCAATATTACCCTAAGATTTCAATATCACCATACTGTAAACAAAGGATCCACATATTCCTCAAACAACACTAGTGTGCCTCATAATTACTAACAAGCATTCACTCGTGAGTATGACAATTTAAATCCCTACGAGTCCCTTAATTTACTTTCAACGGATCCTTAAAGCATAGAATAATAAAATTTTTAACCACGGATGTGGTGCATAATAAGATATAGAGTTAAAACAACCCTAGTCTAAAGAAGAAGGAAAGTACTAACCTATGAGAAAAATTATTTATTTAATTATTCAAGGGAATTTCTATCTCCATCTACATTTAATCCACCTATAGGTGTTTCATCGAGTTCATAAAAATTCCTAAGTCCCATTTATAGTTAGGAACTTAAACACACATTATCATATACACATAAGAATGAGAGTTATATATATATATATATATATCCCACCTCAATCAGTGCTCCCAAAATAATCCCGAAATGGGCCCACCGTGACTAGGGTCGGCACTCGAAAGTGGGGCCCGCTAACCAAAGTTGTCCGATTGAAATTCCGTTCAGACCAAAATGACTGCCTCAACGACCTATTTAACATAGTCAAAACTCGTTACCTAATTTCAAACAAATTCACACAAATCTAACCAAAAATGAAATGAAAATCGTACCTATAAACCGAATTTCCCAACGAACCGCTCAACGGATTCTCTCTCTTTTTGCCGATATCTATACATACATATATCTCTATATAATTACATATATTTATTTATATATATATATAATTATTTACCCAATAAAAATCATATATATATACAATTATACCCCGATTCCAATAATTATATAAACATATATATATACACCGACCTGAACTTGGCTCCAACAAGTGATGGGTCTCAGTCCAACTATCCCAATACTCAGTTTGCTAAGTCGATAATCAAAATCCCCGCTATTGAAAACTCAGAACCCGCTCTACCAATTACGGAAAATGAAAAAATATCATTTAGCCTCAATTTAATAATAAAGGGAAAATCATTAGAAAATCCAAAAATGATGACACGCGTACTTGGAAAATCTACGAAACACCGGATAAATAATAAAAATAGAGATAAATAATCCGGGGTAAGAAACCCAACCACCGGAACACCTAACAAGCCCGATCCTACCGAAACTCCAAGAACATGTAAACACTAACATCTACCCAAATAAATCTACTAACATGTATCACGTACTTATAAACATGGAGAACAAACAAGGTAATACAAATACCCCTAAGCACGAAAGCCAAACAACTAAGGCATGTAAAGAATCCGAAAGGAAACAGACAAGTAAAATCACAACAACACATAGGGGCACGTACATACAAACACAGAGTAAACGAGCAAAGGGAATATAAATACTCCTAAGCACTTTAGCCAACAAAGCACGTACTAATCCCATTATAAGGGGAAACAAAAATTTCGAACCCTTAAAACACTAAATGCCGCAATCGAAACAGCTGAGTCAGCACCTTAAACGTCAGACATACTAAGCATGTCGCCACCCAATCGAAGCACCAAACGCTAAATATTAAAACGAAACCACGTAGTTGATAACAAGAACTCACGTAAACGTTTTACCAAGTCAAAACCACTAAACGTTACCGTCAAGCCATATACTCGCCAAAGAAACTCCACGAAGTCACCAAGGAGGAACTGCAAAGTCGTCCACTCGAATCCAAACGTAAACGCGAAAAATTTAAACATGAAACACCAAGAATAACCAGGACGTCATGAACAAGTGATGTTATAACCGAAAATAAAACAAAAATAATTCTAGGAAAAAAGGAAAGTAACACGGGGTATTACACTAAATCACCCAAACCATTCCCTCAAAAAAATAAAAAAAGTATGAGTTATATATATAATAATAATTTCTTGTTCATATAATTGAAGGATACAGAATAGTCAAAAAGTTAAGAGAAGCTTCATTGAATCATTTTAAATCTCATAATTCTTTGAAAGTGTCAACAAAACAATAGTAGGTATTGGAGTTTCAACTGATAAAAAATAAGAAGATAAATAATATAAATAATGTGAAGCACAAAATACCAGCTTCTTACTAGAGAAATTGATGTATTTGCTGCAATGGAGCTCACCACACATGAAAGGTAACACAAAAAATAAGAAGATGGATGAGATGGGATTCACAACCCCTATGGAAGGTAAGTTGGCCTTACTCTATGCACCGCACCGTGAGACAAGATGCTAATAGTAACACCTCATGTTATTTTCCCTTTTTTCTGAAATTATTTTCCATTTATTTTCGGTTGTGACATCATTTGTTCATGACATTCTGGTTATTCTGGGTATTTCACATGTAAATTTTTCGTATTTACGTTTGGATTCGACTGGGCGACTTGGAAATTGTCTCTTTGATTACTTCATGGACTTTCTTTGACGATTACGTAACTTGACGTGACAGTAGTGTTTCAAACTTAGCGGAACGTTTACATGAGTTCTTGTTGTCGACTATGTGATTTAGTTTTGATGTTTGGTATTCAGTGCTTCAACGAGGTGGCGACATGCTTTGTATGTCTGACGTTTAAGGTTTGGAATCAGTTGTTTGAGTTCGGATTTAGTGTTTTAAGGGTTTGACGTTTTTTATTCCCCTTGTAATGGGATCAGTACATGCTTTGTTAGGCTGGCGTGCTTAGGAGTATTTGTATTTCCTTTGCCCATTTTCTCTGTGTTTGTATGTACGTGCCCTTATGTATTGATGTATTTGGTTATTGTTTTGGATTTCTTTTCATGCCCTACTTATTTGTAGTTATTCGATGGGTTAATGACGTAGCTTGTGTTCCAGAGGTTGGGTTTCATACCTTGGGTTATTTATTTCAGTTTGTATTATTTATCGGGCGACCCGTAGATTTTCCGAGTACGCATGTCTTTGTTTAGGGATTTTTTGATAATATTCCCTTAATTATTATTATTTATTATTAAATAGAGGTTAAATATTTTATTTTCGTTTGGTACTTAACTCGGAGGATTTTTGGGTTGTTTCTTTGCGATGATTTGATCCGGTATTTTCTCGGGTTTTTCACTAACCGGGATCATACGATTATTAATGTAGAATTAAGTATTGAGTTGGAATTTTTGGGTCATTATTATTAAATAATAATTAAATGGTGTAATAATAATTATTATTATTCATTTATTTGAGTTAATATATAAGAAATATATATGTATATGTGTGTGTCAGTGTAGAGAGTGAGACAGAGCCGACTGCGTCTTCTTCTCCTTGTTGCGATGTACAACCACCACCTATCATCATCATCTTCTCTATTTCTTCTTCGTCTGGTGCAGGTCGTCGATCGGAATGGAGAAAGAGAGAGAGAAGGGGAGGTCGGGCTGGAAGAGAAAGGGAGTCGCGCACAGAGGCATGCCCTAGTGGAGGTTACCGAATTGGCTGGCGATGGCGACCGAGGGTGGAGGTCGCTGCGTGACTTGGTGGTGGTTTTGCGATGGAGATGGTCTCGTCTGGAGAGAGGAGGCACGACGGGAGATAATTGAGTCGAGATGAGGTTATGGATGAGGTTTGTCAGTTGTTATAGCGATAATCAGTGACGACAGCCACAGGTGGTGGTGTGCAAGGGTAGAGCCGCGACTGGGTAGCCGCGCGTGGAGATGACCAATGCCGTTTCCGACCGGACTAAGTTGGGTTGACTCGGCGGTGATCGGTGCTCTGATCATCGCGGTTTTCGGAGGAAAGATGGGTCTTGATGTCGTGTACGACATACCCGTATTTGGTACAAAACCGTTGAGCGATTTTTAGAAAATTGAGAAAATATGTACAATTTTTTGTTTAATATTTTTCAAATTTTTTTGCTTTCGTTTGGCTATTGCTAATGGGGTTCGACTATGTTAAATAGGTCATCGATGCGGACGTTTCGATCCGAACGGAATTTCAATCGGACAACTTTGGTCAGTAGGCCCCACTTTCAGGCACTGACACTATTCACGGTGGGGCTATTTTAGGAACGCTGATTGAGGTGAGATGTATATATATATATATATCTAACTCTCACTCTTGGTGCGTAGGAAATTGTAATATTTCTGATGGGTATGTGATAGTATGTGTTTACGTCTCTAGCTACAGACGGGACCTAACAATTTTTATGAAATCGATGAAATACCTATAGGTGGATTAAATGAATCCGGAGATAGAAATTCCCCTAAGTAATTAATTAAATAACGTTTCTGGGAAATTAAAACCTACTTGAGTTGCGTAAGAATATGCGGCCTTGTACTACTTGAATTGGAAGTAGGTTAATGGAATTTGTGGAAATTGGATGTGAACTTAAAACGTGTTATTAGTTCCCCTTTTGTTGATGTTTTACTAAAATTAAAGCATGTTAGGGGATATTTGTAAATGAGGGACGTGAAAACTTAGACATTGTTTTAGTTCCCTTTTATTTCTCTCGTAAATTATAAAAGAGTGATAAATTGTGAACTGGATGTCCCTGAGATGGGTTTGTCATAATTTGTGATTTTAATTAAATTATAATCATGCTAATATATTAAAATTGGCAAGAAACATGTAATTGAGGAAATGATTATGTGATACTGAGATAAGAATGCTTTGAAGTTAAAATGAGAATTTTATGATGCATCATTGCGTATTGGTTCATGTGAGGCATATATGTGATATGATTGACACCATGTGCATATTATCATCATTGGTGTTAGGTTTCATGCTTCATGGATGATTTTGTGTGAGTGGACTTTCGGGTAGTCACAATACCTAGCCAGGAGGTGCCCCCGCGACCTGCGGAATAGTAAGTCGCTTAATAGGGGGTGTGTGAGGACTTTTGTTCCAGGCACTAGTTTATTTACGAGTATACATATACATATACACGTGATTTATTTTTGGGTTTCCATATAGATACTCGTGGCTTTGGCGACATTGTACACATTTGTTTTAGTGTATGGGGTTTGCCTTTGAGTTGCATTGGCATTCACATTGAGTCTTCATTTGCCATATGATTGACAGTTGATATTTCATGTTATTTCTACTTGTTGATGTCAAGCATATAGATTCGGCTTATATTAAAATTTATATTATTCCCTTGGGCGCTCCGACGCAGTGGTTGCGATTATGATAATATTTGTAAAATCCTTATAAATGATAAAAAAAAAGACTCAATATGAACGAAGGTTTAAATATTTTAAGTTAGAAAGTAAAGAGTATAACAATAATAAGAACCATAGTTAATGGAGTCACTATTGGCAGGTATTCTGGGTGGTTACGTGAAACTAAGTAGAAAGAGGCCTTGGTGCGTAACTGTTGTCCTTGAGTTGGTTTTCTAGTTGAGCTGGTTAACACCTTACTAGGACTTAGTTGAGGTTTTAACTTTCGACCATATAGGCTTTCATGGTTGGTGACTAGTGTTACCGCAGGATGATTGGTGTACCACTCCGGTTGTGTGGGGAGTTGTTCAGTTTAAGGGTCGGTTAAAGCTCATTAGTCTGACCTTCTCTCTTCCGACTTCTGTATTTTGAGCTTGTCACTCTTTCTTTCATTCTGAAAATATTTTGAGAAGTAAACGGTCTTTAGCTTGTGTATCTTGAAATCTCGGTTGCGGTTTGGATCTTTGGGACCAAAGTAAGGCTCTCTCAATGTTTTGAAAACTTAAAGCTTTTGATTTTCTATAAAGCTATATTTTCGTTTACCCGGATCCCGCCAATTATTTTTGAAAACACTAAGTTAAAAGCTTGTTTTATGAAATATGATTTGAACTCTTGGGACTGGGGTGTTTAAAGCAAACCCCGTTTTGAAAAAATGTTAGAAACTTTCATTTAAAAATGTTATTATGAAATCAGTGAGTTCAGGGTACTGTTTGTCCCTGATTATGAGATGTCGAGGTTGTGCCGAAATCTCGGCATCGTTGGAGTCCGAGAACTTCAGGCTTCTTTTAGTTGTTTCTGAAATTCCTTCTGAGCCAGTTATGTTTTGGGTATTCTTTCAGAGTTTTCTCAAATTCTTAAATTAATATTAAGAGTTTTAGGACCGGTTTTTTCTTCCTCATTGTCATGGTTCTTTGGCTTGCAGCTTGGACTTGAGATTTTAAGGTTTCAATCCTTGGGGGCGGACCTTATATTCACTTATGTGGTTACTGTCCTTGTCATATTCTTGGGTGAGAGACATGAAGTTGATTTGTGCACATATAGTGCGATTCCTAGTACATTAGGTGGGTTCGGAGACGCTGGAACTAAATAGATTAGGCCGAGACCTAAAACTTTTTTTCTTAAAAACCGGTTGAATCCTTCGGGGTTCAGCCTTTTTCTTTAAAAACCGGAAGGCCTCGGTGTCTATTTGGGACTAAATGACTCCGGTACCTCCTTTCTATGCCTCAGTAGGGAGTATGAATTAGAGATTGTATTGTGATTGTTGAATCTGATCTAGTGATAGAGCTTTTCCACTTATATTACTTTTGAGGATTAGATAGTAGCAGTGTGTCTATACCATATGACCACTAGTTAGTTTTATAAACCCTCTTTATTATAGAAGGCTTTGGAGAAAGGACCATTTAAGTGAACATATTATTTCATTGGTTATTGTGGATAAAAGGACATGATTGATGTTAGAAATTGTGAGAGTGAGACTCTCTAGGGACGATTTGGTTGTGGGCGTGATTATAGTTATTCCCTTCCGGTAGTCCTAAGGAGTGACCTATTTACCTCTTAGGAACTTTGAGCGGCGTGCTTGGTGCACGGTGTAATGGATAGTTAGTTCTTGTAGTATCTTTAGACAAGAATGCGTATTAGACTATTTCTGTATACGCCCATGTGGGTAGGATTAGTTATCTATGGGTTTTATGTGTTTATATGTTTGTATAATTGTTGGTTTAGACTGTGTTTACATGTTAGTGATGTTTCTGATGCTCTGTACTTTGTTGTGATTCTTGAGTATGATTGAGGTTATTTGTGGGGTTATTTTGGGGTCTCGGATTGGTGCGGGTGCTATATGAGACAACTGGCCGACCTATGATAGATGCATGCACACTGGATGGTTAGCATTTTCTAGATAGTTGTGGGTGTGTTGTTATAGATATTTTCGATGAGAATTGTTGTTGCGCACCCCCACACAGGTTGCAAGATTGCAGGTGAATGAGCATGGCATGTACAGCGGCGACAGTACAGGTGACTTGGGATGCTTTTATTTAGAATTACTCCTTTTATCCGTATCTATTCTGGTGTATTCTTATTTCCCTTGGGAAATAGTTTGTTATCATATTCCCTTTCGGTGTATCTTTTATTTCATGTATTTATTAGTTTGGGGAGCCATTGTGTCTCTTCGGCACTGCCATGTGGTTTTCTTTATATTTTTATTCGAGCATTGTGGCTCCGTAGGTTTTAGAAGGGTTGTGTAGTGTTCGGTATTTTTACGTGCTAATATAAAATTTTTATTAACAGTTAAGAGTTTATGTGATTATGTGCTTAATGTATTTATTTGCTTAGCATGAATTACATGTTTAATGTGATATTAAAAATTGTAAGTTGCATGTTGTATTTTCATTTTAAGAATAATGAAAATTGTTGAAAATGATTTCGGGAAAGAAATGACCGAGGGGTAAATGAGTAATCTCATATTTTTGGCACTTACTGGAAAGTGTAGAGATTTTAGCTAAGTGTTGGGGCATGAGTTACATGTTTGTAATTAGAGAGCATGACAAGGGGTAAAAGGGTATTTAATAGTCATGATGGCACTCTTGTAAATAACTCTAAGTTGAGAAGATATTGGTCATTTTACATTGTAGATACAAAATTTGCACAACAAAAAAATATGTTTTCTCATTACTCTTCATTAGATTATATACATTTTCCCTATGGGCCTTTGACCCATTAGGGCAACATTTTCAATTTTGGAATATTATCCTTACTTTACACGTCAGTTATTTCGTCCCTATACTATGCTATTATCTTGAGGTACAAGTCTCTTCTAGAATCTTCCAGTTCCTTCTAGACTGATCCTCGGGTCGGGCCATAAGATGGGCCCGGTGGTCAAATCTCCGGAGTGATGTGTCAGTTGGGTTATGGTATTGGCGCAGTGGTTGGATCAACATCTCGGGCCTGTCTTGGATTGATCTGGTCGGGATGGAGCTTTTTATATGGGTCGGGAAAACGCACATGTACACAGGCCCTCTTTCAACTCATGGGCCCGTTTTAAATAGGCCCATTAGATGAAAGAATCGTGAGGCCTGTCAAAAAGTCCTTGAAATTGGTGTGCGGGACGCGTGCCTGATGACGCGGAGACGCATTTAATGCAGCAGCTGTCGCAATCAATTACAATTTTAAACTTGTGGTTGAGACGGCCTAGGTCTGCGTGAGATGGGCCGGGTTATGTCGATCCGATGCCCTGACCCGGGTAGATGAAACGTCATGCCTGTAAATCCTATATAATTCATATACGCCACACTTACACCATTTTTTGACTGTTCTTCCTTCATCACTTTCTCTCTGCAACACATTCAAGCATTATCTGCAACCTCAAATCCATACATTAATCCACATAATTTCGAGTTTGTCTCATCGATTTCTGCAAATCTCAGTGATCTTGGTTGAGTATTTCACTCTGTGGAGTGTTTTGAACCCTGATGCGAAGTGTTTGATCGGACGCACCCATCTTTGCCTATTGGTACAGTTACCGGTTTCTGCAAATCATTTGTCAGAGAAAAACACAAGGGGGACTGCCGGAATCTTCTTTACCTTTTTGTAAGTCATTCTTCTCACTTCTCTACCTTTTCTCAAATATGTCGGGGAGCGATGACACTAGGTCGGTTAGTGATCTGCAACTGACAGACACCGATTTGACAATCACTGATCCCGAAGCCTCAGTAAGCACCTCATCCATAGAGATTACTCGAGTCACTAGGACTAGCCAACCAGAAGTTAGTCAGGATGTTGGGGGTCGAGTTGTAGAGGGTAATTATGGGAATGATCAGGGTCGGGGTGTTGAGGAAGAGGAGAATTTTTGTACTGACCCTCTCCCGGCCAAGTACAAAAAGGACACTCTACTTAGGAGCCTCGGAGTTCTCGAAGGGGTGAAGGTTAGACATTATCCTCGGGACAAATAATTTAGGATTGGTGAGGGGCTGAAGGACAGGGAGATATTGCTCTCCTCATTCCACCTTGCCATACTAAAGTTTCCAATTCACCCTTTCTTCCTCTTGGCATTGGTGACTTTGGGTCTAGCCCCCCTTCAAGTCGGTCCTAATTTTTATAGGATCCTGGCCATGATCCTACTGATCAACAAAGAATTAAACCTAGACTTAGGTTTGGCCGAGCTTCTGTTCTTGTATAAACTTCAGGAACAGAAGGATAATAGGGGTCGATACAACCTAACCTCGTATGTTAAGAGGAAATTGTGTGACAACGTCCCCACCTCCAATAAGGGATGAAAAGAAAGGATGATAGTAGTGAGTGGTCAGTGGAGACATCCCAATGCCATAAACATACCTGTCAGCCATGTTTTCCAACCGACCCGACTTCCCGAGTTTAAGAGTTTTCATACCCGAGCCTCATGCCATTGCGATCTGTGTAATGATAAGTTGGCTATGCTAGTGATGGGTTTCCTTCGGGGTCCTCAGGAGAAAAGGGAGGCCGGGTATATAAGATCCCGATTTGAATTGTTGCAGGCCAGAGTATGGAGTCAGGATTTAAGGGATAACCAGGATTGCCTGACCGGATCTATATTACAGGAGCTTGCATCGGGAGCGTCTGCACCGGCGATCGCCTCGGGTTCTGCTGGAACCACGTCTGGATCGAAGAGATTGAAGTCCAAGTCATCAGTAACCAAAAAACTCAAGAAACATATGTCGGGGGGCCAGCAAAAAAGGAAAGCGGTTACCATGCCCAAGCTTTCAATCAAGAAGGCTAAAAAGGCCAACACTGGCTCCACATCCTTCGTTTGTGGGGTCGATGTTCCACTAGTCCCCGAGAACCCTGCAGTCAGTTCATCAGTGGGACCGACTAGAGGCCTTGTCGCCACGCCCCATCCTCCTCCTCCGGCAGAGCATCCTCCGATCACGTCCCCGCCTCAGCCTTCTCATGATCCGCAAACGGCTGTATTGGGTGCGGTCGAGGTCGGGGATGATCATGCTCTGGTCCCGAGCTCTGCAGGTTTGTATCAGAATCCGTCTCAGGCTAATCTTTCAGTCAGACCCGGCTCTAGCCTCAGTATGGCACTGGGGGTTCCTGCCTCGACGTCGGATGCTCGGGACTTAGGCTTTGACGAAGAGGGTCAGGGTCAATCCCGACCTACAAAGCTGCGCACCGCTATCTCGCATATGGTTAGGAAACAAGATCATAGGGAGATTGAAAAAGGTGCTGAAATTGGGAAAGAGGTTCCCCATGGGCCCCGGTTCAAGCTGGATACTAGGAAGGGCCACCCATATCTTTCTGTGGGGGATCAGACGATTGGGAACTCGGAAGCCCTACGGGAGATGGCGTTGGGGGTATGGACCCTAGCCGATAGGTTAGCCATAGGGCGGTACGACAGGATGAGCTTAGCCTTGAATGGGCCCAATCTTGCAATGAGGGTAATATGTTTTTTAAAATTTTTTTATACTTAGCTTTTATTCTGCCCCTTATCTTCTGTACTAACACTCTTCTTTTAGATGTTTCACGCTACTCAGGCGTACAATTGCAAGCTTGAGGATGATGCCCGGGTCATAAATGCCCTGACTCGGGAGGCTCAGGTCAATAAAGCTGGGTGTGCCAAGGCCCTGGAGTAGGTCAAGAAGGCTAATGACAAGATTCAGTCCCTGACATATAGGGCTGTTTTAGTAGAGGAAGAGCTCGCATCTGCCAAGGCAACGATCTCAGAACTTGAGGGCAAGGCTCGGGAGGCCCAAGCTCAGGAAGCCCTAACTCTCCAAGTGCAGGCCCTGACTGAAGAAGTCGATAAGTTAAAGACTTCGGGGCGGAAGTTGCTTGGGGAGAAGGTCGAGGTCGAGAATGCCTTAGGCATGGAGAGATCTCGGGTAGAGATGTGACACAAGGGTGGTAATCAGATGATCTCCCACTTTGAGCCGACCTACAAATACCGTTATGAGCAGGGTTGGTGGGAATGCATAGCGGAGCTTCAAAATCCCTAGGAGGAAAGGGAGATCCCGACTATTGAGGATCTTGACCTCAGCATAGGAGTGGGACCTCCTTATGATGATCCCGAGCTTGAACCCGAAGACCTGGCCTTTGGCAATTTCAGGATCTTTTGCCTTCTACGCCTTTTCGCTCTGGCCTGGATGAGCCTGAAGCTACAGAAGGACAGTCCCTCGGGACCAAAGACTCAGGCGGGAATGAAGATCCTCTCATGGTGGAATAGGGCTCTTTCTTTAGCTTTTTGCCTCTTCTCATGTTTTTCCTTTTATCTCACATTTGTAATGACTTAATCAACGCGTCATTGTATCAGCCTTGGCCACCGGGGCCTTTTCAATATAAATAAATTTATTTATTCATATTATGTTGGGGATCTGTATGATCCATACTTGTTTCTTTTGATACGATAATAAAAATCGGGATTTTGAGTTGTGACTTAATAAGAATAACAACAAAACCATATAATAACTGTCGGGATTTTGAATTGGTATTAACAATAGAGAATGACAGTTGTCGAGCCTGTGGTCATCTTTCGGGCACTTTGGGCCCATGGAGAGGATTCAACACTTAGGTTTTGATGCTGATATTTTGAAAAACACGACCACTGGTGGGTTTGGGAAGATCTCTCGGGCACTTTGGGCCCATGGAGAGGATTCAACAGTTCAGTTTTGAAACTAATATTTTGTAAAACCCGACCACTGATGGATCTGTGAAGATCTCTCGGGCCCTTTGGGCCCATGAGAGGATTCAACACTTAGGTTTTCAAACTGATATTTTGTAAAACCCGACCACTGGTGGGTCTGTGAAGATCTCTCGGGCACTTTCCGCCTATGGGGAGGATTCAACACTAGGGTTTTGAAACTGATATTTTGTAAAACATGACCACTCGTGGGTCTGTGAATATATCTCGAGCACTTTAGGCCCATGGAGAGGATTCAACAATTGGGATTTCAAACTGATATTTTGTAAAACCCGACCACTGGTGGGTCAGAGAAGATCTCTCGGGAACTTTGGGCCATGGAGATGATTCAACACTTAGGTATTGAAACTGATATTTTGAAAAACCCGACCACTAGTGGGTCTGTGAAGATCTCTCTGGCACTTTGGGCCAATGGAAAGGAATCAATACTTAGGTTTTCAAACTAATATTTTGTAAAACCCGACCACTGGTGGGTCTGTGAAGATCTCTCGGGCACTTTGGACTCATGGGGAGGATTCAACACTTAGGTTTTGAAACTGATATTTTGTAAAACCCGACCACTGGTGGGTCTGTGAAGATCTCAGGGGAACTTTGGGCCCATGGGGAGGATTCAACACTTAGGTTTTAAAACTGATATTTTGTAAAACACGACAACTGGTGGGTCAGTGAATATCTCCCGGGCACTTTGGGCCCATGGAGAGTATTCAACAATTTGGTTTTCAAACTGATATTTTGTAAAACCCGACCACTGGTGGATCTGTGAAGATCTCTCGGGCACTTAAGGCCCATGGAGTGGATTCAACACTTAGGTTTTGAAACTGATATTTTGTAAAACCCGACCACTGGTGGGTCTATGAAGATCTCTCGGGCACTTTGGGCCAATGGAGAGGATTCAACACTTAGGTTTTCAAACAAATATTTTGTAAATCCGACCACTGGTGGGTCAGTGAAGATCTCTCGGGCACTTTGGGCCCATGGGGAGGATTTAACACTTAGATTTTAAAACTAATATTTTGTAAAACACGACCACTAGTGCGTCTGTGACTATCTCCAGGGCACTTTGGGCCCATGGAGAGGATTCAACACTTAGGTTTTCAAACTTATCTTTTGTAAACCCCGACCACTGGTGGGTCTGTGAATATCTCTCAGGAACTTTGGGCCCATGGAGAGGATTCAACACTTAGGTTTTAAAACTGATATTTTATAAAACACGACAACTTGTGGGTTTGTGAATTTCTCCCGAGCACTTTGGGCCCATGGAGAGGATTCAACAATTAGGTTTTTCAAACTGATATTTTGTAAAACCTGACCACTGGTGGATCTGTGAAGATCTCTCGGGCACTTTGGGCCCATGGAGAGGATTCAACACTTAGGTTTTGAAACTGATATTTTGTAAAACCGGACCACTGGTGGATCTATGAAGATCTCTCAGGCACTTTGGGCCAATGGAGAGGATTCAACACTTAGGTTTTCAAACTAATATTTTATAAAACCCGACCACTGGTGAGTCTGTGAAGATCTCTCGGGGACTTTGGGCCCATGGGGAGGATTTAACACTTAGGTTTTAAATCTAATATTTTGTAAAATACGACCACTGGTGGGTCTTTGAATATCTCCCGGGCACTTTGGGCCCATGGAGAGGATTCAACACTTAAGTTTTCAAAGTTATATTTTGTAAAACCCGACCACTGTTGGGTCTATGATGATCTCTCGGGCACTTTGCGCCCATGGGGAGGATTCAACACTTAGGTTTTAAAACTGATATTTTGTAAAACCCGACCACTAGTGGGTCTGTGAAGATCTCTCGGGCACTTTACGCTCTTGTGGAGGATTCAACACTACGGTTTTAAAACTGATATTTTGTAAAACATGACAACTGGTGGGTCTGTGAATATCTCTCGGGCACTTTGGGCCCATGGAGAGGATTCAACACATTGGTTTTCAAACTGATATTTTGTAAAACCCGACCACTGGTGGGACTGTGAAGATCTCTCGGACACTTCGGGCCAATGGAGAGGATTCAACACTTAGGTTTTCAAACTAATATTTTGTAAAACCCGACCACCGGTTGGTCTGTGAAGATCTCTCGGGCACTTTGGGCCCATGGGGAGGATTCAACACTTAGGTTTTAAAACTGATATTATTTTAAAACACGACAACTGGTGGGTCTGTGAAGATCTCTCGGGCACTTTGGGCCGTTGGGAATGATTAAACACTTTGGTTTTAAAACTGATACATTGTAAAACACGACCACTGGTGGGTCTGTGAAGATCTCTCGGACACTTTGGGCCAATGGAGAGGATTCAACACTTAGGTTTTCAAACTAATATTTTGTAAAACCCGACCACCGGTGGGTCTGTGAAGATCTCTCGAGCACTTTGGGCCCTTGGGAAGGATTCAACACTTAGGTTTTAAAACTGATATATTGTAAAACACGACCACTGGTGGGTCTGTGAATATCTCCCGGGTACTTTGGGCCCATGGAGAGGATTCGACACTTAGGTTTTCAAACTGATATTTTGTAAAACCCGACCAGAGGTATGTCTATGTAGATCTCTCGGGCACTTTGGGCCCATGGAGAGGATTCAACACTTCGGTTTTTAAATTGATATTTTGTAAAACCCGACCAATGGTGGGTTTGTGAAGATATCTTGGGCACTTTGCGCCCATAGGGAGGATTCAACACTTAGGTTTTAAAACTGATATTTTGTAAAACACGACCACTAGTGGGTCTGTGAAGATCTCTCGGGCACTTTGGGCCCATGGAGAGTATTCAACAATTTGGTTTTCAAACTGATATTTTGTAAAACCCGACCATTGGTGGATCTGTGAAGATCTATCGGGCACCTTGTGCCAATGGAAATGAATCAACACTTAGGTTTTCAAACTAATATTTTGTAAAACCCGACCACTGGTGGGTCTGTGATGATCTCTCGGGCACTTTGGGCCCATGAAGAGCATTCAACACTTATGTTTTTTAATTGATATTTTGTAAAATCCGACCAATGTTGGGTCTTTGAAGATCTCTTGGGCACTTTGCGCCCATGGGGAGGATTCAACACTTAGGTTTTAAAACTGATATTTTGTAAAACACGACCACTGGTGGGTCTGTGAAGATCTCTCGGGCACTTCGGGCCCATGGGAAGGATTCAACACTTAGGTTTTAAAACTGATATATTGTAAAACACGACCACTGGTGGGTCTGTGAATATCTCCCGGGAACTTTGGGCCCTTGGAGAGGATTCAACACTTAGTTTTCCAAATTTATATTTTGAAAACCCGACCACTATTGGGTCTGTGATGATCTCTCGGGCACTTTGGGCCCATGGAGAGGATTCAACACTTAGGTTTTCAAACTGATATTTTGTAAAACCCAACTAGTGGTGGGTCTGTGAAGATCTCTCGGGCACTTTGGGCCAATGGAGAGGTTTCAACAATTGGGTTTTGAAATTGATATTTTGTAAAACCCGACCACTAGTGGATCTGTGAAGATCTCTCGGGCACTTTGGGTCAATGGAGATGATTCAACACTTAGGTTTTCAAACTAATATTTTGTAAAACCCGACCACTGGTGGGTCTGTGAAGATCTCTCGGGTACTTTGGGTCCATGGGGAGGATTCAACACTTAGGTTTTAAAACTGATATTTTGTAAAACATTACCACTGGTGGTTCTGTGAATATATCTCGGGCACTTTGGGCCCATGGGGAGGATTCAACACATAGGTTTTAAAACTGATATTTTGTAAAACACGACCACTGGTGGGTTTGTGAAGATCTCTCAGGCACTTTAGGCCCATGGAGACGATTCAACACTAAGTTTTCAAACTGATATTTTGTAAAACCCAACCACTGGTTGGTCTGTGAAGATCTCTCGGGCACTTTGCGCACATGGGGAGGATTCAACACTTAGGTTTTAAAACTCATATTTTGTAAAACATGACCACTGTTGGGTTTATGAATATCTCTCGGGCATTTTGGGCCCATGGAGAGGATTCAACACTTATGATTTCAAACTGATATTTTGTAAAACCCGACTAGTGGTGGGTCTGTGAAGATCTCTCGGGCACCTTGGTCCCATGGAGAGGTTTCAACAATTGGGTTTTGAAATTGATATTTTGTAAAACCCGACCACTAGTGGATCTGTGAAGATCTCTCGGGCACTTTGGGCCAATGGAGAGGATTCAACACTTAGGTTTTCAAACTAATATTTTGCAAAACCCGACCACTGGTGGGTCTGTGAAGATCTCTCGGGTACTTTGGGCCCATGGGGAGGATTCAACACTTAGGTTTTAAAACTGATATATTGTAAAACACGACCACTGGTGGGTCTGTGAATATCTGTCGGGCATTTTGGGCCCATGGAGAGGATTCAACACTTATGTTTTCAAACTGATATTTTGTAAAACCCGACTAGTGGTGGGTCTGTGAAGATCTCTCGGGCACCTTGATCCCATGGAGAGGTTTCAACAATTGGGTTTTGAAATTTATATTTTGTAAAACCCGACCACAAGTGGATCTGTGAAGATCTCTCGGGCACTTTGGGCCAATGGAGAGGATTCAACACTTAGGTTTTCAAACCAATATTTTTAAAAACCCGACCACTGGTGGGTCTGTTAAGAACTCTCGGGCACTTTGGGCCCATGGGGAGGATTCAACACTTAGGTTTTCAAAACTGATATATTGTAAAACACGACCACTGGTCGGTCTGTGAAGATCTCTCGAACACTTTGGGGCCATGGGGAGGATTCAACACTTAGGTTTCAAAACTGATATATTGTAAAACACGACCACTGGTGGGTCTGTGAATATCTCCCGGGCACTTTGGGCCCATGGAGAGAATTCAACACTTAGGTTTTCAAACTTATATTTTGAAAACCCGACAACTAGTGGGTCTGTGAAGATCTCTCGGGCATTTAACGCCCATGGGGAGGATTCAACACCTAGGTTCTAAAACTCATATTTTGTAAAACATTACCACTGGTGGTTCTGTGAAGATCTCTCGGGCCCTTTAGACCCATGGAAATGATTCAACACTTAGGTTTTCAAACTGATATATTATAAAACACGACCACTGGTGGGTCTGTGAATATCTCCCGGGAACTTTGGGCCCATGGAGAGGATTCAACACTTGGGTTTTGAAATTGATATTTTGTAAAACCTGACCACTGGTGGGTCGGTGAAGATCTCTCGGGCCCTTTGGGCCAATGGAAAGGAATCAACACTTAGGTTTTCAAACTAATATTTTGTAAAACCCGACCACTGGTGGGTCTGTGAAGTTCTCTCGGGCACTTTGGGCCCATGGGGAGGATTCAACACTTTGGTTTTAAAACTGATATTTTGTAAAACACGACCACTGGTGGGTCTGTGAAGATCTCTCGGGCACTTTGGGCCCATGGAGACGATTCAACACTAAGGTTTTCAAACAGATATGTTGTAAAACCCGACCACTGGTGGGTCTGTGAAGATCTCTCGGGCACTTTGCGCACATGGGGAGGATTCTACACTTAGGTTTTAAAACTCATATTTTGTAAAACATGACCACTGTTGGGTCTGTGAATATCTCTCGGGCATTTTGGGCCCATGGAGAAGATTCAACACTTAGGTTTTCAAACTGATATTTTGTAAAACCCGACTAGTGGTGGGATTGTGATGATCTCTCGGGCACCTTGGGCCAATGGAGAGGTTTCAACAATTGGGTTTTGAAATTGATATTTTGTAAAACCCGACCACTAGTGGATCTGTGAAGATCTCTCGGGCACTTTGGGCCAATGGAGAGGATTCAATACTTAGGTTTTCAAACTAATATTTTGTAAAACCCGAGCACTGGTGGGTCTGTGAAGATCTCTCGGTTACTTTGGGCCCATGGGGAGGATTCAACACTTGGGTTTTAAAACTGATATTTTGTAAAACACGACCACTGGTGAGTCTGTGAAGATCTCTCGGGCACTATGAGCCCATGGGTAGGATTCAACACTTAGGTTTTAAAACTGATATATTGTAAAACACGACCACTGGTGGCTCTGTGAATATCTCCCGGGCACTTTGGGCCCATGGAGATGATTCAAAACCAAGGTTTTCAAACTTATATTTTGTAAAACCCGACCACTAGTGGGTCTGTGAAGATCTCTCGGGCACTTAACGCCCATGGGGAGGATTCAACACTTAGGTTTAAAAACTCATATTTTGTAAAACATTACCACTGGTGGTTCTGTGAAGATCTCTCGGGCCCTTTAGGCCCATGGAAATGATTCAACACTTAGGTTTTCAAACTGATATCTTATAAAACACGACCACTGGTGGGTCTGTGAATATCTCCCGGGAACTTTGGGCCCATGGAGAGGATTCAACACTTGGGATTTGAAATTGATATTTTGTAAAACCTGACCACTGGTGGGTCGGTGAAGATCTCTCGGGCCCTTTGGGTCAATGGAAAGGAATCAACACTTAGGTTTTCAAACTAATATTTTGTAAAACCCGACCACTGGTGGGTCTGTGAAGTTCTCTCGGGCACTTTGGGCCCATGGGGAGGATTCAACACTTTGGTTCTAAAACTGATATTTTGTAAAACACGACCACTGGTGGGTCTGTGAAGATCTCTCGGGCACTTTGGGCCCATGGAGACGATTCAACACTAAGGTTTTCAAACTGATATTTTGTAAAACCCGACCACTGGTGGGTCTGTGAAGATCTCTCGGGCACTTTGGGCCCTTGGGAAGGATTCAACACTTAGGTTTTAAAACTAATATATTGTAAAACACGACCACTGGTGGGTCTGTGAATATCTCCCGGGCACTTTGGGCCCATGGAGAGGATTCAACAATTAGGTTTCCATATCTATATTTTGTAAAACCCGACCACTGGTGGGTCTGTGATGATCTCTCGGGCACTTTGGGCCCATGGAGAAGATTCAACACTTAGGTTTTCAAACTGATATTTTGTAAAACCCGACTAGTGGTGGGTCTGTGAAGATCTCTCGGGCACCTTGGGCCAATGGAAAGGTTTCAACAATTGGGTTTTGAAATTGATATTTTGTAAAACCCGACCACTAGTGGATTTGTGAAGATCTCTCGGGCACTTTGGGCCAATGGAGAGGATTCAACACTTAGGTTTTCAAACTAATATTTTGTAAAACCCGAGAACTGGTGGGTCTATGAAGATCACTCGGTTACTTTGGGCCCATGGGGAGGATTCAACACTTAGGTTTTAAAACTGATATTTTGTAAAACACGACCACTGGTGAGTCTGTGAAGATCTCTCGGGCACTATGGGCCCATGGGGAGGATTCAACACTTAGGTTTTAAAACTGATATATTGTAAAACACGACCACTGGTGGCTCTGTGAATATCTCCCGGGCACTTTGGGCCCATGGAGATGATTCAACACTTAGGTTTTCAAATTTATATTTTGTAAAACCCGACCACTAGTGGGTCTGTGAAGATCTCTCGGGCACTTAACTTCCATGGGGAGGATTCAACACTTAGGTTTTTAAACTCATATTTTGTAAAACATTACCACTGGTGGTTCTGTGAAGATCTCTCGGGCTCTTTGGGCCCATGGAAATGATTCAACACTTAGGTTTTCAAACTGATATATTGTAAAATACGACCACTGGTGGGTCTGTGAATATCTCCCGAGAACTTTGGGCCCATGGAGAGGATTCAACACTTGGGTTTTGAAATTGATATTTTGTAAAACCTGACCACTGGTGGGTCGGTGAATATCTCTCGGGCCCTTTGGGCCAATGGAAAGGAATCAACACTTAGGTTTTCAAACTAATATTTTGTAAAACCCGACCACTGGTGGGTCTGTGAAGTTCTCACGGGCACTTTGGGCCCATGGGGAGGATTCAACACTTTGGTATTAAAACTGATATTTTGTAAAACACGACCACTGGTGGGTCTGTGAAGATCTATCGGGCACTTTGGGCCCATGGAGACGATTCAACACTAAGGTTTTCAAACAGATATGTTGTAAAACCCGACCACTGGTGGGTCTGTGAAGATCTCTCGGGCAATTTGCGCACATGGGGAGGATTCTACACTTAGGTTTTAAAACTCATATTTTTTAAAACATGACCACTATTGGGTCTGTGAATATCTCTCGGGCATTTTGGGCCCATGGAGAGGATTCAACACTTATGTTTTCAAACTGATATTTTGTAAAACACGACTAGTGGTGGGTCTCTGAAGATCTCTCGGGCACCTTGGGCCCATGGAGAGGTTTCAACACTTGGGTTTATAAATTGATATTTTGTAAAACCCGACAACTAGTGGATCTGTGAAGATCTCTCGGGCACTTTAGGCCAATGGAGAGGATTCAACACTTAAGTTTCAAACAAATATTTTGTAAAACCCGACCACTGGTGGGTCTGTGAAGATCTCTCGGGCACTTTGGGCCCATGGGGAGGATTCAACACTTAGGTTTTAAAACTGATATTTTGTAAAACACGACCATTGGTGGGTCTGTGAAGATCTCTCGGACACTTTCGGCCCATGGGGAGGATTCATAACTTAGGTCTTAAAACTGATATATTGTAAAACACGACCACTAGTGGGTCTGTGAATATCTCCCGGGCACTTTGGGCCCATGGAGAGGATTCAACACTTAGGTTTTCAAACTTATATTTTGTAAAACCCGACCACTATGTGGTCTGTGAAGATCTCTCGGGCACTTAACGCCCTAGGGGAGGATTCAGCACTTAGGTTTTAAAATTCATATTTGGTAAAACATTACCACTGGTGATTCTGTGAAGATCTCTCGGGCCTTTGGGCCCATGGAGAGGATTCAACACTTAGATTTCAAACTGATATTTTGTAAAACCCGACCACTGGTGGGTCTGTGAAGATCTCTCGGGCACTTTGCGCCCATGGGGAGGATTCAACACTTAGGTTTTCAAACTTATATTTTGTAAAACCCGACCACTGGTGGGTCTGTGAAGATCTCTCGGGCACTTTGGGCCCAAGGAGAGGATTCAACACTTAGGTTTTGAAACTGATATTTTATAAAACCCGACCACTGGTGGGTCTATGATGATCTCTCAGGCACTTTGGGCCAATGGAGAGGATTCAACACTTAGGTTTTCAAACTGATATTTTTTAAAACCCGACCACTGGTGGGTCTGTGAAGATCTCTCGGGCACTTTGGGCCCATGAGGAGGATTCAACACTTAGGTTTTCAAACTAATATTTTGTAAAACACGACCACTGGTGGGTCTGTGAATATCTCTCTGGCACTTTGGGCCCATGGAGAGGATTCAACACTTAGGTTTTCAAGCTAATATTTTGTAAAATCCGACCACTGGTGGGTCTAGGAAGATCTCTCGGGCACATTCGGCCCATGGAGAGGATTCAACACTTAGGTTTTAAAACTGATATTTTGTAAAACACGACCACTGGTGGGTCTGTGAAGATCTCTCTGGCACTTTGGGCCCATGGAAACGATTCAACACTTAGGTTTTCAAACTGATATTTTGTAAAACCCGACCACTGGTGGGTCTGTGAAGATCTCTCGGGCACTTTGGGCCCATGGGGAGGATTCAACACTTAGGTTTTCAAACTGATATTTTTTAAAACCCGACCACTGGTGGGTCAGTGAAATTCTCTCGGGCACTTTTGGCCCAAGGAGAGGATTCAACACTTCAGTTTTGAAACTGATATTTTATAAAACCCGACCACTGGTGGGTCAATGATGATCTCTCGGGCACTTTGGGCCAATGGAGAGGATTCAACACTTAGGTTTTCAAACTGATATTTTTTAAAATCCGACCACTGGTGGGTCTATGAAGATCTCTCGGGCACTTTCGGCCCATGGGGAGGATTCAACACTTTGGTTTTCAAACTAATATTTTGTAAAATCCGACCACTGGTGGGTTTATGAAGATCTCTCGGACACTTTCGGCCCATGGAGAGGATTCAACACTTAGGTTTTAAAACTGATATTTTATAACACACGACCACTAGTGGGTCTGTGAAGATCTCTCGGGCACTTTGGGCCCATGGAGGCAATTCAACACTTAGGTTTTAAAACTGATATTTTGTAAAACACGACCACTGGTGGGTTTGTGAAGATCTCTCGGGCACTTTGTGCCCATGGAGAGGATTCAACACTTCGGTTTTCAAACTGATAATTTGTAAAACCCGACCACTGGTGGTTCTGTGAAGATCTCTCGGGCACTTTCGGCCCATGGAAACGATTCAACACTTAGGTTTCCAAACTTATATTTTGTAAAACCCGAGCACTGGTGGATCTGTGAAGAATTCTCGGGCACTTTGGGCCCATGGGGAGAATTCAACACTTAGGTTTTAAAACTGATATTTTGTAAAACACGACCACTGGTGGGTCTGTGAAGAACTCTCGGGCACTTTAGGCCCATGGATACGATTCAACACTTAGGTTTCCAAACTTATATTTTGTAAAACCCGACCACTGGTGGGTCTGTGAAGAACTCTCGGGCACTTTAGGCCCATGGGGAGAATTCATCACTTATGTTTTAAAACTGATATTTTGTAAAACACGACCACTGGTGGGTCTGTGAAGAACTCTCGGGCACTTTGGGCCCATGGGGAGAATTCAACACTTAGGTTTTCAAACTGATATTTTGTAAAACCCGACCACTGTTGGTTCTGTGAAGATCTCTCGGGCACTTTGGGCCCATGGAGACGATTCAACATTTAGGTTTTAAACCTGATATTTTGTAAAACCCGACAACTAGTGGATCTGTGAAGATCTCTCGGGCACTTTAGGCCAATGGAGAGGATTCAACACTTTGGTTTCAAACAAATATTTTGTAAAACCCGACCACTAGTGGGTTAGTGAAGATCTCTCGGGCACTTTGCGCCCATGGGGAGGATTCAACACTTACGTTTTCAAACTGATATTTTGTAAAACCCGACCACTGGTGGGTCTGTGAAGAAGTCTCCGGCACTTTGGGCCCATGGAGAGGATTCAACACTTAGGTTTTGAAACTGATGTTTTTTAAAACCCGACCACTTGTGGGTCTGTGAATATCTCTCGGGCACTTTGTGCCAATGGAGAGGATTCAATACTTAGGTTTTCAAACTAATATTTTGTAAAACACGACCACTGATGGGTCTGTGAATATCTCCCGGGCACTTTGGGCCCATGGAGAGAATTCAACACTTAGGTTTCCAAACTTATATTTTGTAAAACCCGACCACTTGTGGGTATGTGAAGATCTCTCGTGCACTTTGGGCCCAAAGAAAGGATTCAACACTTAGGTTTTCAAAATGATATTTTGTTAAACCCGACCACTAGTGAGACTGTGAAGATCTCTCGGGCACTTTGGGCCCAAGGAGAGGATTCAACACTTAGGTTTTCAAACTTATATTTTGTAAAACCTGACCACTGGTGGGTATGTGAAGATCTCTTGGGCACTTTGGGCCCATGGAGAGGATTCAACACCTAGGTTTTCATACTGATATTTTTTAAAATCCGACCACTGGTGGGTCTGTGAAGATCTCTTGGGCATTTTGGGCCCATGGAAAGGATTCAACACTAGGTTTTCAAACCGATATTCTGTAAAACCCGACCACTGGTGGGTCTATGAAAATCTCTCGGGCACTTTGGGCCCATGGGGAGGATTCAACAATTAGGTTTTAAAACTGATATTTTGCAAAATACGACCACTGGTGGGTCTGTGAATATCTCTCTAGCACTTTGTGCCCATCGAGAGGATTCAACACTTAGGTTTTCAAACTAATATTTGGTAAAACACGACCACTGGTGCGTCTGTGAATATCTCCCGGGTACTTTGGGCCCATGGAGAGAATTCAACATTTAGGTTTCCAAACTTATATTTTGTAAAACCCGACCCCTTGTGGGTCTGTGAAGATCTCTCGGGCATTTTGGCCCATGTAGAGGATTCAACACTTAGGTTTTCAAACTGATATTTTGTAAAACCCGACCACTGGTGGGTCTGTGAAGATCTCTCGGGCACTTTGCGCCCATGGGGAGGATTCAACACTTAGGTTTTCAAACTGATATTTTGTAAAACCCAACAACTGGTGTGTCTGTGAAGATCTCTCGGTCACTTTGGGCCCAAGAAGAGGATTTAACACTTAGGTTTTGAAACTGATATTTTATAAAACCCGACCACTGGTGGGTCTATGATGATCTCTCGGGCACTTTGGGCCAATGGAGAGGATTCAACACTTATGTTTTCAAACTGATATTTTTTAAAACCCGACCACTGGTGGGTCTGTGAAGATCTCTCGGGCACTTTGGGCCCATGAGGAAGATTTAACACTTAGGTTTTAAAACTAATATTTTGTAAAACACGACCATTGGTGGGTCTATGAATATCTCCCGGGCACTTTGGGCCCAAGGAAAGGATTCAACACTAGGTTTTCAAACCGATATTTTGTAAAACCCGACCATTGGTGGGTCTGTGAATATCTCTCGGGCACTTTGAGCCCATGGGGAGGATTCAACACTTAGGTTTTCAAACTAATATTTTGTAAAACACGACCACTGGTGGGTCTGTGAATATCTCCCGGGCACTTTGGGCCCATGGAGAGAATTTAACACGGAGGTTTCCAAACTTATATTTTGTAAAACCCGACCACTTGTGGGTCTGTGAAGATCTCTAGGGCACTTTGGGCCCAAGGAGAGAATTCAACACTTAAGTTTTCAAACTGATATTTTGTAAAACTAGACCTTTGGTGGGTCTGTGATGATCTCTCGGGCACTTTGGGCCCATGGAGCAGATTCAACACTTAGGTTTTGAAACTGATATTTTGTAACACCCGACCACTGATGGGTCTGTGAAGATCTCTTGGGCACTTTGGGCCCATGGAGATGATTCAACACTTAGGTGTTCAATCTGATATTTTGTAAAACTCGACCACTGTTGGGTCTGTGAAGATCTCTTGGGCACATTGGGCCCATGCGGAGGATTCAAAACTTAGGTTTTAAAACTTATATTTTGTAAAATACGACCATTGGTGGGTCTTTGAATATCTCTCTAGCACTTTGGGCCAATTGAGAGGATTCAACACTTAGGTTTTCAAACTAATATTTTGTAAAATCCGACCACTGGTGGGTCTGTGAAGATCTCTCGGGCACTTTGGACCCATGGGGATGATTCAACACTTAGGTTTTCAAACTGATATTTTGTAAAACCCGACCACTAGTAGGTCTGTGAAGATCTTTCGAGCACTTTAGGCCCTTGGAGAGGATTCAACACTTAGGTTTTCAAACTGATATTTTGTAAAACCCACCACTAGATGGTCTCTGAAGATCTTTCGAGCACTTTGGGCCCATGGAGAGGATTCAACACTTAGGTGTTCAAACCGATATTTTATAAAACTCGACCACTGTTGGGTCTGTGAATATCTCTCGGGCACATTGGGCCCATGCGGATGATTCAACACTTAGGTTATAAAACTGATATTTTGTAAAATACGACCATTGGTGGGTCTGTGAATATCTCTAGGGCACATTGGGCCCATGCGGATGATTCAACACATAAGTTTTCAAACTGATATTTTGTAAAACCCGACCTTTGGTGGGTCTGTGATGATCTCTCGGGCACTTTGGGCCCATGGAGCAGATTCAACACTTAGGTTTTGAAACTGATATTTTGTAACACCCGACCACTGGTGGGTCTGTGAAGATCTCTTGGGCACTTTGGGCCCATGGAGAGGTTTCAACACCTAGGTTTTCAATCTAATATTTTGTAAAACCCGAACACTGGTGGGTCTGTGAAGATCTTTCGGGCACTTTGGGCCCATGGGGAGGATTTAACACTAGGTTTTCAAACCGATATTCTGTAAAACTCAACCACTGGTGGGTCTGTGAAGATCTCTCGGCCACTTTGGGCCCATGGGGAGGATTCAACACTTAGGTTTTAAAACTGATATTTTGCAAAATACGACCACTGGTGGGTCTGTGAATATCTCTCTAGCACTTTGGGCCCATCGAGAGGATTCAACACTTAGGTTTTCAAACTAATATTTGGTAAAACACGACCACTGGTGCGTCTGTGAATATCTCCCGGGCACTTTGGGCCCATGGAGAGAATTCAACACTTAGGTTTCCAAACTTATATTTTGTAAAACCCGACCACTGGTGGGTTTGTGAAGATCTCTCGGGCACTTTGGGCCCAAGGAGAGGATTCAACACTTAGGTTTTGAAACTGATATTTTATAAAACCCGACCACTGATGGGTCTATGATGATCTCTCGGGCACTTTGGGTCAATGGAGAGGATTCAACACTTAGGTTTTCAAACTGATATTTTTTAAAACCCGACCACTGGTGGGTCTGTGAAGATCTCTCGGGCACTTTGGGCCCATGAGGAAGATTTAGCACTTAGGTTTTAAAACTGATATTTTGTAAAACACGACCATTGGTGGGTCTATGAATATCTCCCAGGCACTTTGGGCCCAAGGAGAGGATTCAGCACCTAGGTTTTCAAACTGATATTTTGTAAAACCCGTCCACTAGTGGGTATGTGAAGATCTCTCGGGCACTTTGGGCCCATGGAGAGGATTCAACACTTAGGTTTTGAAACTGATATTTTGTTAAATCCGACCACTGGTGGGTCTGTGAAGATCTCTTGGGCAATTTGGGCCCAAGGAAAGGATTCAACACTAGGTTTTCAAACCGATATTTTGTAAAACCCGACCACTGGTGGGTTTTTGAAGATCTATCGGGCACTTAGGGCCCATGGGGAGGATTCAACACTTAGGTTTTAAAATGAAGTTTTTTAAAACCCGACCACTGGTGGGTTTGTGAATATCTCTCGGGCACTTTGGGCCAATGGAGAGTATTCAACACTTAGGTTTTCAAACTAATATTTTGTAAAACACGACCACTGGTGGGTCTGTGAATATATCCCGGGCACTTTGGGCCCATGGAGAGAATTTAACACGGAGGTTTCCAAACTTATATTTTGTAAAACCCGATCACTTGTGGGTCTGTGAAGATCTCTAGGGCACTTTGGGCCCAAGGAGAGGATTCAACACTTATGTTTTCAAACCGATATTTTGTAAAACCCGACCTTTGGTGGGTCTGTGATGATCTCTCGGGCATTTTGGGCCCATGGAGCAGATTCAACACTTAGGTTTTGAAACTGATATTTTGTAACACCCGACCACTGGTGGGTCTGTGAAGATCTCTTGGGCACTTTGGGCCCATGAAGAGGATTCAACACTTAGGTGTTCAATCCGATATTTTGTAAAACTCGACCCTTGTTGGGTCTGTGAAGATCTCTCGGGCACATTGGGCCCATGCGGAGGATTCAAAACTTAGGTTTTAAAACTTATATTTTGTAAAATACGACCATTGGTGGGTCTTTGAATATCTCTCTAGCTCTTTGGGCCAATGGAGAGGATTCAACACTTAGGTTTTCAAACTAATATTTTGTAAAATCCGACCACTAGTGGGTCTGTGAAGATCTCTCGGGCACTTTGGACCCATGGGGAGGATTCAACACATAGGTTTTCAAACTGATATTTTGTAAAACCCGACCACTGGTAGGTCTGTGAAGATCTTTCGAGCACTTTGGGCCTTTGGAGAGGATTCAACACTTAGGTTTTCAAACTGATATTTTGTAAAACCCACCACTAGTGGGTCTCTGAAGATCTTTCGGGCACTTTGGGCCCATGGAGAGGATTCAACACTTAGGTGTTCAAACCGATATTTTATAAAACTCGACCACTGTTGGGTCTGTGAATATCTCTCGGGCACATTGGGCCCATGCGGATGATTCAACACTTAGGTTTTAAAACTGATATTTTGTAAAATACAACCATTAGTGGGTCTGTGAATATCTCTCGGGCACATTGGGCCCTTGCGGATGATTCAACACTTAGGTTTTAAAACTGATATTTTGTAAAATACGACCATTGGTGGGTCTGTGAATATCTCTCTGGTACTTTGGGCCCATGGAGAGGATTCAACACTTTGGTTTTCAAATTAATATTTTGTAAAACCCGACCACTCGTGGGTCTGTGAAGATCTCTCGGGCACTTTGGGCCCATGGAGAGGATTCAACACCTAGGTTTTCAATCTAATATTTTGTAAAACCCGACCACTGGTGGGTCTGTGAAGATCTTTCGGGCACTTTGGTCCCATGGAGAGAATTCAAAACTTAGGTTTTCAAACTGATATTTTGTAAAATCCGACCACTAGTGTGTCTGTGAAGATCTCTTGGGCAATTTGGGCCCATGGAAAGGATTCAACACTAGGTTTTCAAACCGATATTCTGTAAAACTCAACCACTGGTGGGTCTGTGAAGATCTCTCGGCCACTTTGGGCCCATGGGGAGGATTCAACACTTAGGTTTTAAAACTGATATTTTGCAAAATACGACCACTGGTGGACCTGTGAATATCTCTCTAGCACTTTGGGCCCATCGAGAGGATTCAACACTTAGGTTTTCAAACTAATATTTGGTAAAACACGACCACTAGTGCGTCTGTGAATATCTCCCGGGCACTTTGGGCCCATGGAGAGAATTCAACACTTAGGTTTCCAAACTTATATTTTGTAAAACCCGACCACTAGTGGGTGTGTGAAGATCTCTCGGGCACTTTGGGCCCACGGAGAGGATTCAACACTTAGGTTTTGAAACTAATATTTTATAAAATCTGACCACTGGTGGGTCTATGATGATCTCTCGGGCACTTTGGGTCAATGGAGAGGATTCAACACTTAGGTTTTCAAACTGATATTGTTTAAAACACGACCATTGGTGGGTCTGTGAAGATCTCTCGGGCACTTTGGGCCCATGAGGAGGATTTAACACTTAGGTTTTAAAACTGATATTTTGTAAAACACGACCACTGGTGGGTCTGTGAATATCTCCCGGGCAATTTGGGCCCATGGAGAGGATTCAACACTTAGGTTTTCAAACTGATATTTTGTAAAACCCGACCACTGGAGGGTATGTGAAGATCTCTCGGGCACTTTCGACCCATGGAGAGGATTCAACACTTAGGTTTTGAAACTGATATTTTGTTAAATCCGACCACTGGTGGGTCTGTGAAGATCTCTTAGGCACTTTGGGCCCTTGGAGAGGATTAAACAATTAGGTTTTCAAACTAATATTTTGTAAAACCCTACCACTGGTAGGTCTGTGAAGATCTCTCGGGCACTTTGGGCCCATGGAAAGGATTCAACACTTAGGTTTTCAAACTGATATTTTGTAAAACCCGACCACTAGTGGGTCTGTGAAGATCTCTCGGGGACTTTAGGCCCATGGGGAGGATTCAACACTTAGGTTTTGAAACTCTTATTTTGTAAAACCCGACCACTAGTGGGTCTGTGAAGATCTCTCGGGCACTTTTGGGCCCATGGGGAGGATTCAACACTTAGGTTTTAAAACTAATATTTTGTAAAACATGAACATTGGTGGGTCTTTGAATATCTCTTGGGCACTTTGGGCCCATGGAAAGGATTCAACACTTAGGTTTCAAACTGATATTTTGTAAAACCCGACAACTGTTGGGTCTGTGAAGATCTCACGGGCACTTTGCGCCCAAGGGGAGGATTCAACACTTAGGTTTTAAATTTGATATTTTTTAAAACATGACCACTTGTGGGTCTGTGAGTATCTTTCGGGCACTTTGGGCCCATGGAGAGGATTCAACACTTAGGTTTTTTAACTAATATTTTGTAAAACCTGACCACTGGTGGGTTTGTGAAGATCTCTCGGGCACTTTGGGCCCATGGAAAAGATTCCACACTTAGGTTTTCAAACAGATATTTTGTACAACCCGACCACTAGTGCGTCTGTGAAGATCTCTCGGGCACTTTGGGCCCATGGAGAGGATTCAACACTTAGGTTTTCAAAATGATATTTTGTTAAACCCGACCACTGGTGGGACTGTGAAGATCTCTCGGGCACTTTGCGCCCATGGGGAGGATTCAACACTTAGGTTTTAAAACTAATATTTTGTAAAACATGAACATTGGTGGGTCTTTGAATATCTCTTGGGCACTTTGGGCCTATGGAGAGGATTCAACACTTAGGTTTTCAAACTGATATTTTGTAAAACTCGACCACTGTTGGGTCTGTGAAGTTCTCTCGGGCACATTGGTCCCATGCGGAGGATTCAACACTTAGGTTTTAAAACTGATATTTTGTAAAATCCGACCATTGGTGGGTCTGTGAATATCTCTCTGGCACTTTGGGCCCATAGAGACGATTCAACAGTTAGGTTTTCAAACTAATATTTTGTAAATCCCGACCACTGGTAGGTCTGTGAAGATCTCTCGGGTACTTTGGGCCCATGGAGAGGATTCAACACTTAGGTTTTCAAACTGATATTTTGTAAAACCCGACCACTAGTGGGTCTGTGAAGATATCTCGGGGACTTTGGGCCCATGGGGAGGATTTAACACTTAGCTTTTGAAACTGTTATTTTGTAAAACCCGACCACTGGTGGGTCTGTGAAGATCTCTCGGGCACTTTGTGCTAATGGAGAGGATTCAACACTAAGGTTTTCAAACTAATATTTTGGAACACCCGACCACTGGTGAGTCTGTGAAGATCTCTCGGGCACTTTGGGCCCATGGAGAGGATTCAACACTTAGGTGTTTAAACCGATATTTTGTAAAACTCGACCACTGTTGGGTCTGTGAAGATCTCTCGGGCACATTGGGCCCATGCGGAGGATTCAACACTTAGGTTTTAAAATTAATATTTTGTAAAATCCGACCATTGGTGGGTTATGTGAATATCTCTCTGGCACTTTGGGCCCATGGAGAGGATTCAACACTTAGGTTTTCATACTAATATTTTGTAAAACCCGACCACTGGTAGGTCTGTGAAAATCTCTCGGGCACTTTGGGCCCATGGAAAGGATTCGACACTTAGGTTTTCAAACTGATATTTTGTAAAACCCGACCACTAGTGGGTCTGTGAAGATCTCTCGGGGACTTTAGGCCCATGGGGAGGATTCAACACTTAGGTTTTGAAACTCTTATTTTGTAAAACCCGACCACTAGTGGGTCTGTGAAGATCTCTCGGGCACATTTGGGCCCATGGGGAGGATTCAACACATAGGTTTTAAAACTATTATTTTGTAAAACATGAACATTGGTGGGTCTTTGAATATCTCTTGGGCACTTTGGGCCCATGGAGAGGATTCAACACTTAGGTTTCAAACTGATATTTTGTAAAACCCGACAACTGTTGGGACTGTGAAGATCTGACGGGCACTTTGCGCCCAAGGGGAGGATTCAACACTTAGGTTTTAAATTTGATATTTTGTAAAACATGACCACTTGTGGGTCTGTGAGTATCTCTCGGGCACTTTGGGCCCATGGAGAGGATTCAACACATAGGTTTTTAAACTAATATTTTGTAAAACCTGACCACTGGTGGGTTTGTGAAGATCTCTCGGACACTTTGGGCCCATGGAGAGGATTCAACACTTAGGTTTTCAAACTGATATTTTGTACAACCCGACCACTAGTGGGTCTGTGAAGATCTCTCGGGCACTTTGGGCCCATGGAGAGGATTCAACACTTAGGTTTTCAAAATGATATTTTGTTAAACCAGACCACTGGTGGGACTGTGAAGATCTCTCGGGCACTTTGCGCCCATGGGGAGGATTCAACACTTCGGTTTTAAAACTAATATTTTGTAAAACATGAACATTGGTGGGTCTTTGAATATCTCTTGGGCACTTTGGGCCTATGGAGAGGATTCAACACTTAGGTTTTCAAAGTGATATTTTGTAAAACCCGACCACTGTTGGGTCTGTGAAGTTCTCTCTGGCACATTAGTCCCATGCGGAGGATTCAACACTTAGGTTGTAAAATCCGACCATTGGTGGGTCTGTGAATATATCTCTGGCACTTTAGGCCCATGGAGACGATTCAACAGTTAGGTTTTCAAACTAATATTTTATAAATCCCGACCACTGGTAGGTCTGTGAAGATCTCTCGGGTACTTTGGGCCCATGGAGTGGATTCAACACTTAGGTTTTCAAACTGATATTTTGTAAGACCCGACCACTAGTGGGTCTGTGAAGATATCTCGGGGACTTTGGGCCCATGGGGAGGATTTAACACTTAGCTTTTGAAACTGTTATTTTGTAAAACCCGACCACTGATGGGTCTGTGAAGATCTCTCGGGCTCTTTGTGCCAATGGAGAGGATTCAACACTAAGGTTTTCAAACTAATATTTTGTAACACCCGACCACTAGTGGGTCTGTGAAGATCTCTCGGATACTTTTGGGCCCATGGGGAGGATTCAATCCTTAGGTTTTAAAACTTATATTTTGTAAAACATGACCACTAGTGGGTCTGTGAATATCTCCCGGGCACTTTGGGCCCATGGAGAGGATCCAACACTTAGGTTTTCAAACTTATATTTTTTAAAACCCGACCACTGGTAGGTATGTGAAGATCTCTCGGGCACTTTGGTCCCATGGAGAGGATCCAACACTTAGGTTTCAAACTTATATTTTTTAAAACCCGACCACTGGTAAGTCTGTGAAGATCTCTCGGGCACTTTGGGCCCATGGAGAGGATTCAACACTTAGGTTTTCAAAATGATATTTTGTTAAACCCGACCACTGGTGGGACTTAGAAGATCTCTCGGGCACTTTGCGCCCATGGGGAGGATTCAACACTTAGGTTTTAAAACTAATATTTTGTAAAACATGAACATTGGTCGGTCTTTGAATATCTCTTGGGCACTTTGGGCCCATGGAGAGGATTCAACACTTAGGTTTTCAAACTGATATTTTGTAAAACCCGACCACTGTTGGGTCTGTGAAGATCTCTCGGGCACTTTGCGCCCATGGGGAGGATTCGACACTTAGGTTTTAAAATTGATATTTTGTAAAACATGACCACTGCTGGGTCTGTGAGTATCTTTCGGGCACTTTGGGCCCATGGAGAGGATTCAACACTTAGGTTTTTAAACTAATATTTTGTAAAACCCGACCACTGGTGGGTTTGTGAAGATCTCTCGGGCACTTTGGGCCCATGGAGAGGATTCAACACTTAGGTTTTCAAACCGATATTTTGTAAAACCCGACCACTGGTGGGTCTGTGAAGATCTCTCAGGCACTTTGGGCCCATGGGGGGGATTCAACACTTAGGTTTTAAAACTTATATTTTGTAAAATACGACCACTGGTGGGTCTGTGAATATCTGTCTGTCACTTTGGGCCCATGGAGAGGATTCAACACTTAGGTTTTCAAACTGATATTTTGTAAAACCCGACCACTGGTGGGTCTGTGAAGATCTCTTCGGCACTTTGGGCCCATGGAGAGGATTCAACACTTAGGTTTAGAAACTGATATTTTGTAAAACCCGACCACTGGTGGGTCTGTGATGATCTCTCGGGAACTTTGGGCCGATGGGGAGGATTCAACACTTTGGTTTTGAAACTGATATTTTGTAAAACCCAACCACTAGTGGGTCTGTGAAGATCTCTCGGGCATTTTGGGCCCATGGAGAGGATTCAACACTTAGGTTTTGAAACTTATATTTTGTAAAACCCGATCACTGGTGGGTCTGTGAAGATCTCTCTGGCACTTTGGGGCCATGGGGATGATTCAACACTTAGGTTTTCAAACTGATATTATTACGGAGGTGATTTCGATACTTGTGGAGATGATCGGGGAAAAATGGAACTTCTATTGCAATGTTTTTGGCTCTAGTGGCCTTTCTTTACTGTTGTCAAATCAAAGCATTTCTAGGGATAATACGTCTTAAGTCGGGATGCATTCTGTGTGTTGGGCTCCCTTCTGTTATCAGTGTTCCTGAGTAGTCTGTAGGCCCCGCACCCTACTACTTCAGTAACGGTGTTGGGTCCTTCTCATGACTCTTGGAGCTTGCCCACGTGTCAAATCTTTCGTCTATGGACCATGTCCCCGACTTGGAATCCCCTTCTTTTTACTCTCTTATTGAAGTGATTCCTGACCCGTTTTTGGTAAGCTGTCAGTCCTATCTCGGTAATTTCTCTCTTCTCTTCCAGCAGGTCAAGCTCATGAGCCAAGCATTGGTTATTTATTTTCTCGTTCCAGGCCAGTGACCTCAATGTCGGGATGGCATACTCCGTCGGGATTACGGCCTCCGCCCCATATTCCATAGCGAAGGGTGTTTCACCGATTGGTTGTCGGGGAGTGGTTCTATACGACCATAGTACCTCTGGTAATTTGTCAAACCATGCTCCCTTGACCTTCTCAAGTTTCTTTACCAGGGTGTTGAAGATGGAACGATTACTCTTTTCTGCTTGTCCATTGGCTTGAGTGTACCCTATCGAGGAGGTATTCTGATTGATTCCATGCTCGGCCAGAAACGACCTGACCGGTTCGTAGTCTAAATTTGTGCCGTTGTCCATCATGATGGTCCGAGGCACCCCGAACCTGCAGATGATGTGATTCCATATGAACTTGACTACGTGGCTGCCCTTTATAGAAGGATAGGGCTCGGCTTCAACCCATTTGGTGAAATAGTCGGTCGCTAGGAGGACATGGGTTGTTGACCGATGGCTTTTGGGAGTGGTCCGACTATGTCCATTCCCCATCGGGAAAAAGGATGCGGAACGATTTTCGGGTTCAAGAATTCTGGGGGTTGGAGTATAGCATCACCGTGCATCTGACAGGCTTTGCACTTACGTACATATTCCTCTGTATCCCAGGACAGGTAGGGCAAAAAGTAACCCTGGGATAGGATTTTATGGGCAAGAGACCGGGCATCCGAGTGATTTCCACAAGCTCCAACATGTATCTCTTTCATCACAGTCTCTGCCTCGGAAGGAGTTCCGCACCTCAGACATGGACCTGAGAAAGATCTTCTGAAGAGCTGTCCCTGGATGATCGAGTATCTGGCTGACTTCATTCTAATTTTCCTTGCCTCTGCCTTATCATTTGGTAGCGTCCCGACACTGAGGTAATCGATTATGGGATCCATCCAGCTCAGCTCTCGGGGAACTAGACATATCAGTTCGTCGGGCTCTCGAATGCTTGGTGTAATGATGAAATCGATCAGTACTACTCGGGTCATGTCCTCACCAGCTGCAGACACCTGATTAGCTAAGTGATCAACAGAGGTGTTTTTTTCCCGAGGGATTTGGCTTAATGTTAACTTTTCCTGACTTTTAGCTGGGAGTCACTGTATACGGATAGGGATTGTATTTGCAGGCTCCTAGCCAATCTCAGGCCCGATATGATTGCCTCGTACTCTGCCTCGTTGTTAGTGGCTGAGAATTGTAATTGCATCGAGGCCTGTAACTTAGTCCCATCGGGAGTATGGATTTCCAGCCCGATGCCTACTCCATTGGTGCTCACCGAGCCGTCCACGAATAATTTCCACGTTTCTAACTCAACGGGTTGATCAGCTTCCTCGGTTTCTCCTTCTAATAGGAAATCGGCCACGGCCTGCCCCTTGATTGAGATTCTGGGAACGTAGTTTATATCATAAATACCCAGCTCAATAGCCCATTTGGAGATCCTTCCGGAAAGATCGGGCTTCGCCATAAGTACACGAATCGGAGTGGTAGTGGGGACAATGATCTGGTGAGCTTTAAAGTAATGCCTGAGACGTTGTTTGGCATTGATCAGGGATAGAACCAACTTTTCTTGTTTGCTATATCGGGTCTCGGGATCGGCCAGTGCCTTACTGGTATAGAAGATGGGTATCTGGAGGTTCCTGTCCTCTCTGATGAGTACAGCGCTAGTTGATATTGATGAAACTACCAGATACAAGAGAAGTGCATCATCGGGCTCGGGTGTCGCAATAATGGGAGGCTTGAGCATGTACTCTTTAAATCGGGATAGGGTGTTAGTTTGCTCGGGCCCCCACACTTCTCCCTTATTTGCTTTGATTGCCTGGAAGATGGGTCGGTATCGATCGATCAACCTTGCGATGAATCTTCTTAAGGCTACAATTCTTCCAGTCAGAATTTGGGCTTCTTTGTGTGTGGCTGGCTCTTTCGTTTCAAACAGAGCCTTCACTTGGGTCGGGCTGGCCTGTATGCTCGATCGTTCAACTATGTGTCCTAAGAACTGCCCCGAAGATACCCCAAAGGAGCATTTGGCTGGATTGAGTTTCATCCCATGTTTCCTCAGGGTATCAAATACTTTTCGGAGATGCTCCAAGTGGTTAGTTTTTTTACTACTTTTGACCACTGTATCATCAATGTAAGCCTCGACCACTGTGCCCATCATTCCTTTAAATATCCTGTTCACCAGTCTCTGAAATGTGGCTCCTGCATTTTTTAGTCCGAAAGGCATAACTTTAAAGCAATAAGTACCTGTCTCGGTAATGAAGGAGGTTGTTTCCACATCAGTCGGGTCCATTGGGATTTGGTTGTATCCCGAGTAGGCATCTAGGAAAGTTAGTCTCTCAAAGCCCGTGGTAGCGTCGACCATTTGGTCTATTTTGGGTAGGGGGAAGCTGTCCTTCGGGTAGGCTTTGTTCAGGTCGTTGAAGTCGAAGCAGACCCGCCACTTCCCGTTCTTTTTCTGCACAACCACCACGTTGGCTAACCAATCGGGATACTGAACTTCCCTGATGAACCCGACTTCCAGTAATTTTGACACCTCGTCAGCAATAATCTGGTTTCTTTGGCTCCCCATTCACCTCTGTTTCTGTCGGACATGTCTTACATTTGGGTCAACACTTAATGTGTGTCGGGCTATGAAGGGGTCAATGCCGGGCATATCGGTATGCTCCCACATGAACACGTCATGATTATCCTGTAAGAATGTTGTTAGCTCATTTATTTCACTAGTGGTGAGGCTTGTACCTGCGTAGGTAACCTTGTCAGGTTGGTCGGGCATTACAGATACCGGCTGCAGAGGTTCTGTGGTGATCGGGGGACCCAACTTCCCGTCCTGTAGTTGCTATTTGGGTTGTGGGTCTAGATCCTGATCCTCGTCTCGGGACCTCTTTCGATCGGGCTTATCCTTCATTCCTTTAATAGTGATAGCGTAACATTGCCTGGCCGCTACTGGAACCCCTTTGATATCAATTATGTCGTAACCATTTGGCCCGATGCACCTCATCATTTGATGGAGAGTTGATGGTACGCCTTGCATCCTGTGAATCTATCCTCTTCCCATAAGCAGATTGTATGAGGGCTTCACGTCCACCACCACAAAGATCTCGGACAAAGTTCTTTGGGCTGCTTATACGGGAAGGCTGATCTCCCCGAGGGGTTCGACTTGCTTTCCGTCGAACCCGACAATTGGATTTCGGGAAGTTACAATGTTCCTCGGGTCAATCTCCAATTTATCAAAAGCCCATTTGGTCATGATAATGGCACTGCTTCCTGGGTCAACCATGACCCTCTAGACAAGACATCCCGAGACCATCAGAGTGATGACTAACGGGTCGTCGTGTGGGACCTGGATGTCTCGGAGGTCATCCTAGGAGAAAAGTATCTGAGACTGCCACATTCGGTGGTGGACTTCGTTTATCCCGGTTATCCTGCTGACATGATGTGCTCTTCTCATTTATAATCATCTCGACCCTTCGCCGCCTCATTGGTCGGGACCTGCTGGGGCTTGCTTCCGTTGGTTGTTTTGTGCGGGTTGATGGGCTCTTAGACCATCCCTCTAAACATAGTCATTCAGTTCTCCTCGGGCTATCATTGACTAAACCTGGCGCCTCAGGTTCCTGCAATCATTTGTCGTATGGCCGAAATCACTATAGAGGGTGCAGTGCTTTGATCTGTACCTCTGGTCGAGGGGTTGCCTAATTAGGGGAGGTGTCTGGAAGATTCCTCTAGCTTTATTTTCCTAGAAGAGCTTGGCAAGGGTCACTTTCAACGGGGTGATCTTCTCTTCAAATCTGGCATCTCTCTCGGGCTGTGGAGGAAACTAAGATGAAGCAGGGATCGGGGGATCTAAGTGTTTGCGATTAATCATCTGTCAGGATGTATCCGAAGCCTTATCCTTCGATTTGATTTCCACATTGATCAATACCGCTCTCTTCTGTCGGGTTGCCTCTTCCTCTTCGATCCTCAGGTGACCCTGAGCTCTAGAATTGAGTTATCCGATTCCCGAGGGTAGTTGTTTCACAAGTGACTGGTGGAACTTGGTTCCCGCAATCAATGTCATCCTAAAGGCTTCCACGGCTGAGTGTTGGTCACAGTTGTCGATGGAAGACGACTCGACATTGAATCTGGATAGGAAACTATTGAGGGATTCACCTTTTTCCTGAGTCATGGTAAAGAGGCTCGAGATGGTCTTTTTTTGCCTCTTGTTCCTGAAGTACTGGGCCACGAAGAGGTCGGACAGTTGCTGCCAGTTGCCAATGGATCTCGGCGGCTGTTTCCTGAACCAGAGTAGTGGCGCGTCAACGAGACTGGTCGAGAATACTTTGCATACCAAGGCCTCGTTCTCGGCATACATGGTCATTTTTTGGCGGATCTGGTAAAGGTGCTCCTCGGGATCCTTTGTTCCGTCGTGGGGAGTGAATCTGGGCATGACGAACTTCTTAGGGAAGGGTTCCCAGGTGATTTCTAAAGTGAATGGTGACTGAACCGAGTCGGCAGAGGCCTGGAGGGCATGGCCATCGTTAGATCAGGTTCTCAGATCCTTCATGACCTTCTTTTGGAACTCCACCATCATCTCCTGAAGTTTCTGCGATGTAAAAGGCTCTTCGGTGATGGGAACTTCGCCTGCGGCCGGGGTCTCGGCTGGTCGGTGAAAGGTTTCATCGTGCTCCTCCCGTGGTTCAGCTTGTTCTTGGATCTGCGATTGACCGGGAACTATCGGAGGGATAGTCACCTGATCCAATCTCGCCAAGAGTTCCTCTCTCCTTTTCTCCGCCGCCAGGCTTCTCGCTTCGGCGGCCTGGCTTCGTCTTTCCGCTTCGACGAGCTACTGTAAGAGGTGCTCGATCATCGGTGAGGCACTCGGTTGTCTGTCGCCGGGGATCTGTACTTCTAACTGGGATCTAGTCACCGGCATGGTCAGGTTTGGACGGAGAAGATGATTTTGAAGATCTGGTGGTGGTATTTGGGCTTTGCTCAGCTTTTTGAGGTAGGAAGATGGTCGGCAAAATGACCTACTTTCCTACAGATGGTGTCATTGTGCAGAAACAACATTTGCACAACACAAAAAAGATGTTTTCTCATTACTCTTCATTGGATTATATACATTTTCCCTATGTGCCTTTGGCCCATTAGGGCAACATTTTCAATTTTGGAATATTATCCTTACTTTACACGTCAGCTATTTCATCCCTATACTATGCTATTATCTTAAGCTGCAAGTCTCTTCTAGAATCATCAAGTTCCTTCTAGACTGATCCTCGAGTCGGGCCATAAGATGGGCCCTAGTGGTCGAATCTCCGAACTGATGTATCAGTTGGGTTATGGTGTTGGCGCAGTGGTTGGATCATCATCTCGGGCCTGTCTTGGATCGATCTGGTCGGGATGGAGCTTTTTATATGGGCCGGGAAAACTCACATGTACATACACTTTTGGGGTGTTGTCTAAATTCTAGCCATTGATCTTCTTCTCCCATCTTTGTTCTCAACCCTTGGATCATAGGGCTTTGTTTGGTTAACACTTAAATGCAATAATGAATTATTGTTGGCCTTTCACTTGGCAAGACTTCTTCTCAACCCTTGGATCCTTTACTCATTTTCATTTCTTTATTCTCAACCCTTGGATGGTGAGAATGGTGAGTGGATAATCTCTACAACACTTAGGTTTTGTTTACTTTGGCAAGACTTTCATCTCTCCCAAACTCTTGTTATCCGTTTCTCTCTTGGCTTATTGGGGATTGCTCTTGGTGGTGTTATTGAAACCTTTGGTAAGTCTTCTAATTATTTTAGGATTTTGGTTGCTAAGAACTCTAGCTTTCAAGTTTATGATTTTCCTTGCATGGATATTGATTCTAGCCTTCTCTAATTTATGATATAGAAGGTTGAGTTTTCTTTCAACTACCAAGTGAGTCTCCTTAGTAGTAGCTCTTGATTACCATCTTCTGAAGAGCTAGTGATAAGTTCCTAACTTGTACTCTTAAGATTTTATTTCTTCATACAACCCTAGAATATAAATCATTAGGGTTTGATTAATTCTTGTGGTTGGAGCTACTTTGTATAAAATTCGGTTATTGTTGACACCATAGTAATCTTGTGATTCATGAATGGTGTATTTCTTGTGGGAAGCTATCCTATTGAGCACTTGAGGGGTAGAGTGACTTGGAACTCTTGTGGACATATTGTGTAGCTTGCTTGGAATTAAGGTAGGGGAAAAACAAATTATTTTCGTCTTTGTACAAGGGTGTGTGCGTCTATGTATATATATGTTGTGTATATATATATATATATGCAAGTTGAGTATTGACAACTTAGATGATAAATTAGGCCCTTGAAAGCATGATTTTGTGATATAAATTCATGTTGTGGTTTATTGCTTATAAGATGTGAAATTGTAAGAATTGTGATAATATGAATACAATATATTGCCTAATGAAATGAGCATGTATTGTGCTATGGCATATTAAGAAATATTGCTTATAAATGTGAACTTGCTTATAAATATGAAATAGTAAGCATTGTGTTGAGTTGGATCCAATATAATGCAAATTGAGATAAGCATGTATTGTGATGGCATATGGTTGTGAGTGAAAACCTTGATGCATTTTGGGTACCATGTAGTGTCAAATACATGGGTGTTGGTTTATACGAGTTGTGTAAACATGTATGAGTTGCATAACAACTAGTCAGGGGGTGTTTCTCGTTCCTACGGAACTAATCTTCCGAGAAACTAAGACAGTAAGGGGAGGACTTTTTCCAAATCCTATGTCACGACAGCGTAATGTTGACGGTCTTCCTTGTTAAAATTGTAAAGTGTCAAAAGCACTTGGGAAGAATCGGTACGATAAATCTACCTTCCCTTATGAGAATGAAGTTAAAGGTTAGAGAATGATTTCGTTGACCCTTAGAGTAGAATGTGTGTTTGTGTGCGTACCATGGGTGTGTTGGTCGCATTGCATCTAAACTGCTATATATATTATTGTGATTTTGATGATTGAATCATGCTATAATTGTGAATAATTATGATGTGAGCATGTTGGGGGAATTATTTGTTGGGTTCGATGGGGTTCCGGATTGGCATGAGAGCCATGTGGAACAAGAGACTGACCTAGGGTTAATGGCATGAACCTTGGTTGGGTTGTACCGCTCAGATTACTGAGATTGAGGTGATGACGCTTCCTTTACTGGGCTAGTCAGTTCAACCCACAACTTATATATTTTTCAGGTGATGATTCCATTGGGAGAGCTTCGTAGTCTCTCCGTGGATGTGTGGCATTATGTTCACTTTTTGTGCATGGGTGGCGGAACCATACTTACATTTGTTGGACCTTAATTTGATAAACATGTATCTATATGTTTCGTTGGTTCATGTAAGTTGAATGTGTTAAACTATTTTCTTTTGACCTGGCTAGCATGTTAGCCAATGTGTTATTATCGATGTACATCCCTTGGAACGCTATGCTCGGGGATTATATTCATTTGGTGCACTTCTGTGATGTCCACATCGCCCGGGTAGAGGTCTGGGGATGTACTTATATGTACAGTGTTGTCTCCAATTGGTATGAGGCCTTTTGGGAGGAGCCCAAGAGCAAAACCGTACGGGCTAGGCCCAGAGCGGACAATATTATACCAAATGTTGGAGCGGGGTGTTACAATTGGTATCAGAGCCAGAGCCCGGCCGGAATTAAGTGTGGGTGCATGCACAAGCCCGTGGGTAACACCAGCGAGGACGCTGGGTCCCAAGAGGGGGTGATTGTGATGTCCCACATCGCCCGGGTAGAGGTCTGGGGATGTACTTATATGTGCAGTGTTGTCTCCAATTGGTATGAGGCCTTTTGGGAGGAGCCCAAGAGCAAAACCGTGCGGGCTAGGCCCAGAGCGGACAATATTATACCAAATGTTGGAGCGGGGTGTTACAACTTCGGTGCCAGATTGTGCAAATATGTATTTTATGTAAAATATAACATGTTTCGCCTTAGGGCGTTGGAATGTAAAATTTAATCATTTCATTTGAAGTTGTGAATGTGAAGTGGATTATTTGCCATGGAATGTGATTATTAGGAGTTCGGCCGAAAACGACGTTTCTCTAATTTTTCAAACAAACCCTTTCGTTTTGAATGGAAAACCCCGTTTTGGCCTACCCCCGTAACCCCGACTAAAAATTTTTGTTTATAAATGATTTTGAGTTGTTTTGAAAAGGATTGGACAACTTAAAAGTCGGTGGTTGATAGAACGGAGACCGGGGACAAAATGGTTATTTTTACGGATTTTGAAGAAGTGTCTTTGATAAAAATAACCATTTTTCTTCTCATTCCCGGGTTAAGGGATCTTTTTCTCATTTCTAAAGTCTCATGAACAAGTTGAGGACTTTGTTTCATGTTTCCTAAGGGTTCAAAGCTGTTTGGGAATCATTTTTTAGGTTTTTAGCATTAGGCAGTCGACTTGGTAACCAAAATGATTTTTCGTAAAACTTCCCAAACTCTCTGACTTAGCCAATGCCAATTGAATGGGTCTAGCCAGCCGACTGGGTCAACCAACCGACTTGTTGTTTAGCCCCGTTCTGACCCTGTTTTACTATTTCGCTCATATCTCGAGCTACGGGCATCGGATGGATGTGTTATTTAGATTTTTAGAAATAGGACTTAAAGCTATTGATTTTAGGCTTTTGAATCATTTTATTCGAGCCATGTTTGAGGTCGTAATGGTCGTTTTAATGTGATGGTATGTTTTAAACTTCGGCACGTCGCGACGACCGATTTTCAAAATGTCATAATTTCCTCTTGCACCTTCAAATTTGGTTATGTTTGTTCATACAGCTTATATTAGGTCCAAATTTTGTCTTTATATGTTGAAATTACTATTTTACACATGAAATGACCATTTTACCCTTGAGTGAACATAGGGTGGTTAAATGATCCGTTTAAGGTGTCGTTTGATTCGTTTCACTTTTATTTTGATCCCGAGTGATCTTGTTGACATCTTTTAGGCGTGAAATGATTTTTTTACCCTTGTGTAGGTGTTTGATGACTATAGGTCATTTGTTCTCGATTCTTTTTTACTTCTGCATTCACTCCCTTAGCTTTTGGGTTCAGGTTTCGGAGTCCTAGGAAATTTGGGGCGTGACAGGTTGTGTAGAGGTAGCGGTAGTTTTCTTTCCACTACCTCGGCCCTAGTAAGTTTCAGGAATGTTGGATTGCGTGTCATTGTCATTATTGAATTTGTTATGGGCAATTTATTCGGTTTTGTTGTGGTTGTGTATCCGGATGTTCAATTTACAAACGAAACTTTGCCGAATTTTTGTTAGAATGCACTATTGAATTTCTATCACTCAGGCGTGCATGGAATACTTTATTCTCATTCTTGTTCCATGTATTCTCTTGTTATTGTTGATTTTAGTAGTCGTTTTCACTGATGTCATATCTCGGGATTCACTGATTCTTCGGATGAGAGTCTCAGGAATGGCAGAAGAGGAAAATTTTGTAAACCTAGAGAGAAAGAAAGAGTAACTTGACAATAAGTAGGTTAAAAGAGATGATATGTGGCGAACAAAGAAGCCAAATGAAGAAGACAAGGAAAGACTAATCCAAGTGTTGCACTAAAGAGATACACATAAATATTTCCAAAATTGAACCCTGACCATCACTCCAATCTCCTCTATCACACTTCCCTCATGAGCTTCTATATTTCCCTCTCCATATTTCAATCTCTTTCATAATGAAATCATACATTTTTCTCCTCTTCTAAATAAGTTTTTTTTCCCCTTATTTTTGTATCTTCCCATGACTTGTTCAGCCACTAGATTCACAACTGGGGCTACTAGGAAGAACACCATACGTATTAAGCATCGCATCAACGGTGACAACCCGCTTGACATCGAAATCCAAACTGGTGACCACGCGAATGTTCCGGCCGGGGGCCATTGTTATCCTAAATATTACAATGAACCAGTTTCTAGTTGGACATTCTAAGTACACCAAGAAGTATCAAACTTGTGGAGTTCGATAGAAAAAATGCTTTAGCTCTTACAACGGATGAAGGAAGAAATGGAGCATAAAAAAAGTCAGTAGAAATCTTCGCATTTGATCTGTAGTTAGTTGACAACACCACTATGACTTGCCGGTCCAACATGAAATTTTATAAGGTGACGTGTAACAAAATGTGTTGTTTCCGGCCAAAGCAGTTGGTAACAAGGAATGCCCAAAATATAAAGAGACATGTTTTATTAGGAGTATGTGGAGAACAGTAAAGCAAATGGGAGATATAGAGAGAAAGTACCAAATGAGATAGGTAGGAGGGTTTTCGAAAACGGCGCAGGAGGCGGTGTCGCCAGTGGGAGGGGCTGAGAACGATGGCAGCGATTGGGAAGGAAGAGGATCGGCGAAGGCGGGAGAAGAGGAGTGGAAGGGGCTGCCGATGATGCCCTAATTTGCTTCTCATTGGATTCGATTACCAAATTGGAAGACCTAATTTACTTGGGAGGTTTTAATGTTACTCGGTCCAGTATATTTGGCGTCAAATTAAAGCTAAGGGTTGTCTATATAATTAATTTTGTTGGAGTTATGACTACGCTTTGGTTGTGGGCTGCTGGCAAAGGTTGAGCCGCTCTTAACACTCTCCAACTAAGGTTGACAACATCTCAGGTTTGGAACGGTTTTGGCTAATATCATTACCATCTCATTTAAAAATTACTAATATCAAACTCATCACAAACACGCGACGGGTTATAATTGGGGTTCCATCGGGTTACCATTGATTTTAATAAATTATAGTTTTATTAATTAACATATCAAGTTAATACCTTAGTAACTTTTAATTTTGTTCTATACATTTATATATTCGTTTACGTTACTATAAAAATTTTAATATTTTTTGTCATATGGGTCGATGCCATTGATTTCAGTTATGGTTGCTCCTAATGCTATTTAATGATCTTAAATAAAAATCAATGGTTGGAAATATATAAAGTAGAATCTTATAAATAATTGGATTATAAATTATTAAAGTTCAATAATTATGTACACAATTAATTAATAGAATATGTCTAGGTATGTATTATTTCTTAATTGATTGAATATGTTTGAGTATGTATTTTTTTCTTAATTGATCGAATAGTAATTGAAATTTACACAATTAAAATACTTAATTCATTGAATATGTTTGAGTATGTATTTTTTTTCTTCAGAAACGTAACAAAAAAACAAAATGCATTATCAGTAATTGAAGTTCAATAATTAAATTATTTTGTTACTTCATTTGATTATAAGGAAACAAATGATCACTATAACACTTTTAGTGAACATTTATTTTCATGAGATGTTTTTAATATATTTAATTGAAAAAAAAAAAAACTAAACGTGTTGAGGCAGGTTTTACAGAAAACCCGAACCCGCTTTGAGTTTTGAATTTAAATACCAAACCCGTCCCAAATTCGTTTAAGAGATTACCAAACCCGCCCCATTTGGGTCAGAACCCGATCGGGTCGGATTAAATTATCATCCGTATCCCCAACAACGCCTACCACTCAACCTTTTGTCATTAATTATAATATTACTTAACATTAATCAATAATTTATTTAATATAAACAAATATATTTTGTAGCAATTAATAATAATAGTAATAAATTTAATTTAGTTGCAAAATTATGGGAATTTTTGTATAATTTAAAAGAAATAAAACTAAATGTAACATATGGTTATATTTAAAAAAAAATTTATCAAAATATTGTTATTAATTATAATATTACTTAACATTAATCAAAAGTGAATTTAATATAATTTTACATTATATTAATTTTAAATAACAAGTAAATATAATTTAATAGTCCCAACATGAAATCAAATATATTTTGTTGCAATTAACAATAATAGTAATAAATAAAAATTTAATAAAAATCTAGTTGCAAGAAGATGGGAATTTGTTTATATTTTTTTAAAAAATAAAACTAAATGTAGCACATGATTATATTTAAATATATTTCTTATCAAAATATTTTTATTTATTAATAATCAATCAAGTAATTATATTTCTAATCTAATCGTCTTATTCGAAATCATAGGGGTGTTTACCGCCATTTGCCCAAATATAATTATTGCATACTTAAAATAATTTATTAAATATTGGAGTTTGTGTTTCATATAAGGGTTTGTCATTCATCTATAATAAAAAAATACTTATATAGATTAAATCAATCAATCTATTGTTATAATGGTAAAATATTTTAGAGAATTGGTAAAAGGACTTAAGTGAAATAATATTTAAAAAAATAATTCAAAACAATTTTGTGTTTAACACAACTTAATGTCTTTTATGTATATATATGAAAGCAAAAAATATATAACAATTTATTGCATAAAATTAAAATTCTTTCTTATATTATATTTATAAAATTATTTTATTACTAATTTCTGTAAAATAAACTTAATCTCATTTTTGGGATTATAAAAAGAATTTATATAATACAAGTGCTATAATATGATTATAATGAATTTTGTTTTTGAAATTAGATAACATATTACATGAATAGTTGACATCCGAGGGGGTAATATGTTCATTTTTTAAAGTAATATGACTAATTTGTTCACTTCAATAGTTAAGTAGTGTATTTTGTTTAGGCCCCGTTTGGTAACCAGTCTGGTCCGGTTATCTCTGGTCCGGTCTGATCTGGTCTGGTCTGGTTTGGTTTGGTCTGGTCTGGGTGATGTTCTGAAATTCTGTTTGGTAAGCGGTCTGGCCTAATGGTCTTGGCCTGAGGAAACTGGAACCAGATCATGTTTGACAAACTGTCTGGTTCCAAACTTCTTTGAACCAGACCCTATTTGGCAAACTGGTCTGGTCTTAAATTTTGTTTATTATTCATTTAATTTATTATTTATATTATTATTTATTTGTTTATTTTAATTAATTTATAAATATATTTTATTCATTTATTATTTATATTATTATTTATTTATTCATTTATTTATTATTATTATTATATTTATTCCTTTTTTATTATTTTTATGTATTATTTAATTCATTTTTCTTATTATTTATTTAATTATTATTATTTTTATGTATTATTTATTTCATTTTGCTTATTATTTATTTATTTATTATTATTTAATTCATTTTTATTATTATTTATTTATTTATTATTTATTACTATTTATTCATTTATTTTTATTTGTCTCTAAAATTATTATTTTTAATTTATTATTATTTATTATTATTATTCTGTATTATTTAATTCTTTTTAATTTATTTATTTTGTTCATTATTTAATTCATTTTATTTATTAATTATTATTATGTATTATTTATTTCATTTTGTTTATTATTCATTTTTTTATAAATATAATTCATTTAATTCATTATTTATATTATTATTTATTCATTTATTTTAATTAATTTAGAAATAAATTTTATTCATTTATTATTTTTATTATTTATTATTATTTTATTATTATTATATTTAATCATTTAGTATTATTATTTTTTAATTTTTTAATTCATTTTGCTTATTACTTATTAATTTATTATTTATTTATGTATTATTTAATTCATTTTGTTTATTATTAATTATTTTATTTTATTTATAAATATGCTTTATTTAATTTATTATATATATTATTAATTTATCATTTATTTATTTGTTTAATTAATTTATAAATGTATTTAATTAATTTATTATTTATTATTATATATATTTATTATAAATATATTTTATTATTGATTATTTTGTTTTTTTTTTATTCATTTATTTATACTAATTTTTAAATATATTTTATTTAATTTATCATTTATATTATTATTTTATTCATAAATATATTTTATTTTTATTAATTTATTATTTTTTTATTTTTATTTTTATGTATTATTTAATTCATTTTATTTATTATTCATTATTTTATTATTTTATTTTTATGTTTTGGTTAGATGTGGTTCAATTATTGGAGGACATTTTGGTTAGATTTTGTATAGATTTTATAACCAGACCAGATATAACCATCAAAAATTGTGGTCCTAAAAAAGGTCATTTTGGTTCAATTTAGTCTAACTTGGTCTGGTTATATTTTTTGAGACCAAGGCAAAACAAACATGGTCTGGTCTCAAAAAACCATGACAAAACCGGAAATATAAGACCATAACCGATAAACAAACAGGGCCTTACTTTGTGACAATTGAGGGGGGGTTTCTAGCACTTTTGCTTAAATAATATTACTTAATATTAACAAGAATTAATAGAATTAAAGCAACATATATGAATTTAATATAATCTTATGTTCTATCAATTTTAATTAATATTAATCATCAATGAAATTAATTAAAGTAACATAAATCTTATGGTTTTGGTGTAATAGCAATTAATGACATTTATATAGATTATAATATTTTTATTAACGTTATGGTTTGGGTGATCGGAAAGTGAAGCATGGAGTGTCTACAGTTGTCAACAAAATGGACCCCTCTACGACAAATGATCACAAGAAACAATTGTAATATCACCCTCATTACTACGGGTGCAAGTTGGGCAGGCCCAACCCAAACCCGATACTAACACGGATTCAGGTAAATCCTGCCCGATCCAATCTAAATTCTAAATTGGGTTGGTCTGAACCCGATATGGCCGGGTCGGGTTTTTGGGTTTATAGTTTTTTTTCTTTTTTTAAATAACAAAATAGGAATACTGGAATCGAATGATATAATGAATTAGAAGAAAATATTTTTTAAAAAAAATAATATCAAATTATAAGATTAGAAAAAAAATTAAATCTTAATTTGAAAAATAAAGAATCTTGTTGTGTATATATGTATATATATATGATAAAATCAACCAACCACTCATATATATATATATATATATGTGTTAAAAATCACAATATCTACATACAAAAATTTCCAGGCAAGGATTTTTTTAAAAAAATAAAAAACACAAACACACACATATATATATATATATATGTGTATATCTTGGTTTGGATTAAGTTGTAAAGACTAACTTGAAGGTTTAACATCAATAAATTAAAGATCAGAACACACACTTACAGGAAATGCAACCTTTTTCTGTGCTTAAATTTCCTGATTCATTGGGCTGGGGAAAACGAATAATTAAATACAGTATATCATATCTACACATATATACATATCCTAATTAGTATTAAGTTTCATATATACATATATATCATATCTACACATTCACACAAACAGAGAGAGATAGAGAGACGGTCGGCGACAAAGGCAATGGACGGCGGGAAGTGGCGGCAGTGGAGGGCGGGGAGTGGTGGCGGTGGAGAGAGCATATCAACTGTGAGAGAGAGGAGCTTGGGTTAACTTTTTGAGATGGCAAGAGTTTTAGGGTTTTCAATCTTAAGTTTCAATGATTTCATAACAGCCGTTAGATTAAGTTTGGACTGTCATGCACCAAAATCCTAAGACTCCTAAACCGGAACATCCAAGGACTCCGGAGTGTGATCTATAAAATGAGCGACCAACTAAGAATATCAATAACGATTAAAACGTATGGAATAATGAATAAAGTGATATATTTCATACCCGATTAAATGATAGATATACACACTGAAATCCAACGATAATCCAACAGAGTTTCATCTGTAAATGGAAGATCCCGGAAACACAACTCAACAGAAAACCTGCCAATAACAAGTACAATAACCACAATGGCACACAACTCAACATTCGATAGATCTACTAGGGCCGAGGTAGTGGAAAAAAAACCCTTTTACCTCTACACAACCCTCCATAATCAACTGAGCAACAATATTCGAATAAAAATACAAAAAGGTCTATGACAGTGCCAAAAAGATACAATGACATCCTAAAATAATAAATACAGGAAATAAAAGATACACCAAAAGGGAATATGCCAACAAACTGGTGATAGGTGCTCAATATTGGTCATTTTTCGCCCATATCTTGCGTTTGTTATGTCTTTACATTCCATTACTTGATATTTTTATCTCGTTTGTGTGTGTAAGCATGTTTCAGGAGCTTAATGAAGAAACAGAGCTAATCTCGGTGAATTAACCGTGTTCCTATTCATTTCTATCTCGAGAAAGGAATCAAGAGGTGCGCCAGAGCAAAGAAGAGTTACCGGAGGGCAAAATGGTCATTTCACGACATCATTATCTCACCGAAAGGGCACAAATGTCATTTTATGACATTATTACATCACCGAGAAGCATCGGGAGTCAAAGGCAGCCAGTTTAGCTCAAACACAAAAAGATGGGTTTTTACATCAAAAGTGCATAATACCTACGCCACTAGAGAGAAAAATGGGCAAATTGGACCCAACCTATGCTCTTAAGCTACGCTGTGGTTTTGGACCCTACGCTCTAGACCTATGCCCAAGCATAGGTCAGGAGCATAGGTCCCATATGATGGTCACGTGATCCCTCGACGTACTGATGTTGTTTTGGAGTTGTTTCAGAATTTTCTAGTTTTGTCCCTACTTCAATATTTCAAGTGATCGATGATTCCAGACCTATATGTACAAGCTTATACACATATTTACATCTGATTTTATGAGAATATTAATGTATTATGAAATTACAGAAAAGGGAAACCATTAGGGTTTCCTTCACTTGTCTATAAATATGAGAGGATTAGGATTTAATAAGGGGAGCTTTTTAGAGCATTGTTTTTAGTTTTGTTTTAGAGATATACGTTCATTCATAGAGTTCTCTTCCATTGAAGAGAACCACCATTAAAGACCTAGAGATCCGGTGAAGAAGGCCATAAAGAGCATTTCTACACCAACAATGCAAACTCCCTTAGCCATGATCAACTAATTCGGTATCTAGGGTTTTCTCGCAAAACCCTAGCCAAGTAATGTAGTTCTGATTTTGTTTTCAATTGTAGAGAGGGGAAGCTGTGACTATACTATGATGATTGTGTTAGATGAGAGACCGTTTTTATTCGTGATACAAATTTATATATTTGAATTGATTCTTGTCTTAGACTTTTCGAATATATTTATCTTACACAATCATAATTATTCACTATAGACTGGAACTCATATGCTTAATTTGTGATTTTCTACACAATGGTGGTCGTAAAACTCGAAACCCTAGGTTGACACAGGCCATGCCCTGACAAACTGATATAGACATGTCTTAGTTTATTTTCATGCTTTAATTTACTGCTTTAATTTACTTTTCTGTTAGTTGTCGGCATGCATTAATCAGTTTAGTCTTGAAATGGGTTGTCGCGATCCGGTTGAGAGTAATCCTTTTTGGGGTCAAGCTGCTAGCGCGGTACGACCTGATTCACAGTCAATGGTTCGCCCTGATGCAATTGAAATTAGAATTTGAACTATGTTATGCGGTTAGTGGTGGAGTGAGGAAACCTTAGTTTTCTCTCCCTCTGAATCCCAAACCAATTTACTTTTCTATTTAGTTTAAATTAAGTAATATTAGATAATTTACAAAAATCAACTCTTTTTGGAAAAACTATAATTCAGTATTTTTAAATTATTAAAGTGAATAATCCTCGTCTCTGTGGGATCGATATTCCCCTACTCAAGCAAAACTATATACAATTAATCTGTGCGCTTGCAGAAGGGTAAAACCTAAAGTGTCATTAAGGTGTTGTTTTTAACCACATATTTTGCACACACCTGACGCCCTCCAACTAGCTCCCAAGATAAGTACATGGCAATCCCATACAACATAGGTAAGAAAACTAAATGAATAAGAAGACAGTAGCTAACTAAATGAATAGCGTTGCAATCGTAACCGCGTCACCCTGCGCAAATCCAAAACCTGTATCGAGGAAAACAAAAGAAAAGTGACGTTGCACCACATGCTATCCGTAGTCGAAACATTTCTTGCAAATTGACGTAAAATACCAGGGGTATAAAACACCCGTGAGCAAAGAAGCTTAGTGGGAAAAACAAAATCCTAACTACCACATCCCCTAACTGTTTAGGTAATGCTAAACCCTCCAGTAAAATGCGTAGCACACAATGAATCCCGGCCCCGAAATCACAAGGCACGCCCACATATACTACCGTACATAAGTATATAGGAGATATACATATATATATAATGATATGAGATACACAAGATACAACTAAGACTCGTACTCCAAGTACCACACCGGTAGTCTACACTACTCTCACAAATGTACGCCAAGTACACAATTCCCCAGTCCAAACTGACTAATCACCAAGCGTTCTCAACGCTAACTAGAGGATCTACAAAGAGAGAATCACAATCACCTATAATATCTAAAGGAAAAACACATCCACAACTAGTACCAAGGACGGCTCATAACCCACTCCCCGAGAACACATGAGGGAAAACACTCATGTCCTTGGGTACTAACACAATCGTCATCAACATATATATATATGTACAATATATATAAAAGAAGCAAAATCCCATTCCTAGAGGAGATCTACACCTAAAAGACTGAATCACCTCAATCATATTACCATATGAATCTCATAATACTTTTTCTATATGATCAATAAATCATCAATACTATCTCCAATATGATCAATAAATCACTAACACTCTCACTATGAATAAGGAAAGATAACCGACAAAACCACGAAGAGTACATGAACGCTACTCTCATGAACAACCACATAAGGGTCAAGAAACAAAGCAAGGGAAAAGATATCCCAATGCTAACCAACGGATAACCGAGACAACAATGTCAATATTAAGAACACCACAAGTGTTTAGAGAAAACACCAGGACAAAGAACCAAAAGAAGAGAAAAGGCAACACTACGTGTGTGCACTGAACAACAAGCCTCATACCCGAGACTTAGAAAATGATCAGAAGTAAAGGTTAAACAAGAAGACACCTTTCAAAACACTGTAGATCGAGATCTTGAGAAAGAAGCCTCGGAATCCTGGAATCTCCAGAAATTTTAAAAATTAGGTTTTCTTTTAAGAAACTACACAATAAAAATGAAAGTCTTGCCCCCGGTCTCCGTCCTTCGCCATCACCGACCTTTAGAAGTTAAAAATGTTTTTAAAGAAGATCCTAAGATCACTTTTTAAAGTACAAAAACATGTCGTGGCTACAGGGGTAGGCAAAAACGGATTTTTCCTTTAAATAAGAAAGAGTTTGATTATAATCCTCAAAAATGTCATTTTCGAATGACAGTCTAATAATAGTGACTACAACTCCAAGGAATAACACTATCACTAAGGACGCTAAGGGTCCTAAATGGCCATTGAAGCAAAACAACTAAGTTCAATTGTCACCTAGTCTGACTCAACCAAAATCTCAAGAGTACGGTTGATAAACCATTCCTTAAAAGGGGAAAGGCACCTAAAGGCCTACACTACATAATCAATTAGGTTCACAATTTATTCACCCTCCTTCTCTAAGGCCTCAATTTACAATTGCTACTAAAATCCACAACTGACATCAACTATCCAAAGAGATCATTAATCCAATATACTTAACTCTCAAAGGCATAAAAATACATAACCACAAGTATAATAATTTACATTTCATCATACTTTAACAATCATTACATGTATATCATATTTTAATGTTATCCACTTTCAGTTGAGCATTATATTAAAATATGAATTTATTTCTCAATATTCATAATAAACATGCTCCAAAATCACATGTAATGATATCATGATCTATATGTATAACTGAATCACATAAATGCAACATGAATGTAATGTGACTCAACACCACTTCGTGGTACACACTTTATCCCCTAGGGTCAACGGATGTAAGTGTCGCCTAGTCGTTCATTGAAAATGGTACACCTGCTCAACCAATGAAACTCAATGCACAACCTAGTTGCGACTGATAATCCGAAGATTGATGCACAACCCAGTTGCAACTTATAATATAAAGATTGATGTACAACCCAATTGTGATTTATAATACGCAGAGTGATGCACAACCCAGTTGTGACTTACAATACGACTCAATTCCACTCACACATAGTTACACGACCCGCATATATAAACACCCATATACTCGACACGACACGGTGTACTCAATATGCAACTATATCTCAAATGAACCATGCATCAACATAAATATGTACTGCATCATATTTATGAACAATATTCTCAAAATACCAACATGAATATCATAAAACCCTTAACATGCTTTTAAATCACAATAAAACAATAATCAACAAGGATATAATCTTACGCATAATTCATGTTCTACATAATATATTTCCTTTAATTCACTAGGAAATTATTTTCATTTCTCTTAACACGCTTTTAATACAATTAAAGCAATGGTCCACAATTTTATCAATTCCCTCTTCTTTAACGCGCTTTTAAATGTATTAAAGCAATAATACACAAAAATAGGGGAACTTAGAATAACGTTCTAAGTTCTCACGTCCCTCACTTTCACGTATCTCCTAACATGTTTTAAATTCTGTAAAACACAAGAAAAAGGGGAAACTAATATCATGTTCTAAGTTCAAGTCCAACTTTTACAAATTTTACTAACTCGCTTTAAATCTCAAGGGGTTACTAGACCACCTATTATCATTCAGTTCAGATAGGTTTAATTTAGTAGGAAAAATATTTATTTAATTTCTCAATTTAATTTATATCTCCTGCTTCGCTTCTAACACATATATAGATATTGTATATTCAGAAATATAAATATCTAAAATAAAATAAAAGCTAGGATGGGTTTCGCACACTTAAACCATAGCAAACGATACAGAATTGAGAATATTTTTCCCACCTTAAAATGCACGCCACGCGTTAAGCCATCACGTCTGCAACCGAACTGGATACACTGACACATCGCCAAAGGCGCGTGCACAATTCTGGCCCAAAACACTTTTTGCCCGAAATGGGCCCACCGTGAATAGTGTTGGCGCCCGAATATGGGGCTCGCCGACCAAAGTTATCCGATTTAAATTCCAAATATATTAAAATGTCCATCTCGACAACCTATACAATATATAAGAAACCCATTAGCGATAGGTTAACGAATTTGGACAAATCTAACATAACCCAAAATAAAATTCGTACCTATAATTGCGATTTTCCGGCGAACCGCGTAATGAATCAAGCCTAGTTTTTAGTATCTCGTACAAAACATCAAGATTAAGCTGCCCTTTGAAAATCGTCCCAAATGGAGCTAGAGAAGTCGGCCAAATAAAGGGGAGAAGTTCTGGCCGAAACCTTCTGTTCGCCCCTCCTCTCACATGACGGCAGCCCAAGCTAAGACACCACCACCACCACATCACCGCGCCTCTAGCGCGACGGCAGCCATGGTCGTTGTTGGGCCCTCTGGCGACCCCAACACCACCAAGTCGGCGACCCACCAGTCACTCTTTAGTCGGTCGCGGCCTCTTCTCTCCCTTTCAATCCCGACCTCTCTCTCTTTCTCTCTCTCCCATTATCGGCGACATGAAGGTGGAGGAGAAGGTGTGCTCGTTGTCGTGCCAAGAAGAAAAGAGGAGGAAAAAAAAGATGTCGCGTGGTTGGCTATCATTTCTCTCAGCCGACACCCCCATATATATATATTTACATATATTTATATATATATATTTCCCATAATTTAATGTATTTGATTATTAAAAACCCATATATATATAATTTCTAATTAATAATATATATGTCCAATAAATCCCAAAAATATATCGGGAGCCTCCAAATAATATCGCGTGAGCCCGTAAGTCCAAGGGAGGCCAAATATCTAAAGTAATCTGAAATAAATAATCCGGGTATGAAACTCAACTACCGGATCACCAAATAAGTCTCTAACTCACCGGGACTCCTAAACTAACTGGACATCAACATTTATTGAGCAAATCACAGAACAACGTCACGAAAATATACACGTATGCAAAACATGCACTAATATCAAGAAACAATTAAACCAAGTTAGCAAACTCTAAGCGTTACGTCAAATCTCTAGAAGCACTAATACCGTAACCGAAACAACTGAGTCGGAAACTCAAACGTCGAACAACAACAGAACGCGTCGCCACCCAGTCGAAACACTAAACGCTAACGTCAAAACAAAACCGCGTAGTCGACAACAATAACTTGCGGAGTCGACAATAAGAAGGTCCACGAAGTCGTAAAGAAAAAAATCGTAAAGTCATCCAATTGACTTTAAATGTAAATGCGATAAATTTACACGTACCGAACACCAAGAGTAACCAAGACGTCATGAACAAGTGACGTCACAATCGAAAATAAATCGGAAAGAATTTTAGGAAAAAGGGACAATAACACGGAGTGTTACATGGACGGCTCTGATTGTTTTTCTATTTTTAAATTCGGGTTCCAGGTTTGGTTGGGTTCCCGATTTACACTGAAACCCATATTGGCCCAACTTGATTTAGGCCCGATTGTAATTTGAGTGACCCAAGCCCAAAAAAATCCGGGCTGGTCCCGGGTTGGGCGGGCCGAAGTTGCAGGCCTACTCATTACTTGAATAGACTCGGCCACAACATATGTCAAAGCTGTTGAATCTTATCACGTTAGGACCAAGACTTGTTTCTTCTTCTTCTTCTTGTCGTCAGAAATGTTAGATCGTGAAAAAAATTATGGTTAGATCGTGAACCACCAATTTCAAATCAAACGGTTTGTCTCAGTGGTGAAAAATATATATGCATCATTCACCCTTTGGTGCCAGAAAATATGGATACAATTGATTAACTGATGGTACATTTATATGAGTACAGAATTTCCTAGTGCCAGTAGAGTTGTTTGACAACTGATGTGAGGCAAAATGCACCTCAACAAATATGTCGGACGTTTCACAAGTTATTATCAGAGATTGTTTCCTTTTCGTCTTATTTCATTACCATCTTCTTCTTCTCTGTTCACTACTATTGGTGGACGTTCAAATATCTATTTGAGCAGTGAGAAATAGGAAAAAAAGTTTGTGCTGGCACTACCCCATGGTGCAGTGTTGTCATGTTTGTGCTTCCCCTCATATAGGTTAATCGTTTTCAGACCTTAGATCGTGTTACACTCTATGTATGTACTTCCTCACACCACATCCAGAACTTGCGTAGTCGCAATAACACTTGTGAGTAATAAACAAATCATATACTATACAAGTAAAACATAATTCTACAGAATACTACAGATTGAATAAACGGAAGCTTGTTTGAAATTCGGACACTCCAGCCCAAATGTAAACATTAGAGAATTGAAACTATATCACTTTTAGAAACTACAAAATAAAGTTGAAACCAAAGCAAGCTTTTAAACTAGTATTTGGATTCTCCCTAACAACTTTCTGCCCCTATATACTTTCTCCGTCTATACACTGTAACCATTATCAAGAATAGCCTACACCCTAACTAATAGATCAACGTTACTGTAAGTCGCAGAAAGCAGAACAATATAAGGCGAAAGATAACAACATTTCCTCATTGAGAGCCAAGTGAAAGGTTCCATGTACATTTCTGGGTTATGCATGAGATTGCGTAGGTTTTTAATGTGTAATTGCATCCTAAGAAATCAAGTAATAAAATTACCAACATCTTCAATTTCTGGAGGTAAGAAAACAAAACATATATATATATATATATATATATATGTTATGGTTGCTGTAATTTTTATTGTCCCAGTTTTGTTTCAGAAATGGTGCTAGAGAAAACAAAATGAGTATATTCTTTTCGCAGATCTGAAATAAATCCCAAAACCTAAATGTCAATGTCATTAATTACAATCCATTTTCCCAATACTTGGATAAAAGTCCTAGAACCTAATTCAAAATATACTGTTATAAAATTAACAGAGTAGATACAACAAATTTGCTAAATTTAAATCAAACCCAAATTTTATATAAAAATGAAATCAAACCGAAAGATGAACTGACTTTGACAACCTTAATTGGAATTAAATTTTGCTGAACCTAAAAGATATTAATAACGAACAGAAATAAAAAATAATGAAATCAATTAATCAAAAGAAAATCATCCACTGACCGATTAGGGTTTCCAAATATATCTAATTATGTCCAATTTGTTTTTTTCTTACTTGACATATATTATAATAATAAATATTGACAAGTGAATATGTAACTTGGTACTTAATATTTTCATAATAACCACCAAAATAATTTAAAAAATTTGTTAATTTTTATTTTTGAATAACTATATAATCGGATCGGAGCTCTGATTGTTAAAGCAATCGAAATGGACTAAATAACTAAAAATCCATCGGATTATTGCATCGAATCGGATCTCTTGTTAAGCTAATCAAATTCGGATCAGGCTGATCCGATCCAAATTCAAATCCAATCCGTTGACAAGTCTATGTAAATGACACATGACTGCGAGGGAAATGTTTGATTCAAAATTATCCTCATTTCGTTCGCTTTGCACAAACGTGGAAGCTCTCACTAACAATACAATGTTTGATTTCAGACAAACAATATTAAGGAAATCTCATAAATTTATGAATTATTAAACCCTTTTGATTTATATGGTTAGGGACTAATGGTGACTATTGTTTCGTTATTTGTTCTATTTCCTCATAATAATATAGCATATTAGTTGGTTTTGAAAATATATATTTTCTTTTTTTCGATTGTAAGAACAGTTGTTAGTATTGTTTATTATTGGCATGTTCTAGACAATAACCATGTTGAGTGATTTGTTAAATCGGGTAGGTTTAGGAAAATTGAAGTAGTCTTGCAAAGGCATCAACAAGCTTCCTCAAATTTAAATCAAGCTTAAAGAAAGTGGAAAATACATTCCGGAAGGCATAAACGATATTTTTCGGAGCCGAAAGTTCAAAAATCATTCTAATGGAGTCGAGGGGGTTCAAACAAGACTATTATCAAGAAAAGTGGTTTCCATGAAATTTGTTACGCCCAGCCTACGCACCCAGTTGCTAAAAGTGGCTAGAAAGTGTTATTTCTACGCTCAGCCTACGCCTGGTGAAATATAGCCTACGTGCCACGTGTAGGTAGGCATACACACCTCGTGTAGCTCATGCCTATGCGCCGCGCGTAGCATCCCTACGCACCACACGTAGGTAGGGCGACAATATAATGTTGTGAAACTTTGATTTTGACCTCGACTTAAGTTCTCTTGAGGCGGCTATGACTCTAACACTTTGATATACGTGATATATACATATTAGAGTCCAGATCAAAGGGTTTTGCTCAGTTCGATGTGAAATTACGAAAAAGGATAAGCTTAGGATTTATCTCAGCCTTATCTATAAATACCAAGGGTTGCTACAGAATTAGGGGTGGATTTTGTGAGATCTCTATAAGTCTTCTACGGTTGATATTCTTCTGCAGAGATAGAGATAGAGAGAGAGAGAGAAAAAAAAAAACAAATCATTGAGTGATTCTATATCTTCTAGTTCTCTCTTGTTTAGGGTTTGTTCAATTGTGTTTCTACATCAATGATCTTGTGCACTATTGAAAAACATAGATTCTGAAAAATCTACACACCACTTTATGCAACATGGTTGCTTACATCCTTTTGAGAAATGGAGTCGTCTGAGTGCGGAGATCGGAGCTGAAGGCTTCGTGGTTCATTGATCCGTTGAGAAGCAGAGCCGCCAGAGTATAGAGCGGAGTGAGAGCTTCGTGGAGCATGAGTGATTCAAGATTGTCAAATGTCGAGTAGAGAAAGGCAGATCTGAAGGGATTTGTAAGTCTAAAACTTCATAGAGTATGTGTACTTCTTGATTCATAGTGCATCGATACCCGAGTGTATCCGTGGTTTTTACTTGTAGTCTTTCCAAGGTTTTTCACGTAAAAATATCGTGTCTCTATCACTTTATTTTCTGCACTTAGATTATTCTTTGGATGATTTATCTTTTTTGAGAATTGGATTAAAATTGACTTTCCGCAATTATTTTTAATTTGTTTAATCCATAAAAAGACTATTCACCCCTCCCCCCCTTTAAGTTATTTTTTTTGATCGTTTAGGTAATTTGAATTGGTATCAGAGCATGGTTGCCCCATTTTAGGTTAACTACCAAGGGTTAGATTCTGAACTTAGACGATGGATTTACCTCGTGAAAGAGGGTCCGTATCTAGGTCCCCTTTGTTTGATGGCTATAATTACACGTATTGGAAACCGACGATAGCGACGATGAGAGCATTTTTGAAATCGTTAGATGAGAGAACTTTGTTTGCAGTAGAGGTAGGATACTCACCTCTCCCAATATGAAAGAGCTACTACTAATGAATCTAGAGTAAAACCATCAAGTGAGTGGACTACTACTGAGTCAAACTGTGCTAGTTGGAATTCCAAAGCTTTGAATGCTTTATATAATGCTGTGACTGTGAGTGAGTTTAAGAGAATTGCCATATACGAAATTGCCAAAGAAGCTTGGGATATTCTCCAAGTAACTCATGAAGGGACTTCAAAAGTTAACAGTCGAAACTTCAAATTATAAATTCACAATTTGAACAGCTTAGGATGGAGGAAGATGAAGTTTTTGGTGACTTTGAGGCTAAATTAACTGATATAGTAACTAGTTGTCATAATTTAGGAGAGCCCATTCCTGAGACTACCATAGTGAAGAAAATTATTAGGTCTCTACCTGAATGTTTTCGGTCTAAGGTTACTATCATATCTGAGATCATGAGTTTCAAAGAGATTAAACTTGAAGAATTGACAGAGAATCTAAAATTTTATGAGATGGAAATGTGTGCTCAATCATCTAAGAAGTCTAGCGGCACAAAAGAGAAATGTAATACCCCGTATTTAAATAATTATGTTATTTCTTTATTTATTTTGGATGGTATGGTGGGTATTTAAATTATTGAGTAAGGGTACTCTAGTCATTTTATGATTACTAGGTAAGTTTGTCATTATGGGATCTGATAAGGGCATATTAGTCTTTAAGACGAGTGGCATGATGGTTATTGTCGCAGATCTAGGGGCATTATGGTCATTCGCCATAACCTAGTTTCTCCTATATAACCATAAGGATTTTTCAGCTTATTATCACTCAAGACTAAGGAAAAATTTCAGACTTCTCTCTTCTTATTTCACTCATCTATATACATATACATATATATATATAGATAGAAAGAGTAAATACTTGATTTGGATCTGGATCCGTGGTGTAGTAAGCTCTCCAAATCAGGCAAGACATATGTTCTACTCTTCCTCTTTGTACTAAAATTTCGTAACATTTACCTTATGCATCTATAATCTCCTAGATAGTATTTTTCATATATGTATATGTATGTATAAATCATGTTCATATATGACATTTATATATTCTGTTTATACATATATGTATAGATATGTTAGAGTACGTTCGTATTCATGTTTATTTATGTGATGATATATATTCTGTTTATACATATATGTATAGATCCGTAAGTATATATATAGATCTTGTATATATATAAATATTCGTGGATTTATATAGGCATATATGTATAGATTTGTTAGAGTATGTTCATATTCATGTTTATTTATGTGATGATATATATTCTGTTTATATGTATATGTATAGATCCATAAGTATATATATAGATCTTGTATATATGATTCGGATGAGGTGTATATGGTTGGAACTAAGTATAAATATTTGAATACAGAAATATTTTAGGTTTCAATGTTGACAAAGATTTCAAAACTGTTATTAGAAAATATTGCATATTTATGTAATTGTTTTTCTCTATTTTCTTTGTTATTAGACTCTGGACATGGATTTATATTGTTATTATGTGTTTCAAGAATTATACTGGATTACGTATTTTTGACCGTATAAATGAATAGTTTTGACCGTATAAAATACCGTATACCTTGGCACTGGGGCGCTACCCCAGACCCCGCCAGGGGGGCGCTCAGGAAAATGTCGCGCCACCCCCCCTGGACCCCCAGGCTCGACCTCTCCAATTGTCGTACATTCCCGATTAAAGAATACAAGTGAATTAATAAATTCGTATAATCATAAGATTTAATCAAATGACTATGTTTTGGAGAATTATAAGGAACCACAAGGAAACTGACTAATATTGCAGTCTCAATAGTACCACGGGACATGGGTGAGTTGTCACGGCATGGGTGAGTTGTCGGGTACGTGGTTATGGTAAGACATGGATGTTAAATAGAAAAATCGGATTAATGGAATGAATTTATAAAGATAATTATATTAAATGGTGGTATATTAGTGGCTATGGTTATAGTTAAATATATTATTATTTTATAATATAATTTTGAGATTAGGTGTCACCAGGAATGGGCATGGATGTTTGGTACTCTTCTTGGGATCATGTAGAGTTGTACTTGCTCGTGGGTTTAACCCACATTTTTGTTGTTTCAGGTCCTCGGCAGTTTCACCAGCAAGGGTGAGGACGTCATATCTATATGTTCGGTCCTATCATATTTCCCCTCCACTCCAAGGTAGGATCCGATAAATGACATATGTTGCATATCTTTTAAGTGTGTTTCTAGGGGTCCATGTTTATGGGATTTCCAAGTTGTACCTTGTGGGACTTATTTTATTTAAGGATGTATTGGGGTTGGTCTTCTTCATGTATAAGTGGTATCCTTGTTTTTGTTATTACTGTTATTATTATATTTCGATTTTATGTCTTCTCTTCTGTGCTTATGTTATCAATTACAGACGTTCCTATTTTTCTGTGTATGGGTTTGTCCAACCTATGCATGGAAATTTGGGGGTGTCACAGTTGGTATCAGAGCACTCCAGGTTCAAGTGTCCTAGGGATGTATAGTTAGTCTTCCGCGTTACGTATTCTGATATGTAAAGCCTAAATTTAGGACTCGTACTCTGGTAAGATCTTAGTAGGGGTATTGACGGGTCGTGTTCATTGTTCTTTCAGTATGCCACCACGTAGAACGAGAAATGTGAATCAAATTCCGGACCCTATTCCAGAAGGGAATGTTCCAGTCCCTCCGAACCTTGCTTTTATTATTGCCCAGGCTGTTGCTGCAGGAGTGCCGACTACTCTTCAGCATCAACATCTTCATCCACAGCCTCCCTTGCAGGCACCTGCACCAGTTCCTGTGATGCTAGATAATGGATGGGACATGATGCGTATTTCATTCATGAGAGGCAATCCACCAGAGTTTTCTGGATCGACAGAGGTCACCGCGGCTCATCAGTGGAAAAAAGACATTGAGATCCATTTGCGCATGGTTCAGTGTACTGAAGTTCAAAAGCAAATATTAGCTACATTCAAGCTGGTTGGTGATGCTTTACAATGGTGGGAGTCGGTTACTACTCTAGAGGAGAGGGCCACATTGACTTACGATCAATTCCGAGATCGCTTTGATGAGAAATACTTCCCTTTCTCCATGAGAGCATCTAAGAAAAAGGAATTTCTCAATTTACAACAGGGGGATAGGATTGTTGCAGAGTATGAGCAGGAGTTCACCAACCTATCATTGTTTGCACCTGAGGAACTGAACACAGAGGAGAAAAGGAAGAATTGTTTTGTGCATGGTTTGGCATGGTCTATTCGGCAAGTGATAGTGGGTAATCCAGCCTACGCCACTTATGCTCAGGTGGTGGATGCAGCGTTACAACATTGTCAGATCAGGAGGGATTATAAGAAATATAAGGGGGATAAGCGCAAGGACAATGACTTCACTAGCCAGACAGTGGAGAAAGGAAATGGTCAGAGTGGCAGACACAGTGATAAAGGCAGGTTCCAGGGGCATCAACCTTGGAAGAAACAGAGGGGTACTACTGATAGCAACAAAGAAGGGCCTTTTCATCAGGGACAGCAGAGTGGAGCTCCTCAGATTACATAGGGGCAACAACAGGGTCAGAGAAAACCTACAGGTCCTTTCAAGGGCCATTGCTATGGGTGTGGGGATTATGGGTACTCTGCCAAGAGGTGTCCCAAGGCTACTCCAGGACAACAGGGTCAACAAGGACATACAAGTTATCAGGGACAAAGGCAGCCACCACCATTACCGGCACCACAGGTTCCCCGTCTACAGGGCCCGACTTATCCCGCTTTATGAGCACCCCCACCACCACAAGGTCAGACCCAACAACAGCTTCATTATGGCAGGGTCTACAACGTAATGCCATCAGACGTTCAGGCACCTCGTGTTATTAAGGGTATGTTTCCTATTTATGGTAGACTCAATCGAGTGCTTTTTTATACTGGTGCATCACATTCTTTTATATCGTGCTCTTTTGTTGCTTTATCTGGACTACTAACTCAACCTAGTAGTTAACCTCTCAGAGTTTCAACACCATTAGGTGTTGATGCAGTTTTACGAGAGAGATGTGCACAAGTACCTATTGAGATTGGCAGGCTTACATTTTTTGCTGATTTATTAGTTCTTGACATGCATGCTTATGATATGATACTTGGAATGGATTGGTTGTCTCACTACCATGCACAGTTAGACTGTCGTTGTAAGATGATAGTCTTTGCGATACCAGGACAAGAGATGTAATTGATTGTTGCATCTCGATCTCACAGAGGGCCTAGTACACAGTTGTTCTATATTGATGCAGAGACTCAGGACCACACGACTATATCTATGGATAGTATTCCTATAGTACGTGATTTCCAGGACGTATTTCAGGAGATTCCAGGCCTACCTCCAAGTCGTGAGATCGACTTTGTTATTGACTTATCTCTAGGCACCCAACCTATTGCTAAGGCACCATACCGGATGACACCAGTGGATATGCGGGAACTGAAGGATCAGATTCAGCAGCTTCTCAATCAGGGTTTCATTCGCAGGAGTACTTCACCCTAGGGAGCACCAGTATTGTTCGTGAAGAAGAAGGATGGTTCTCTTCGTCTTTGCATTGACTACAGGGAGCTGAATAAAGTCACAATTCGCAACAAGTATCCACTGCCTAGGATTGATGATTTATTTGATCAGTTGAGGGGAGCCACCTACTTTTCCAAAATAGACTTGAAGTCGGGGTATCACCAGCTTCGTGTCAGGGAGCAGGATGTGCTCAAGACAACATTCCTCACTCGATATGGGTCATATGAATTTCGGGTCATGCCTTTTGGACTCACCAACGCTCCAGCTGTTTTCATGGATCTGATGAATAGAGTATTCCGACCATTTTTGGATCAGTTTGTCATCGTGTTCATTGATGACATCTTGGTCTATTCTAAATCAGAGGAGGATCATGCCAGACATTTACAGATAGTGTTGCAGACATTAAGAGATCATCAACTTTATGCCAAGTTTGAAAAATGTGCTTTCTGGCAGAAGGAAGTAAAATTTTTGGGGCATGTAGTGTCAGAGAAAGGTTTATCGGTGGATCCAACAAAAGTCTCAGCGGTCTTGGAGTAGGGGCAACCTACCTCACCTATAGAGATTCGTAGCTTTCTGGGCTTGGCTGGATATTATCGCAGGTTCATTCAGGGATTTTCGAAGATCGCAGGTCCACTTGCCCACTTGACTAAGAAGGGAGTGCCCTTTATTTGGGATGACCACTGTCAGGCAGCTTTTGATGAACTGAAGACGAAATTGACATATGCACCTGTTCTAGCTACACCACAGAGTGGAATTGAGTATCTTGTCTTTACAGATGCCTTATTGCAGGGTTTGGGTTGTGTATTGATGCAGGAGGAGAGACCAGTATCCTATGCTTCGCGTAAGCTCAAGCCGCATGAGCTCAACTACCCAACACATGATTTGGAGCTAGCAGCAGTTGTTTTTGCACTAAAAATTTGGAGGCACTATCTGTTAGGTGAGACTTTCAGACTGTTCAGTGATCACAAGAGTTTGCAGTATTTATTCACGCAGAGGGAACTGAATATGAGGCAGCGCAAATGGCTGGAATTTGTAAAAGATTATCACTTCTCCATTCAGTACCATCCAGGAAAGGCTAATGTAGTGGCAGACGCTCTCAGTCGTCGACCCTATGCTAGTCTTTCAGCTTTGTTCGAGATGGAGTGGAATGCACTGAGAACAGTGGATGATTTAGCTGACGCTTTTGCGGCGTGTATTGTGGTGACACCTGCTATTATTCGGAGGGTAGTCAAGGCCCAACAAGTGGATCAGCAGTGCATTGCTAAAGTTAAGGAATCGACATATGGGGATATTCCTTTCTACTAAGTTGACTCCAATGGAGGCTTGAGGTACAAGGGACGATTGGTTGTTCCTCCTATAGAGGACTTAAGAAAAGTTGTGATGCGAGAGGCTCATAACTCCCCTTTTGCAGTGCATCCTGGAGGAGATAAGATGTACCAGGATATGAAGCGCCAATTTTGGTGGGCTGGTATGAAAAGAGATGTTGCTATTTTTGTATCCACATGCAGTACTTGCCAGATGGTGAAGATTGATCACCAGAAGCCGCCGGGGTCATCACAGCCACTTCCAGTGCCTGAGTGGAAATGGGAGAGCATTTCCATGGATTTCATTGAGGGATTGCCTACTTCTCCTCAGAACCATAATTCTGTATGGGTGATTGTTGATAGACTTACAAAGTCTGCTCATTTTCTACCTGTTCGTTCTAATTTTACATCGGAGCAATTGGCAAAGCTTTACATCGCGGAGATAGTGAAGCTTCATGGGATTCCTTTATCTATTGTGTCGGATAGAGATCCGAACTTTGTATCTGGGTTTTGGGCGAGTTTTCAGCAGTCCTTGGGAACAGAGTTGCATCTAAGTACGGCTTACCACCCGCAGATAGATGGTCAGACTGAGAGGGTTAACCAGATTTTGGAAGATATGCTTCGATCTTGTGTCCTTGATTTCAAGGGCAACTGGGAGTTCTACTTGCCGCTGTCAGAGTTTTCCTACAACAATAGTTACCAGAAGACCATCGGTATGGCACCTTTTGAGGCCTTGTATGGTCGACCGTGTAGATCCCCAGTATGTTGGATAGGAGTTGGAGAAAGCAAATTCCTAGGTCCTGAGTTCATCAAGGATACTTGAGAGAAGATTACTCTTATTCGAGACCGTATGAAGACTGCTCAGAGTAGACAGAAGAGTTATGCTGATCGTCGGACCCGAGCCTTAGAGTTCAGAGTGGGGGATCAGGTTCTACTAAAGGTGTCCCCCATGAAGGGAGTGATGAGATTTGGGAAGAAAGGGAAACTATCACCTCGCTTTGTAGGTCCTTTCATGATTACCGACAGGATTGGACCAGTGGCTTATCGCTTAGCTTTACCTGATCATATGCACAGGGTGCATAACGTTTTTCATGTTTCTATGTTACGGCGATTTCGCCGCGATGATGGTGTCTATCAGCATATAGATGTGGGAGAAATTGAGTTACAGGCGGATGCGACATATGTAGAGCAGCCTTATCGCATTCTGGATCGTAGGGATCAGGTACTCCGCTCGAAGGTCATTCCCGTTGTACGAATTCAGTGGAGTCATCACAACGAGGCAGAGTCCAGTTGGGAAAGGGAGGATCAGGTTCGTGCTAAGTATCCAGAGTTATTCATTTCAGGTATGTGCTGAATTCCGGGGACGGAATTCCATTATTAGGGGGGAAGAATGTAATACCCCGTATTTAAATAATTATGTTATTTCTTTATTTATTTTGGATGGTATGGTGGGTATTTAAATTATTGAGTAAGGGTACTCTAGTCATTTTATGATTACTAGGTAAGTTTGTTATTATGGGATCTGATAAGGGCATATTAGTCTTTAAGACGAGTGGCATGATGGTTATTGTCGCAGATCTAGGGGCATTATGGTCATTCGCCATAACCTAGTTTCCCCTATATAACCATAAGGATTTTTCAGCTTATTATCACTCAAGACTAAGGAAAAATTTCAAACTTCTCTCTTCTTATTTCACTCATCTATATACATATACATATATATATAGAGATAGAGAGAGTAAATACTTGGTTTGGATCTGGATCCGTGGTGTAGTAAGCTCTCCAAATCAGGCAAGACATATGTTCTACTCTTCCTCTTTGTACTAAAATTTCGTAACCTTTACCTTATGCATCTATAATCTCCTAGATAGTATTTTTCATATATGTATATGTATGTGTAAATCATGTTCATATATGACATTTATATATTCTGTTTATACATATATGTATAGATATGTTAGAGTACGTTCGTATTCATGTTTATTTATGTGATGATATATATTCTGTTTATACATATATGTATAGATCCGTAAGTATATATATAGATCTTGTATATATATAGATATTCGTGGATTTATATAGGCATATATGTATAGATCTGTTAGAGTATGTTCATATTCATGTTTATTTATGTGATGATATATATTCTGTTTATATGTATATGTATAGATCCATAAGTATATATATAGATCTTGTATATATAGAGAGGTTCGTGGATTTATATAGGCATATATGTATAGATCTGTTAGAGTATGTTCATATTCATGTTTATTTATGTGATGATATATATTCTTTTTATATGTATATGTATAGATCCATAAGTATATAAATAGATCTTGTATATATATAGAGATTCGTGGATTTATATAGGTATATATGTATAGATCTGTTAGAGTATGTTTATATTCATATATATATATATATGATGATTTATATTCTAGTTATACATATATGTACAGATCCATGATTATATGTATAGATCTTGTATATACATCGAGATTTGTGGTGATATATTGATATATGCATGAGACTATGTTTATATCTAGCTATACGTACAAATCTGTTTTTACCATGTATAGATATATATGTATGGATTCGTGGTTATGTGTCTTGTTGGTATGATTCGGATGAGGTGTATATGGTTGGAAGTAAGTATAAATATCTGAATACAGAAATATTTTAGGTTTCAATGTTAACAAAGATTTCAAAACTGTTATTAGAAAATATTGCATATTTATGTAATTGTTTTTCTCTATTTTCTTTGTTATTAGACTATGGACATGGATTTATATTGTTATTATGTGTTTCAAGAATTATACTGGATTACGTATTTTTGACCGTATAAATGAATAGTTTTGACCGTATAAAATACCGTATACCTTGGCACTGGGGCGCTACCCCAGACCCCGCCAGGGGGGCGCTCAGGAAAATGTCGCGCCACCCCCCCTGGACCCCCAGGCTCGACCTCTCCAATTGTCGTACATTCCCGATTAAAGAATACAAGTGAATTAATAAATTCGTATAATCATAAGATTTAATCAAATGACTATGTTTTGGAGAATTATAAGGAACCACAAGGAGACTGACTAATATTGCAGTCTCAATAGTACCACGGGACATGGGTGAGTTGTCACGGCATGGGTGAGTTGTCGGGTACGTGGTTATGGTAAGACATGGATGTTAAATGGAAAAATCGGATTAATGGAATGAATTTATAAAGATAATTATATTAAATGGTGGTATATTAGTTGCTATGGTTATAGTTAAATATATTATTATTTTATAATATAATTTTGGGATTAGGTGTCACTAGGAAATGGGATGGATTTTTGGTACTCTGCTTGGGATCATGTAGAGTTGTACTTGCTCGTGGGTTTAACCCACATTTTTGTTGTTTCAGGTCCTCGGCAGTTTCACCAGCAAGGGTGAGGACGTTATATCTATTTGTTCGGTCCTATCATATTTCCCTTCCACTCCAGGGTAGGATCCGGTAAATGACATATGTTGCATTTCTTTTAAGTGTGTTTCTAGGAGTCCATGTTTATGGGATTTCCAAGTTGTACCTTGTGGGACTTATTTTATTTAAGGATGTATTGGAGTTGGTCTTCTTCATGTATAAGTGGTATCCTTGTTTTTGTTATTATTGTTATTATTATATTTCGATTTTATGTCTTCTCTTCTGTGCTTATGTTATCAATTACTAACGCTCCTATTTTTCTGTGTATGGGCCTGGCCAACCTATGCATGGAAATTTGGGGGTGTCACAAGAAAAGCATAGCCTTTAAAACCACTAAGGAAGATCCTAGTAAGTCTGATTAGGAGGGTGAGAGTAGACCAAGACAGTTTAACACGTTCATAAAATAGTTTCATAAGTTTTTAAAATCTTCTTATGGTTAAGAATTAATTAAAGGATAAAATTTTGGAGATAAATCACATGATTTTAAAAATAAAAATATCCTAAATCTGAATGACAAGGTTGATCCTAAAAATAAGAAACCTCAATATTTTGAATGTCAAGGGTTTGGTCACATAATTGCTGAGTGTGCTAATAAGTTAAAAAGGACAAAAGGTTTAGCTGTCACTTGGGATGATGGATCTGATAATGGATCAGATAGTGATCGATAAACTTGGAGATAGGTGACGAGTCTGAGAATTTCACCGTGTTTGCAGCATAAAGTAAGGAGGTCAATGAAATTTTTGCAAGTTGGGCAATGTTTGGGGCTGAAGACTCTGAGGATAATGAAGATCGTGGGGATTCGTATGAAGATGCATATAATAAACTTTATGAAAATTCCACACATCTTAGCAAAGTCTTCTCAAAATATATAGTTCAATTCAACAATGTTGATAAGGAGAGACAATCCTTAATAGATGAGTTGACCAATAGGTCTCAGACCTTAAATCTCATGCAGACCCAAAAAGCTCAATTGTCTGAGAAATTGGTTAAATCTAAACAAGAAAGAAAACAAGTTTTGAAGAGTGTAGATGTCTCAATAAGGGGTTAAGCTTTCTAATATTGGAGTTGAGTGAGAAATCTACAAGGATTGAGGGTTTCGAAAAGGAATTGAAGGATGCTAACTCAACTATTCATAAATGGTCAAGTGGAACTCTTAAGCTTAATCATATGTTGAGTATGGGAACATCTGCAGGAAATACAAAGGGGTTGGAGTTCAAAAGAACAACAAATAATTCAAACATCGTTTCTAAAACAACCTTTGTAAGGGTCTCCTAAGTAACATCTAGTTTTTCTCAAGGTAATTTTGATAGGAATTTTAATGCTCAATATTATGTTAGAAAACTTGTTGAGAGTAAGCCTCCCTTTACCTCTAGATTTCATAAGGATTCGAACAATGATTTTCAAAGGTTTATTCCGGTATGTCATCACTGTCGAGTTCAAAGTTAAGAGGAGAAACTTTAAAATCAGAGTGGAAACATAGAATTCAAAAAAGACTCAATGTTGAAAATAAAATTCGAGTGTTGAGTGAATATGTGAAGAGGTTGTCTAGTCTGGCAAAGAGAGCACCAAAAATTAAATAAATGTGGATTAGGAAAGATGAACTAAATTGTTTAGTTGCTGATACTACATGTAGAGAGCGTGACTCTAATTCTAAGAAAAGTCGTGAGTATATATCCACAGATTCTCATATGACAGACATCTTTATAAAACTATTAGATTTTCAAAATCATGTACATCTTAGAAAATCTAGTGGCATGTTATCATTAGGATATGTGAATTCATATGTATCATTATTGGAATATCTTGCATTATCTTTACTTTATCATTGTTTACTTTATTCTCATATTTACTTGTCATATTATGCTTATGATAAGTAGAGATGTCAGCGTGACTTGAAGATATTAGTTATTCACTTGACATGTTTAAGTATTATTATTAAAACTCATTAACTTTGGGTGTTTGTTTTACTTCGAAAATGAGTGTAATACTTCTTGAAACTTTTAGTCTTTCTCATCTAATCCGAAGTGATATGTAGGTTCATGAGCTATGATAGATTGATCTATGTTTTAGAATATTTTTTGCATGCTCATGAATGTTTGGGTAATCTTGAAAGAGGAAAGCATGAATTAATCAAAATATAGAAATACAAAAACTAGTTCTTCGATCTGAGTAACCAGGCCTCCTACCACAAAGTAGCAGAGTATTCGTGTAAAAAGGGGAGAAAACTAATGAGCATATATCCCAAGGAAGAAGCTTAGGCCCAGTTGGTCGGGACTTAAAATCCTCGCTGGAGCTTAGAAAGATAAAAAGGGATAAGGTAAAAAGGTGGAAAAGAATAAATTGTGTTTCCCTTAATTAGCAATCAGGTCCGAATTAAAGATTTGACTTCTAGCTTAGGTTTTTTACTGAAGTATCATAACGGTTAATGAGGAGATTATTAGAATTAGTACGTATTATTTTAATCTTAGTTGTTTTCTTGCACCTGAATATTTTTCATAAATGCAAATGTTATGTAAAGCTTGCCTTGTAACTACTTATATCTACAAGGTACGTATGCTGATTTTCTTCACTATCGTGTGTATAATAGTGAAGTCAAATATTGGGGATATGATGTGTAAATGATTAGTTCATTGTCTCTACTTCCCTGCTCACATGTTTTTAAGAACAAAAATATTTTGTTTAAGCATTTTGCATTTATGCATTAGTCTTAAGTTCATGCATTGTAGAGATTTATGTTACTCGAGAATCTAAATATAATCTTATAGAGTACTTTATCTTAGTATTTAGTGTTTGGCTTAGATTCTCTAGAGTCTCCTCTGTGATCTTTTCCTATGTTTGTATTTTGATGTTGTTCTTTTATATCTCTCATATGCTTTAATTGTTATATCTTTGTTTTTCATTTCAGTGACAAAAAGGGGAAGAAGTATTAAGAAAGGATGAGAGATTGCTTGGTTAAGGGGAAGAGAGTTTTTAATTGAGAGGGAGTATTTTCTCAGGGGGAGAATGATTGTTTTTATACCATGATGATCATTATGCTTGCATTGTTGTTACGATTTTCATATGATCATTATATTGGTTTATATCTATTTTTCACACCTGTTTTTCATGGTATGTTGGTCAGTGTTGTGGTTACAGGATTGGTAGATCGTCATGAGCACAATCTGATATTCTATGTCTATGTTTGTTGGTGTGTGTTCATAGGTATAGATATTATGTTTTTATTCATGAGAATATCTTTGTAAAATATGGTTTTGTCTCATAAATGCCAAGGGGAAGATTGTAAGAACATTTGTTAGTATTGTTTATTATTGGCATGTTCTAGACAATAACCATGTTAAGTGATTTGTAAGGTCGGGTATGTTTAGGAAAATTAAAGTAGTCTTGCAAAGGCATTAACAAGCTTTGTCAATTTAAATCAAGCTTAAAGAAAGTGGAAACTATAAGAGAAATGACGAAGGAGCAAGTTTGAGCAAAAAATACATTTCGGAGGGCATAAACGATATTTTCCGGAGCCGAAACTTCAAGAATCATTCTAATGAAGTTGGGGGGTTCAAACGACACTATTCCCAAGAAAAGTGGTTTCCATGAATTTTGCTACGCCCAGCCTACGCGCCCAGTAGCTAAAAGTTGTTAGAAAGTGCTATTTCTACGCTCAGCCTAACCCCGCTGAAATATAGCCTATGCGTCATGCATAGCTTATGCCTACGCGCCACACGTAGGTAGGGCGACAATATAATATTGTGAAATTTTTATTTTGACCCCGACTTAAGTTCTCTTGATGCGACTGCGACTTTAACACTTTGATATACGTGATATACATATTGGAGTCCAGATCAAAGGGTTTTGCTCAGTTCAATATGAAATTGCGAAAAAGGGTAAACTTAGGATTTATCTCAGTCTTGTCTATAAATACCAAGGCTTGCTACAGAATTGGGGGTGACTTTTGTGAGATCTCTACAATTCTTCTAGAGTTGATATTCTTCTACAGAGATAGAGAGAGAAAAAAAAAAATCATTGAGTGATTCTATATTTTCTAGTTCTCTCTTGTTTAGGGTTTGTTCAATTGTGTTTCTACATCGATGATCTTATGCACAATTGAATGACCTAGATTCTGAAAAATCTACACACCACCTTGTGCAACATGGTTTCTTAGATTCGTTTGAGAAACGAAGTCGTCTGAGTGCGGAGATCGGAGCAGGAGGCTTCGTGGTTCATTGATCTATTGAGAAGCGGAGCCGTCAGAGTACGAAGCGGAGCGAGAGCTTCGTGGAGCGCGAGTGATTCAAGGTTGTCGGACGTCGAGTTAAGAAAGACAAATCTGGAGGGAGTTGTAAGTCTAAAATGTCATCGGGTATGTGTACTTCTTGATTCATAGTGCATCGATACCCGAGCGTATCTGTGGTTTTTACTTGGAGTCTTTTCAAGGTTTATTCACGTAAAAATATCGTGTGTCTCTATCGCTTTATTTTTTGCACTTAGATTAATCTTTGCATGATTTATCTTGTTTGAGAATCGGATTAAAATTGAATTTTCCGCAATTATTTTTGATTTGTCAATAAATCCATAAAAAGCCTATTCACCCACCTCTAGGTTATTTTCCTTGATCGTCTAGGTAATTTTATCGATAATCGAGGTGTCCAGAACTTTTAGCCCGACTAATCTACAAGACCCATGTAAAGCTTTCCCTTAGACGAATCAAGTAAGGCCCGGACTATGTCGGCTTATAACAATGCTCTCAATAAGAAAAATAATAACTCCCATTATACATTCACAATCTATACATATTATCTTCCATTTTCCTGCCTACATTATACTAAAACTTAGTTTGATTCTTCTAATGTTGCAGGAAGGAAGCATTGGGATTCTCCGTGTAAGTGTGGTGACTAGTTGCATCAGGGAATTCTATTGTCAATTAAAATGATGCGAAAAGAGGCTTTCTCATGCAACCACAATTTCATCAGGGTATTCTATTACCAGGGAAATATAGCTGAAGCTTACCATTCAACTACAATTTCATCATGCACCCACATTTTATATCATAGATGCCATAAAGAAACCGAAACATTTGTCAAAGATTGCTCACATCCCCAAGTTGATATAGTATGTTGACAATGACAGATCAGATATGATGAATATTCTGAAATTCCACTATATATTTTTCCATTTTTGTTAAATTATACCCTCTCTTTTGTTTTTTTAATCTATTTTAATTCAGTTTCTATCACTTGTTTTTATTGGATATTTACACTGTTAGGTTTTGACAAAAATAAAATAGGAGAAAGTCCCACATCACTTAGAAAGTAAAGGTGGATGAGTTCAAGAGCCTCTATAAGGAGTTCAACCATTTGTTTCTATGTATCCAAGTAAAAAGCATTTCAAACATTGTATTTTGACTCTAGTTAAATTCATTTCTTTGTTCTCTTAATTTAATAATAGAAAGGTGTGAGTTAGAGTGTGGGTGGATTGGGATTGTGGGTAGTGAAGGAAAAATTTGTATGGTTGTAACAATTTTCCACATAGTGATATTTCTCTGGTTGTCTTTGACAACAAAGTGGTTTTTCTCCGGTTTAGAGTTTTCCACTATAAATTCTTGTGTCCTTTGTGTGTTGTGTGTGGATGATGTGTGTGAAGTAAAAACATGTGTTTATGATCTTGGACGGGATTAATTCTTATGTGTGATATATGAAGTAATTCTCAATAATTGGTATGAGAGCAATGTTGCTAGTTGTGTTTTACTCACCGTGAAATCAAAATTCGACCACACCAGAAGCTTCGTATTGAAGAGACAAAGCCAGCAGTGTCAAATGTGTCACTGGAAATAGCCGCACGTGCCCCCATGCACTGTTTGAAGTTCCGGCCAGATTTTTAACTCCCACGCGTAGCGGTTTTTGTTTGGGGTTATTTTCGTGGAACTTCGTTGATAGAAACAAGCCGTATAATATATCAACGAAAAGATCTTTCGAAGATGAACGTTTTAGCGTAAACATCAGCTCCATCGGAATAGGAGCGCGCCCAAACGCGCCCCGAGAAGTTCCTGACGTCGTCAACAATTTTTTTATCTTTTGTGCTGAATTGTTTTTTGGCCCGTTTGGAGTCATTTATAACCCATTTTTTGACGCGGTCAGAGGCATTCTTAAGGTTTTTGACCGCTCCAGACGCAACCGTGTGATTGGTTTTGTGTGATTCGACTCCAAACATATTGGAAAGGCTCAGTGGGAGTTATGGAAGAAAAAAAGACAAGAAAGATCAGTGACGATCATGTGACCACTTTCAGTGAAGATAAGTGGACATGAGAAGGTTGAAGAGTGGTGGTCATTCTTCATTAGATGACTCAGCGTTGGTAGGAAGCAACGGGAGGAAGAAGAACTTCACGGAGAATGTAGTTTGTTGGGGGTGTGGACAATCTGGGCACCTGAAGAGAAATTGTCATAGAGGTGGAGCGGGTTCGGAAAATTGCTCCGAAATCAATAAATGGAGATGCTGAAATTGTTTCCATCAGTGTGTCTCTTTTCTCCATAAGAGACTGGTGTGGTCATTTTGGCATGTTATTGATCTCCTGGTTGTCATGGAAGATGACATGTTACTGCTAGCGGGTCCACAAGTTTACACATGGGCATTGGTTGGCATTGATACAAGGTGTATGGTGGAGTTGATGTCGATGGCTGATGAACTTCTAGGAAAGCCAACGTGGAAGTTGCACCATAATGTTTCAGCGGATTAGTTCGACATGTGCCGAGGAAAAATTCTTAGAATGGTTGATCTTAAGTGTGTACTCTTTATGGTGGAGTATGATAATTTTGTGTTGAGAATTATGACTATTCGTGAAGATAGTGGTTGCAACAAAAGTTTCTTTTATTTAGCCAAATGTGAAGATTGTTAGGTTTTGACAAAAATAAAAGAGGAGAAAGTCCCACATCGCTTAAGCATTACAAGCATTGTATTTTGACTATAGTTAAATTTATTTCTTGGTTCTCTTAGTTTGATAATAGAAATGTGTGAGTTAGTATCTGCTTGGGTAGAGTGTGGGTGTATTGGGATCGTGAGTAGTGAGAGAAAAATTGGTGTGGTTGTAACAATTTTTTACATAGTAATATTTCTCTAGTTGTTTTTGACAATGAAGTGGTTTTTCTCGGGTTTGAAGTTTTCCACTATAAATTATTGTGTCATTTGTATGTTGTTTGTGAATGATGTGTGTGAGTAAAAACATGTGTTTGTGATCTTGGGCATGATTAATTCTTAATTCTTATGTGTGAGATAAGAATTAATTCTTAACAAATACTGGGTTAAAGGTACAAGATTGCCCATTTCATTATATGAATTGCAGCCATGAGGTGGTAATTATCCTAATCTGATACCATCCAAATAGAATGTCTGAAACCATTCAATTGGAAAGTCTCCTAATCTGAATTGAATGAAAAGTCAAAAAATGATACAATCCTACAAGATGACCTAAAGTTAGGAAATTTGGTATATACAAATTAGTTGAAGGAACTGGATACTCTCAAAGGACCAAAATAGAATCAACAAATTTAATTGCTTCAAACTGTTATCGTGTCTGAGACAAAACTCATAGATCAAACATAAAATAGCAATGTGTTTTAAAACTACTACTTGAATTTTTAAAATTTTACTTTGTGATCATGTACAACATAAATGTAAAATATCAGTAATTTTTAGGGAATACTTATTAGTCTTCCCGCTGTTATGAAGCCTCTTGTCAGGTAAGTTCTGACCCGCAGGAAAGGCACAACGATGCGAGCCTCTGAATCGATTTGTGGATTTTGAAACATATAACCTAAGACATGCTTGACTTGACAATTCCGGTGAACAAAATTCCATCTGAATTAATGTGTCGAAATATCAACACAAAATAAGCCAATAGTCACTGTCAAAGCTGATTTCTTTTTATTGTCCCAGATTTGTTTCAGAAATTGTGCTAGATAAAACAAAATGAGTATTCTCTTTTCCCACATCTGAAATAAATCTCAAAACCTAAATATCAAAGTCCTTAGGTTGTCTTTGGTAATGGTGCGGTGCGGTGTTAGTTTTTGGTTTTGATTTTGGTTGGGTTGGATTTGGTTTGATGTGATTTTATTTTGATTCCAAATCATGTTTGGTGCAGATGGTTTTAGTGTGAGAAAAAGTGATGCTAGAAAACCAAACCATGTTTGGTAGAGTTGGTATGGGTTGAAATTCTGAAACCAAACCATGTTTGGTAACTTGGAATGATTTCACATTTTATTTATAAATATTAAAATTTATAATATTAAAATATATATAATATTAATATATATTAATATATTAATATTAATATATTAATTTTTAGGAAAGATAATAAAACTATAATATTAAAATATATTAAATTTCCAAATATATATTTTAATATTAAAATATTAATAATATATTAATATTAATATATTAATTTTTAGGAAAGATAATAAAATTATAATATTAAAATAACTTCCAAAAATATATTTTAATATTAATATATTAAAATATATTAATATTAATATATTTTAATATATTAATATTATTATATTTTAATATATTAATATATTAATTTTTAGGAAACATAATAAAACTATAATATTAAAATATATTAAATTTTCAAAAATATATATTAATATTAATATTAATATATTAATTTTTAGGAAAGATAATAAAACTATAATATTAAAATAACTTCCAAAAATATGTTTTAATATTAATATATTATAATATATTAATATTAATATATTTTAATACATATTAATATTTATATATTAATATATTAATTTTTAGGAAAGATAATAAAACTATAATATTAAAATATATTAAATTTTCAAAAATATATTTCCATATATATTTTAATATTAATATAATTTCCAAAAATATATTTTAATATTAATATAAATATATTAATATGGTGTAACTATTTGGTTTTGGTTTGGGGTGAGATGGTGCAACCATTTGGTTTTGGTTTTGGTTGCTACAGTACCGCACCACCAAAAACCATCTCATTAGATGGTTCCAAAATCATGGGTTGGTACCACCATTTCCTACCAAAACCAAAAAACTGGTACCAAAATCAGTTACAAAACAGGGCCTTAATTACCAAATTTGTCCAACATCGCTTGATTTTAACTAGACTTCTCAAGTTTATAACCAAATTTGTTATCCGTGAACATATCCCCCTTAATTATTTTTTTTAAAAAGGATTACCGCTGACTTAAGCTAGTTTTTGCTTTAATAATTAGGTTCATATTATTTATCTATGCTACTTTTAATATATTAGTAATTAATACTCTACTTGATTTGTATCTCTTTTACAAATAAACATTTATTTTTTTAAAATTCCGTTATCTTTATGACTTTTTTCATTCTAATAATAGGAAAGCAAAAGAAAATAATATGGTGTGGATTGGAGGATATGAAAAAACAATGAACTAATAACAAATTTTGGTAAAAATAATAAAATATTATAACTTCAAACAACCACTTCACCATATAATTTCATTGTTTTGTTTTTTGTGTTGGTCTTGAAAGAGAAAACTTAAAAATCAAAGAAATGTATAAAAAATTAATTAAATTATTACCAATGACAAACTTTTATTGAGATATCTAAAATACAGAAACTAAATAACTAAAGAATATATATGTGGGGAGTTGATATTATTCAATTATTTTTGCGAACGATATATCTATTTTTATTTTAATACATTTACTTGAGTTTATAACTTTCGTTTATTTAACAAATATCTCTGTATCTAAAATTGTTTTCATTCTAAAATAATTTTGAATTATTTAACAAATCTCTCTGTATCTTTTAGTATGAGTAAAGATATATATATATATAAATATATATATTTATATATATTTATATCATCATTAATTATGAGAAGAAAATATGAGTCTCTTCCATGAGTAGTTAAAAAGTCCTCAACTCTTGTATCTTATTTTAGATTTAATGCTTAGTTAGATGGTATGTGATAATGTGACTTTGGGCCTTATAATGTATGAATTTTGAAATTTTGAATTTGAGCGCATTCTATAATTTTTTATAGGGTTAATTTCACTAAACCCCCTATACTATCCAGATTAATCAACTAACCTTTCTCTGTCCACTTTGCCCCATATACTATTCAATTTCATCAAATTGCCCCCTCAGCTCACATTTTGACTAAAAATGCCTAAACTACCCTCAATCAATAGTATAAGGGGGTTTGTTGATTCAACTATTTAAAATTTTTTTTTTCAAAAATCAATTATATTTTTCACAAAAGTTATAAATTCAGAAATATATATATATATTTCTTTTGCAAAAAATCTTCAACATATGAAAAAAAAAAATTTCAAAATTTTCGAAAAAACAAATTCCGAAAATCTGCAACAAATTCAAAAAACAAATTTCCGAATATCTGCAACATTTGAAAAAAAAAATTTCAAAATTTTTTTTGCAAAACATAATTTTTTTTCGAAAATCTGCAACATATGAAAAAAAAATTTTCAAATTTGTTTTGCAAAAAATCATTTTTTTCCGAAAATCTGCAACATATGAAAAACAAATTCAAAATTTTTTTTGCAAAAAATCAGTTTTTTGCGAAAAATAAAATTCCGAAAATCTGCAACATATGAAAAAAAAAATTCAAAATTTTTTTTGCAAAAATTCATTTTTTTCCGAAAATCTACAACATGAAAAAAAAAATTTCCGAAAAAAAAAAGAAAATTTCCGAAAATCTGCAACATATGAAAAAAAAAAATTTCAAAATTTTTTTTGCAAAAAATAAATTTTTTTCGAAAATCTGCAACATATGAAAAAAAAAATTTCCGAAAATCTGCAACATATGAAAAAGAAAAAAATTCAAAATTTTTTTTGCAAAAAATAATTATTTTTCGAAAATCTGCAACATATGAAAAAAAAATTTCAAATTTTTTTTGCAAAAAATCATTTTTTTCCGAAAATCTACAACATATGAAAAAAAATATATATTTCCGAAAATCTGTCCACTTTGCAAAAGAAATATATATATATTTCTGAATTTATAATTTTTGTGAAAAATATAATTGATTTTTGAAAAAAAAAATATTTTAAATAGTTGAATCAACAAACCCCCTTATACTATTGATTGAGGGTAGTTTAGGCATTTTTAGTCAAAATGTGAGCTGAGGGGGACAATTTGATGAAATTGAATAGTATAGGGGGCAAAGTGGACAGAGAAGGGATTACTTGATTAATCTGAATAGTATAGGGGGTTTACTGAAATTAACCCTTTTCTATATGTATGTATGATCGTAATAGGTTTGTGATTATACTTGTACCGTACAGTTAGGGTCAATGGTTCGACTGACAAGATGTTATCCCTCCTATGCATGAGTGTAGGGACACTTATCTTCTAAGTCTAGTTTCAATCTAGCTCTAGTTAACATAGAGTTATATTGTCCCTCACGGGCTTCTATATTTCCCTCTCCATTTTTTCAACCTCTTTCGTAATGAGATCATACACTTTTCTCCTCTTCTACTCCTCTTCTAATCATGCAGATTTAGTCGACAATCAACTTGTCCAGAAGTAAACAACAAAAGAAGAGCAGAATATGGTTTCAAACAACACAATCCTCAAGTGGATTATTACCAAAACACGGAAGTTTCAGAGCCAAGTGAATGGTTTATTATATACTTTTGTCTGCTATGCATGAAATTGGGTAGGTTTTTAATAGAATTATTGCTCGCTCCAAAAAAAAAAATCTGCCCCAGGATCGGACCGATAATATTTGTTTCCGTATTATGCGGGCGTACTAGAACCGGTGACGGAATTCAACCGGTTTAAGAGGAACGAATTTTCATTTATTTTGAACATGTGGAATAGAATCAGTCGATTTGTGCGAGAGAGAACTCAACTCACATGAATGAGTTATGATTGTCTCAACAAAGAAGGCTTTTGGAAAAATAAGAAAAGGGATACAAAATAATTGAAATGTGCGATTGCAAAGAATTTAAAGGACTGAGAATTGAAATAGTGCAAGAAACATAAATTGCAGGGGAAATAAATGAATTTAAAGGACGATTGAAAAAGGAAAAAATAAATTGAACGAGAAAGATAAATATTATTAAACGCAATGAAAAGACATGATTTTTTGTAATGGTCGGAACTCCTAAAACAGAGGTCTGCAGTACATTATTTATAGCCTAAAATTGTTTGTGAAAGATAACCTAGAGATAAATAACGAAAAATAAAATAAAAGATAAATCAACCTAAAATCTAAACATAAAATCTAAACATATTTAAACAAAACACTAAAGAATTACAACTCATATTTCTTAGAATTGTCAAATACTCCACAAATCATCTAGTCTTGGTCAACAAGGTTACTTCACTGATTTGGTAATCTAGCCTTAAACTAAAAGCCGAAACTTCTTGTTGGCCGAATTCCACTCAATTTGTTGGCTTAAATTTTCTGTCCAGCACTAATCCATTTTCGACCCAGCTTCTGGCCCATGTCATCATCTCTTTGCTTTACCATGTGTTGGCTCATTTAGGGTGTCAGCAATGCCCCCCAATTCCAACGTCATTTTGCTTCAAAAATATGGTCGGTTGGAATTTATCTTTAGCCCAAAATGATGCCAACACATTCTTGTATCAACCTTCCTTGCCTCTCGACTTTGTCATTTGGAAATAAAAAATTAATGAGTTGGCTCCAGTGTTTTATTCATTTATGACCAACATTAAAGTGACATTTATTCCCCTAATCCTAAATCCTAATTAAGTAGAAAATTGTTTAGCATTCATCAACAATGGATTGATGAACTCATACAAGACTCCAACACTCAAAACTTTAAACTCTTGTAGTAGGGAACAAATACGATTGGCCGGAATTAAACAATTGTATAAAGTCATGTTAGTTGATCCTATTGCGTGTTCTATTTGAAGAACGACACAATACCAATGAAGATTTTTCACGGCAAGTGCTCTTGAAAGTTTATATCTTTTTATAATTTTAATCATATCAGTTGAAATTATAAAAAACGAAGTTCCGCCTTATGTCAAATTTTCCTTATAGGCCGAAACCCAATGAGTTTTGGCCACTTTAAAGCCAATTTTTGCCGCTGCAAATCTGATATCAGCCGCTGCAATTCCAATATCTGCCTCTGCAATTTCGGCCGTTGTAATACTGGTTTCGGCTACTGCAAATCCGGTCAAATTGGTTTTAGTCGCTGCAGTTCTGACCAAATTATTACAAATGGCCGAAACCCTATCAATTGGCTTAGTTTTGGCCAATCCTTTTTTGATGGATTGGTATTAACTGCCTTGGTTTTTTCCACAACAGTTCCAGACGCCTTGGCATCAACCAAAGTAGTTTCAGCCACCTCCTTTGTTTCTAGCAAAACTTTAATTTCAGCAACAATAATTTTTTTCTCAACCGATGGGGGCTTAGCCCTCAATTTCCCCCCGTGTCTTGAAGAACTCACGAAAAGATCATTAAGCTTACGAAGCTCCTAATTTACTTAAGCTAAACCAGCTTGATACTTCTGTTCCCACTCAATACGATATGTTTGTTCTTTGTGAATCAATACCCTCAACTATTGTAGGGTTTCACTACAGACCGCAAGTGCGGCCTTTAAGCCTTGTGGTGGCATGTCACAATTCTCTCGGCTACCAAGTGGTCTCCCATCGGGCGTGCCAAAATATGTTCGCTACAAAAAAATAATCGGCCGCAAGACCGGGCCGATAATATTCATTTTCGTAGTGTGCAGGAGTGTTAGAAACGGTGACGAAGTTCAACCGGTTCAAAATGAACGGATTTTCGTCTCTTTTGAACATGTGGAATAGAATCAGGTGATTTGTGCGAGAGAGAACTCAACTCACACGAATAGGTTTTGAATGCCTTAACAAAGAGGACTTTTGGGTAACCGAAATAAAAATAAGAAGAGAGATAGAAAATAAGTGAAAGGTGCGATTGCAAAGAATTTAAAGGACTGAGAATTGAAATAGTGCAAGAAACATAAATTGTAGGAAAAATAAATGAATTGAAAGGACAATGACAAAGGAAAAAATAAATTAAACGAGAAAGATAAATATTGCTAACCGCAATGAAAAGACATTATTTTTTGTGATGGTCGGGGAACTCCTAAAACAGAGGTCTACTTATATTATTTATAGCCTAAAATTATTTGTGAAAGATAACATAGAGATAAATAACTAAAAATAAAATAAAAGATAAATCAACCTAAATCTAAACAAATCTAAAACACTAAACAAATACAACTCATATTTCTTAAAAAGCGTCCAATACTCCATAAATCTTCTAGTCTTGATCAATAAGGTTACTTCACTGATTTGGTAATCTAGCCTTCAACTAAAAGCCAAAACTTCTTGTTGGCCGAATTCCACTCAATTTGTTGGCTTAATTCTTCTGTCCAACATTAACCCATTTTCGGCCCATATTCAACCCATTTTCGGCCCAGCTTCTGGCCCATTTCGTCATCTCTTTGTTTTACCATGTGTTGGCTCATTTAGGGTATCAACAATTATCAACATCTTTACTTTTTGGGAATAAGATAAAAATAAATAAATCAGATGTTTTATTATGGTTTCAATTATTTTTCCAATTTTGTTTCAGTAATGGTGTTTTAAAAGGAAGATAAATCAAATAGAGTAATGTTTGTCTAAGCACTTACATATGATGTGGTACGATTAAAACTTACACATGATCCTAAAACTTTCAAAATATTGACATTATTATTTTTAAACTTATGGAAATGTCTTTAAATAATTTATTATTAAACCACATCATATGTAAGGAGAAGGAATTTCTTCCTTACATCATCTGAGACAAGCATTGCCCAAACAAATATGATACTGTATTTTTCCATATTTGAAATTGAACTCCCAAGCCTAAAATTCAAGTCCTTATTTCAAAAACTAAAATCCCAAAACTTGAGTAAATTTTAAAACCTAAGTTCAATAAAATTAACATGACGTCATGGTTCGCAAAAACGGTTTCGGTTGGTGTATCAATTGCGATATCGATGTAACAGAACAGGGTCAGTATCGGGGTTACGTAACGGTTTCGGCTATCACAATCGTGAATTTTTAAAAGCTTGCATGTCACACCCCGTTATTCTTAAGACTCCAATCCGTATAATCAACGAATCACGAGGTATGACGTCACGGAAAATGACCACTAGAATCAATAACAACAATGACATACATGGAATAAGAATGAAAACAAAGTATTCCATAGCACCTGAGTGATAGAAACTCAATAATAAATTCTAACGAAAATCCGGCAGAGTTCCGTTTGTAAATGGAACATCCGGACAACCCAAAATCAACACAATAGAACAACCTGCCCATAAGAACAAAAATAAAATCAATGGCACGTAGCCCAACATTCTAGAAATCTATTATGGCCGAGGTAGTGGAAAAGAACACCTATACTTCTACGCAACCCCTCTAAAATCAATAGAGCCTCAAATGCTCAAATGAAATTATAAAAAAAGCCACATGGCGATGCCGAAAAGGTATAAAGGTACCCCAAATCAATAAATACCGAAATGAAATATACAACAAGAGGGAATATGCGAACAGACTGGCTCCTAAGAGAAATAAGAATGCACAAGAATAACTACGGACAAAAGGAACAAAACTAATTAAAAAATGTCCCAATTCACCCGTACCATCACCGCTGAACACGTCGTGTTGCACCCACCTGTAAACCTGCAATCTGTGTGGGGGTGAGCACAACCTCGGGGGCTCACCAAAAATATCTATATAACACACTCTTAGCCGTTAAGGAAATGTTAACCATCCCAGCTGCATGCATCTATCCTAGGTCGGTCAGTTGTCTCATGTGGCACCCACACCAAACAGAGACCCCAAAATAACCTCAAACGTACTCAAGAATCACAATAAAGCCCCGAGCAACCGAAATATCACCAACGCATATACTAGGCCGAATCAAAATATATGTAAATGTATCTATAAGACCTTGTAAATAACTAATCATATCCAGAAAAGCACACACACAAACGGAGTCTAATACACACCCTCATCTAGAATACTACAAGAACTCACTTCTTATCCCTTTATGCACCAAGCACGCCACTCCGAGTTCTAGGAGATACATAGGTCACCTGATACGGATACACTGATACCATCTATTCCACAAGGGTAACATAAGTTGAAAAACCCTAGTACTAGATCATACTAGACCATCACTAGACAATCTCCAATTCACAATGCCTACTGAGGCACAGGAAAGGGTTACAGGAGTCCTTCAGTCCCAAACGGATGCCGAGGTCCTCGGATTTTTAAAGAAAAACGTTGAACCCCGAAGGATTCAACTGGTTTTTAAGAAAAAGTTAGGACTCGGCCAAATCTATTTGGTTCCAATGCCTCCGAACCCAAACAGAGTACTAGAAGCCGCACTATATGTGCATAAATCAACACTATGTCCCATACCCGAAATATGACAGGAAGAGCATCAGAGAAAATACACATAAGAACCGCACTAACAGCTGAGGCCCTGAAATACCCAAGTCTGCTATATAATCATGGAAACGCCGACGAGACAAGAGAATGACCACAAGTTTCAAGATGGAAACCATTTTAAAATCTCATTTAATTTTCCTTCAAAACTGGTCCTAAGACCTTTAATACTATTTTAAAAATTTATGGAAAATTATGAGAATACCCAAACAAAACTGACAAGAAGGAATCCCAAAAACAAACTAGGAGAAGCCTGGAGAGCTCGAACCCTAACAATGCCGAGATCTCGGAGACAACCTCGAAATCTCAAAAACAGGGACAACCAATGCCCTATACTCACTAACTTCATGAAAAGTTTCAAATGGGATTTTCTACCATTTCTCAAAGCGAGATTTTGTTTCAATACTCTCGATCCCAAGGATTTAAAGCGTTTTTCATCAAACAAGTTTTTAACTTGGGGTTTTCAAAAACAATTAGTGGGACCCGGGTAAATGAAAAAAAATTACAGCTTTATAAAAAAAATCCAAAAGCTTTAAGTTTTCATAACATTTACATATCCTTGGTTTGGTCCCAAAGATCCAATCCGTAACAGTGACCTCAAGATTCATGGGCTAAAGATCGTTTACTTCTCAAAACGTCACCAAAGTGAACGAAAGAGCGATAGGCTCAAATTATAGGAGTCAGAAGAGGGAATACCAGACTAACGAGAGTTAAACGACCCCTAAATTGAAAAATTCCCCATACCACGAGAGTGGTCCACCAATCAACCTACGGTAACACTAGTCACCAACCGCAAAGGCCTATATGGCCGAAAACCACGATCTCATATAAGTCCCGGTATGAGGCGTTAATCAACTCAACTAGATACCCAATTCACAGGAAACAGATACACACCAAGGTTTCTTTTTCTACTGAGCTCCACTTAACTACTCAAAACACCCGCCAATCATGGCTCCAATAACCCTGGTTTTTAATTATTACTAAATCTTTTTACTTTTCAACTTAGGGTTTTTAAGCTCTCATTCACATTTAGAAAATCCATTAATCAGTTTCTAATATTAACAAGGGATCTCTATATCCAGGAACATAATCATAATCTCAACTATTGCGCCCTAGCGCTCAAGGGGACAATATATATATATATATATATATATATATATTTAAGATTTATCCACATATAACCTGCTCCATATCAGTAATCAATAAACAAAAAATCTCAACAGATAAGCACATGTCAAATAAATGCCAATATGAATGTCAATGCAACTCCAGTGCAACCCTATCTGCATGAGGGTTAAACAAATATCCAGGAATCCCAAACCGTTCACTGATGGGGTAACAAACCCACAAAAGGAAGGGTGGGTGTCGCCAAATAGAGTACGGAGACCAAAAGTCCGTCCGGAACAGCAAGTGAGGCCCAAGCCCTCACCCCCAACATCTAAGGATTCGAGAGATGCTAGCTCCCTGGGTGCTATACCACCCCCTGGCTAGTTGTTTTGACTATCCATACGGTCAATTCGTATATTATATATATATATAATACAAATGAGGCATGCAACTCATACCGAACCAATGCATATGTCCACGGTGCTACATAAATGAAAAATGCCTTTACATGGACCCCATGCTCAATTATGCAGCATAAATTCCAAATTTTCATACAAAGCATGCTTTATAATTAAATTAAAACAATAAATCATAACTACTCCATCTCGAGTTCATCCGGGTTCTGAATTGCCAAACTCTTATAAATTTCCAACGTATTCGCATGCTTTAATTTAAATTTCAATAATCGAATTATAATAAGTCCACTCTAGGGACAATCTAGTTCATAAATTCAATTATTTATAATTTACGAGAAAATTTAAAGGGAACTAGAACCACGTCTAAGTTTTAACGTCCCTCCTTCCACGTATCCCCTAATATATTTTTAATTTCACTAAACCACCAAAATCAAGGGAAACTTATCGTTACTTTTTAAGTCCAAATCTAATTCCACAATTCCACTAACCTACTTTAAATTTGAAGGGCATCAGGCCGCCTCATCAATTTAATTTAAGTAGGTTTTAATTATTCAAATTTTTCAGAGAAATAATTTAAATTAAATTATCAAGGGAATTCTATTTCCGATCCCATTTACTCCACCTATGGATATTTCATCAATTTTATAAAATTTCGTAGTTCTCGTTTATAGTTAGGAACGCTAACACCGGCTATGACACACATAAACATATGCCGAAAGTTCTAGAAATTCCTCCGTACTAACAGTGAGAAATAGATATGTATATAAAATTCCCACCTAAATAAATGCTTACAAAATAGCACCGATATGGCTCGCCATGAATAGTGTCGGCGCCCAAAAATGGAGCCCGCCAATCAAAGTTGTCCAAAAATTTTCCCGCTCGGACCGAAATGATCGCCTTACCGTCCTATTCAATATAGTTGAAACTCATTAGCAATCAATAAATAAATTTGAACAAATCTAACGAAAAACAAACCTAAAAATTGTACCTACAATATGAAATTTTTGGCGAACTGCTCAACGGTTTGGCACCAAATTTGGGTATATCGTGTACGACATCGGGAGCAAGCTATCCTCAAAATTTCACCCCAAACGAAGCCCAAATCGGCACCAAGTAAACCCAACTCGGTCTGGCCGAACACTTCACTGTTCGTCAGCACCACCGTCGCGGGAACCAACGCCACCACGACCTCCTATGTGACGTCACGTCGTCACTGTCGCCAGCCCTGGCTGAACCCTAGGTCGCGAACCACCAGACCCTATGACTGAAACCCTAGGTCGAACGTGTCTCCCACCAGCCGCGATCGCCACCACCTGGCACCACCTCGCGATGTCGTGCGATTTCCTCAGCCGTAGCTGCTTCACCGACAACCTTAACCAGACGAGGTCGCACCTCCATGTCTGCGCGAACTTCTCTCATCTTTCCTAGCAGCGATCTCCAACTCTCTTTTTCTCTCTCCCTCGTCAGCGGCGATACACTGATGGAGGTGAAGAAATCAACCTTGTTGGTTCGTCGAAGAAGAAGAGAGGATGAGGTGATCTCCTATCTCTCTTTCACATATATCATATATGTATGTATATATCGTGTACGGTAAATCCACGGAACGGTAAATAAATAATAAAAACGGAAATAAATGATCCAAGGTACAAAACCCAACCACCGGAACATCGAGTATGTACAAAACCCATCGAAGCTCCTAAAACAAGGAAATGCCAAAAGTCAACCCAATAAGTCTAAAAATACATGTTACACAAGTACAAATATGGGGAAACAAACAAACTAACATAAATATCCCTAAGCACACAAGTTAAACAATACATAGGGGCACACACTTACAAACACAGAACATGTCAATCAATTAAAACACATATTAATCCCATTACAAGGGAAAACAAAACGTCGAACCCCTAAAACACTAAATGCCGAACTTGTACCGCTGAGTCGAAACCTTTAACGTCGGTCAACAAAACGTACCGCCACCCAGTCAAAGCACTAAAAGCTAAATATCTAAACAAATCCACCTAATCAGCACTAAAGTCCACGTAAACCTTTAGCCACGTCCAAAACACAAAACATCACGTCAAATAGCGTAATCACCAAAGAAGCCCCACGAAGTCACCGAAGAGACAATTGCAGAGTCGTGATGTCGAATCCATAACTCACGTCAACGTTTCACCAAGTCAGAAACAATACTATCACGTCAATTCATGTAATAGCCAAAGAAAGTCCACGAAGTCATCGAGGAGAAATCGCAACGTCGTCCAGTCAGCTCCAAACGTTAACTGCGAAACATTTACACGTGAAACACCAAGAATAACCATGGCGTCATGAACAAGTGACGTCACAACCGAGAATAAATCGAAAATAATTCCAAGAAATTGGAAAAATAAAATGGGGTGTTACATTGCATATGGTGGCCAAAATGTACTGATATGATACTTTTTACAACATAACTAAAGTTTGATGATTTTTTGATAATTTTAAGTGACTTTTATTTATTTTTAAAGATATTTAGTACACGAAATGATTTCCATGCAACTACAAAAATAGCAAAGCTTCAACTCTTTTTTTTTTTATTCTTTGCAAAGCTTCCTTTTAAGTCCCATCTTTCATCCCATCTCTCTCTCAAACACAAGACCACACTATGTAATCTGACGTGGATAATTGTATCCAATTTTTTGGATACTTGATAATATATATATATATATATATATATATTTGTTTTTACTTTTATCCTTAAAGCACTTCAATACAGAACATTCACAATTTTTTTTAAAAATATTCCAAAAAAGCTTTTATATGTTTTTTTATTTTAGATGTTAATTATATTAAATTCAAGAGTATTTGATTATTGATGAATTTAATTGGAAAATTACAAGTTGATTTTTTTTTTTTTCAAAATCTGATACCGAAAGTTTAGAACTGGTTGGAACCAGTGTTACGACTTCGAAATCAGCCGTTTCGGTGAGTATCGGCCGGTACGAGTGTACAAACCGGAATCAAATGATATACCGATCGGAATCAATTTCGGAAGGTCAAAAAACTGTTACGAATCGGCCGGTTTCGGTTTGTAATGGCCGTTTTTGCATACTATGCATGACGTACATACAAAAGTGTACATACAAAAGTTAAGAGAGTAAATGCTGCTTTGTTTGAAAACATGAACATCAAACCCAAACAAATGTCCAAGTAATTACTAACTTGGTTAGAGAGTAGGAGACATGGTTTACATAACTAGTCCCACATGGGATGTAAGCGGGACTAATACTCACAATATATACAATGAAAGTTTATAAAAAGTAGCAGAAATAATACAATTGTACCACATTGTTATAAAAAAAAATTCAAATTAATTTTTTAATCAATTGTATCTTTATAATAAAATAAAAATATACTCAAAACATCAAATATAATAAAAACAAAACATAAGATCGTTAAGGGGGTCTGTTATGATCCTAAGATTCTACCACATTATAATAAAAAAAAGTTCAAATTAACTTTTTAATTAATGGTATCTCTATAATAAAATAAAAATATACTCAAAACATCAAATATAATCAAAAACATAATCCTAAAGATGATTTTAAAAATATTACAAAGACTGTATACATATGATTTTAATTACGTTCTCTTATTAATCTTAAGAGTATTAATTAATGTCTACAAATAAACAAAGATAATATGAGTTACATCTTTTAAAGTAGATTTTGTGAAGCATTACACAAATAATATATAAGCTTAAATTTTCTATTGCATTATAATTTTTAAATAGATTTTGTGTATCATTTTATAATTAATATAATGGCTTAGATTTTTAAATTTTTTGGATTAAAGAATTATTGATAGACTTTAATTATTATTATTATTTTTAATCATTTTAAACATAATAATTAATTGTATAAGAATAATTAAATCCCATTTTTTCCTTTTTAGTAGTTACATAAGTTTGGCATATCATATAATATGACTTTATATTTATTTAGTCTATGTATTTTGAAATACTAATTAGAGTTACAATTTTATAACTTAAGTAAGTATAGATATAGATTAAAGATAATAAATAATAAATAAATACAAAAAGTATAAATGAGTATAAATAAAAAATAAGTTTAGACCAATTATTAGTTTTTATTAGATAACGAGTATAGATAAATAGTAATTATTAATAGATATATACATTTAATAGAAAGATCAAAAGAGTTTTGCAATGATTAGTATAAAAATTAATGTTAATTAATTAATAATTTAATATTTTTTATTCTAAAATAATGAAATAATGTATAAAAATATTCTAAAGGCCTTGCACTTTATAATAGAATAGATAGACATAGAAATAGATTGGGTTGAATTTGGGCTTTAAAAGCATTTTTTTTTTCTCTTTAAAAAATATTGACAATCCTATCCCATAAGCGATTTTGTGAAATCGAAATTGTTTCGGGTGGTAGGATCGTAATCTCATAGGATCGTGATCATAACAACCATGGTCATAATTGATAACTCACTCATAAAGAGGAAAATGTGATAAAAGCGCTACTAATGGTGGTGGGCCAAACATTGTACGGTCCAATTCCAACTCCAAAATTGACCACTCCAGCATTGTTAGCCCATCACGTCTGTTGTACCTTTCAACTTACATATATATATATATATATTTATATTTATCTATATCCAATGACGGATTTAGAAATCCAATTCAGTGGGGGCTAAAATAAATTATAATAGATTTTTGAAATATAAATGATATATATTTATTTTAGTGGGGTTTAAAATATATTTTCAGTAAGGGTTTAATTGTAAAGAAATCTAAATTCTATGATATCTAAAATAAAAAAAATTTCCAAAGAAAACAAAATACTAAATATTCAAAATTTTAGAATAATATATATATATAATTTCAGTGGGAACAACCCCACTAGTCCTTAGGTGGATCCGTCACTATTTATACCCATAAATGCCAACAACCCTCTTAGCTATTCCATTTTGCAACTAACCCCTGAATTACAACCAACACCCTTTAACTATTAATTTGCTACAAATAGCCCCAAACCCCTTATATGCTATCATTAACTGATAATACAACTCACTCTATAACATATTGGATTTCTCTTTATTTTTCTCTATTTCTCTTTTACCATTTAGCAAGCTCAATATTTGAGAATGAATCTTATCCTGTTGCTATTTAAAGAGGAGGATGCGAGTACACGATGAATATTGCAAATTTCCAATTGGCCACAAATCTGCAAACGATTAAACTGCTTTATCAACACATCGATTATATATCGGTCCCAAAATGGGACGGACCCACCAACACTATCGAAAAAGTAGATACATTGGGTCGATATTTCCCTCTCTGGCAGTGATGTTCCACCTCTGCAACATTCCTGATCATATATTAACAGAAGTCTATAATATTAAAAATTTCTCAATAGTAAAAATTTAATAAATCTTTTAAACATTTCTTTGATTTATAAATTTTCTCTTTCAACGACACCACAAAAAACAAAGCAATGGAGTACCCAATAACCCGAGCCAATGTTTACGTGTAAACAAGTTGCTTATAAACTTGTAAAGTGGAAGTTTTTACAGTCTATGTAGGACGAAGTATTGCAAGTTGTACTTGTTTTCAATTATTTTAGTTGGTGGACCTGAGCCCAATTTCTCTTGTAGTTGGTGGACCTGAGCCCAGACCCATACAAATTGTGGACTTGTAAAATATGACACGATTTGACATTAACTTGGAGTACCTTAAAATTGAGTCCATTTAATTAATACCACAATTTACGTATTCTTTCCCTGCTTTGTTAACCCAGACACGTCTACCAAATAACACGGAAAGATATAAATTCAAGTTTTTTTCTATATATACAAACTGTATTTCTTTATAAACCACTTGTTAAGTAAGATTTATTTGGTCCCATTCACTATTTTATTTTATATTTAATTTGTGGCTTTTAGTGTTTGGCCCCATTGGAGCACTTATGTTCAAAATGCTTGGTGGCTCATATTTTAACCGATAATCTACCACTAGCAGACAACAAAACATCCTTCTTAGGAACAAAGATTTTGCATGACAACAACGATAACAATATATTGATACCAAAACATTATTTGTTTATTTATTTATTTTGGCCACCAGACATTAAATAAAGCATTAATTTAGTAATTGATACATATGCTTGATATATCATTTATATCATCATTCTTTATTGTCAAATGTATGACTACCTGGATGGAATGATTTAACAACACACTAACATAGCTTACCCAGATGGTTTAACATGTCATTCAATTATGTAAAGACATGAATAACTAAGTTCACTTATTAGCATAGTTTCATATCTTTACAATATATAGGCTACCTTGTTCCTTGGGAATCATCCCCATATAGCTATCTTGCAATAGAAATTACACAGGCACACAAAATGTTGTTCTTATTCAACTCTTTATTTTTCTCTTTTTTACACAGGCACACAAAATGTTCTTCTTATCAGCATTAATTTAGTAATTGGACTTTAAAAACAAGGGTTAACTTCATTTACACCCCCGAGGTTTGCTTTTATTTCAATTGCACTCCTTCAGGTTTAAATATCTTCAATTACACCCCCTGTAAGCTTTTGGTGGTGTGAAATGTCTAAACTACCCTTAATGCAAATACTACTTATTCTTGGAATAGGCTAACCCAATATCCACCTAAACCTAACCCTATTCCAAACACTCCAAACATATGTCCAAACATATACTATCTTATCTATATACACTTAAGACATATACACTACACATATACACAATCTTATATACACAATACATATATGCTTCGTTTCTCTCTCAAACCCTAACACTCAGACACGCCGTTTCTCTCTCAAACCCTAGATCTGATCTATGCTTCGTTTATCTTTCAACCATTCGTTTCTGTCAATTTCAAACCCTAAACTTCACATGCGTCGTTTCTCTTTCAACCCTAACACTCATACAGGCCGTTTCTCTCTCAAACCCTAGATCTGATCTATGCTTCATTTCTTTCTCAACCATATGTTTCTCTTTCAACCATTCGTTTCTTTCAATTTCAAACCCTAAACTTCACATGCGCCGTTTCTCTCTCAACCCTAGATCTGATCTTGTCAAATCTTGAAACCCGTCATCCAAATATATACTCTGCAGACCCCTTTTCTAAGATCATGAACCGTTTCTCTCAACCCGTTGAAGGAAATCCTAGATCTGAACTCGTTCAAAGTTAGGGTTCGTTCGCAGTAAAACCCTAGTTCTGAAGACGTTCACCATTTGGGTTCATGGAAGAGGGTTCTCACTTCTTGTGGTTTCTTTCGCAAAGAGGTAAGCTGTATCACTTATTAATTTGTCACTTAAAAAATTGGGGGTTTTGTGATGATTGCTAAATTAGGTCAGAAAAATTGAGGATTTTGTATTAATTGCAAAATTTTGGGGGTTTCTTGATGAATTCTAAATTAGGTCAGAAAATTTGTGTATATATCTATATATATATTGCTATGTCGGTGTATATAGATCTCTGTGTCTGTTTATTCGATTGTGACTTTAATTTTTTTGTTGTGATTATGATTGTTCCGTTCATAATTTGAGATCATGATGTTGCTGCTAGGTTTTTCTTAAGGATTGTTTGTGTTGAATCATGGAACTTGGATTTAATTGAATTGGTTTTACTGGGCTGTGGTGTCAAGATTCAATTGCTGGTGGAAGTTGTGTTGAGGAATACAGAGTTGGGTTGGGTAAAATTTTGGATAATTTGAAAAAGCAAATTTGATAAAAAAATTCTAGATTTGTGAATTAAAATTTTGAGAAAATATTTGTTTTGTATTGAAAGAAAATTTTGAGAAACCGAAATGAAATTTGGACAACTTGAAAAGAAATGTTGATAAACTAATTTTTAAATGTTGAATTATACTTGTTGTTTTACAGTTTATTTATACTTAGTGTTTTAATGTTCATTTTGTTTACTCTTTATTTATATTTGGGATTAATGACACTTGTGTTTTTTACAGTTTATTTGTGCATGTTATAATTTTGATGCATTATTTGATGCATTTTGTATTTTTATTTTTTTTTACATTTTACAGTGATGGCAGACCCATTTTTTCTCCATAATATACATGTTTTTTATTAGTCAAACAGTGTAATTATCAGGAGGGTAGACCCTGATAAGTATTGCATTTTTGACTTTCTAGAAGATATAAGTGTTGCATTTCTTAGTGATTATCCTGGGGGTTTGGGATTTACTTACACTGTGTATTGTGAGTTACTTAGGGCAATATGTTAATTGAATCTGACAAACAAGTAATGGAGATGTTTAATGAACATGTGGGTGTAAAAGATATGAAGTGTTTTCTTAAGATAAGTGAAGTTGAACCCTTAGCTGTTGAAGTACTTTTGTAAGCATGCAGTTGGTGCAATTATGTTTAATAGAGATGATGTTGAGAAGTATTGTGATCCTTGTTATAGTAAACATAGTTACATGCTTGCACATGGTGGGATCATACATCCCATTCATGATCAGAAGTTGTGGCCCCAATTTCCTGGTTTTCCATTGGCTCCCCCTCCTAAAAGAAGACTACTTGGCAGACCTAGAGTTTATAGGAGGAGGGAAGAAGGTGAAGCAGACAGGTCTTCTGTTTTGAGGTGCAAATACTGCCTCTTAACAGGGCATAATAGAAGGACTTGCCAAAGAGCTCAAACAGCAAGACAGAGAGCTACAAGAGAAAGGCAAATGGTGAGTTCTCAAGTTTTTTACTACTTTTATTTTATCTAAATTGTTATATTTTTGTTTGTTACCTAAATTACTTTATTTTTGTTCAATATAGGAGGTTAATGGGCCTGAAGCTTCTCAAGGAGTTGGACATGGGAATGATGAACCTGGTGGTAGTGCTGGAGTGGGACCTTCTCAAGCTTCTCAAGTTTCTCAAGTTACACAGCAGGTATATGAAACAACATATTAGTTGAACTATTTTTTTGTACTCTTATTTTGGATAATAATGAAAATTCATGTATATTTTTGGAGGTGTAAATTATATATTTGTTGACTTTAGGAGGCTAATGTAGCTCAAGCATCTCATGGAGTGGGAAGGACTGAACATGGTGGAAGTGGTGGAGTGGGACTTTCTCAAGTTACACAATGAATTTAGACACTGTGTATGTTTTTGAACTGATTTTTTGGTGGTTTAAAGGGGTGAATATTGATGCATAGTTTGTTCTTTGTTGGGTACATGACACTTTTGATGCACAGTTTGATTTTTTGGACAAATGGTTAGTTAATGACACTTTTGGTACATGATACATAGAAAGTCTTTTGGTACATGACATATAGGAAATGATAACTGAATTTTTTGGGGCTGCTTTGATGTAACTAGTTACATATTTTGGTACTTTGATCAATTGGTGGAAGTTACATGATGTAAATGTAATTTTTGGTACTTTATTTCATGTAATTGCTTTGACATTTTATTGGATGAAATGGTTATAGTTTTGGTTCGTTAGTTACATATATATTTTTACTTGAAAAAAATAGCATAAATGGATAACAAAATACATAGAAATGTAGTCAGTTTTAATGAAACATTAGTACCTTCAAGAGCTTTTAACCTTGCCCATATCACATTGGTTTTTGCTTTCAATTCTGCAACCTCTTCAAAAATTTCAACTTCGGCTTCATGCTTCAATCCATGATCTTCACCAATCATGGGATTACACCATCTCCACAATCCTCATTTTGAAGTTTCACAAGCATAGTACAATCTTCCTTTATTGTGGTTTTTGTCATTCTCTGTAATTCTCACTATAGCGAAAATCCCACACTGACACTTGATATTCTTGTACCTAATATATCCATTACTACCACCACTTCCGTAACTGATTTCAGACATGAGCAAATAAAGAGAAGGAAAATGAGCAGAAAATGGAAAAAAAAAACAATTGAAAGAGGGCACAATGCAGAAATGAGGCAAACAGACTTTATAAAGGCAAAAACATTGATCGTTGCACAATTTGACCGTTGAGGGGGTGTAAGTGAAAAATTATTGTCTCTTGTTTGGGGCCCACAATATGACCGTTGAAGGGGTGTAAATGAAAAATAAAAAATGGGCTTCATTTTCGCGCCAATGGAAAGCTGGAAAAAAAAAATTTCAGGGGGTCAAATTGATAATTCAATGAACATGGATTTGGCGCCAAAATATACTGCATACAGGTGACAAAAAATATAAGTAATAAAATAAAACTTTAAAATTAAAAAAAGTAATAAATTGATGGGAGGGGGTCTAATTGATAAAAACATTATCCTTGTTTCCAAACAAAACAGAGATAACACATTGATGGTAGTTTAGGGATTTTAAAAAAAATTTGGATGATGTCATCGTTCAGGGGGTCTAAGTGATGAGAATATTGAACAGTATGGGGTGTAATTGAAGATATTCAAACCTGAGGGGGTGCGATTGAAATAAAAGTAAACCTCAGGGAGTGTAAATGTAGTTAACCCTAAAAACAAATATATAAATTATATATATGCTTTTGTTTGGTTTTCATTGGAATTTGAATATTGTTTTTTTTTTTTTTTTTTTCCTGAAAGGTAAAAAAGGGTGCCTAAATTTAGTTTAGATAAAAGAGTAGGGGTTGAAAAAGTAAGGAACAAAAAAAATTAAAAACAAGTTTAAACTAAATTCTGCTCGAGTAAATATGATTAGAAGGGATATTGATAGTCTAGATATGCCACAATAATGATAGGAAGAAGGTAATATTCATGTAACTTTAGTGCTCTCCAAATTCATAAAAACCTTTAATGTTGTATAATTAGTACACAATATTCTTTTTCAGCATGGGTTGCTTCACCTCTCATCTCCTGTGTGTCAAATGTCAATGTATATGTTTGTGGTTGTAAATATATAAATATATATATATTTATGAATACACACACTGCTATAATAGTCTTCATAATGATTCATTCCAGCTAAGTAAATGAAGGAAAATTTATTCTAGAAGTTTCCAGTTTACTCCATGATCCATCAAATGCACTTGAAGCTTTCAAGAGCCAATTGGTGGTCCATGCGGCCAATGCCACAATGTTTTGGCATGCCTTGGAATTAATCATGAATCATGATATACCTGTGGGTCAATAATTTTATTTATTTATTTATTTTATTTTTGCCAAATGTCATGTTGATGAGGTTCTTTGGACCACCTAACAATGCCACTAAGCAGGTAGCTGGCAAAAGAGAGCAATAATATATCACATGGGGTGTAACATCCCATATTATTTTTCCTATTTTTTGGAATTATTTTCGATTTAATTTCGGTGGTGACATCACTTGTTCATGACATCATGATTATTCTTGATATCTCACGTGTAAATTTTTCGCGTTTATGTCTTGATATGACGGAATGACGCGACCATTGACTTGTTGACTACTTTGTGGATTGTCGTTGGCGATTACGAGAATTGACGGTGAGTTTAATGTTTCGAACTGATGAAACGTTGACGTAAGTTCTCGATTCGACAACACGACTTTGCAATTGTCTCTTCAGTGACTTCGTGGGGTTTCTTTGATGCTTACGATATTTGACATGATGTTTTGTGTTTCGGACGTGGCTAGAGGTTTACGTGGGCTTTAATGCCGATTACGTGGATTTGTTTAGATGTTTAACTTTAGTGTTTCGACTGGATGTCCGTACGTTTCGTTGACCGACTTTAAAGGTTTTAACTCAGCTGTGCGAGTTCGGCATTTAGTGTTGTAAGGGTCCGACGTTCTTGTTTTCCCTTGTAATGAGATTGGTACCTGCTTTGTTTCTCATGTTTCTACGTACCCTATCTGTTGATGTGATGTGAATTTATGTGCCTTAGTTGTTTGACTTACGTACTTATGTGTATTTGTATTATCTTGTTCGTTCTTCATGTTTATACGTACGTGATAAGTGTAATGTGATTTTGTTTAAACCTGTAACGTTTAGTACTTCGATTTGACGACACGTTTGGTTTGTTCGGCATTTATGGTTTTGATTCGATTGGGTTAGTGATGACTCCGGTGATCGGGTAGTTGAGTCTCGTAACTGGAATGTTTATTTTGACTTGTATTATTTCTTGACTATCTGTAGAGTTTACGGGGGGGCGTAAGATATACATTGCGAGTCGATTCGTGATTTATTTTAGTTTATATCCGACTATATAGCTGAATTATTTATTCCAGACTTTATTCGTTATTCGGAGTACCGTGGGGTTTTCGGTGATTTAATTGGTGGATAAATTTTGTGCCCCAGAGTTTTATTTGGGCCTATATTATTTATTTGGAGTCCGGTGAATGTTATGGGCTCCTATGGAATCATTTGAGTGTCCCCGGTATATTTTACGAGACTTATTGCATTTATGTGTATTTAATTGTGATTATATAATCATGGGAATATATATATATATATATATATATAGATATAATGTATGTCGTGGGGTTAAAGTGTGAATTAGCAAGACATGAGAGTCACACATGTCAATATGAAAAATTGGAGAGTTATTAGTGTAATTTAAAAATATGTATGTATATATGTGAGAAATATATGGGGGCTATAATGTGATTATAGAGGAAGTGAGAGTTACATTTGCAATTACCCCATAAATATATGTATATGTATATGATTGAATTGCTGAGACAGACATAGTTGACCGAAGCTTCCTTTCCTTTCCTTCCTCCATGTGCGACAACTGTAGGTTCTCTTCCTCCTCTCTCAACTAGCACCCATGGGCTTCTTCTCCGGTCATCACCTCGCCGTCAACGAGGAGAGAGAGAGAGGGATAAAGTGGTGGACTAGAAAGAGAGAGATAAGAGCAAACCTGGTTTCGTGATCTGCATAGGCGCTGGTGGAGCTCGCTTGAGATGGAAGCAACAGCGGTTATCGGTGATGGTGGGCTGGTAGTTCGCGGCGGCGTGGGTCATCGAATTGGTGTTGACCGTGAGTTATGGAGGTTAACCAGTCCCGAGTTGACCGAACTGAGTCGGGTTGACTCAATGGTGAGTCGGGCTCGATTTCGGTTGATTTTCGGAGGATAGCTCGGCCTCGGTACCGTGTACGTTATATCCGAATTTGGTGCGAAACAGTTGAGTGGTTTGCCTAGAATTTCAGATTTTCGGTATGATTTTTAGTTTAGGTTTTTGTAGATTTGTTCAAGTTTACTTATTGATCACTAACGGGTTTCAACTATATTTAATAGGACGGTAAGGCAATCGTTTCGGTCCGAGCAGGAAAATTTTCGGACAACTTTGGGCGGCGAGTACTGTTCACAGCCGACACTGTTCACGACGGGACAGTTCGGGGCTGTTCTGTAAGCTTTATTTTAGGTGGGAATTTACATATATATAGTGTTATATATATGCATATCTAACACTCACTAATAGTGCGTAGAAAATGTCAATAAATCATCGTTGTATGTTTATGGGTAGATAAAAATGTTTAATTAAATTCCTAGTGATAAACGGAAATCTAGGAATTTTATAAAATTTATTAAGTACCCATAAATGGATGAAAGGATGTCAAAATTGGAAATTGTTGTGGAGAAATTAAATAAATTAATTCTCTGAAATATTATAATAAATTAAATCCTACTTAAATTGGATTAAAGTAGGCGGTCTAGTACCCCTGGATTTAAAGTAGGATTGTGTAGAATTATGTGTGAAATTAGAGCCTATATGTGATTGAAATTGAGATATAGTAGGGGAAGATTGGATATTGAGGGATGTAGAGCCGATAAATAAATTATCCCCTATTATTTATATTTCATCGAAATGAAAAATATGTTAGGGGATTCACGAGAACGAGGGACGTTAAGAACTTAAACATGGTTCTAATTTTCCCCTTTTGTTTATTTTTGCTCGAATTTATAAAGAAGTTAAGTTACGAATTAAATCGTATAATTGTCCCTGAGGTGGACTAATTTGAAAACGATTATTGAAAATTAAATTAAAAGCATGCGAGTATATATAAATTTATAAAGAGTGGGTAGTAGAACACTCGGAGGATTTTAAGATTTATATATGGACGTGTTTTACTGTTATGATTTGATTATAATGCATGCTTTGTATGAGAATGATTGAAATATTTATACTATATCATTAATCATTGGGTCCGTGTGGAGGCATTTTACATTTATGTCACCGTGGTTTACATACATTGATTCGGTGTTAGTTGCATGCCTCATTTATACCATCTGTGATTGTGGACCGTTTGGGTAGTCGCAACAACTGGCCAGTATAGGAGTTTCCCGAGGCCTGTGGAATAGTAATCCACTTAACAGGGGGCGTGCGAGGACTGTTATTCCGAGTACTGGATTATTATACTTATGATTTGGCGACATTATATACCCATTTGCTTTAGCGGTTTGAGCTTGCATTGGTGTATACATTGAGTGTTTATGTTGATATGATATGATTAGCGGTTAGGGCTTGCATTGACATTGGCATTGGCATTGGCACGAGTATTGGCATTGCATTGATGCACACATTGAGTGTTTGGTTGCCATATAATTACTGTTGAGATTATCTGTTATTGCTCATTGATATTGAGTAGGTTATATTTGAATTTTAATAAGGGATTTGTATTAGTCTATTGGGCGCTAGGGCGCGGTGATTGTGATTGATATTTTAACCGTGGTTAAATTACAATGAAAATTGTGAATTTCCTAGTGTAAAGCAAATAGTAAAAACTTAAAGTGAAAAGGTGAAAAGTGAAAAGTGGAATATTAAAAGACCATGGTTAGCGATTATCTTTGGTAATTATGGAAAAACTAAGTGAAAGTGACCTTGGGGCGTAAGGATTCCCCGTATGTTAGGCTCTAGTTGAGCTGGGTAGCATTATATTGAGATTTAGCTGAAATTGTGATCTTGGCCACATAGGCCTTTGTGATTGGTGATTAGTATCATCACAGGATGATTGCTAGACCTCTCCGGTAGTGTGGAGTATTCCTGTTCCCTTGGGTTTTGTAATTTTGAGCTTATCGTTCATTTTCCCACTTTGACAGTGAATGAGCTATAGACGGTTCTTTGTCATGTTTATTGAAAATCTCTTTCTATAAGTACTCTTGTGAATTTAAGTGAATTCAGGGCATGGTTTGTCTTATTCTTGAATCCTCGGTTATGGTTAGGATTTATGGGATCAAATATTCAAAATTTTGAAAACTTAAAACTTGGGGATTTTATAAAATATGTTCTTTGTTTACCCCGAGACTTGCTAACTATGTTTGGAAAGACAGAAGCTTAAATACCTGTTTTATAAAATATGTTTTGAATTCTCAGTACCAGGAGTATCGGTAGAAATCTGTTTTTGAAAGAAATTTCAGAAAATTTCATTTGAAATTGTTTTGTAAAATCGGTGAATTAGGGCACGGGTTGCCCCAATTCTAGAGATCTCAATATTATTTTCGAGATCTTGGTATCGTTAGAGGTTGATAAATCCAGGTTCCTCCTAGCTTGTTGTCTCGGATTCCTTCCCGTGCCCGGTTTTGTTTGGAATTCTTTCAGGATTATTTTTATAAATTTTTTAAATAAATGTTAAAGGTCTTAGGACCAGATTTGAAAGAAGTTTAAAAGTGATTTTAAAATGGTTGTCAGCTTGAACTCTAGTAGTTCTTCCTTCTCGTATAGTTATCCCTTGGGTTTGAGCCCAGACTTGTGATGTAGAGTTACGCACACATATTGCGATTTCTGTTGTTTCAGTTGGGTTCAGAGACGTTGGAACCAAATAAGATTTGACCGGGTCCTAACTTTTTCTTAAAAATCGGCTGAATCCTTCGGGGTTCAACGTTTTTCTTTTAAAACCCGAGGACCATGGCATCTGTTTGGGTTTAAATGACTCCAATACCCCTTTCTAGTGCCTAGATAGGCAGTGTGAGTTAGGATTAATTCGGTTGGTTACCGAATCCAGTATGGGGATAGTATCTTCCCTTTTTATGTCTCTTCGAGTGAACGGGTTGGTTCACTGGTCATTGTAAGTAGATGAACTAAATTGAAGATAGAAATGTGAGAGTGACTTCCTCTCTAGGAATTATTTGATAGCGATGATCGAGTTGTGGGCATGGTTATGATGATTCCCTTTCGGTAGTCATAGTGAGTGATCTATTTATCTCCTAGGAACCTTGAGTAGCGTGCTAGATGCACGGTATGGTAGATAGTTAGTACTTGTTGTATCCCTAGATGAGAGTGGAGTTCAGATTGGTTCTCTATAGACCTAGGTGACAAGCTTAGTTATTTACAGGACGTTATATATATACGTATACAGGTGTTGTTTATATTTTTGTTGATCTGTAGTTCTTATGGTATCCGTAGTGGATTTGAGATTATTTTGGGGTCTCTATTTTGCGTGGGTGCCACATGAGACAACTGACAGACCTAGGATAGATGCATGCACACGGGATGATTAACGTTTTCTAGAGGGCTATGAGTGTGATGTTTTGATATTATGGTGAGCCCCCGAGGTTGTGCTCACCCCCACACAGGTTGCATGTTTGCAGGTGGATGCAACACGGCTTATGCTCGGCGGCTACGATACGGGTGATTTGGGATGGTAGTTTTATTCCTCCTTCCGTAGTCATACTTGTGTGTTATTTTATTCTCTTGGGAGCCAGGCTGTTGGCAGATTCCCTTGTGTTGTATTTTCAGTCCATGTATTTATTATTCTGGGGTGCCATTGTATCTGTTCGGTACTACCATTGAGTTTTATGTATTCTTATTTAAGCTTGGTGGCTCAGTCGGTATTTGTTGTTTTGGGGTGCCTTTATACCTTTTCGGCATCGCCATGTGGCTTTCTTTATAATTTCATTTAAGCATTTGGGGCTCTATTGATTTTAGAGGGGTTGTGTAGAGGTATTGGTGTTCTTTTCCACTACCTCGGCCCTAGTAGGTTCTGGAATGTTGGGTTACGTGCCATGGATTCTATTTCTGTTGTTATGGGCAGGTTCTTGTGTTGTGTTGCTTTTGGGTTGTCCGAATGTTCCATTTACAAACGGAATTCTGCCGGATTTTCGTTAGAATTTCTTTACTGAGTTTCTATCACTCAGGTGATATGGAATACTTCATTTTCATTCATATTCCATGTATTTCGATGTTATTGTTAATCTGAGTTGTCATTTTTCGTGACGTCATACCTCGGGATTCGCTGATTCTCCTAATTGGAATCTCAGGAATAACGGGGCGTGACATAGGGTGACACGGTTTGTTAAATGGAATGGTCCAAAGTACAAACACATGAATGAGAAAAGCACTTTTTGAAGCTTTGAATCTGTGAATTGAATAATGTCCACGTAATTAGCTGCAATTTCATTTGGTTTGCTTAAATGGCTTCTTGTTTTTTGACATTCACTATTTATATTTTGTGTTGCAAATGCAGATACCAAATGCCATAAGGATTCCAAAGAAGGCGATGAACATATATACACTACAATAAAAACTACTTTCTACCACGAGCAAATCGAATTCCACCACAATTTTTGTCCATTGTATAAGCCCATGTGGTTGTTTCTCATACATATTTCACCATGGTCAGATAACCGTGGTGGAAACTAATTTTTTTTTTTATCACGGACAAAATTTATGGTAGGATGCTTGACATACCACCACGGTTTTCGCCCATAATTTTTTATTTTGACATTTCACTACAGTTTACTTTCGTGGTAGAATATGTGGCATTCCACCACGTACAAAAACAGTTGTAGATTTATATGACATTCTACCACAACAAAATTATTGGTAGAATGCCTAACATTCCACCACGGTCTTTTTTTGTTGTATAATGTCATATACTTATACCACATTTTGTGCACGTGGTAAAAGGCCTTCAAAATATAACTTTCTACTAAGAATTTAGCCCGTAGTAAAAAGTTTGTTGTACATATATAGTGAAAAACTAATATAGCCCGTAAATATTATATACAATTCATATAAAAACCTCGAAGCTGAAACAAACCATCTATATATTTTTTCCATAAGAACCCAGTTGAAGTAGAGACAATTAATAAAACCAACATCAAAATATATTAATCTTTGAAATTTTTAAATGTAAAAGTGTAATTCAATAACTTGCAATAAATATGCCAAAAACAATGTATAAGGACAAAAATAAAGAATTGATACATAATCATCCTTAAAGACCCTAGTAAATTACTTCAAAAAACATCCTAATGTTCTGCTTGGTCTATTTTGGTACTGGACTTGTAGTTTATTTCTTCATGAGACCAAGCTTCACACCAACAAAGAACCAACTGCAATAATTGAATATAATGTCTCAACAATAATTGAATAGAAAATGAATGATGATCTCTCCATTTTCATCCATGTGATTATGATACCCTCAAAATGTTTTGCATATATTTTAGGTAAATATATTCTAGGTTGATTCCTTAATGGCAATTGATGAAAATTTGCCACTTATTATCATACTCACAATATCAAAGTATTCAACATTTAGCCATTGCTTCCATAATTTCTATTGATGAACTCAAATAAACTATGCTCATGATTGACACTAAATAATAATAATAATAATAATAATAAGAAGGAAAAAAAAAACAAAAAAGAAGCAGCCATCACCTAGCTTACACCCTTGTTAGACATTTCTGTGAGTCACGTAAAAACACAAAAGATTGAGAGGCAAGTGAAAGCTTCATGTACATTTCTTGGTCATGCATGAGATTGCGTAGGTTTTTTTACGTGTAACGCACCATATAATGTCATCAAAATCCCATCCGGATCAGCCACAAAATTACTTGAGGACTGCGCACATGGAATCCTTCTTCTCATTATCATTATTTTTTTCTTGGTTCACAATTAATTTCGCAAAACAAGGTCTCATTCCTCACCCATTGATGTAGGATGGTTGCCTATATCTTAGTTCTAGAATTTTCTTTTATTCTCTATCTTTTCCTATTATTATGAGATTTTCTAGATTTATTTGTTTTCTTTTAAAATAATTTTCTTGTTTACCAAGATTAGGCCCATGCAGGCCCATGACCCATTAGGATTTCTTTGCCTATAAATATCATGTAATTGTAAAGAACTTATTCATTCAATAATAATATTCAAGAATTCTTTGCAAGTTTTTGCAAGTTCTTTCTTAACTTTGAGAATTTCAAAGTCTTAGTTGATTTTTTGGTTCCTAGCTGAACCCCTATTCGCTTCCGCTACGTCAGTTGGTATCAGAGCCTTGATCTACCCTGGTCTGATGGCAGTCGATGGTGATGGCAGCAACTGCTCTGGAGATGAAGATCGTGGAGTGCAGGCCTTTCAAGCAACCATGCGAACTCAAGATCAGCGGATCCAAACATTGGAGGAGTTGTTTCAATGCCAGATGGATCTCGTGATGCAAGACATATATGGAATACAACAGGGATTTGCTAGACTTGGGATTGGTGGCAACTAGGATTGTGAACCTGTTCGGGCTTAAGCTGGAGTTCTTCCTCGCGGCCAACCGGATATTGGAGATCGTCATGTTCATCTACGTGGGCCTCCCGCCCATACGGATTCTTCCAGTGATGAGGAGTTTGGAGGACGTGGGATTGATCGGCAACAACAAGTTAGACACGACAGAAATCGAAAAGATCCAGACACTTATGACTTCCAGATGAAGATTGATTTACCTAGTTTTAATGGACATCTTCACATAGAGAATTTCCTTGGCTGGGTGATTGATGTGGAACACTTTTTTGAGTATATGGAGACACCCGAAGATAAACAGGTGAGGCTCGTGGCTTACAAGCTTAAAGGAGGCGTTTCTGCTTGGTGGGAACAGACGCAAACCAACAGGAGGCGACAAGGCAAAAAACCTGTTCGAACATGGCACAAGATGAAACAGTTGTTGCGGGAAAGATTTCTTCCACCAGATTATGAGCAGATGTTGTATCACCAATATAAGAATTGTAGGCAGGGAAATTGGTTAGTCAATGAATATACAGAAGAATTTTATAGGCTGAACGCATGAAACAACCTGTCCGAGGTGGATAATCAACAAGTGGCACGATATACTGGTGGGTTGCAGTTGACAATCCAAGATAAGATTACTATGCATACGGTCTGGAATTTGTCAGAAGCTGTTAACTTGGCTTATGAAATTGAGGCACGATTCGGACGACCACCCTCACAAGTGCAAGAATCAAATAAATCTTATTTCGACATGACACCCACCAGACAAAACAAATGAAAACAGACGGCTCTGTCATCACAACAGTCACAACATAGTCAACAACAGGGTTCCTCAGCGCCAAATAGTAACAAAGGACAGGTGTGACAATCTTTTGCACCTACACCATATAAAGAGAAGAACAACAACCTTTATACACATCCCGCACCAGAAAAGTGCTTTCCCAATCAATAAACTGGTCATCATTCCAACGTGTTCCCTAATAGAGGACGAGTAAACATTGTGATAGTAGAAGATGATGATCCATATTTTGATGATGAAGATCAGATTGCAGAGCCTAAAGATGAGTCTGACGGAGCAGAGATCGCTGAAAGAGATGATGGTGAACGGGTGAATTGTGTAATTCAGAGATTGTTGTTCGCACAAAGCAGGAAATTAACAAACAACGACATGGCATCTTTCGAACTAGATGTACAATTAATCAGAAAGTTTGTGACATGATCATAGACAGTGGTAGTAGTGAAAACATCGTGTCGAACTCATTAGTGAAGAAGTTGCAGTTGAAGATGGAAAATCATCCGTCTCCCTACAAAATCGTATGGATAAGGAAAGGGGCTGAAACTAAAGTTACGGAACTTTATTGCATTCCGTTTTCCATTGGAAGGTACTACAAGGATGCAGTAATTTGCGATGTGGTTGAAATGGATGCTTGTTATCTATTATTGGGGCGACATTAGTAGTATGATATGGATGCAACTCACAAGGGCAAGGACAATACTTATTATTTTGGTGGCATGATCAGAAGGTCGTGTTGGTGCCTATAGACCAAGAACCACCTAAAGTTCTTAAAGTGGAGGGGCATTCATTTCTTACGATATCGGAGGAATAATTCACTGAAGCTGTAGAGGAGTCAGGAGAAATCATGGTTCTTGTTGTCAAAAGCGAAGAAAACAAGTACGAGACAACTATTCCTGAGGAGTTACAACCATTTCTAGAAGAATTTAAAGATTTGATTCCAAGTGAGTTACTAGATGGGTTGCCACCTATGCCGGATATCCAACACCACATATCTGGTGCCTAGAGCGAGCTTACCAAATTTGCCTCAATATTGCATGAGTCCAGTTGAGAGTGCAGAGGCAAGTTGAAGAGTTAGTTCAGAAGGGACTAAACACAGAGAGTATGAGTCTTTGTGCGGTTCCTGCTTTACTAACACCGAAGAAAGATGGTACATAGAGGATGTGTGTTGATAGTCGTCCAATCAACAAGATCACAATGAGGTATAGATTTCCAATTCCGCGGTTACATGACATGTTGGATATGTTAGAGGGTGCTAAGATTTTTTCCAAGATTAATCTGCGGAGTGGGTATCATCAGATTCGGATTAGGCCGGGTGATGAGTGGAAAACCGCTTTCAAAATGAAGGATTGACTCTATGAATGGTTGGTGATGTCGTTTGGCTTGTCCAATGCGCCAAGTAATTTCATGTGATTGATGAACCAAGTTCTTAAACTATTCATCGGCAAGTTTGTGGTCGTTTACTTTGACGATATTCTGATTTACAATCGTGACACAGTTGAACACCAAGAGCATCTAAGAGCAGTTTTGCAAGCCTTTCGTGCAGGAAAATTATACATCAACCTTAAGAAATGTTGCTTCTTGACCAATCAATTATTATTTCTTGGGTTCGTGGTAGGAGTTGATGTCATTCGAGTTGATGAAGAAAAGGTTCGTGGTATCTGAGAATGGCCTACGCCAACAATAGTTAATCATGTTCGTAGTTTTCACGGTCTAGCAACTTTCAATCGTAGATTTATCAGAAATTTTAGTAGTATTGTTGCACCCATGACCAAGTGTATGAAGAAAGGCAAATTTCAATGGGGACATGAATAAGAGGTAGCTTTTGCGGTGATCAAAGAGAAATTATCTACTGCACCCATTCTGGAAATACCAAGTTTCGAGAAGGTTTTCGATGTGGAATGCGACGCTTCTGTTATGGGCATTGGTGTAGTTCTTGTAAGTCACTAAAATACCCTAGAGGGGGGGTGAATAGGGTTTTAAAAATAATATCTAACTCTTTTTAATTCTTACTAGAACATGCAATAAGGTTCAATAATAATTTACAAGGTAAATATGTAATGAGTAATTTTACTTAATTTCAACAAGCTATTTACCACACTATAAATTAAGCATGCATGAACATAAAGTAAGGAGATAGAGATAGAGAAATTGACACCGTGATTTTTACGAGGTTCGGTAACTCCTACTCCTCGGCTCAAAGAATCCCCTTCCTTGAGACTTTCCCGATCCTCACACTATGGCTCTTCCTTCAATAGGTGGAATAGCAAAACCTTTACAAAAGAGCTAACTAGCTCTTCACACAATCAAGAGAACAATCCTCCCTTGATACAATGGGCTTCACTCACCCAAGATCACAAATTTATGTATGTAATCAATATATCACTCAAGAAACAAACACTCAAAACCCTAAGGTTTTTATGGAAGATAGATCAATATAAGCTCAAGTGTTTTTAAGTGATATTTCAAGAACTCAAGATATATATATTCTCACAATATATTTTCAATAAGAGAATAATCACAAAGCTTGAGTTTAAATCTTCAAAATGATGGGAATGAAAAACGAGATTTTGATCTTTTTTTGCTATCAAAAATTTTCCCGAAAGTGCTTGAGAGAAAATAGTAGATGAATGAATTTTTAGAAAAATTTCTCACATAAGAACCTTGGCATTTTTAATCCATATCTCTTTCTTTATATAGTGTAACACTAGGGTTTGGAGAGTGTATCTCACCCTAGACAATATGGAGAGTAGTACCTGAAAATCTGCAAGCAAAATCATTTTTTTTTGGGCAAAAACATTGTTTAGAAATACTTTTCCTTAAAATCTTGAAGCACCTAGTCAACTGCCTACCGGCACCCAGTCGACTGCCTCCATGCAAAGATTTAAAATATTTTCCCTAACGGCTATGGTCAGTCGACTGCCTCAAGAAGGACAATCGACTGCCTCATGAGTCAGTCGATTGCCTTGTACAGGCCAGTCGACTGCCTCATGCAATCAAAAATGTTTATAACTCACTGGTTCATCCAGTCGGCTTGGCCCTAGGCCAGTCGACTGGGTGACTCCAAGAAATTGTTCAAGGTCTGTTTTTGATCCATTTTTTGAGTTCGTTTGTTTAATTACTTGAGCTTATAAGATCAATCAACGCATAAGATACCTTGTTACAATATTCTCATCCCGACCTATCTACCCTAGGTCTTGAGTCCAGCTTTTGTACTTTATTTGTCCTTTTTGTCCTTCTTCGAGTATGTGCATGAGTTTCCTTATCGCTTGTCGCTTTTTGGTATTAATGATCTTTCCAAAACATTTACCTGTACTTGCTGAAACACTTAGCTCAAAGTCATATTAGTACCAAACACAGTTTTGAATGTTTTGTTAATATCAAAATAAGAGTTATTGTTTGAAATGGAATTTCAAAGCCAACAATCTCCCCCTTTTTGATGTTGACAAAACATTTCGTGTTTGCTCATAATTGGTAAAGTATCAAGTGATACTCCCCCTCAATGTGTGCATCTTTCATTTTTATTTTCATGCTCCCCCTTTGGAAGTAAAATTTGCAAATCGATAATCAGTTAAGTAATGCATTGAAGAATAATAGAAACAACATTTTTCAATTTATAATTGCAAGTTCGGTACATGTTGTTTTACTACTACACATTACAAAATAATAAAGCATAGAAACAAAACTAAAGATAACATAAACAACACACATAGGTAACGTCCTATGCTACGTAAAATGGACCTATGGCCAAACAACCCAAACATTCTCCCCCTTTGACGACATAAAAAAGGCGGAGGGTCACGGCGAAGTGCATCCATGGCGGTGGTGAGGCGATCGATTTTGTCCTCAAGGCGCTTTACGATTTCCAAGATTTGGGTAAGAGTTTCGGGATTAACCCTGAACCCAAAATCCGGAATATCGAAATCGCTACCAAGAGACGGAAATGAAGAAGTCGGAGCATCCGGACGAGGTGCCTCTGGACGAGGAGCGTCGGGACGAGGAGCAGAAGGACCGGCTTGGTCCGCAGGAGGGGCAGCCCTAAGAGAGACCAACACTCCATCGGCATTTTTGCCAATTTGCTTTTGCTTGAGATGAGTGCGATCCATAAAAATTGGATTGTGCTCCGTAGGCTCGTCAGTAAGTGGCACACCGTACCGACTGAGAAGATAGGATAAATGGGTAGGAAAAATAAGTGCGCCTTGCTTCTTGTGGCACTCGAGGATTGCCGAAATGAAGAGGAAGACAAGATTGACCTTTCGACCGGTCATGACACAGTAGACAAGGAAAGCTTCCATAATCGACACAAGACTCCGGCTTCCGAACTTGGGCAAAATAGAATACGTGATAATATTGTGCACAAGTCTAGCCTCGGGAGTAAGCGAAGAAGAGGGAAACTCAGCAATGGCAGTGGTGGTTTTATTCACTGATATGGCCCGAACTGCTTCGAGAGGATCGAAATCACTCGAAGAGTACCAAATAGATGGGCAGTAATAGGCGATACCGCCAGGAGGTAGCCGAAAAATAGTATTGATTACTGCTTCGGTGAACTCAAAGAGACGCCTCCAACATCGGAGCAAAGTGCGCGGGTGGGAGGACTCAGTTGTGAAGGATTGAGCAGATTTGTATAAAATGCTTTGATGGCGCGCGGATAATGTAGAACATCAAGGGAAACAAAGAAATCCCAACCCAAATTGTGAAAAATATTGAACGTATTAGCGCCAATCTTTTCGCACAAGGGTTGAGTCACAATGCGACTCCAAGTAATCTTTCGATGAATGAATTGAGTTTCGAAGCGACGAACACTGTCTTCATCACCGAGAAGAACAGTCAGAGACATCGGACCAGATTCAGATTCGGAATCAGGGTCCTCATGAACAGGAGACGGAGGTGGAGGAGGTGTAGCCGAAGAGCTTCCACCCCTACGGGCGCGTTTATTGAGGCGCACGACATTAGGAGCCATGGGAGATATGAGAACCAAGATGATGGAAAGCATTTTGAGAAGAGAAACGAAGAGAAATGATGAAATCAGAGAGTGAGAAGTGAAACTGAAAAAAAATATATATGGATATATATATGGAGATAGATAACTTAAAAAGAAGAGGGGAGTGGTGATGATGGAGGAGAGGATCGTGGTGAAGTGGAAAAGTGGTTTAAAGATGAGTAAATGGCGTGAAGGAGAGAAGAAATGGGAGAGATCGTGGAGAGAGTGGAGAGAAGACGAAGAGAAAGAAGAAATAAAAAATAATTTCTAACTCTTTTTAATTCTTACTAGAACATGCAACAAGGTTCAATAATAATTTACAAGGTAAATATGTAATGAGTAATTTTACTTAATTTCAACAAGCTATTTACCACACTATAAATTAAGCATGCATGAACATAAAGTAAGGAGATAGAGATAGAGAAATTGACACCGTGATTTTTACGAGGTTCGGTAACTCCTACTCCTCGGCTCAAAGAATCCCCTTCCTCGAGACTTTCCCGATCCTCACACTATGGCTCTTCCTTTAATAGGTGGAATAAAAAAACCTTTACAAAAGAGCTAACTAGCTCTTCACACAATCAAGAGAACAATCCTCCCTTGATACAATGGGCTTCACTCACCCAAGATCACAAATTTGTGTATGTAATCAATATATCACTCAAGAAACAAAAACACTCAAAACCCTAAGGTTTTTATGGAAGATAGATCAATATAAGCTCAAGTGTTTTTAGGTGATATTTCAAGAACTCAAGATATATATATTCTCACAATATATTTTCAATAAGAGAATAATCACAAAGCTTGAGTTTAAATCTTCAAAATGATGGGAATGAAAAACGAGATTTTGATATTTCTTGCTATCAAAATTTTTCCCGAAAGTGCTTGAGAGAAAATAGTAAATGAATGAATTTTTAGAAAAATTTCTCACACAAGAACCTTGGCATTTTTAATCCATATCTCTTTCTTTATATAGTGTAACACTAGGGTTTGGAGAGTGTATCTCACCCTAGACAATATGGAGAGTAGGACCTGAAAATCTGCAAGCAAAATCATTTCTTTTTGGGCAAAAATATTGTTTAGAAATACTTTTCCTTAAAATCCTGAAGCACCCAGTCGATTGCCTACCGGCACCCAGTCGACTGCCTCCATGCAAAGATTTAAAATATTTTCCCCAACGGCTATGGTCAGTCGACTGCCTCAAGAAGGACAGTCGACTGCCTCATGAGTCAGTCGACTGCCTTGTACAGGCCAGTCTACTGCCTCAGGCAATAAAAAATGTTTATAACTCACTGGTTCATCCAGTAGGCTTGGCCCTAGGCCAGTCGACTGGGTGACTCCAAGAAATTGTTCAAGGTCCGTTTTTGATCCGTTTTTTGAGTTCGTTTGTTAATTACTTAAGCTTATAAGATCAATCAACGCATAAGATACCTTGTTACAATATTCTCAACCCGACCTATCTACCCCAGTTCTTGAGTCTAGCTTTTGTACTTTCTTTGTCCTTTTTGTCCTTCTTCGAGTATGTGCATGAGTTTCCTTATCGCTTGTCGCTTTTTGGTATTAATGATCTTTCCAAAACATTTACCTGTACTTGTTGAAACACTTAGCTCAAAGTCATATTAGTACCAAACACAGTTTTGAATGTTTTGTTAATATCAAAATAAGAGTTATTGTTTGAAATGGAATTTCAAAGCCAACAGTTCTTTCTCAAGAAGATCGACCAATGGAGTTCTTTAGTGAGAAGCTTATTGAAGCTAGGCGAAAGTGGACTATGTACGAGTTGGAGTTTTAGGCGGTGATTCGATCTCTTAAATATTAGGAGCATTATCATATTCAGAAAGAGTTCATGTTATACAGTGATCACCAGGCGTTGAAATTTATTAACACGCAAAATAGTATGAACCGCATGCATGCAAAATGGATATATTTTATACAAAAGTTTACATTTGCAATCAAGTATAAGTCGGGGCAACAAAATAAGGTAGCTGATGCATTGAGTCGTCAGGCTTCTTTGTTGACAACCGTAAGTTCTAAGGTTATAGGTTTCAGTACCTGAAAGAGCTGTATGAGGCTGATGCAGATTTTCAAGATATTTGGAGTAAGTGTCTCACACGACAACCTGCAGCTGATTTTCACATTTATGATGGATATCTATTTCGCGAAAATCAACTATGTATTCCACAGTCGTCGCTGCTGGAGAAAATTATTTGGGAATTACATAGTGGCAAATTGGGTGGACATTTGGGCCGAGATAAGACTATCGGGTTAGCGAAGAACGCTACCACTGGCCACAGTTGAAGCTCACTCAGCTTCCTGCACCGACATTGTTCACATCTCTGCAATTATCCTTGCCATATTGGCAAGTTTGTGCAAAAGTGCCTAGTGTGCCAAACTGGTAAATGGCAAATGCAAAATACCGGTTTGTATACTCCATTGCCTGTACCTGAAAATATATGGGAGAATTTAAGCATGGATTTTGTGTTTTGCCTTCCTCGCACTCAAAGAAGTATGGATTCTATTTTTGTGGTGGTTGATAGATTTTCTAAAATGGCTCACTTTATTCCATGTCATAAGACCTCGAATGCAAGTCATGTGGCTAATTTATTTTTTTGAGAAATTGTAAGGCTGCACGGAGTTCCTAAGTCTATTACTTCCGATCGGGATGTTAAATTCCTTAGTCACTTTTGGAGAACATTATGGAAGAAATTTGATACTTCGTTGAACTACAACAACACCAGTCATTTGCAGACAGACTGACAAACAGAGGTGGTGAATCAAATATTGGGAAATATGATTAGGTGTATTTTTGGGGATAAGCCAAAGCAATGAGACGTATCCCTACCTCAAATTGAATTTGCTTTCAATTGTATGCCCAACCGATCCACAGGGAAGGCACCGTTTGAGATTGTCTTCACTAAGGCGCCAAAGCATTCCTTAGATCTGGTTCCATTGCCTAAAATTCCGGGTTTTAGTATCGCAACAGGGAATATGGCAGAAAGGGTTCAGAAAATATAGTACGAAGTCAAGCAGAATTTGGAACAGACTAATGCAAAGTATAAGGAGGCAGTTGACAAACATAGGCGAGCTAAAGTATTTCAAGTAGGTGATCTTGTCATGGTGTACTTGCGCAAATCAAGGTTTCCATGCGAGAATTTATGGGAAGCTATCCAAACAAAAATATGGGCCACTGCGGATTACACGAAAGATTAACGACAATGCTTATGTGTTAGAGCTCCCAGATGATATGTCGATCTCGAATACTTTTAATGTGATAGATTTGTTTCCATATCATCCTCCTAATGAGCCTTTTTATCCAGTAAACTCGAGGGTGAGTTCTTCTAAAGTGGAGGGGCTTGATGTAGGACCGTAGGCTACATCTTAGTTCTAAAATTTTCTTTTAGTTATAATTTTTATTTTTCTTTTATTCTCTATCTTTTAGTTTCCTTTTAGGACTAGGTTTCCAGTATTATGAGATTTTCTAGATTTATTAGTTTTCTTTTAAAATAAGTTTTCTTGTTCACCAAGATTAGGCCCATGACCTATTAGGATTTCTTTGCCTATAAATACCATGTAATTGTAGAGAACCTATTCATTCAATAATAATATTCAAGAATTCTTTGCAAGTTTTTTCAAGTTCTTTCTTGACTTTGAAAATAACATGATGTAAAAAATAACATATTTTGCCCAATCAATGCTCTGCATGTAATGCAAATTTCAAACGTTTTATTCAATTTCCGGATACTTCTTTTACAACCAACACTTAAGGTATCCACCATTGAAAAAGGATGTCTGGAGTTCTTTCCATGCATACCTTTTCAATGTAATCCAAGGCTTAAATGTGATCAAAGGCTCAGCATGCCACTCTCCTTCGATACCTCCTCAAAGCTGACCAAAGACCGTAAGCCAACATCCTCCCCTACTTTAGGCTTACATAACTATTCCGTTTAAGGATAAATCCACACAAAAACCTGTAGTCATTGTAGTCACTAATCATTCTATTCCTTTATCTCTCACAAGGAATATACAATTGTTTCTACTAAGCGATGATCCATCATGATTCATGACAGTCTAGATTCATTTTATGAAGTCCTTGGAATCAAGATTTTCTAACAACCATAACTTACAAACATATTTTTCATCGAAATCGGAAAGAACATGAGACTAAGCACATTGTAGAAGGACAAACAAAGACAACAACTAACCCAAAAAAAAAAAAATACACAATAGAAGTGTACGAAACTGTATTCTAGCTTCAGTTGTATCATCCTAAAGTTTATACAGCATTGGGATTAGAGTTACAAGCACTTCCTTCTCCTTTAGCCATCGCTTATTCCATATTTTCTTTCCCAAATCAGCATTAACTTGTAACCGTACATGAGTAAGAAATATAAAACTACAGAGAGCAACACCACCAATAAAAAGCTAAAAAGCAACTACTAAGGAATATGTAATCCTTCTGAAAGAATTTGATATTGACCTATATGGAAGGCCCTTGGACATCCACACAAAGCAAAAGATTTCCACCATCTGCACAGATGATACATAGATCATCATTGTCCTTGGCAGCTTTCACACGTCCTTTTAATAGAGATATTTCCAACTCATGGAGAGACACCCCATTAGATGTATAAATATATCCATAGCTGCAGAAAAATTAGCATTTTATTTTTATTTTTGTAAGAGTGCAAACAAGTACTAAGAACCCAAAAACAGTAACAGTACATTCTGTTAGTTCCATACCTGTATATTCATAGCCTCCACTCATGCATGCCAAGGCTGCCGCATGCATCCACCATCACCATCAACCATCAACCTCAACATCACGCATACTTCTACAGTGAAGTTAAGAATGGTTGCGATCACGCTTGGAGTTTTGGCCGATTGTGCTCACGCGTGAAGACGCAGCCCACGCCTGTTGTTGAAGTATTTGTTTGTATCCTATCCTTCACCTGCTATATATATGGGCAGTGTATGAAGATGTAAATACATAAGTGAAAAGTGTAAAACAGAGTGATACACGAGTGTATGATTTGTGAGAGAGAGAAAACCACAGGTTGTACTGTGATGTTGTAAAAGAGAGAGTTGTGAGGTTTAGAGAAATACTTGTATCCTCCCTCATTCTCGGTTTTGTTTCAAACCGAAGATAGTGAAGCCTCTCAAAGTGGACGTACCCAATTATTTGGGGAACCACTATAAATTTGGTGTCTATTGTGTATGTGTGTTTGAGTTTGCTCATGGTTTGGACCCAATAAAGTGGTATCAGAGCCATTAAAGTTCAACATAGTCGAAACTTCTAACTCTATTTCGAGCCATTCCAGAGATCAAATCACCACACCACCCACATTTTCAGGCGACCTATCAAACGAGGAAGAGTTTCCCGTCGAGCATCGCCGCCAACTCCACCGCACGCGGCCGCACGCACCGCCTAATGCTCGGCGCGTCAGCATCTCGGTGTCACGCGCCTCACACGTCGTCTACCTCTAGCGCGCGTGAGGCCCACGCGCAACACGCACCCCATGCGCCTCCAAGCTCAGCCACACGTGACGATCACGCGTACCCACGCGCTGACACGTCATTGATGATGTCAGCAAGGCTACCACATCACTACTGACGTCACAGCCTGCCACATGTGACCTTGCTGCTCTGCCACGTGTCCTGCCGCGTGGCACCAACTGCCCCTGCCATGTCACCTTCCACGTGTCACCCTGACACCTTGCCACGTGTCACTCTCTGCTATTGCCACGTCATCACCAACTTTGTAAAACTACAGTTTTGCCCCTCGCCGTTGTTTTGACTATTCCGGACTCATCCTAAGTCGGAATTGAGCTCAGTGAGAGGCAATCTTAAGGTTTTTGACCGTTCCGGACGCAACGGTACACTCCGTTTCGTGTGATTCCATGCTGAATATATCAAACAAGCCAGGAGGGCTTAAAGATTCCGTTTCATTGGACGATTCAGGATCCAAAGCGATGATCAGATTGACTGCAGCCAACTATTCATTGTGGAAGTCAAAGATGGAGGATCTTTTGTATATTAAAGATCTATGGAAGCCGATCAAAAGGACCGATGATGCACTTGACGGAAAATCGAAGGACATAACTGATGGAGACTGGACGATACTCAACCGAAAATGTGCCGCCCAAATCAGACAATGGATCGACAAAAGCATTTACCAAAATTTTGCCAACGACAATGATGCTTATGCTCTCTGGCAAAAATTAGAGAAGATGTACGCACGAAAAAGATCTCAGAACAAGGTAAATCTTTTGAGCCGTATGGTAAATCTTAAATACAAAGATGGCAAAAGTGTGTCAGAACACATGAGCGAATTCCAGGGGCTGTTGGATCAATTCAACTATATGAAAATGGTTTTAGAAGATGAGATGTAAGCAGTATTCCTATTACACTCTCTTCTGAAAAGTTGGGATACGTTAGTTGTCTCTGTAAGCAACTCAGCTCCAGATGGAATAATTAACATGGAAATGGCGAAAGATAGAATGCTGAACGAAGAAGCAAGAAGAAAGGAAGAAGGATATCATCCGGAGTCAGAAGCTCTTGTCACTGAAAGACGAGAAAGAAAAGAATGGCGCGGTAGAAGCAAAAGCAGAAACCATCGCAATCAGACACAACATCGTGGGCGATCAAAGTCTACCTTCAGAAGAGACAAAACCTGTTATCACTGCGGCAAGCCAGACCATTTTATCAGAGAATACAGAAAGCTTAAAGCCGAACAGTCTGGACAACAGACAAGAAATAGAGGTGAAAAAATTACCTCCGAAGCAGCAGCCATAGCCGGAATATGGCTCGTCATCGTTCAAGATGATGATTGTGTCAACTTCACATCCGAAGATTCTACCTGGGTTATTGACTCAGGTGCTTCCTGTTACGTCACTTCAAGGAAGGATATGTTCACATCCTACACCAGTGGTGACTTCGGACTTATGAAGATAGGGAACCAAGGAGCATCTAAAATTACCGACAGAGGTGATATTCTTTTGGAAAGCAGCAATGGATGCAAACTACTCCTCAAAGATGTGAGACATGTTCCAGATATTCGTCTCAACCTTATCTCCACCGGCAAGCTCGATGATGAAGGCTACAACAGTCACTTTGGTGATGGTAAGTGGAAGCTCACCAAAAACAATCTTGTGGTGGCCAGAGGAAAGAAGACCAGCTCGCTCTACACAACTCAAGCAAAACTGTACAGAGTTGAGGTGAATACGATGGAGAAAGAAATCCCCACCGAGTTATGACACAAAAGACTCAGTCATATGAGTGAGAAAGGACTCAAGATACTTGCCAGAAAAGAACTCTTACCTGGAATGAAAGGTACTCCATTACACACCTGTGTCGACTGCATCATGGGGAAATAACACAGAGTTGCATTCCGCAGTTCCCCTCCATCTAGAAAACCAGACATTCTAGATCTCGTACACACGGATGTTTACACTATGCAAACCAGAACTCATGGAGGTGCCCTCTATTTTGTCACATTCATTGATGATCATTCCAGGAAGTTATGGACCTTAGCCTTGAAAAATAAAGACCAGGTGCTGGAAGTGTTCAAGCAGTTCCATGTAAAGGTTGAAAGAGAAACTGGAAAAAGGCTGAAGTGCGTACGTGCAGACAATGGTGGCGAGTACAGAGGACCATTCGAGGAATATTGCAGAAGATTCGGCATCAGACTCGAAAAATCAGTGCCAAAAACTCCTCAACATAACGGCCTTGCAGAAAGAATGAACAGAACCATCTGCGAAAGGATCAGCTGCATGTTATCTAATGCCAAGTTGTCAACTCCTTTCTGGGGTGAAGCAATGAGAACAGCGGTTGACTTAATCAACCTATCTCCCTCAGTTCCATTAAACGGTGATGTTCTAGAGAAAGTATGGAGAGGGAAAGATGTTTCCTATAAACACTTGAAGGTGTTTGGCTGCAGAGCATTTATCCACATCCCCAGAGATGAAAGATCCAAGCTTGACGGAAAGGCCAAACAGAGCATCTTCCTGGGATATGCCCATGAAGAGTTTGGTTACAGACTCTGGGATCCTATCAACAAAAAGGTCATCAAAAGCAGAGATGTGGTATTTTTTGAAGATCAGACCATTGAAGATCTTGAAAAACAGAAGAAATAAAATCCACCTGAAGAGTTACCAGCTAACCTAGACCCGGTTCCTTCACCGGGAGCAGAAAATGATCAGGGAGCTATACAAGGAGATCCAGCTGATGACAGTGCAGAACCAGAACCAGTTACATAAGAAAATCCGGTTGACACTCAAACAAGGAGATCTTCCAGAGAGCGACAACAGAATCGCAAATATTCCTCCGCAGAGTACGTGATGCTTAGTGACGGGGGAGAACCAGAGAGCTATCAGGAAGCTGTTGCAGACAGTAAAAATGCGGAGTGGATTAAAGCCATGCAGGAAGAGATGAAATCATTGCATGAGAACCACACATATGACTTGCTCAAGTTACCGCAGGGAAGGAAAGCTCTCAAGAATAAATGGGTATTCAAACTGAATTCTGAAGAAAATAATCCACAACCAAGGTACAAGGCAAGACTGGTTGTGAAGGGATTTGGTCAGAAGAAGGGCATTGATTTTGAAGAAATATTTTCACATGTGGTGAAAATGTCCTCCATCCGAGTTGTTCTTGGCTTGGCAGCCATCTTAAACCTAGAAATCGAACAACTGGATGTAAAGATCGCATTTCTACATGGTGATCTGGATGAAGAAATCTACATGGATGAACCTGAAGGATTCAGAACCAGAGGAAAAGAAAATCTTGTGTGCAGATTGAGGAAAAGTCTCTATGGGCTCAAACAAGCACCAAGACAGTGGTACAAAAAGTTCGATTCATTCATGGACCAGAATGGGTACAACAGAACCACTGCAGATCACTGTGTATTTGTCAAGAAATTTCCTGACAGAGATTTTATCATCCTCTTGCTATATGTCGATGATATGTTGATCATTGGCCATGACAGTAGCAAGATCAACAAGTTGAAGAAAGAATTGAGCCAGTCATTTGATATGAAGGAGTTGGGACCGGCAAAACAAATCTTGGGAATGCAGATCTCTCGAGACAGACAGAAACACAAGCTCTGGTTATCTCAAGAAAGATATATCGGCAAAGTTTTTGAAAGATTCAACATGTGCAAAGTAAAACCAGTCAGTGCTCCACTTGCAAGCCACTTCAAGGTGAATATGAAGCAGTGTCCTTCAAGTGAGACGGAAAACCAGAAATGAAGAAAGTGCCTTATGGTTCAGCGGTTGGCAGCTTGATGTACGCCATGGTATGTACGAGGCCTGATATTGCTCATGCAGTTGGAGTTGTCAGTAGGTATCTGTCAAATCCTGGAAAGATCCATTGGGCAGTAGTGAAATGGATCCTCAGGTATCTTAGAGGAACTACCAATATTTGTTTATGCTTTGGTAGTGGTAAACCTTTATTGGAAGGTTACACAGATGCAGACATGGCCGGAGACAGTGACTCGAGAAAATCCACATCAGTGTATCTAATCACTTTTGTAGGGGGAGTAATTTCTTGGCAATCCCGATTACAAAAGTGTGTTGCCTTATCCACCACAAAAGCTGAGTATAATGCAGTAACAGAAAGATGCAAAGAGATCCTGTGGATGAAGAAGTTTCTTCAAGAATTGGGATAAGAGCAGGAAAAGTATGTCATACATTGTGACAGTCAGAGTGCTATTCATCTTAGCAAAAATTCTACCTTCCACTCAAGGTCAAAGCACATCGACGTCAGGTATCACTAGATCCGTGATGTGCTAGAAAATAAACTTCTACAGCTAGAGAAGATCCACACAGATGATAATGGATCAGATATGATGACCAAGAGCCTGTCCAGAGAAAAGTTGGAAGTTTGCAAAGAAGAAACTGGTTTAACACCAGCCCCAAATTGGCAGTGAGGGGGAGATCAGTTGAAGACGTTCTCTTCCGATTGGTATGGAAGGGGGAGAATTGTTAGTTCCATACCTATATATTCATAACCTCCACTCATACATTCCAAGGCTGCCGCATGCATCACCATCATCATCAACCATCAACCTCAACATCACGCATGCTTCTACAGTGAAGTCAAGAATGGCTGTGATCACGCTTGGAGTTTTGGCCGATTGTGCTCACGTGTGAAGATGCAGCCCACGCCTGTTGTTGAAGTATTTGTTTGTATCCTATCCTTCACTTGTTATATATATGGGCAGTGTATGAAGATGTAAATACACAAGTGAAAAGTGTAAAACAGAGTGATACACGAGTGTATGGTTTGTGAGAGAGAGAAAACCATAGGTTGTACTGTGATGTTGTAAAAGAGAGAGTTGTGAGGTTGAGAGAAACACTTGTATCCTCCCTCATTCTTGGTTTTGTTTTAAACTGAAGATAGTGAAGCCTCTTAAAGTGGACGTACCCGATTATTTGGGGAACCACTATAAATTTGGTGTCTATTGTGTGTGTGTGTTTGAGTTTGCTCATGGTTTGGACCCAACACATTCCAAGGCCCTTTTTATAACCCCGGAGCAATTTCTGCCAATAAGAAAGATGCCACTTAGTATATGCTGAAGGACGTCTAGAGGACTTCGAAGCCAAAGTTAGTTTCAGTCGACTTAAATAACAACGATAAAAGCATGTCAGAAGAGGAAACCAAAATTTCCAGCAATATATAAACCAAAATTTCTAGCAATTATTTCTCCTCAACGCAATCCACGAAAATAAAAAACTTACTTGATGGACCTCAAGGGCACTGACTTGTGCTACCCAATAATCTCCTTCCTTCTGAAGAGCATTTTCAGTACCACCAATTGGCTCTCCCATAATTGAAGCAACCTGTGCCAAACTAACCCCACTGTCCATTTCACATATTGGTGTTGCCACATTAATTGTACGTCTTACATCACTATATCGAGGTAAATACAATGAGTTATAGAATTCGCCTAAGAGGGTACCTTCTTGCGTTATTTTTCTTCGAAGATCACATGTTTGAAATGGGAAACAACCTCTTTGCATGTGGTAGTAAAGTGACATAAATCATACCATCTCTAAGCCCAACAATGGGGATTTTACCTGAGACATGTTAAATACATTTCAAAAGTTTAGTACACAATATATATGATCTGGTTAACTATGATTTGTAGTTAGAAATGGCAACATGGCAGTTCGGTACAACTTTTATTACTTTAGTATATTGTCCCATTGTTCTTAATCTAAGGGGGGAGAGATAGAGATAGGATCTATTTGATTCTCTTTTCTAATAAAGAGTTATGATGTCAAACAACTAAAATCCAAAACCCATAGATACAAAATATTATTTGATATAAATTTTCTAGAAACTCAATTTCAAAAACTCAACTAAAATATAAATAAATAAATCTATATGAAAACGAATTTTAATTTTATGAGATCGTAAAAACCTAATTTAGGAAATCAAATTAAACAAGACTAATACAATCTCTTATTTCAAAACATGAATTTTCCTTTATGAGATCGCAAAAAACCTAATTTAGAAAATTAAAAGAAACAAGACCAATAAAATCTCTTATTCCAAAATGAACTCATAATGAACTTATTTCAAGGATCAAATTAAGAAAAAATCCAATTGGGCACATGTAGCATGAAATCATAGTAATTAGAAAAGTTTATAACTAGGAGTGAAACACGATATGAGAGAGAAATCAATAAATAGAGATACCATTGTAGAAAAAAGTTACATACTGAGTGGGCTTTGAGTAACTGACTGTTAGGAATAAATAGCCTCATCGAAGATTACCGACCAGAGTGGCAAAGAATAGGAAAGTGTGTGCACCGTGTGTGCTGCCACAGGATGTTAGGACAGAAGGGGGGAGGGGAGGGGTTGAGATTGAGATGTTTAGAGGGTGATATGAGGTGTGATGAACCTTAGGCTTTGCACTAGTAAGATGGGAAAGGGTATACGCTGTGGGGTGATTTGTTTTTTTTTTTTTTGGGGGGGCGGGGGGGTGTTGAGATGTTTAGATGGTGGATGATTTGAAGAGTGATGAACCCTAGGCTTCCATCTTATATAGGCAAAGCACGGGTAAAAGGGGGAAGAATTTGCGCCCCACCCCTGTGTGGGCAACGAATAGGAAAATGTGTGCTCCGTGTGTCCGCCGTGGAGGTTGGTGGTGGCAAGGGAGGGGGTGTTAAGATGTTTAAAGGATGGGTGATACAAGAAGTGATGAACCCTATGATTTTATCCTATATATAGGAAAAAATCGGGTAAAATGATACTCCTTATGTCCCAAATTATTAGTCCCTTTTGGGGAATCCAACTTATTGTGATAGTGAATGAAAAACTAATTTTTCCCTTGGTCCCACCAAGTGATGTGATGGTTTGTAGTTTATATATTTCATAACTTGATTACTTGAAGGTTAAATTGGTAAATTAACCAAATAAAGAGCACTGATTTTCTAATTGGGACACTTATTTTGGGTAGACCGAATAGGGAATGTGGACACTTAAATTGGGATGGAGGAGTAATATATTTGCATAACATGGACGTAGATTGAAAAGACGAAAATGGAACCAACTAGGATTAATTTTAGATCCCAAACTTGTCATTACCTTAAAAAATAACATAATTTTATTATCATAATTCTTGCTCTAATCGCATATAAATAGTGACATATTAATTCTCTCACCAATATTTTTACCGTCCCTTTTCATTTTCCTCACTTGTTAAGCATGCTTCTATAATATTCTTTTCCCCCTTTATCGAGTGTAAATGATGACATTGTCCCATTTTATTCTAGATGCATTAAGTCTATTTGAAGTGTGGTCTACATGGATATAATTAGTTGGAATTTATGGTTAATAGTCCTTCTTATCCCAAATTTGTAAGCACGACTTTATTTTTCATTCTTTAGTATGTAATTAAGAACCCCCCCCCCCCCCCCCCCCCCCCCCCCCCCCACACACACACAATGATAGCGTTGGACCTCCTAAAATACATTGCCTTTTTCCCCTCTAATAGAGCGTAAATGACAACATTGTCTCAGTTCATTCTAGATTCATCGAGTCTATTCTAAGTGTCATCTACATGGATATAATTAGTTGGAATTTATGATTACAATGTATATCAGTTCATTCTACATTCATCGAGTCTATTCTAAGTGTCATCTACATGGATATAATTAGTTGGAATTTATGATTAATTCATATGCATTGTATTCCCCCTCTTTGATTGAGTTTGAATGACGAAATTGTCTCAATTCATTCTAGATGCATCGAGTCTATTTTGAGTGTGGCCTACATGAATATAGTTAACTGGAATTTATAGGTAATAGTAGTTTTTATTGCACATTTCGAAGTATGGTTTTATATTTCATTCTTTTTCAAGCGTTGATAACTTTATTTTTATTTTCTTTACCAAAATAGCATTGGACCTCTTAAAATATGTTGTCTTTTTCCCCTTTGATTGAGTGTAAATGACGACATTATCTCAGTTCATTAATGATGCATCGAGTCTATTCTAAGCATCATCTACATGTATATAATTAGTTGAAATTTATGGTAAAGTATAATGCATTGTCTTCTCGCCCATGTCTTTTATCCCTCAGATCGAATGTAAATGACGACATCGTCTAGTTCATTCGAAGAAGAGGGAGTCTATTCCAAGTGTGGTTTACATGGATAATTAGTTGGAATTTATGTTGAATAGTTATTTTTATCGCACAATTTTAAGCATGATTTAATTTTTTGTTCTTTATCATGTAATTAAGTATTTATATTTTTTCCCCATAATAACAATAGGGTTGGACCTCTTAAAAATACACATAATCCACCACTATGAAAGTTGTCGATCCCTCCCAAATTCTTTTTCATTAATAGTTGAGTTTGTTTATACACTTATATTCACATATATATATATATATATATATATATTCTATTATGGGTTGTTTCTATTTCTCATATCTACATTAAACATGTGTTCATAACAACAATATTCCTTCTTGTTGACTCAAGATTTTCCACCATGGGTAAACATGACATTTTGATGATAACAAACCATTGAATGTGGTGAATTTAATGTCTACTTGAGTTATGCTTAATAGGTTATTGATTAAAAAGATAAAATCAAGAGAGCTAGTGGATCCATGAGAAGATCAAGCAAAGGTGCTTAGAGCTCAAAAGACATTGGAGACAAGGATGGAGACATCAACCCAAAGCTTAAAGAAATTGAAGATCAAAGAAATGGGTAAAATAGTCTTGGGTGAGTGCTAGATTAAATGTAAAGTTATTTTTAAAATAACTTATTTGAAAGCTCAACTCTTGACCATTTAGCATATAGGATCATGCATATCATTCATGAGTCCTTGCATCATTAGCATTAGACTATGAACATCATTTAGTCTTTGCTAAAGTTGAGTTAGTTCAAGCTTTCATAAGCTATGGAAGAACTCCACAAAGATGTTGTCCTAGAACCATTAACTTAACTCATATCACTTGAAATGGATTCTAGATGCATATTAAAGCTTTGAACAAAATTGTTAAACAATGAAAAGCTTTTGTCTAATATTGAGAATTTGTTTAAATTGGAAACATATTTTATGATCTCAATATTGACTTTAGACATTTCAAGGACCTGAATAAGTTTCTAATACATCCTAGGAGTGTGTCTAAGTCATTTCGGAAAAATCCCAAAAGATTTCACAAAAAACCATGAAGTGGGTTAGAAGTTTGAAATGAAGCATCATATTCAAACGACCATATAGCACTCAAAAATGGGTCAAATGGAGTGATGAAAAAGCCTAAAATAAAGAGCTTGAAGTCTTCTTTCCAAAAAGCTAAAGAAATTCTTTATCAGAGTTACGAAACTCGACTTATGACCAAAAGCGTGAACTATGTTAAAACTGGGTAACCACCCAGTCGACTGCCTGTTGACCCAGTCGACTGGGCCAAGAAGGCTAGTCTATTGGCTGAGTCAGAGAGTTACAAATAAATTTCGGAATGAATTTTTGAAGACCCGGCTGACTGCCCCAAAACACCCAGTCGACTGCCTCATCCGGAATTTGAATTCTAACGGCTAGTTTCGGAACCAAAGTGTTCCAAAACTTCCCCAAACACCCCCAAACGGCTATATTGTGTTCCTATACTATATATATGCCTTATATGAGCCAAAAATGGTTAAGATAAGAGAGGGAGATAGGAGTATGAAAGATCTATCATTTGTGCTTCAATTTTGAAATTATTTTTGGGTAAAAAACTCCTACATGAATCACCACATGAGCATTATTCATATTTTATTCTTGTGATTCATTCTTCATACTTGAGTTGAGATTTTCAATTGAGTATTTCATTTATGACTCTAAGTATGTGAGGAAGTGAGCTTTGAATTTCTATATCCATCTATTGAGAGATATTGTTGTACACTCAAATTCAATTCTTATTCATTTGAGAGTGAAAGTCCAAGAAGTTGTCTTGGCATGGGAATGGCTTGTTGAAGCTTTGTAAAGGTTTCTCTCAACCTTAAAAAGAGAGGATTTGGTTGGCTCTCCACCCACAAGAGTGAGCAATGGTCGGCTCTTCACCCGGAAGCAAGAGTGTTCGAAGATTGGCTCTCCACCCGCAAGAGTGAGCAAGGTTGGCTCTTCACCCGGAAGAAGGAGCGTGTAAGGCTTTGCTATTGACCCGGAAGAATGAGGCATGTAAGGGATTGCTTATCCCCGGAAAGAGAAGCACGATAGTGGAATCCTTGAGAGGTTATCTCAAGGCATGGAGTAGACCAAAGATTTGGTCGAACCATGTAAAAATCTCGGTGTCTATGGTGTGCATTTTCTCTAACCCTTATCTCTTTATTTTAAAATAAATTTCCATTTATAATCTTGAACTTTATATATATCAATGCTATGGAATTGCTTGTGGTTGTGTATCAATGAAGAGGTTAGGAAAATGCATAGTTGAAATGAATTAAATTGTGATCATGATTGGAATATAGCTTAGACTACTATCTCATTTAGATATAATCCATGTGCACACCAAGTGTTTGATAAAATTCATATTCAACACACCTTAGCATAAAATGTTCATATGCACCCCAAGTGTTTGACGAAATGCATATTCAATATAAGATTCTAATTGAAAGTTTATGTATGAACTCAATGGTTGATAAATTTTCATAAACTCTACAAGACATTCCTGATGACTAATAACACTTTGCATTATGTCTTTATAAATGAGAAAAGTGCTATAACATGCTTAGTTGAATTGCATACTTGGGTGCATGAATTATTTCCTATTCTACTTGATTCCATTATGCATATAATTGGTAATGCAATTCATTGTTTATGATTCAAAGTATGAATTGAGGTAGACACTTAAGATATCATCTTATTCACTATGTGTTTGACTAGAGCTCTACAAAGATTATTTTTGATAAAACAAAGTCAAACCGAAAAAGTCTCAAAATTTATAATTGACCTTATTCACCCCCCCTCTAGGTGTCAATATGTGGCCAACACTTCTTTTGATAAGATTGAATGTGAGCATATGCATATAGCTCATGTACAATGCTAATGTCTATTCCAAATACCTACATAGGCTACTTAGATATCATGTTTTCATTCTACACTATTACATTTTCTGATTAACTCTATCAAGGTTAATTTTTGTCTCCCTTGTTCACCAACAAAATATCAATTTTTTTTAACTCCATCTAAATTCAGAAATAAATAAATTATAGTGTCTTCCAAAACCATATAAAAAATAAGAGTCGAAGATATTGACAAAAATAAAGATGAATCAAAATCAAATCATGTATATGTATATCTATATGTATATCGGTATACATGGGCAGAGCCAAGGTTTAAATTCAAAGGGGAGCAATGTAATAACAAAGAAAAAAAAGAGTAAAAGAATAAAGAGAAGAATAGTGTGGAGAAGGAAAACGTTTTGAGAAGACCTATAGTATGAAAAAAGAAACAAAGAAAACAAAATTAAATAATTTGAAAAAATATCAATTAGAGATTGATTTCAGATGGAAAGTTATACTTGTTTAACAAAAATTAAGGAATCTTATTACTAAATATAAATGTATTTTATACAATTCAATAATTCGAAGAGGGACATCATACAAAATTACCCTTATCTATTAGAAATAGGGTAAAGTGCAAAAAAAACCCCTCAAGCAAGAAACCCCCTCAACTACAAAAGGAGCAAAAAAATCCCTCAACTATCAATATAAGGGCAATGTACCCCTCCACAAGATTTTCGAAGGCAAAAATACTATTTTACCCTTACAAAAATAAAAAATATTTATAAAATTCAAAATATATAAAATTAAAAAAAAGTATAAACTTCGAAATAAATATATAAACTTCGAAAAAAATATAAATTTTGAAAACAATATATAAAATTCAAAAAACATATATAAAATTCGAAAACAATATATAAAATTCAAAAACATTTATAAATATTGAAACAAATATATAAATTTCGAAAACATCATATGAATTTCGAAAACATCATATAAATTTCGAAAAAAAATACATATTTCGGAAACATATATATATATTGGAAAAATATATATAAAAAAAGACAACTAATTGATGTTAGTTGTAAGTAGTTTGATTCATTTCATTAGAAAAGATATGATATTTTACTAGTATATATATTTTTTTGAAATTTATATATTTTTTTTAATTTTGTTTTTCGAAATATATATATATTTTGAAATTTATATATATAATTCAAAATTTTTATATATTTTTTGAAATATATATTTAAATGTAGAAAAATTAAACAACAATTGAATTAAAATCGAATGCCTTTATTCCTCACTTGGCCATGTATTTATACACAATTTTGTAGATGGGTCCAGGCCCATCTACCTAACTCATCAATCCCTTAAATCATGTAATTTGATATACTCCCTTCTATCTTGGCCTTTATCCTCCCATATATGGGACTAATCTCTAACTTGTAAACCACATATTTTCTAGAAGCTACTATGGGCCAGGCCCATTGGTCCTTGCTTATGGCCCAACCTTATTGGATAATTTTGACTATTACACAGGCCCCTGAGGTTATGGATCTATGGGTCACTCCATGGCCCATGACCGACCACGGCCCATGATTGAATGTAAATGTACATATATATGCATAGTGTATTCCTTGGAAATGATGTTGATGACCTGGCTGATTGTTTAATTCTGAGTAGTTGAGACATCATTAAAATTTGAAAAAGAACGGCTCACACTTCCTCAATTTTCGCACCTTGACAGCAGGAAAGACGGCGCACGTCCTTCAGAATTCACGCACGACTCTTGGTTTGCCTCTTAGTCTTTATAAATTCACTATTGGTCACTTCATTTTTACATCTTCAAACTGTAGCTCTTTCTCTAATCATTTCTCCTCTCCTTACTTGTTCTTGCAACTTCAAGCCGGAAAACTAACAGATTCTCGTCGGAGTAGTCATAAGCTTTTTGCAGGACTTCCTACCGTTACCTGTTTTCTGATCTGCGTAAGTTTGATAACACTAAATTTTAATTTTCTCTCATCTCTACCCCCCATCTGTCTCTTCTACCTACTTGAGAACATGTGAGGGAGTGATGACACTAGGTCCGTAGACAAGGTTGTTTTGTCTTCTGGTACTGACCCGGAGACCCTCAGTAGCAATAGCCCCTATTATGTTCTTCCAGAGACTTCCCCATCTAGAAAATTTCCTCTTAACACTAACCTCCCAAGCTCATCAGTAAATCCAGAAGTGTTTGACGAAGTAGGCTCCTCTGATGATGAGGACCTTGCGAATCCTTCTGTCCCCAAACCCTTCATAGTTGCCCCTTTTAAGGGAAATTCCCGACCTGAAGTGGACGTCAAACTTCTTCGGGTCAAAGCTAGAGTGCCCGGTGATGTGTTTCTGGCCCCTTAATCACATAATTTAGACTTTTCCAAGAGTGAGGGAATCGAACCAGGTAACATCCTTCTATCGGTGGTTCATTTCAAAGTACTAAGATTCCCCCTTCATCCATTCTTCCCTTATGTTCTTTTCATGTTGGGGTTGCACCCTCTCCAACTTAACCCGAATAGCTTTAGGATGCTCGCCATGCTCATTCTATATAATAGAGATTTAGACCTTAACTTAGGCCTAGCTGACCTACTTCTTTGCTACTTTTTCAGAATGCCAGAGGAAGCAGAGGTAGGTATAACCTTTTCCTTTCCAAGGTCGGGGCATATGTTCTGATAAGGAAAGATCTGATAAGGGTGGAAAGGAGAGAATGGTAGTCCTCAATGGCAACTGGTTCTACCCATTCTCTCTGACATACTCGATCCCTAGAGTTTTTGGCCCTATTCGACTTCCCATCTTCCACCCCCTTCAAAAAGGCACGTGTTTTTGTGAGTTTTGCGATTTACATCGGGGGGATTATGCATATAGATTTCTCGGCTATGAGGACAGTGAGATACCTCCAGCCCTTATGAAAGAACACTTTGCCCTTCTGAAAGCCAAGATCTGAAGCAATGTCAAATCTGCTGATGAGCTTTTAACTAAAGCCAATCTGGAGATGATATCTAATTTGGGCATTGCTGTTGATAGGATGGATCTTCCCCTGAAGCCCTTGTCTGCCAGATGTACTCAGGTCCCCGAAAGATCTAGTCCAATTGATTCCATACCGCTTTCTTCAGCACCCCCGATGCCTCTGGTATGCCCAGTTGGGCAAAATCCTTAAGATCTTTCATAACTTCCTCCTGCCAATGCTCCAAACACACGATCCTGATCTGGTACTAGTAGTATAATGGCTAGTAAAAGGCCCAAAACCCAAGTTGTCGAGGCTTCAACAAGTGACCCTCCCCGGGCTCAGGACACTCCCCGTGCCGTTATCCTTAGGAGCCCAAGTTTGTCCTTCCTGACGGATCTCCCATCTGTTCAGATCATACCACGTTTGACAACACCGAGGCACTCCATGTGATGGCCAAGGGGGTATTGACTCCTGCGGATAGGGCCCATCAGGCCAAAGTGATCAGGACTGAGTTACTTCAGAAGGGCCCTAAGATGGTAATGGAGGTAAGTTATTGTTATAATTTTACCTAGTCTTTTTTTTTTTCTCTTTTTCCTTCTTTTCTTTTAATATGTCATTCCTGTTTGTTTTGTCAGCTCCTCTACCCCATTCAATCTTACGACCAAGTCCTTGAGGCTGATGTTAAGGTGATAAATAGGCTTCTGACGGCCAACCACTAAGCAAGCGAGCACCGTATCACTCTAGCTAAGGAGGGCGATGGTCTTTGCTAGAGTGTTTCTGAGCACAAAAATTTTCTGGAGGCCGGAGAAGCTGAAAGGAGGGCTATGGTTGCTGAACTGACGGAGGCGAAGTGTAACACCCCATGTTATTTTCCCAAATTTCTGGAATTAATTCTGATTTGTTTTCGGTTTTGATGTCACTTGTTTATGACGTCATGGTTATTCTTAATATTTCACGTGTAAATTTTTCACGTTTAACATTTGGAGTTGAATGAGCGGTTGGACGAATATCTCATTGAGGACTTCGTGGACTGTCATTGGCAATTACATGACTTGTCGTGACCGTAGTGTTTCGGACTTAGTGAAACGTTGACGTGAGTTCTGGATTCGACAGCACGACTCTGTAATTGTCTCTTCGGTGACTTTGTGGGGTTTCTTTTTTGATTACGCTATTTAACGTGATATTTTCTGTTCGGATGTGGCTATAGGTTTACGTGGGCTTTAGTGCCGATTATGTGGATTTGTTTAGACGCTCGACATTTGGTGTTTCGATTGGGTGGCGACATGCTTAGTATGTCTGACGTTTAAGGCTCCGACGCTGTTATGCGAGTTCGGCATTTAGTGCGTTAGGGGTTCGTTGTTTTGTTTTCTCTTTATAACGGGATTAGTATGTGTTTCATGTGGTTGACGTGCCTTGTCTGACTGAAGTACTTAGTGTTTGTATATACGTGTTTTGTTTGTTTGGTTTGCTTATTTCTTCATGTTTCTAAGTGCTCATATATGTTGATGTGGCTTTACTTGATTATTTTTTTGGGTTATTTTCGTGCCCTAGTTATAAGTAGTATTCGATGGGTCTTGTATGTGCCCGGTGTTCCAGTAGTTTGATTTTGCACCTCGAATTATTTATCCTCGCTGGTATTATTTATCGAGCGACTCGTAGATTTTCCAGGTACGCGTGTCATAGTTTAGGAATTTTCTTATAATTTTCCCTTTATTATTATTTATTATTAATTCAGGCTAAATGATTTATTTTTGCTTTTCGAACTTGAGGCGGCGGGTTCTGAATTGTCATTAGCAGGAATCTTTTATTATTAATCTAGCGGATCGAGAATTTGGATTGATGGACTACGACCAATCTTTTATCGGAGTTGAGTTCGAGATTATTCTGTGTTTTGACTGTTATGTTTCGTACCTGGAGTGTTTATTTCGATTTATATTATTTATTAGCTATTCGTAGAGTTTACGGGCTTGCGTGATATTAATTGCAAGTCAATCGGATATTTATTACGGATTATTAAAGTTATTTGGCATATGTCGATATTCAGGGTATTTGCGTATTCGTTTAGGGATTTTACAGATAACAGTCCCTTTATTATTATTTATTATTAAATGGAGGTTAAATATTTTATTTTTGTGCGATACTCGACTCGGGGGATTTTTGAATTGTTTCCTTGCGAGGGTTTGAACCAGTGTTTTGGTGATTGGGTTTTTACCCCAAGCTAGTTATACTAGTTATAGTAATTATTGGGCGTCCCGTTTATTTTTTGGGCTTGTATGATTTTATTTGGGGGTTCCCAGTATATTTAGGGATTTATTGTATATATGTATATTATTAATTGGTAATATATATATGGGTATTTATAATATATAGATATGCTATATCATTTTGAGAGAGAGTTAGAATCGGCACCACTTTTCCACCCGCATCTTCTTCTTCCACCTTTTCCTTCATGCACAACAGATGTAACGACTTGCTTCTTCCCATCTCCTTTACGGGCGAGAGATTGTAAGATAGAGGGAGAAAGTAGGGAAAGAGAGTCGAGCTATGAGGATGAAGCTGGGAGGGGAGATTGCGACTGGGGTTCTGCGATCTAGCCTGGTGGTCGACGGCTGAGGTAGCAGCGACGGCGACTATGGAGGATCCTGGTGGCGCGGCGTGATGGAGGTAGTTTGCAGAGGTGGTGTTGCGAATGAGAAAGAGTGTTGGGGTTGCAATTTGAGCAATCTGGAGCAAGGTTGCCGAAGTTCAGAGGCGGCCATGGCTGAGCTTGATGGTGGTGGTCATGCGGCGACGTGGTAGTGACGGCGGCGCAATTCGCGCCTGTGATGGTGCACGAGTACCGAGTTCTGCTAGACCGAGTTGGTTGACTCAGTGCCGATTCGGGCTTCGTTTGGCTTGAAACTTTGAGGATAGCTTGTTTCCGATGTCGTACACGATATATCCGAATTTGGTGTGAAACCGTTGATCGGTTCACCGGGAATTTCATATTATAGGTACGGTTTTTCGGTTTGTTTTTTGTTAGATTTATTCAAAATTGTTAACCAATTGCTAATGGGCTTCGTATATATCGTATAGGTCGTCGAGATAGACGTTTCAGTATATTCAAAATAATTTTCGTGCGACTTTGGGCGGCGAGCACGATTCATAGTCGACACTGTTCACGATGGGACAGTTCGGGGCTGTTCTGTAAGCTTTAAAATAGGTGGGAATTTATATATATATATATATATATTCTTGTATATATACATATCTGACACTCACTAATAGTGCGTAGAAAACATTAATTAATCTCCGTTGTATGTTTATGGTTAAATAAAAATGTTTAATTAAATTCCTTGGGATAGACGAAAATCTAGGAATTTTGTAAAATTTATAAAATACCCATAGATGGATTAAAGGATGTCGGAATTGCAAATTTTTGTGGAGAAATTAAATAAATTATTTCTCGAAAAATTTAAAATAATTATAAACCTATTTAAATTAAAAATATGTTAGGTAGTTTAGTACCCTTTGAGATCGAAATAGGTTTATAGAAGGTATATGTGGACGTAGATCCGATTAATTGATTTTCCCCTATTATTTATATTTTATTGAAATTAAAAATATGTTAGGAGATCCACGAGAATGAGGGATGTTGAAAACTTAGACCTGATTTTAGTTCCCTTGTTGTTGATTGTTTTGTAAATTATAAAGAAATTAAATTGCGAATTTAAATTGTCTAATTGTCTCTAAGGTGGACTAAATTGAAAATAATTATTGAGAATTAAATTTAAAGTATGCTGGCATATAAAATCTATTAAGACTGGGTAATCGAGAACCCGAATATTTCTGTGATAAATGGAATTCATTTACTGTATAATTTAAATTATGAAGCATGCTTTATATGAGATTGCTTGGCTTTTATGCCATTTTATTGAGCATATTACATTCATATGAAGGCATTTTGTATTCATACAACACCATCGTATATATATTGTTTCGGTGCGAGTTGCATGCCTCATTTACATCATGTACATGTATGGATTGTTGGAATGTCGCAACAACTGGCAAGGGGTGGTTTAGCACCCAGGGAGCTAGTAACTCTCGATTCTCTAAACGTCGGGGGTGAGAGCTGGGCTTCATTCGCCAGTTCCTGGGTGGACTTGTGGTCTCCGCACTCTATTTGGCGATGCCCACCCTTCATGTTGTGGGTTTGTTGCCCCAGCAGTGAACGGTTTGGGATTCCTAGATATTTATTTCACCCTCTAGTGGTTAGGGTTGCATTGTCACTGCATTTACATTCATATTGAGCATTTATTTGACATGTGCTTATTTGTTATTATTACTTATTGATGTTGAGCATGTTATGTCTGAATCTTAATTAGAAACTTGTATTATTCTCTTGGGCGCTAGGGTGCGGTATTGGTGATTGGTATTTTAACCGTGGTTTAATTACAATGACAATTGTGAGCTTCCTAGTGTAAAGGAAACAGTGAAAACTTAAAGTGAAAAGGTAAACAGTGAAAAGTGGAATATTAAGAAGCCATGGTTGACGATTATCTTTGGTAGTTATGGAAAAACTAAGTGAAAGTGACCTTGGGGCGTAAGGGTTCCCCATATGTTAGGCTCTAGTTGAGATGGATAGCAATATATTGTGACTTAGTTGAAATTGTGATTTTGGCCACATAGGCCTTTGTGATTGGTGATTGGTGATTGGTGATTAATATTATCACAGGATGATTGATAGACCTCTCCAGTAGTGTGGAGTATTGGTTGAGTAAGGGTCGGATAGAGCTTATTATTTTGACCCGATTCCCTTGAGCATTGGTCTGTATATGAGATTATGGAGTGATCGGTACACTACTATAGTTGATATATATAAGAATGGTTGATTTGAGGTCTAACCGGGTATGATAGGTTAGCATTATTCTTTTTCTATGGACTAGAGTTGTTTTAACTCTACATATTATTCAGCACCACATCCGTAGTGGAATGTTGGACTATCCGGTGTCTTAAGGATCCATTGAATGTAAATTGAGGTACCCATAATGGTTTGAGTTGTCATACTCCCGAGTGGATGTTTGATAGTAATTCTAAGACAGATTGGCAATGTTTGAGGATGGTATTGATCATTTGTTTGTGGTATAGTGATATTGAGATCTTAGAGTATTGTGGAGATCTTATTGTGATACTGGTGGGATGGAACTGATTACCTTTTTGTGCATACATAAGGCACACTTTGTTTTTATAGTTTCCTTGCCTTAGTCTCGGGTAAGAGACATGATACTGATTTATGCACACGTAGTGCGATTCGTAGTACTTTAGGTGGGTTCGGAGGCATTAGAACTAAATAGATTTGACCGGGTCCTAACTTTTTCTTAAAAACTGGTTGAATCCTTCGGGGTTCAACGTTTTTCTTTAAAAACTCGAGGACTTCAGCATCCGTTTGGGACTAAATGACTCTGGTACCGCTTTCTTGTGCCTCAGTAGGCAGTATGAATTGGAGATTGACTTGAGATTGTTGAATCTGATCTAATGACAGAGTTTGTCTACTTAGGTTACTTTCAAGGAATATATGGTAGCAGTGTGAACCTACCTTATGACCACTAGTTGATTTTATAAATTCTCTTTACAATAGGAGGTCTTGGAGAAAATATCTTTTAAGTGAACGGATTATTTCACTTGTTATTGTGGATAAGATGACAGGTGAGGTTAGAATTATGAAAGTGAGAATCTCTAGGAATGATTTGATAGCAGTGTAGTGTAGGCGTTGTGGTTCAGTTGTGGGTGTGATTTAAGTTATTCCTTTTCGGCAGTCCTAGTGAGTGATCTATTTACCTCCTAGGAACCTTAGACAGCGTGCGAGGTGCATGGTATGACATATAGTTAGTCCTTGTTGCGTCTCTGGATGAAAGTGAAGTTTAGTTGGGTTGTCTTTAGGCCTAGGTGGCATGCTTAGTTATTTACAGGACGTTATATATATATATATATACATGGTGGTTTATATTTTTGTTGATCTGTAGTTCTTATGATATCCGTAGTAGATTTGAGGTTGTAGATGAAATTATTTTGGTGTCTCTGTTTGACGTGGGTGCCATATGAGACAGCTAAACGACCTAGGATAGATGCATGCACACGGGATGGTTAGCGTTTTCTAGATGCTTATGAGTGTGATGTTTTGATATTATGGTGAGCGCATGATGAGTGTGATGTAGCACGACATGCTCGGCGGCGGCGATACGGGTGATTTGGGGCGGTAGTTTTGTTCCTCCTTTCGTAGTCATACTTGTGTATTGTTCTATTCTCTTGGGAGCTAGGCTGTTGGCAGATTCCCTTGTGTTGTATCTTCAACCCATGTATTTATTATTTTGGGGTGCCATTGTATTTGTTCGGCACTTCCATTGAGTTTTATGTATTCTTATTTGAGCTTGGTGGCTTAGTCGGTATTTGTTGTTTTGGGGTGCCTATACCTTTTCGGCATCACCATGTGGTTTTCTTTATATTTTCATTTGAGCATTTGGGGCTCTATTAATTTTAGAGGGGTTGTGTAGAGGTATTGGTGTTCTTTTCCACTACCTCGGCCCTACTAGGTTTCTGGAATGTTGGGCTACGTGCCATTGATTCTATTTATGTTATTATGGGCAGGTTCTTTTGTTGTGTTACTTTTGGGTTGTCCGGATGTTCCATTTACAAACGGAACTCTTCTGGATTTTCGTTAGAATTTATTACTGAGTTTCTATCACTTAGGTGGCATGGGATACCTTGTATTCATTCTTATTCCATGTATTTTATTATTATTGTTGATTCAGTTGGTCGTTTTCTGTGACATCATACCTCGAGATTCGATGATTCTCGTGATTGGAGTCTCGGGAATAACGGGGTGTGACATGAAGGCTGCCTATCAAAAGATTGTTGTAGAGAAGGAAGAGTCAGATAACCTTTTGGCTCTTGAGTGATCTAAGGTGGAGATGTGCCGTTTGGGTGGGCTGGACATGTACCAACGGTACGTCACCATCTGTGATGTTCGATCGATCAAGGCATGGCGGGAGAGACATGAGATAAAGCACATTCTCGTGGTAGATTGGGAGTTTAAGACTTCTGAGGAGTTTGATGCTTTCATGGGGGTGCCACTTCTTTACTAGGACCTACCTTCCTCTTAGAATGAGAAGAGGTTCGCCGCCTTTCTGAAGGGAGAAGACCTTATAACTTTAGCTCCGGAACAGTTTGTCTCTTCAGGTCATAACATAGTGACTTAGGTTTTTTTGATCGTCACCTTGTATCGCCCTGAGAAGGGTTATTTTTGTAATTTCTATTTATATTAATGAAATAATTTTCCCAATCCTTATGGCTTTATGTTTTCTGTTCATGTTGTTTCGGTCTGATCAACCCGCAATAAATACTTTTCCCCTTCATTATAATTGAAAAAAAATATTAAAATCTACATTACTTAGAAAACCCTAGCTACCGGTTTAGCTATTTATGGTTGAAAAAGATTGCACAGTTGGTGTAGAATCAGCCATCATGGTTGTCTTCTCCGGATCTCACAGTCTTTTATGGCTTTTCCTCTTCAAAAGATATATAACTTTATAAATTTCAACGTGAAAAAGCTTCCTCAAACTGATGTAAAGCTTGGTATTTATAAGCAAAAGCTGAGGGAAACCCTAATGGTTGCCCTTTTTGGTCATTTTACACAAAAACTCATCAAAACCCTATATCTAATATATATATGTATCTTCACATGCATCGAGGTGTAAAGTCGTCGTCGGCACAAGGGAAAACAAGTCGGGGTCAATTTAGGATTTCACAAGTCCTCAGCATCAGTTAACTACGCACGGCCATAGAGGCCCTTCACGTGGCATGTCCGCAGGGCTTACGCGCGACGCGTAGTCTTTCCAATGCGTGGCGTGTAGGCCTTTTCTCAATGTCTATAGGTAGTCTGTCAAAACAACATTTTCTAACCACTTTTAGCTACTAGGTCCGTAGATGGTCCGTAGGATTTTTCGTGGAAACCAATTTTCGTGATAGTTGTACCGTTTGAACCCCCTCGACTCTATTAGAATGATTCTTGAAGTTATAGCTAAAAAATGACGTTTTCTCCATCCGGGAGTCAGTTTTCTCTTGAAAACACTTCTTTAGCTCTCCTCTTGAATAGAAATGAGCACTTCTATATCAAATTCACCAAAGTTAGCTCTTTTTCTTCATTAAGCTCCTGAAACACGCTTAAACACACAAATGGCATAAAAATACCAAATAATAGAATGTAAGGACATAACAAATGCAACATAGGGGATTAAAATGGATAATATTGAGCACCTATCAGTTGGAAAAATATTATTTCTTGGCCCCAAAGAGGAAAACGGTTTTACTTTGACAAGTTTGGAAGACTTGGCCTTCACCATATTTCACTGAGTTTTATTTGATTTTTATTTATCTATCACAAAAATCTTCTGAGGTATAACAATAATTGTGATGGACTATTTTACAACATTATTTAATATTTTGTCACTTTTCATTCCATTTTTCTTGTCTTGCAGTTGTTTGAAAGATAATGATGAACCTGATGAAGGATGAGTAGTCTTGTTACCCACTTGTTCAGATGAGAGCATTGGTTGACAGATTTCTGAACAAACATATTGCGATCTGGTCTGTAATGGATTTTTAGTTGATGTCGTATTTTGTGCATGATTTTTAGACAACCGTATCGTCTGTGCAGGATTTGTATACTATCGCGTTATCTGTACATGATTTGCAAATGGTTCCGTCATATGTGGAGGATCTGAAAATGAACCCACCATCTTTGAAGGATTTGTAGACCATCTTGTTGTTTATGAAGGATTTGCAGACGATGTCTGTATCGCCATCTATGAAAGATTTGAAGACGATTTCGTCGTATGTCTAGAATTTGCAGACGAGTCCATCATCTGTGACAGATTTACAGACGATTTTTTTCTTTGTATTATAACACCCCATGTTACTACTCCTTTAACTGAAATTATTTTCGACTTATTCTCGGTTTATGACATCACTTGTTCATGACATCCTGAGTATTTTTGGTATTCTACGTGTAAATTTTTTGCTTTTACATTTGGACTCGACTTGACGACTGTACGATTCCTTCTTGACGACTTCGTAGACTTTCTTGTTGCCGACTACGCGGTTTCATTTTGACGTTTAATATTAGTACTTCAACTGGAACTGGGTGGACCCACGTTTTGTTTGTTCGACATTTAAGGTTCCGACTCGGTTGTTTCGATTACGGCATTAGTACTTTTAGAGATTTGACATAGCACTTAGTATTTTACTTGCTTTGTTTAATTATCTCTTAGTATTAGTACTTGTTTTCCATATGGGCATATTTTCATGATAGTGTTTTGTGATTTATTTGGTAGATGTTAATGTTCAATTGTTCTTGGAGTTCCGGTAGGTTCGGGATATACTCGGTTGGTCCAATGGTTAGGTTTCATAACCCGGATTCTTTATTTTAGTTTATTTTGTGTGTTTGGCATCCTGTGGATTTTTGGGTTCGCATGATTTTATTTAGGGTTTTCGGTATATTTCATGATTTATTGTATATATATATGTAATTGGAATTATATATATATGGGTATTTAATAATTAAACAATTTAAATTATGGTAATTGTATATATATATTTAAATATATGTAAATATATATGAATATATGTATTTATCGATGGAGAGAAAGAGACCGATCTTCACACACACTTCTTCTTCTTCTTCCTTCATTCTCCACGTGATGGGTAGATTCTTCTCCTTTAACTAGCACTGGCCTTCTCCAGCTCCATCAGTTCTCACCATTGACAAGAGAGAGAGATATATAGAGGGTGAATCGGGCTGGAGAGAGAGGATGTGCAACTTTAGGTTTCGCCGGACTGAGCAGTGGCGAGCAGAGATGACGACCACAAATGGTGGGGCGCGGGGTGGAGCAATTCGGTGATCCAATGGTCACGATTTTTGGAGGGTAGCTGCGTCTTGGGTTTGTGTACGACATACTAAAATTTTAGCATTTTTTAATGAGCGGTTTAATGGGAAATTCAAGATATATGTACGAAATATGTTTCGGTATTTTTCAGATATGTTCAAATTTATTAACTTATTGTTAATGGGATTGGACCATGTTAAATAGGTGGAGAAGACGAACGTTTCGAAAAATATTTATTAATGCGCCCCACGTTTGGGTATAGACACAATTCATCAGTCGGCCCCGCTTTTGGATGTGGACGTGTTTTAGAGCTGATTTAAGCACACGTATTATGGTGGGAGTCACTCTAACCCTCTCACTTTTGGTTACGTAGGGATGTGCTTTCCTAAGCCCTAGGTTTTATGCGTTTGTTGAGTTTATGATTTTGAGCATGCTAGAGACGGTTATGTGATATGATTTAAGAATTCTGTTTAGGATTAAAAATCATGCTTATATGTATGTATATATATATGAGTATATATATATATAGGAGTTTGTGTTGTGGCCTTAATAGTAGATTGGGCTCATCCCAATGGTGGGATTGGAGTTAGTAGCGTTGGACATAGTTTAATGTATATGCGTTGGCATGGTTGTGTATGTTTCCATTTTCTTTGATTCGTGAAATTAAATATGTAATTAATATGAATTACAAGGCGTGCAATCCTTAAACCTAAAACATTATTCTAGTTTCCCCTATTATTGTGGATTATTGCTTTAATTGATTTAAAAGTATGTTAAAAGAAATAAAATTGTTGTCCTTGTTAATTAAAAGAAACATATTGTTTATAACATGAATTGTGTATAAGATTATATCCTTGTGATTTATTGCTTTATTATGATTTAAAAGCATATTAAAGGATAAATGGCATTCATGTTGGCATTCTTGATATTGTTCTGAACAAATATGATGCAATACATATTTATGTTGATGCATGGTTCATTTGAGACATAGTTGCATATTGAGTACACCCTGTCGTGTTGACAACATTAGTGTTGGTCTATGCCGGTCGTGTAACCATGTGTGAGTAGACTTGTATCGGTTTGTCGCAACAACTGGCCAGGGGGTATTTCCATGATTTACGAAACTAGTATGTTCGAGAATTGTGATATAGGTCTGGATTGTGCCACCAGGTGGATTAGGCCTCCCTAAAAGTCGCGGGAGGGACACGTGCATTTGATATTCGGATCTTTGAAGTTGCGATTGGACCGTGCATTGAGCTTCCTTGATTGAGAGTGTGTATGCTCTTCAGCTGAATGCTTTAGGTGACAACTTATATCCGTTGTCCTTAGTGGCTAATGTGTGTACCATGAGGTGGTGGTGAGTCACATTGCATTCATGTTTCCATTCTGTGATTCCATTCTACATGTAGATCATGATATCATTACATGTGATTTTGGAGAATGTTTATTATGAATGTTGATAAATAAATTCATATTTTGATATAATGCTCATTGAAAGTGGAGAACGTGAAAATATTATTTACATGCCGTATTGTTAAAGTATAATGAAATGTAAATTCTTATATTTCTTGTTATGTACTTTTATCCCATTTGAGTGTTAAGGATGTTGGGTTAGTGACCTCTTTGGATATTTGAGGTTAGTGATAAATTTTAGCGTCAACTGTGAGTTGAGGCCTTAGAGAAAGGCAGGGGAGTAAATTGTGAACCTAGTTGATTGTATAGTATCGGTCATTAGCTGTCGTTCACCTTTTGAGGAATGGATTATCAACCCTACTTTGGAGATTTTGGTTGAGTTAGACTAGGTGGCAATTGAACTTAGTTGGTTTCGTGGCAACGACCATTTAAGATCCTTCACGTCCTTAGTGATTGTGTTCTTCCTTAGAGTTGCAGTCATTCTTATCAGGCTGTCATTCGGAAACGGAGTTTTTCAAGATTTGTAAACAAACTCTTTCGTATTTAAAATAAAAACCCATTTTCACTCACCCCCGTAGTTTGAACAAGTTTTCGTACTTTAAAAGTGATCTTAGGATCCTCTTTATAAAGATTTTTAACTTCTAAAAGTCGGTGATGGCGAATGACGGAGATCGGGGGCAAGACGGTTATTTTTGTGTGGATTCTTAAAGAAAATCTATTTTTTTTAAATGTGTTTGAAATGTGTCTTCTTTTTTCACTTCCGCTTTCGCTCATTTCTAAGTCTCGGGTATAAGGCTTGTTATTTAGTGCATACACATAGTGTTGCCTTTCCCTTCTTCTTGGTTGCTGAATGCCGAATGGATTGGTTCAGTATTAAAACATTTTCTTAAAACTATTGAATCCCTGGGATTCATCTTTTTATGACTTTCACTCTCGGCAATCCGCTTTTGGTTTCTTTTGTCCGAGTGTCTCCCTAATCACTTGTGGGTGTTCTTTACCTTGATATTGTTGTCTTGGTTATCAATTTGTTTAACATTGGGACTTCTTTTCCCTTGCTTTTTTTGTTGACCCTTATGTGGTCGTTCAGGAGAGTATTGTCCATGTGCTTTCCATATTTTGATTGGCCAGGTTTCCTCATTTATAGTAAGAGCGTTGGTGATTTATTTGATCTTATTGGAGATAGTATTTTGAGATTTATATAGTGATATGACGAAGGTGACTTGGTCCTTGAGATGTAGATCTTTTCTATGAATGGGATGATGGTTCGCATATATATATATATACTATACACACACATAGATATATATATATATATATATATATATATATATATATATTGATGATGGTTATGTTAATACGCAAGGATGTGAGTGCTTTCTCTCTCGTGTTCTCGGGGAGTGGGTTATGAGCATTCCTTGGTACTAGATGTGGATTTTTTTTCCTTTGGATTATAGAGGTGATTGTGATTCTCCCTTTTTGGATCCTCTGGTTAGCGTTGTGAGCACTTGGTGATTAGTTAGCTTGGTGTATATATACGTACATGTATATCGGGATATGATTAGTTACCTTTTGGGTAAGTATATACGTTTATATATATATACTCGATTGTGTTTTGTACATTGGTATATGATAGAGATTTATCATTAGCATTATATTTCATGATTTGTGCCTTATTGTGGTTCCTTGATATATGATTGGGTTATTTGGGGTCTTGGATTGACGTGAGTGCCGTATGAGACGATAGACCGACCTATGACAGATGCATGTATATGGGATGGTTAGCATTTTCTGGACGGCTAGGGGTATGTTTGTTAGAGATATTTTTAATGAGCGGTGGTTTGCTCACCCCCACACAGATTGCAGGATTGCAGGCGGATACTGACGATATGCACAGTGGCAATGACAATACAAATGGTTTGTTACATTGTACTTAGTATTTATTTGTTTTATCCGTTATTCAATTATACTCTTGTTTATCCTCTTCTTGTCCTCGAGAGACTATCGTTGTAGTTTGGGAGCCAATCTGATGGCATATCCCCTTTGATGTATCTCCTTGGCACAATCATGTATCATTATGTACTTTCAGTGGAGTATTATTGTTTCGTAGGTTCTGAAGGGTTGAGTAGGGGTAGTGGTAATTTTCTTTCCACTACCTTGACCCTAGTAGATTTCTGGAATATTGGGTTGCGTGCCATTGTATTATTGCACTGTTATTGGCAGGTTATCCTCTTCTATTGTGTTTGTGCTTTCCAGATGTTCCATTTACAAATGCAACTGTGCCAAATTTTCATTGGATTCCGCTATTGTGTTTCTATCACTCAGTATGTGTGGAATAAATTATTTTTGTTATTATTCCATATGTTTTATAGTTATTGATATTCTTAACTGGTCTCTCTATGTTAAGATCACACCCAGAGTTCTCGGATATCACGGTTCGGGAGCCTTAGGATTTTAGGGGCGTGATAGTATGGTATCAAAGCATACTATTGAGTTTTTATCATTTAGTTAAGCATGAAATATATTATTTTTCATCATTACTCCATGCATTTCCTTGTTATTATTTATTCTAGTGGTCGCTTAGAATGACGTCACCCTCGGAAATTCGTTTATTCTTTAGGTTGGAGTCTCGGGAATTTAGGGGTGTGACATGTTTACAATTTGTAGATGAGTCCGTTGTCTTTAACGGATTTGTAGACGATTTTGTCATTTGTATAGAATTTGCAGACGAGTCCATCGTCTGTGAAGGATTTGCCGACGGACGCTTCGTTTGTGAAGGATTTACTGATGAACTAAATTTGTGAAGGATTTGCCGACGAACGAGTCATCTGCGAATGATTTGCAGACAACTGTGACAACTCATCTAGATTTTGAGGTTCGAACTTGTTTATTAACGTGGCGAGATGTGTGTCTGTGTTTTCCATTGGTTTTCATGAGACTTTTTATTACACGCGTCATTGTTGCAAATTTATCTTCCATTGTGGTATTGTCTTTCGTCATCGCTACGACGACGACAGAATTAGGAAAACCTCGAGAGAGATTCTTCTCCTTCGATGGATTTTTGGGATTTGTGCCACTTGTCATGACAGTCTTGACGGAAGTCTTTACACCGTCTTCTTTCTTCATTTTCTGAACCTTCGGGGTTGCCATAAATTCCGATAAGTAAGAGTTTTGTTTATTTAATTTAGGAGAAAAAGTTGAGAGGCAGAGGGGTCCCACCGGGTATGCTAGAAATTTATAGACAACAAATTCGAGTCTGAAAATAAAGGAACGAAAGATGATAACAAATCAGAATTTTATTGAGAAATAGTCAGAGTACAATCCTTTATTCTATTGTTTACAATAGAAAGAAAAGAAATCCTCCGATTGGATCTCCTTTGTGGTTTGGATCCAAGGGTAGTGATGTTTGATCTTGAATAAACAGGTATTTGGATGAAGAACGACACATTCTGATGTGCTTCATGTTCTCCTTTTGGTTTGAGAAGTAATCTGAAATATGGAGAAGGGTTGTAGAATTGATGTAAATTTTCTCTCTGCTCCAAAAATCTCCTTCATTCTCCATATTATCTATATTTATAAACAACTTATACCAATAGAATGAGGACATGTGTCCTGTGTAAATAATATCACAATTATAATATTATAAATGTAATAATTATCTCTTTATAATAATTATCATCCAATCATTATTTGTTTAATTGCAAAATAATTAATATAATTATTTAACCAAGTGAGCTTGGGTTTGGGCTTACTTAAATAATTTAGATTAACCCATTAAGAATTGGACTAATCAATTTGGCCCTTTGAGTTTAGACCCATTAAATTTTAGGGTCTAGAGATTGCCCCCACTCCAAGTCTTGCACATGGATTCGTCTTCTAATTTTAGGGGGACTTGGAGTAATCCTTTCCTTGATCGGTCTTGGTCTTACTCTTGAACTGCAGTTCTTTTTTTTCAACTCCAATTCCTTGTCCAAGTTGGATTTACGAATTTTTATTCATCTTTACTAGAATTTTGAGTTGTACTTTATATTTCCTCATCCAACTCTAATTTGAATTTGCTGCCTTTTCCAATCCGAACTGAAATTTCAAATTGTAATTGATATACAATTGTTATTTGATACTCTGTTTCCGGTGTTTTCTTTTCGTCCAACTCCAATTGAAATTCCGAGTTGTAATTGAACTGAAATTGCAATTCCTGTTTTAAATACAACCCATATCTGTTGCCTATATATACCAAGGTATGCTCCACCATTGGACATTATCTTTTCAGAAATCTTCAAGCCACGGAGCCTTCGAATTCAGAAGGGCCAACTCGGACACCTATCGGTAAGTCTCTGTACTTGTTTTTTTTCCTGTTGAATGGTCTATGTGATATGTTACATTCAACTACAAGCTTGCAGTACGTTTTTTTTCATACCACCTTGAACTAACTCATCATGTATACATACCATGTGCATTACACCACCAAATCCAATCCCAAGGTCTTTAATCAAATTTCTCTTTCTGAACCCATCCCTAAACAGACCCAGAAAATTTTCATCCTGTAATGGTTGAAATATTTGGCCCAATTATAGATGGGCCACCAGACTGATGGGCCGACGACGGATGGGCCAAAGACCGATGGGCCGGAAGGCGGATGGGATGAGAACAAGCAGGCCGAAAACAACAATGGGCCCATGGCAAAATCTAGAAGCTAAAGTGTGGTCCACAAGGCAAGGAGTAATCCAATTATAGAATAAAGAGTCCAAAAAAGGGTAGAGTTTATCAAATCCCTTGATGTGAGGGATTGATAAACCTGGGTACATGGGCTTGACCCATTTATCACAGTTGTGTATAAATAGAGGGCTTTGATTAATGAGAAGGGGTCCAAATTTTGTCCGATTTCTATTGCGTAACTTTTCTGCATTTACACAATTGACGCCGTCTGTGGGAACACTTCCCTATTATTGAAATCTTTTTCAATAAGCTTCCCACCCTCTACAAAAAAGCTAAGAACCGTACCATCAATGGCGATCACACAATCACAACAGACCGATTTGCCTCCAAACGGAGGCTAACAACCAGAAGATCCGATCAGGAGAGCCCTTGAGGAGAGGACTGCCGAATTAGAAAGGCAGAACGCTGAACTGGTAGCAAAATTGGCTCAACTGCATAACCCACACGAGGCCCATGATGATGGGCAGTCCGGCCATCACGAATAATCCATAGGCCGCCAGACAGACAAAGATGACCCACCCGCTAAGGCCCACAACGATCGCGAAGAACAGGCAGAGTCATCCCTACAGGTTCTTGGGGCACGAAACCCCGAGGAGGTCCTGACCATGAAAAAACTGGAGGAAATCATGTCAAGATTTCAGTGAGACGTGCTTAGGGATATGAAGGTACAGATCCCAATCGATCTGGCATCCGAGGCATCCATAGACGCCGTTCAGACACCATTCACCGTCTCGATCACCAGCGTGCCCTATCCCGAAAGGTTCAGATTACCGAAGTTCACCCTATTCGATGGCACAAAAGATCCAACCGAACACATCTATCACGTTCATACCAAGATGAATGTTTAGAACGAGAACGAGGCCTTACTCTGCAAAGTTTTCCCCACCAGCCTGACCGAAGCAGCCCTCCTGTGGTTCAGAAAGCAACCGCCCCGATCGATCGGTAGCTGGCTCAGACTCTGCGAGTTATTTATTGCACAATACTTCGGCAATAAAAGGCAGAGGAAGACTATCTCCAGTCTGTTCACCATGATCCAAGAGAAGGGCGAATCCCTGAAAAGTTTTATTTCACGGTTCAATGTGGAGATGTCTTCAATTGACAACTGCGATCAGTATTCAGCCGTCGAAGCCTTCAGAATGGCCCTGATTCCTGGAACCAATTTCCACCAATCCCTAATCAAAAGGCCACCAGCCGATATTGGAGAGCTCAACTCCAGGGCACAGGGGCACCTCCGAATAGAAGAGGAGTTGGCCATACGACAAAGAAGGACTGCCTTTGCAACAGTAGAAGCCAGAGCATCCGAGCCTTCCAGGGTGAAGGATCGGGCACCAGAACAGAAGAGATCGAGCGCACTTCTAGCTCCATCCCCAGCCCCAGAGAAACTACCAAGGTTTGAGGAAAATGTCACCCCCTTAAAAGTAACCTTGGCAAAGCTATACCAGGAAACAAAGAGCAAAGGAATCTACTGGTCACCACCTCCCATTAGGCAGCCGATGGACCAAAGGGATATGTCGAGGCACTGCGCCTTCCATGGCGAATACGGGCACCACGCTAACGAGTGTAGAAGCCTCAGAAGACAGGTGGAAGCCATGATTTCAAAAGGAGAACTGACCGAGTATGTTGCCAGGGAAGGAGCACGGCTAGATCAAGCGACGCATGCTCCTGCTAAGGGAGCTATGGGACAACCCGTGCGGGTCATTCACATGGTCCATGGAGGGCCCAGTCGGTTAGAAGTGGAAGAAGCCCGTAGATCACAGATGCGGCAAGCCCAGAAGTTACGAAGGGTAGGCGAAGTCACCGAATTCCAAAGCCCGAAAGAGGACGCCCGGATTACTTTCACCTCTGCAGATATGCGGAATATTCAGACATCTCATGACGACCCCCTGGTTATCTCCCTCATGGTCTCCAACTGTCTGATCAAGAGGGTAATGGTCGATCTAGGAAGCAGTGCCAACATTATCACCAAATGGGCCTTTGAGAAATTGGAAATCAGCCCCCAGGAAATAGTCCCATCCAGAAGCCCGATAGCAGGATTCAATGGAAAGAGAGTGGAACTAGTGGGGGAAATCCAACTACCAGTAACGGCAGAAAGGCGCACACTCCGAGAGACTTTCGTGGTGGTGGATGTCAAACCTTCCTATAATCTCCTCATGGGAAGGGGATGGATCCATCGTATGCACGGAGTCCCTTCGACCATGCATCAGGTCATGCGGTGTATTGATCCAAACAGAGTTGATGTAATCGATATCAGGGGTGATCAGGTAGCAGTAAATGAGTGTTACGCAGTCACTATGAAAAGTCTAAAAAGGAGAACGGAACCGGAACAAAAGTCGCAGTCCAAGACAGTACTTGATACCAAATAGCAATTACAGGAGGGCGGTTCGGGATCACCGGTAGCAGTTGAACCACTACTGGAAGTTCAAATTTGTCACGATCGCCCTGAAAGGTTTACCTATGTTGGTTCGGGCCTCAATCCATAGGAAAAAGAAGAAATGGAATCCCTTCTCCGATCCAATGCTGACATATTTGCGTGGAGCCACATGGACATGACCGGTATTGATCCATCAGTTTCCCTGCATTCTCTCAATGTGGATCCCAGCGCGAAGCCCGTTAGACAGAAACAAAGACGAATGGGAGCCCATCGAAACCAGATCATAGCCGAAGAGGTTGATCGACTTCTGCAAGCAGGATTCATAAAAGAGGTCCAGTATCCTTCCTGGTTGGCAAACGTGGTGGTGGTCCAGAAGAAAAACGGCAAATGGAGGGTATGTGTTGACTTCACTGATCTGAATAAAGCATGCCCAAAAGACTGTTTCCCTTTCCCTTTACCAAAGATTGACCAGATGGTAGATGCCACCGCAGGATTCGAACGCCTGAGCTCTCTGGATGCATACTCTGGCTATAACCAGATCCGAATGGATCCGGAGGACCAGAAAAAGACTGCGTTCATCACTGAGTCAGGTACATTTTGTTATACAGTTATGTCTTTCGGACTAAAGAACGCAGGTGCTACCTATCAGAGGTTGGTCAGAAGGGTGTTCCAAGGGATGATGGGATCCACCATCGAAGCCTACATCGATGACACAGTGGTCAAAAGCAAGGAAAAAGGAGACCATATAGCCGATTTGCAGCAGGTATTCAACACCCTTCGGAAGTACAATATGAAGCTCAATCCGGCCAAATGTTCTTTCGGAGTATCCTCAGGCCAGTTTTTGGGGCACATAGTTGATCGGACGGGAATACAAGCTAGCCATGCACAAGTCAAAGCTCTCGTAGAGACAGCTGAGCCAAAGTCCCGAAAAGAAACCAGGTACTAACCGGGAGAATAGCGGCCCTCAGTCGTTTCATCTCTCGGTTAACCGATCGGTGCAGGCCTTTCTTTTAGGCAATAAGAGCGGCACAAGGAGAGGTCTGGGGTCCCGAGTAAGTGGAGGCCCTGCACAAACTCAAAAGTTACATGGCGAAGCCCCCGATCCTGGCAACCCCTGAAGCCGATGAGCCGCTGCACCTGTATCCGGCCATTTCGGTAACATCTACCAGCGCCGCTCTGGGCAAGGAGGGCAAAGGGTACCAGACACCAGTCTTCTACACCAGCAAATCCCTTGCTGATGCAGAAACCCGTTATTTAAAGTAGGAGAAGCTGGTACTATCGCTGATCAATGCTAAACGACGTCTGCGGCATTATTTTGAAGCACACCCGATCATAGTACCTACTGTAACTCCAATCAGATCCATAATGGCGAAACCTGAGTTATCTGGGAGAGTATCAAAATGGGCGATTGAACTGGGGATTTTTGACATAACCTATGTCCCCCGAACGGCCATCAAAGGACAGGCAGTAGGTGACTTCCTGTTGGAAACAGAAACTACTGACTCCACAGAAGAAGGTGAACCTGGATTGTGGGTCGTGTTCGTAGATGGATCATCCAACATCAACGGAACAGGGATTGGAGTAGTGCTCGTAACACCGGATGGTACTAAAATCCAACAATCTGTTAGACTGGAATTTCCAGCCTCTAACAACGAAGTAGAATATGAAGCCATCCTTGCAGGAATTCGGTTAGCCCAAAGCCTTCAAGTCCAAAGAGCAGAGGTACGAAGTGACTCCCAGCTAGTCGTGCGACAGTTAAATGGGGAGTATGAAACCCGAGAGCCGAAGATGGAAGCCTACAAGAAACTCGTTCTAAGGGAGGCTGAAGAGTTCCAGCAAATAAACTTTGAACAGATTCCCAGAGGGGACAATTCTGCAGCAGATCATCTAGCTAACCAAGCCTCCGCCACAAGAGAAAGTATGACTCGCACTGTACCGATGGACTTCATCGCCCGATCCAGCTTGGACCCCCCCGAAGAGGTAATGGTTATCCCATGGGAACCAAGTTGGATGGATCCGATGGTAGATTATCTGAGATTTGGTACATTGCCTTAATCAAAGTCAGAAGCCCGGAAGATAAGAATGAAGGCAGCCAGATACGCCCTATACAACGGCCAGCTATACCGAAAGTTTTTTTCTGGACCATACTTGAGATGTCTCACCCCCTTTGAGGCATCGGCAGTTATGGAAGAGATTCATGCAGGAGCTTGTGGCAATCACTCTGGAGGAAGGTCCCTAGCTCATAAAGTCCTCACCCAGGGGTATTTCTGGCCCTACCTGGCAAGGGACGCTGAAATTTATGTCAGGCACTGCAAAAAATGTCAGTTTCATGGAGATGCCATTCACCCACCGCCGGAGTTCTTAAACCCAACTATTATTCCTCACCCTTTTGCCCGATGGGGTATGGACATTGTAGGTCCTCTCCCTCAGGCAATACGATGTACCACACATGTTCTCCTGACTACCGATTATTTTACCAAATGGGTGGAAGCGGAGGCATACCCCACCATAACAGGCAGCCATGTTATAAAATTCATCTGGAGCCACATCATCTGTAGATTCGGCCTACCCCGAACCATAATGATGGACAATGGCACCAACCTGGACAATAGAAAGGTTTAAGCATTCTTAGCAAAGCATGGGATCAATCAAAACACTTCTTCCGTCGGATACCCGAAGGGAAATGGGCAAGCCGAAAGGACGAATAGAACCATTTTTGACACACTGAGAAAAAAACTTGAAGATGCAAAAGGGGCATGGTTAGAGAAATTGCCTGAAGTGTTGTGGTCCTATCGGACTACTCCAAGACAACCAACTCGAGAAACCCCTTTCGCCATGGCTTATGGGACCGAAGCAGTTATCCCGACCGAGCTAAAAGTACCTACTTTAAGGAGTCAAGCATGGGAAGAAGGTCCAAACAATCAGCACCTAGCCCATGATCTAGACCTCCTGGAAGAAAGACGGGAAGCCGCTGGAATAAGACTAGCTGCCTATCAGCAGCAAGTCAGAGCGCGGTTCAATCAGAAAGTCAAAAGAAGAGAGTTCCAAGTGGGCGATATGGTGCTCAGAAGGAAGATTGGTATTGTAGGCAAATTACGAGAGACATGGGAGGGACCTTACATAGTGGTTGAGGTAATCGGACGCGGTGCTTATCGGGTTCGGAAGAACGAGATAGGCCGCCTCGAGTCCAACGCTCAGAATGCTTATCGCTTAAAGAGGTATTATCCTTAGATAGTTGCTTTTCTTGTTAAGAAATAAGACTGTGTCTTTCTATGATACCTTTGTTACGAAGCATCTGTGCCCGATATCGTCACCTCTGCCTCATGATTTTCAAATTCATCTCAATAAAGATAGATTATACTTTTATACAAGTACTTCATGATTGTTAAATCAAGCCTCAGGGGCCAAATGCCCGAAGGCTTCATGATTGTTAAAATTTCCTAAGTGTTTGAGTTCAAACCTGATTTGAACTAACCAGAGGATGAAATCAGGCCTCAGGGGCCAAATGCCCGAAGGCTTCATGATTGTTAAAATTTCCTAAGTGTTTGAGTTCAAACCTGATTTGAACTAACCAGAGGATGAAATCAAGCCTCAGGGGCCAAATGCCCGAAGGCTTCATGTTTGTTAAAATTTCCTAAATTGTTTGAGTTCAAACCTGATTTGAACTAACCAGAGGAAGAATTCATGCCTCAGGGGCCAAATGCCCGAAGGCTTCATGTCTGTTTTTTTTTTAAAAAAAAAAAAAAAAAAAAAAAAAAAAAACCATCACAAAGGACGAAGAATCACTGGAAAAAGGAATAAAAAGTTCTTCTTCATTAAAGAAGAAGGAAGTTACAAGAAATTAGCCCATTGGGGGAAACTAAATATATGTAAAATTGCCCTAGCTACTGTTCAGGAGGATGGTACTCTTCCCCCTTCAGGATGGCGGCGAAGCGCTTCTCGTTCTCAGAGGCAGGAGGGTTTTCATAAGGAAAGGATACTCCCATATGGGCATCGAATTCCTCCGCGGTCTTGAATTCACGGGATTCCAGAGGGATATGCTCCAATTCATGCCTCCGCCGCCAGGCTCTGACCGCTCGGATGTCGCAGATGGCACTGTATCTTTTGAACATGTCAAGCCCTCCCAAACGGCATACTTCGACTTTTTCCCGCTCAAGGGACAGAAGCCTTCCGGATTTTGCCAAGATTCTATCAGACTCAGCTTTTTCAGCCGCCATCTTCCTGACAGCCTCCTTCGTTTTTTCCAGTTCGGCAACCAAAACCAGCTTTTCGGCAGTCAGGGTTTGCCTTAACCAGAGAAACCCGATGGATCTCATTCTGCTTTATTTGGGCCTTCATACCGGCCATTTCTTTGACATCAGTCTCAAGGAGGCTGTTGTAGGCCTGAACACCGTAAAGAAGCTGCACAACAAAGATTGGATTATTACATAAATAGCGAACAGATAAACGAAATAGAGAACACAAAGGTTAAACAAAGTCTTTTTACCTCCATAACCATTATCGAAGTCCTCTTAGCCAGATCAGTTCTGGTGATTTTTGTCTGAGCCACCCTATCAGCTGGCGTCCAGATCCCTTTGGCCATAGACCGAAGAGCTTCCGGATGATTAAGAGTGATTTGATCAGCACAGACTGGAGTCCCATATGGCAGCAGAAACTTAGGCTCCCAAGGAACGAGAGCTTGGGATGATTCAGGGGCAGCAGGAGCTTTGCTTGAAGAAGCATTTTCGACTTGTGTCCTGGCCCTTTTAGTACCCACTCCACTAGTTGCACTGAATCGGGTCCTCACGGTCGGAGCATTAGTAGGAGGCGGAGGAGGAACCGATGGGTTCTGTACTGGTGGCGCAGTCGGGCTCTGAACAGGTTGAGGTACCGAAGTTGAAGGCGGTGCTGTTGACATTGGCACAACATCAACAAGCGTGATCCCTTCAGGAACTTGAGGAATTCTGGCAGACATTGGTTTGTCAGGCAAGTCCATCCTGTCAACACCAGCGCCCACGTTAGAGATCGACTCAAGATTGTCCAAGGTCAGCAGATCAGTAGCCGATCGGGTTTTGCCCCAGACATGGGTTTTCAAGAGGCCTATCCGGTGTTTTATAAAGGTAAGGGGAAGGTACTTGTCCTCATAACCTATAAATTTGAAGGCATAGTCCCCCCGATGAAGGTCACAGTGGTCACAGAGGCAGGAAGCCTTATGAAGGGGGTGGTAGATAGGTAGACGAATGGGACCAAACTTGTTAGGGATCGGAAATATACGAGAAAAGGGGTATGACCAATTGCCACTCACTACTACCATTCGTTCTTTCCATCCCTTGTCCGATTTTTCAGTATCGGTGCATATGTTGCGGCCTTGAAAGGGGAAAAGGTTGTATCTACCCCTACTCGCTCTGGCATTTTGGAAAAAATAACAAAGGAGGAGGTCGGCTAGACCTAAGTTCAGATCCATATCCCTGTTATACAACAGGAGCATGGATATGATCCTAAAGCTGTTTGGGTTCAGTTGAAGAGGGTGCAACCCTAGCATGAAAAACACGTAGTGAAAAAAGGGATGTAGAGGAAACCTTAGAACCCTAAGATGAGATGCCGATAGCAGAATGCTACCGGGAGCTAGGCCCTGGCTCTGGGTAAAATCTAGGTTGCCAGGGTAAGGGGACACATCAACGTCCTTGGGAACCTGGGTCTCAGCCCGAAGATGTTTAACGTCCACTTCAGGTCGGGTCCTCTTAAGTGGGGCCACAACGAATGGTTCAGAAGGCTTAGATATCGCAGGATCGGTCGTTGAGGAACCCGGAAGGTCAGTACTTTGAGGAATGGTCTTTTTTGTTCTATTGGGAATGGGCTGGGGATTGTCACTGCTTGTGGGATCGGTGCCGGAGGTAGAAGATAAAACGACTTCCTCTACTGACCGGGTGTCGTCACTATCAGACATGATTCTAAAGAAATGTAGAAGAGACAGAAGGGGGCAAAGATGAAAATTAAAAGAAAGGAGAAAAAATGACTGGTCAACTTACTCGATTGGCGAACGGAGAATCACAGGAGCTTCGGGTAGCAGCAGGGTTCTGTCCTACTAAGTAAATCCGGAACGATTGACGGGAGGGATTGCGGCAAGAACAAGAAAATAAAACCCAAAGATGAAAAGCTAAGGAAGAAAGAGACTAGAGCAGAAAATTGCAAAGTGTGAAATAAGAAGTGAAATGGAGAAGTGTGGATTTTATAGAAGGGGAGAAGGAGGCCAAAGGGTTGCACGAAGCCCGAAGGTCGCGCAACCCACGATGAGCCGTCATGGTGCTGCAATCAAGGGAATGGTGGCCGCACATTTCAAAATGCCAATAAATGCTCATAATTGGTTGAGAACTCACCATACCTCATTTTCCCCTAAAAAGTGCATGAATGTATATATATATCTAGTATTGTTTGAAATTTTTCGTTCATGGGCTTTTTACAAAAACCTATAACCTCAGGGGCCTGTGTAATGGTTGAAATATTTGGCCCAATTATAGATGGGCCACCAGACTGATGGGCCGACGACGGATGGGTCAAAGACTGATGGGCCGGAAAGCGGATGGGCTGAGAACAAGCAGGCCGAAAACAACAATGGGCCCATGGAAAAATCTAGAAGCTAAAGTGTGGTCCACAAGGCAAGGAGTAATCGAAAAAAAAAGAATAAAGAGTCCAAAAAAGGGTAGAGTTTATCAAATCCCTTGATTTGAGGGATTGATAAACCTGGGTACATGGGCTTGACCCATTTATCACAGTTGTGTATAAATAGAGGGCTTTGATTAATGAGAAGGGGTCCAAATTTTTTTCGATTTCTATTGTGTAACTTTTCTGCATTTACACATCCTCACCCATTAAATTAGACGAGAAAAACAGAGGACCCTTACCAACCACCCATTCGGCGAGAACTTCTTCTTTCTGCCTTTGGATGACCACGGACCCTCCTCGGAATGACCCCACCAAATCGAAGAATTTAGAACATCTCACTTGATAAATCACACCACAATTTATCTTCGCATGAGTTGAGCGTTGATCGAAATTAGAGCAGTTTCAAACCAAGAAACCAGTCTCGCGACACCCATGATATAGGCCTTGCCACTACGGCTAGTGGTGGCGTCGACCTTGGGCTTGATCACCTTCTCCGTGTGGTTTTTCGGCTTCAACAAAATTTTCTGAATCACCACTGTTAAGGTTCTGAACATGTCTGTGTGGCTTCGACTCTCTGGTAGTGAATCGACCAACATAAGGGCATATGCAATTTCCTTCTCTCGCTTTGATAAATTGGGAATAAAGTTTGCCCGAATTTGAAGGTGTTATAACCATGTATATGTGTGGCTTTATGGTTTATGTGGGTATCTGACTATCTACGATTCTGCATATATATATATAACTATTACATATATATGTGAAAGAAGAAAAAAAAAGTGGGTTTGATCCACTTCTAGATTTTTCCTTTTTTGTTTTTCTTAGGCTGCCTTTTCACTTTTTTGTTCTTTCCTGTGCAGTACAGTCAAAATTCGGGCGCCATCAAAGGAGTTGTCACCTGAACAGAAAACCAACCAGTATTTTTTTCATGAACTTTCCAACTTCCTCTATTTTTTTTCTTCCCTTTTTTTTCACGAATTTTTTTTTTCAACTTCTTTTTGTCATTTTTTTCTCTCACCTTTTTTTTTTCGACTTTTCTCTCTTTATTTTTCTTTTTATTTTTTTGATACTTTTTTTATTTTTTTTCCAACTTTCGTTTTTTTGTTAACTCCTTTTTTTGTTCAACCCCTGTTTTTTTTTTTCCGAGCCATGCCTTTGTCTCGCGTTTCACTGTCAACAGACATTGCGTCCTTCACAGAGATAGCGCGCCCCGAAGTTATCGTTGCAGGGTGGCGTATGTCCTTGTGAAAACCCTTGCAATGGTACTTGGTATTGAACCATATTTTTGTTGTTTGTCACGTCATGCCTTTGTCTCGAGTTTCTCTGTCAATAGACATTGCGTCCTTCACAGAGATAGCGCGGGCCGAAGTTATCGTTGCAGGGGTGCGTATGTCCTTGTGCAAACCCTAGCAATGGTAGTTAGCATTCGACCATATTTTTATTTTTTTCGCGCTATGCCTTTGTGTCGAGTTTCTCTGTCAACAGACATTGCGTCCTTCACAGAGATAGCACATGCTGAAGTTATCGTTCCAGGGGGGTGTATGTCCTTGCGAAAACCCTTGCAATGGTAGTTGTTATTCGATCACATTTTTTTTTTAATTTTGTCGCACTAAGCCTTTGTCTCGAGTTTCTCTATCAACAGACATTGTGTCCATCATAGAGATAGCGCGAGCCAAAGTTATCATTGCAGGGGGCGAATGTCCTTGCGAAAACCCTTGCAATGGTAGTTGGTATTTGACCATATTTTTTAATTTTTTAATTTTTTATCACGCCATGCCTTTGTCTCGTGTTTCTCTGTCAACAAACATTACGCCCTTCATGGAGATAACACGAGCCGAAGTTATCGTTGCAGGGGGGTGTATGTCCTTGCGAAAACCCTTGCAATGGTAGTTGGTATATAACCATATTTTTTTTATTTTGTTTATTTATTTATATATATATATTTGCCACTTTTGTCCCTCCTTTTCTTTAGGGTAATTAGTACAGGCCTTACTTTGCTGATAAATCATGGTCGCCTTTAAGTGTTTTAAGGAATGTAAAACAAACCATATTTGAGAGAGAAAGTGATGGTATGGATCAAGGAAGAACATTAGATGTCAAGCCCCCCTTTCGTTCTAGTCGAGACTTACCCAAAGGCCATGTTTGTCCAAAACACTGGACGAAGGAAGCCTCATATGAATTACCTATTTTAGTTCTAAGCAAGGAAAAAACAATTCTAACTCCTCAAATGCACTGATATTAAATTCCTCTCTTCACGAAAGGGTGGTTGAAGAACTTGAATTTTTATGTTTAGGTCCCAAAATACATGCCAAATAAAGTAGCTTGGAACACTCCTTTCAAGCTTGCAGCTGAGTTGTCATTCACCAAAAAATATTGGGAATGGTTAGAGGATATATTGGTCTGCAACAAAGATCTTTTAACCAAGAATAATCTATATAGTGCCCTATTTGCCTCATTATTTTCTTATGATCGTCATCTGATTGTTGTCAAGGCTTTTCTTGAATCTTGGTATCCCGCAACCAACACATTTCATTATTCCATTGGCGAACTATCGATTTCACTTCGAGACTTAAAGATGTTGGGTGGCCTTTTGACTCAGGGAAGGTTTTATGATGAAGCTATTCCTAGTGCAGCCGAACTTTCTGAGGTGGGAACATAGCAATCTACCATCCCATCAAGTTGTTGTTATCTTTTCTTGGCCTTCCACAGACTCCGTAAAAAATGTAAAGGAGAGCAAAATGTGAAAATATCTGACTGGATAAGTTTCTGGTTCAAAGGTGATGCAAGATATGTCAAGCCATTACGACAGACATCAAGAAATAAAACTCAACGTCTAAGTAGCACTCAAAATCCTTCCGGAGTAATCCCTCGTGTTCAAGCTCATTCTCCCCAAAAAGAGGCAGTTTTCACTAAACTTGGTTTCAAAGGAGAACTGAAGGATAATACCTATCTTGCTATATATATGTCATGTTGGTTCTGTAAATTCAATTACTAGCTCCTCCTGCTAAAACAATCTGTCTTGGGACTTTCAAAGTTGCAAGCATGTTAGTAGATGGTTGCAAGGTTTTGCTTAACATTCTAGTTTTAGCTAGCCTTTATAGGGGGCTGAATGATATAGTCTCATCAGCTGACCCTGGGAATTGTCATGCAATATTTTCTATTTATTATGTGTATGGATGGATCAGTTGCTACTTAAAACAACCTTTCTTACCCCTCATGAGGTTACTCACCTCGTATGACAAGGTATTCCGGCGAAGGAGAAGCAAAACATTATGAAGCACATGAAGCTCAAGACCTATTTAAATCATGCGAAGGAATGGATTTATTGATCTTTGCCAAGCTATCTCCTGAAACTGATAGGAGACTTGTGGGTGATGATGATAAAATAGATCTTTCTTATTTGCGATATTTCTTTAACTTTCGATCATGCTTCTTGACATTGCGCCAAGGGAACCATCTTGTCATTGAACCCTATAGTATGCATAGGTTCAATCGTCAGTTTTGATTTCATCAGGCTGTTCCTGGAAAACTAAAATATGATATTCGCGAGGGTACCTTGGAGGAGGTTGCTAGGCAGTGGAGATCATCCATTCTCTATTATACTGGGTGTGATTTCTTTCTTCCACCCGGAGCTAATTTTGGAAAATTGATAATTACCAAGTTATATCTTTACTGGTGGTTGAATGTGTATGTTGATCCATTTGTCAGCAAGGGATCTACTTCAGCATTGTTAAATCATCCAGTTCATTTACCTGGCAAACTAGCCTCAATTTGGAAACTTCTACCTGGTACTACCAAATTGCGCAATGTTTTGGGACAAGAAACTTCTGTATGCCACAACAGTGATGCTCCCGCTATAAACCCTTCAGATCATGTTGCCTCAAGTGGTGATGAAGATCACAATTGGAAGCATGTGGGAAGAAATCCTCTTACACTTGATCGAGCTTCTATCCCCAATGACATGAATCGATTGTATTATGGAGTTCCTAGTAGTTCAGAACCATTCTAGGTACGTTTCGCACCCAACATAACGCACTCAAAAATATGTTAACTCGAGTGATTCAAAAGCCTAAATACAAGTTCAATATGTCATATTTCCAGCACAACAAAAATTGGTTCCATCCGAACTACGAGGAAGGAACTATGACATTTTAAAAAATGCCGCGCATGCTGGACTGTGCCCGGGGGTAGGCGAAAATGGGTTTTTCACTTAAAGACCGAATAGACTCAAATGTAAGTCTTATGAAAAATCCATTTTCGGGGAAACAAACCGAAACATCAATGGAAATACGAAAGCAAATTTAGAAACGCTCAATAGAGAAAGGAAATGAAGAACCGAAGTAAATATCACCTGAAATGGAAGGCAAGTGGCTCTACACAAGGACACTAACCCCAATCCAACCACACTTAGCTCTACATCTAATTCCATAAACTCCATAACGACTTATAAAGAGTGACACTCCAATCCTTAAGATCGCTAAAGGAAACCTAGTGGCTGTTGCCATGGAACCAACTAGATTCAATCAAAATCTCTTCCGATTCTTTCAAACCTCAATTTCACATTCGAAACCACATCACTTAGGTTTCTAACAAGATCATATGGCTATCAATACATAATCGCCTCAATTCACTCATCACCTCGTCTATCATAACCAAAACATGAATATCACGATTGATGCCATGTTGCAACATCAACGCTAACTAGACTACAAAACCATCACCCGCCTTCTCAAGGCGTCAACTCATAATAAACACTATGATCCATCACCGACTTTAACTTACCACAAGAAAGCCCTTAAAACTAACTTATATCACCACCCTAAGGCATATAAGCACATATCAACAAGTATAACCATTCATGTCAAATTATACTTGAAAACAAGACATGTAAATCATATTCTGACATGATACACACTTTGCCCAACACAGGTTAATGGATACACAATCCACCCATTTACAATATTCGTATGAGACTACCCGTGACAAAATATTCGTATATCGAATGCACGATACAACCCAAGACTTTGAGGATGAAACGACTCACCCTATACCCGATTCTCGAACACGCTAGTTCCGTAGGTCGGGAACACCCCCTGGTTACACGATCGGGCGTAGTCCAATACGAATTGAATTCTCAATACAAAAGGTGAACACCATATGTACTATGTCTCAAAAGACCCATGCACCAACACAAATATGTATCTCATCATATTTATGAATAACATTCCCCAAAATGCCAACACGAATGCCATTAATCATTCAACATGCTTTTAAATCTCATTAAAGCAATAATCAACAAGGATGCTTTCTCATGCACCATTCATGTTCCAATCGATCGATTGGGCATATAGAACTACGTTTAAGACACCAATTGGTATGACACCATATCATCTTGTGTATGGTAAAGCGTGCTATCTCCCTGTAGAGCTGAAACACCGAGCATATTGGGTTGTTCAAAGATTGAATTTCGATATAAAGAACGTCGGTGTGCAGTAAAAACTCCAACTGCAAGAGCTTGAGGAGTTGAGAGATGATGCATATGAAAATTCTCGGATTTATAAGGCTCGAACAAAAGCATTCCATGATAAGCACATCAGAAAGAAAGTTTTTGAGCATGGCCAAAAGGTTTGGCTGTTTAATTCGAGACTCAAGTTGTTTCCTGGTAAGCTTTAGTCAAGATGGTATGGGCCATACAAGATTACAAAGGTTTTCCCCCACGGAACAATGGAGCTCGATGATCCTGACACTGGAAAGACGTTTGTCATGAATGGGGAGAGATTGAAGCATTATATAGAGGTTCGACCAGTTGAGTGTGTGGTCGAAACTATCGATTTGACTGAACCACTACCCGAGCTGGATAAACTTGATCCGGAGTATTGAGAAGCGACAAGGTCGTACCAACGACGTTAAATATTGGTACTAGGTAAAGAAGAGTAGCTTTGATGCCTAGTTTGTATCTGTAGACGATAATTTACTTATTTAGACATTTAAAACCGAGTCCTTAAAATCGACTTGCGAGGCCATCATCATTTAAGTATGGAGTGTACATGGGGCCTAGATATCATTTAAGAAGTGTGGAGTTGAAGATGGGACGAGACAACGAAGAAGAGAGCAAATTTCAAAATTTGGGCCAGGGGCCTACGCTTCAAGCGTAGCTGTGCATGCTTGTTATAAACAGGCCGCGATAGTGTTCCCTCATCCATTTCATTCAAACTTTATTTTCTCTCTCAATTCTCCACCATTATTTGAAAGGTTTTATCCTACTATTTACCCATTCAATTCCTCATCATTCATTGCCAACGGATCGTCAGAATAGTTGGTGATTCGACCGGATTTGTGTGACGAATTCGAAAAGTCACCGAAATTCAATTTTTGGAAATCCATCATTTCTCTCAATTCGGTGAGTTTCGTTCCATTATTTTTATTTTATATGACTTATTTAACTATTCAAAACTAGTTTAACGAACGAGCCCAATTAAAATCATATTTTGATCCGTTTTCTAAAAGTTATGTTTTTCGACTTCGGAATCGGATTAAATATTGAATTTTTGGGATGTCGGCTTGTTTAATCATCGTATTGGATATATTTAGATATAGATGGAGTTTGATTTGGTGTCCGGTTTGTTATTGCTTACATTTTGAAAATTCATTATTGTAGGCATGGCACGGACCAAGATATCGGCAAGGCGAGTGGCTTAGGCTTCTGTTGCGGCTGATCCACCAGTACGACAGAGGTGGAGGTCATCGTCACCTGAAAAAACACCCATTCGCCATCGTAGAACACACACCAGGAGGCCAATGTATGTAGATTCGACATCCTCGTCTTCCTCATCTTTTAAGGTAGAGGAACCAGAGAACTCGACACAGGGGCGCGACATCTTATTACCACATGGTCGCTTGGTGTGCCAATTCCACGTACACCACCGACCTTTGATGATGATTCTTAGCTTAGTTTTAGTTAGGTTTTTGTTATATTTTTAGTTTTATTTCAGTTTTATTTTTTACACATTAAAGGTAAATTGTTGAGCGGATAGTTTCATATAGGGCTAATATGACCGCTTGAACGATTATCTTCTAAATGTTTTTGATATTTTTGTAGTTTATAAAATTGCAGTTTTAATGATTCAATCGAATTATTTGATATATCCTTGGAATTTCACGATTATTTTGCGTATGCGGATAACTTGAATTTTTTTAAAATTTTATCTCGGATTATGAGGACATTTGTGCATTCAAGTTTGGGGATGTATCTGCGGAGGTTTAATCGGAGAACTGTAATTTGACAAAAAAATATATATATATTTTTTCAGGCCTAAGCCTACGCTTGAAGTGCAGGGTTCGGCGAGGAAGTTTTGAAAATTTGAAATTTTGGCTCGTTTTTGGGGTGTTTTGGTCTGGTTTGTACTTGTTCTTGTATTAGGATTTGTTTAAGTTATTTTTAGGAGTTTGTGTAGAATTTTTAGAGTAATCCTAATCTGATAAGGAGACGGACTTCAAATATAAGTTGGAGTTGGATTAGTTATTGCTTTCCATTTCTTAGTCAGTTAAGGGTTTTAAATCATTTTTCTCTTCTAATTCTACTACATCCATCTATAAATACATCCATAGGGTAGACACAATTCACAATTCTCAAGGAGTGAGTATTAGATTAGATATTCTTCTTCTATTCTTGTTTTATTCATTCTATTTAGAAGAGGGTTAGTATGGATAATGCTAATGAAGATTATTCTAACCCGGAGGAATTCATAGAAGGGACGGAACCATATGTGGTCATGAAGAGTGCGAATGAATGAGCTACGAGTTAGAATGGAAACCGAACCACACTAAAATTGTTTTTGCAGTGTCGGTTGCAATTTGAAGAGATATTTCGGCTGGAGAGGATGAATCGAGTATTAGTTGCACCCGGAAGGAAAATCCTTAGAGAACGAAGATTGAAAAGTTTAGAAAAACCAACGGGTGAAAAGGTGTATCTGGGCTTGGTCCAACAATTCTATGAAACTATGATAATTTTGGGACCGCCAGGATTTGAGGTGATGAAGGCTAACGTGACTCAGTAGAGTGCTCCTGTTGTGATTGGAAGAAGAAGTATTACCGATGCATGAAATATACCAATCGGTACTCCGACAAACTTACAAGGAATATTGAAGGAGCATATTGTAGTATGGCCACATAAGGATGAAGAGATTGTTCGGGAATTGTGTACAGTATCATATCTGAGAGATAAGACATGTTATAATTGGTGGTTGAAGTCAAATATGTTTTATTTAGATTGTGTCGTTGCAGCTCAACTTCGGCCTAATAATCGATCTAGTGCAAGAGATCACATTATGCTTAGAACTTTGTATGCCCTGACTCATGGGTATGAAATGTGTGTTCCAACATTGATTATGGCTGAGGTTTCGTATGCCCGAGCAATTGTAAGTAGAGAATGGGCGAGTGCCGATAAATTTGAATATTATCTTCCATACCTATTTTTACTATCAAAGACATTGCTGAGCAGTTGGGTGATAGAATGTAGGAGTTGGATTAGATGAGGTGGATAATTATGAAAATGTATCTAGAGTAAGATTTAGAGAAGTTAAAAGAGAATGCAGATTGTCGAACATGGTTGAAGAGTGTCGTGTCAAGTGATGAAGAAGAAGAGGCGGACTAGGATTTAGGTTTAGGATTTTTAGGTTATTTTATTTGTAGGGACAGTAGGCCCTTAAGGCCACGTCTTTATTTCTTTTATTTTTATTTTATTATTTTTTAAACATTTAATAATAATAATAATAATAAAATAATCTTTGATTCCTTGAAAACATGGATCGATTTCTGGATATTTTTGGAATTTCTTTTCCATTACTGTGATTGGGTATTTGTGCTTTGTTTATGATATCTACAGGTGATCCAATTAAAGTTTGGGGGAGACAATTTGTGCTTTGCTTTGGAATCAAGAATTAAGCTTCAAGGGTAACTGTATCTGTTCTTCTATAATATTTTTTACCATGAGGACATGGTCTGATTTAAGTTTGGGGGTGAGGATATAGTATAGTATTACTAGGAAAAAAAAATTTGGGGAATTTTTTTTTTTGAACAATTCTTTGTTGTCACGCATGAATGTTTTGCATTACAGTTTGATTGAGTTTTTTTTGTATATGATGCATGAGTAGTATGTAATGTGATATTCCCATTTATGAGAGTAATGATTATATCAAGTTAGTGAAGTAATGTGGTTTTACATGGGTGAGTGAATAAGTGAAATTGAAATTAAGAAAGACGACTTTGACCTATAAGCATAAGCACATATTCACTATGAGAAATAAGTTGATTTTTGACTATGTAGTGTAAAAATAATTTTGCCGTAATAAAAGGGGAGATGGGGAGATGTTTTGGTTGAAATTAAGAAAATTGAAATTTTTTTTTGAAAAAATAAAATGCAAAAAGCAGTTCTTTGATCTGAGTAACCGGGCCTTGGTATCACCAATATCACTATTCACATTTAAAGGGGAGAAGACTGATGAGCATAAATCCCATGGAAAAAGCTCGGGCCCAGTTGGTTGGGTCTAAAAATCCTCGCTGGAATATTGGAAAGTTGAAAAGTTACATTTTGATGAAAAATGGCAAGGTTTGATCAATGAAGTAGGAGAAGAGAAACTGAAATATTGTAGTTGAATGTTCACAAAATCACGGAAGGTTGTCTGGATTTTAAGTAGAAAGTAGTGAAATCATTCACTTTAGTGGGAATCATTCAGGACACGAATCTTGATATAATTGTTGTTCAGTAGTTAGTGGGAGTACTTGCATCCATATTATCTTTTGTATTATAACATGAGTTAATTAATTTCTGTGTGAATTCATGAATACGTGACTATAGATTACTGAGATGTTTGTAGGTACCATCACTGGAAACCTTCACGAGACTTCACTCGTCCACTAAGGGTAACCTAAGGGTTTAAAATGCTTGTTACACGTGCTAAATGTAATCGTTGACCCTCACAAAAACAAGAGATTAGGTTAGAGTAGTTAGATTAGATAGATAGAATAAAAAGATCATCACAAGAAAAGTTTCCCGAGTTTATTGCTAAGGGACGAACAATATATAAGTTTGGGAGTCTGATAGGAGTCAAATATTAGTCATTTTGATCCCTTAACTCACTATTGTTACGTTCTTTTATTCCATTATTTTATATTTTTATGTTGTCTGCGTGTTAAGGCATGTTTCAGAAGCCTAATAAAGAAATAAGCTAACTTCGGTGAATTAACTAGAGAGTGTTCTTTCTATCCAAGAGGAGAGTCAAAGAGGTAGTCCAAGAAAAAAATGGCTCCCGAAAGGCAAAAACGGAATTTTAAGAAGCCGTCATCTTAGCAAAAAGTATCGCGGGTACGAGACGGATGTTCTTGGGCATTCACGGAGAAATGTGATTTTCCATAAAAATCCTACGCTTCTAGTACCAAAAAGTGGCTAGAATTGCAAAATCTACGCTTGGACCAACGCTTGAAGCGTAGCCTCCAAGCGTAAGTGCGACAACTTTGAGGATTTCCGCATGATTTTTCCTATTTCACCCCGGGCTTGATTGGAAGACGTGCCCACGACTCCAGACCTCTTATAAATGTATATACACTTGTATTTAGGGTTTTGATGAGTTTTAAGATTGAAAAGACCGAGAAGGGCCTCTCTGTTCCATTGCCTATATATACAAGCCCATACATCATAGTTAGGTCTGTTGAGTTGGAGAGTTCTGTGAGACGTTCATTCATTTAGCTTTGCTGCTGTTGGGAGCCATATTCAAACCTAGAGATCCGGAGAAGAAGAATATGGAGAATGTTTCCACATCAACGATGTAGTCACCTTCTACGATAGCCAACTAACTCGGTATCTAGGGTTTTCTAGCAAAACCATAGCCAATTAATGTAGTTTTTTATTGTTTTTAACTGTAAGCGAGGGGAAACTGTGACCATACTGTGATGATTGTAGTAGTTAAGAGACCGTATTGATTTGTAATATAAAATTCTATGTTTGTTCTAAATTCTTGTCTTAGATGAAATAAATATATTATTTTACACAATTATGATTATTCAATATGGGCTGGAACTTGGATGTTTAATCATGGTTTTCTACACAATATTGGTAATGAAACTTGAAACCCTAGGTTGACACAGGTCGTGCCTTGGTGATTTAATATAGACATACTTTAATTTATTTTCATGCTTTACGAGTATATTAGAGTAATATAATTGACATGTAGTAGTAAGGTCAATCATGAGACGGGTTGTCGCAATCCAGTTGATGGTACTCCTTTTTGGGGTCGTATTTAGCTATCTGTGATACGACCTGATTCACAGTTATGGATCGCTCTCTTATAGTTGATACAATAATGAACTATATTATGCGGTTAGTGGTGGATTAATGAAAACCCTAGTTTTCTCTCTCATCTGAATCACAACCAATTTACTTCCTTTCTAGTTAATTTAGTTATAATAGATAATTTAGTCTTTCGACCACCCAAGTAAACAAGCTTTCAGAAAATATAATTCGGTGTTTCAAAATTATTAAAGTGAACAATCTCTGTCTCTGTGGGATCGATATCCCTTACTCAAGCCGCTTTGCTATTCTATAATTGATACGTGTGCTTGTGTAGGGTAAAACCTAGAGTCGTTAAGGTGTTATTTTTAACCACGTATTTTTGCACACCTGACGCCACATCAGAATCGTATGTTGAATTTCCAGAGGAAGATAAAGTCAAACACTTCGAGATCAAATCTAGTGTCATTAATATGCTCCCGAATTATTTTGGACCTAGGATGGAGGACTCATACCAACATATCAATGATTTCGTAGAAATGGCCTCTACAGTCAAAATTTAGAATCTGAGTGCGAATGTTTTACTTATGCGTTTATTTCCTTTTTTCGTTGAGAGGGAAAGCTAAACGATGGTATGTAATTCTAGATAAAGCTATTAAAAGACATTGGGAAACCTTACAATTTAAATTTGTTAGAAAAATATTTTCCCGTCCGTAGGACCCATGAGGCACAGGAAGCGATTACCCACTTTCGAGAATTTCCCGGTGAGGAATTCCATGACGCTTGGGATAGATTTAATGAATTTTTGTGAAAATGCCCCCATCACAAGTTCGTGGAGCAGGACATCGTGCAAAACTTCTATCTTGGATTGGGATCCGAGTATAGAAATTTGATTGATGCAGCAGTAGGAAGAAAGTTCACACTAACATCAGCGAAAGAACTTTTGGATATGTTTGACAATATTAGCAAAAATTTGATTCAATATGAATCTGAGATGTGTGCGTGGAATGGACGTGAAATAAGATCTGACAAAACATTTTCCATTGATAGAGCAGATAACCATGATGGTGTTAGAGACTAGGTAGTGGTGTTAGGGGAGAAGCTCGATAAGTTTATTAACCTTACATAGTCAGCCCCGAGAGAGGTCTTAGTAGTAGGACCAGATTTTTACCAAAATGAGTGTCAGGGTAGTGTGTTTGTTACCGCTGATGCTAATCCAGCATGGACCAATTCGAATAATACTCTTTTTTCCAATACTTACAATTTGAATTGGCGTAATCATCCACATCTCTCATACCGTTCTTAGAATGTGGAAAATCCTCTAACAAATTTTCCTTCGAGTCAACAATCATTCAATTCTGAACACCAAATCATGACTCAAAATTTCCTATCAAACTCTCAGTCTAATCGACCTTTCAATTACCAACCAAATTACTAATCCTAACCTAAAAGGAATCAGACTCAACCACCACCACAACCGTCGGCTTATGATTTTACTAACCTGGACAAGACTTTGCTAGCCATTCAGAACTAGTTAGGTGCTAATACTAAAGTGATAGCGAAGCTGAAAGAGCAAGTGGGTCAAGTGTGCAATACAATGAACAAACAAGATGAAAAGGGAGATTGTCCAGTTAGCCGATGGTTAGCCCAATGCCTAAACAAGTGTTGAAGCTCAGATCTTTTACTTAAAATCCACATGAGATGGTCCAAGCTATCACAACTTTGAGAAGTGGGAAGGAGGTAAAAAACAGGGTTGAGGAGCAACATGAAGAGGGGGTGAGTAAGAGAAAGGCAGCGGAAAAGTCGGCTGAGAAGGTTACGAAAGACTAGCCTCATGTGGAGGAAGATATCGATCAAGCGTTACCAGAAGAGCCAGAAAGGGCGAGTTATGAGGAAGTAGTGCCATTTCCTCAACGTCTGAGAGAGACAGTCAGATATGGTAAGCACAAGGAAACCGACATGTTGGAAAATTTTCGGCAAGCAAGATCAATTTACCTCTCTTGGATATCATTGCCCAAATTAATCCCTATGCTAAATTCTTGAAGGACCACTGTACCGAAAAGTGGAAAAGTAGAGTGAAGGTCCTGAAGAAAATCTTGCTAATTGAGCAAGTAAGTTCATTGCTTTTAAGCAACACACCACAGAAGAGAAAAGATCCCGGTGCTCCTACTATTCCTTGTGTCATTGGCGATCAGGAAATTGGTATAGCTTTTATTGATCTAGGTGCAAATGTTAACTTGTTTCCTTATTCAGTTTACCAATAGCTAGGGTTGGGAGAGCTCAATCCCACCTCGGTAGTGCTCCAACTTGCTGATCAGTCAATCAAGGAAGCAATAGGGATTCTTTAGGACGTCATTGTTCAAGTGGACAAGTTCTACTTTCCGGTGGACTTTATAATTATCGATACAGAGCCTGTCCATGACTCCAAGCACATCCCTGTGATTTTAATAAGATCGTTTTTGGCCATGGACAATGCATGTATTAACTACAGAATAGGAGCTATGGAGTTGTCATTTGGAAATATGAAGGTGCGGATAAACATTTTTTTATGCCAATCATCAACTTTCTGAGTCAGTTGACTGTCTACGAATTGACGAGGTTAATAAGATTGAGGAGATTATAGAGTCTCTTCTCAGTGGAGTAATATTAGAGGATGAACATGAGGATTGGAATGAGTAGGTGAGTGAGAACTATGCAGGCATTGTTACATTGGAGACTGTATTATATGAACAGCCATGGAAAGTGTTGATTGAGCCACTTCCCATGTTCTCGAATACACCACTAGTTTCGTCATTAATAGCTCCTCCTACCTTGGAGCTGAAGGAATTGCCTGAGAAGCTTAAATATGTCCTTTTGGGATCCGATAAGACTCTTCATGTGATCATATCATCAAAGTTGACAGAAGAACAGGAATAGAGTCTGGTTAAGGTCTTGAGTGATAATGAGGAGGGAATAGGATGGAGCATTGTTGATTTGAAAGGAATAGACTCCTAGATTTGCATGCATCTCATACACTGAGAGGAGGATTCAAAACCATCTAGAGAGATGCAATGGAGACTTAGTCCGAATATGAAGGAGGTGGTAAAGTTGCTAAATGCGGGTATTATTTAGCCTATATCCGACAGTTCATGGGTGAGTCCAACTCAGGTGATGCCAACAAAATCAGGCATCACGGTTGTACCTAACTCGAAAGGAGAGCTGATTCCACAGCACACGACCATCGGGTGGTGTGTGTGTATTTTCTGAATGGATATTTAGGCTATAATTAAGTGGCGATTGATCTTGTTGATTATGAGTAAACCAATTTCACGTGCCATATGGTACATTTGCATATAGACAGATGCCTTTTGGTTTGTGTAATGCACCAGCTATTTTCCAGAGGTGCATGATGTCTACATTCTTTGACATGCTGGAGAAGTTTTTAGAAGTGTTCATGGATGATTTTTCAGTGTTTGGGGTAACCTTTGAAGATTGTTTAGAATATCTAATAATCGTGCTTAAAAGATGTAAAGAGACGAATTTAATTCTGAGGTGAGAAAAGAGTCATTTCATGGTTCAAGAGGGGATAGTACTTAGCCATATTATATCAAAAAGAGGGATTGAGGTTGATAAGGCAAAATTTGAACTGATTTTGAAGTTACCTCCTCCCACATCTGTTAAGCAGATAAAATCTTTCTTAGGCTATGACAGATTTTACAGACGATTTATTAAATATTTTAGTAAAATTTCCAGGCCGCTTTGTAACATATTTGCTAAAGATGCGACATTTATCTTTGACGAAGAGTGTCTTCATGCTTTTGAGGAGTTGCGTACTCAACTCTCAATAGCCCCAATCATTTTTCCACCGGACTAGTCTTTGCCATTTGCGCTAATGTGTGATGCTTCGAACTATGCCGTAGGAGCGGTAATAGGTCAGAGAAAGGAGAAGATGCCATATGCGGTATACTATGCCAGCAAAACTCTGAACGATCCACAAATCAACTACACAACCACGGAGAAGGATTTGTTGGCAGTTGTCTTCTCCTTCGACAAATTTTGATCATACTTATTGGGAACCAAGGTAGTAGTGTATTCGGATCATGCGACTTTAAGGCATTTTTTAACAAAGATAGATTCCAAAATCAGGCTGATTAGATGGATTTTGTTGTTGCAAGAATTTGACTTGGAAATTAGAGATAAAAAGGGTTCGGAAAATATTGTTGCTGACCATTTATCGAGGATCATTATTGAGACTGCAAAGGAAACTTCTCCTCTTAAGGATTCTTTCTCGGATAAACATCTGTTCAGTGTGGTTGTCAAGGAGCATACACCGTGATATGCTGATATTGTGAATTATAAAGCCAGGTTGATCTAAGAATAAAACATATCGATTCCTCAGCCAAGTCAAATTTTATATCTGGGATAATCCGCGATTATACAAGTATTGTGCTGATCAGATAATCAGAAAGTGTCCCTAAAAGTGAGGTGTAAAGTATTTTGAATTTTTTCCACACGCTAGAATGTGGAGGGCATTTTAGAGCTTAAAAGACAAGCCACAAGGTGCTGTAAAGTGGGTTCTATTGGACAACCATATTCAAAGATGTATTTGAATATTGCAAAGTGTGTTTGCGAGGCCAAAAGTTGGGATCCATATCTTGATGTGATATGATGCCACTAACCCAAATTTTAGTTGTCGAGTTGTTTGATGTATGGGGGATAGATTTCATGGGACCATTTCCGAAAGCGGATAAGAAAGAGTGCATATTTGTGGGGGTTGATTATGTGTCAAAATAGGTAAAGACTGTAGCTACCAAGTACACCGATCTTGAGACAATGTTGAAATTTGTGCAGTCTAATATCTTTTCGAGATTTGGTATACGACGGGTGATAATCAGTGATGGCGGAAAACACTTTGGTAACCGTTTTCTCGGTGGTCTATGTCAGAAGTACGGTGTAAGTCATAGAATTGGAACACCATATCACCTCCAGTCACAAGGACAAGTGGAGGTTTTGAACAGGAAAGTAAAGAATATCTTGGAGAAGACAGTGCGAGTTGATCTAAAAGATTGTCCTCAAAGGTTAAATGATGCACTATGGGCTTATAGGACAACGTATAAGACACCGATTGGTATGACACCATACCATCTTGTTTATGGTAAGACATGTCATCTCCCTGTTGAGCTAGAGAATTGAACATACTGGGCAGTTCGGAGGTTAAACTTTGATATAAAGAAGTCCGATGCTCAGCGGAAACTCCAACTTCAAGAGCTTGAGAAGTTAAGAAACAATACTGATGAGAATTCTCTGATTTACAAAGCTCGGATGAAATATTTTCACAACAAATATATTCGAAAGAAAGTCTTTGAGCCCGACTAGATGGTGTGGCTGTTCAATTCAAGATTAAGGTTGTTTCCTGATAAGCTTCAGTCAAGATGGGATGGACTGTACACGATTACGAAGGTTTTCCCCTATGGAGCAGTAGAGCTGGATGATCCTAAGACAAGAAATAAGTTCATGGTGAATGGTCAGAGGCTTGAGCACTACATTGATGTTCAACCAGTTGAGTGTGTTGTGGAGACGATTGAGTTATCTAATCCAACACACGAGGTGGAAGAATTTGAGCCCGAATATTGAAAGAATGGCAACGTCGTGCCAACGACATTAAACATTAGTACTAAGGGATGAAAATTAGTTTTTGAACCTAGGTTGTTAATTAGAGTTTGTGATAAGTAGTTCGTAGGTTTAGATTGAGTCATAGTGTCGTTCTTGTCCATATCGGTACGGTAAATCATTCATTGGGGTATATGGAGAATGAATAGGGCAATTGCATATAGTAAAGCGTGTAAAATTACGGAGCGTCAGAGCTGAAGCAAAAATCCCACAGACGGACCTACGCACCGCGTTTATCGCAAGCTATGAACCGCCTGTAGCTATAGTGAACAGTGTTTACGGCAATAAAGCTCTAACTAAGCTTCAAATTTCTACAACGCTCTCATTTCTCCACCAAAAGTTCCGTAATCACTCCATATCCATTCCTAATCCAATTTCAAATCATACCTGGTAATTTTTGTGTCAGATCTGTGTGTTTATCATCCGGATTCTCGTGAAGAACTTAAAGAGTCTCGGAAATAAATTTTAAGAGAAATCATCAAATCCTTTGATTCGGTGAGTTTTTCTTTGATCTTTGTTTTTCTAATTACTTTTATAATCATTCTAAACTGATATCGATGGACCAATCCAGTTGAAAACATGTTTCGATTCATTTCTCAAAAGTTGAAAATTTCGGCTTAGAGAACGGATTGACTCTCAAATTTTTGCATGTTTTTTGTTTGAGAGTTTCTTTTATCGTTATATTGGGTCCATTTAGTGATGATTTTTAGTTTGATTCGGTATCCGAAATGATCCGCTGATTATGTTTAAAAATTCCTAACTGTAGTGATGAAGCTGAGACCACGGAGAGGAGGTGCGAGTTCTTCGGGCATTCGACAGACGTCTCTGGACTTTGACCCAATAGATAGTTCTCCAGCTCCGATCCCCAGGCACTACGTACCACCGGCTGAGTCACCACAGTCATCAGAGACCACTCAGAGTGACCATGTCGTTCCGCCGATGGCTTCACTCCATGATTCGCCACCTGCGTCGCCAACACCACCCGAGCCACAGGATGAGCCGGTGGTGTTGGTTTCTTAGTTACAAGTGCCACCCACAGCAGATGTGGGGGAAATGTTAACGAAATTATTAAATAAGGGATTCCGGTACGAGCGGATTTACTCCACGACAGCTTTTGAAAGGCTGCAGCCAGTGCCATCTTTGACCATCCGCAATTTATGGGATCGACGATTGTTACTGATCCTTACCCCTCCATCTACATTTGTCTATGTTGATATGATTGAGGAGTTTTGGCTACACATGCAGCATTACAGCAGAGGGATGCGATTGGAGACAGAGGTTAGAGGGGTGAGATTCGTGATTACGCCCCAAACTATTATAGAGGCGTGGGGTATACCAGATACATTCCCACCTAAGTTGGAGGGAGACTTCCCGCCTCCAACAGAGCCATTTCCTGGCCTGACTGAGATAGTCCACATACAAACTGAGGGTAGGTTTACGGATGATCGAAACAATTGCACACAGAAGAGTGATTATCATCCCAAGCTGTGGCTCTTGGACATGATATTCAAGTATCAGATGCATCCTCAGGGGCACAAGACTTAGAGACGATGACTATTTTTGGTGTTACATTATGCTTTTGAGTTCCACAGATGGGTTTTGATTCCCCATATTTTGTGGTAGGGCTTGTACTAGCATTATATAGACTTACAAATGGTGAACAGTGTTGGGCAGCATACATTTCGGATAAGATTCCCAACACTGATCATGCGGCTTATGGCTGATGCGGGGATTGAGCCTGATGAGGAGACCAACAAGAACATGTTTAAGAAAGGTATGTATATCTCAAGCATGTGCACCAAGACTTGGAGGAGATTGCATGGTGATGTAGTGTTACATAGGAGGCCGATGGTCCTTGGTCCGGGTGTCCCTCCAGTTATACCTCCTGTGGAGCATGTGGAGGCTGAGGTTGTACATGATGATGTTGTACCACCTCATGCAGAGGAGGGGAGACAGACTACTGAGATACTTCAAATGCCTGTTGGAGCTATAGTGACGCTCTCTAGAGAGTAGTTTGATGCGATTATGGCAGGACAGACGGCATTGCGGGATGAGGTTAGGCAGTAGAGCAAGGCTATGATAGATTTGTAGAGGGAGTTGCGGGCCAACCTTAGGGTTCAGATGCGGAGTGGAAAGATGTGTCAGCGGGCAGAGAAAATGCTATAGCTTAGTTATCGATGGCTGGGAGTCTTGGTTCAGGCGCATTTTGATCATGAGGGATTACCATTACCAGAGACTCCGCCTACTTCGTCGAATGAGGATTATGAGGCATCCGATGAGGAGGAGGACAATGAGTAGTAGTTATAGTAGGGTATTTACTAGTTTTTATTTTTTTTGCACTAGAGTCAAATTGTTTGGTGGATAGTTTTTAATAGATGTTTCATGTACTCACCAAAACGATCGACATCCAAGTGTACTTTTTTTTTTTACTTTTATAAAATTAAAATTTTCATATATATGTGATAATATTGTTTCCATTTCTCACTTTCCGAGCCTATGATAATGTATGGATTGAATTGAGTGATTATTCGAGTTCAACCGAGCTCTAAAGTCATACAATGAGGATATATGTATGTTTAAGTTTGGGGGTGTGTGGTTATGATTATTGAAACTGGATATGATAATTTTTAAAAAATAGAAAAAAAAAAGTGAAAATTCAAGCCAAGCCTACGCTTGGAGCTATGCACAGCGCATAACTCCCCTATGTGCCACATGTAGGGGCCATGCGTAAGGTTATTCAGGAAATCCTAAATTTGGCCCGTTTGAGGGGTTTTTCGACTTGTTTTGTACTTATACTGCATTAGGATTTAATGTACGGTAATTTTAGGATTTTTTAGGGTTTAATTAGGAATTATAGAAACAATCCTAGTCCAAGTAGGAAGTGGAATTGAAATACAAGTCAAAGATGGATTGTTAGTTGTTTCCACTGTTCAACTCAAATAAGGATTTCAAATCCTTTTCCTCCATAAATCTGATACATTCATCTATAAATACACCTATTGAGTTACACAATTCATAATTCACCCAAGAGCTTGTACAAGATGGATAGTTTTCTTACTCCATTCCTTCTTCTCTATTTTTTCCTATAATTCTGATGGTGAACGTGTAGAGAGTGATTATGATATAGAGTCCGATCTTAAAGTTTATTGAAGAAGATGTCTTACCTAAGGACGGAGATATGGGAGGATGAAATTTGATTGGAGAGGTGAGTACAAATAAAGGAGCTACGAGTAGAAAGAGGAAAAGACTTACTCCTACTACGTTTACAATGTGCATAATACAATTTAAGTTGAAGTTTCGTTCAAAAAGAATGAATGAGCTATTGACTGCACCTGGGAAGAAAATCCTCAATCAATTAGGATTGACGAGATTAGACCGGCTGCCTGGACGAAAAGTGTATCCACGATTGGTTCAAAAGTTTTATGAAAAATGTTGATTGAGGGACCGCTAGGATTTGAGGTATTAAAAAAGATGTGGATTGAAGGACCGCTAGGATTTGAGGTAGTGAAAGCTCATGTGATTGACAAGGGTGATCCTATAGAGGTAAGTAGGAGTTTAATTGCAGAGGCATGGAAAATCCCTAACGAGTGTTCGACTCATTTGAATGGCATGTTTAAAAAAATCCCGTTAAGATGGCCACATACAGATGAGGAGATGATTACAGAGATATGTGCCATACATGTTCCGAAAGTAGGAGAAACGAGTTGTGAGAATTTTTGGTTAAGGAAGGAACTGTTCTATTTGGATTGCGTGTTTGCGGCTCAAGTCCGTCAGAATCAGAGGACAAGTTGGAGGGGACAGTCGTACATCAAGTTGCTATATGCTATGGCTAAAGGTTATTTGGTGTCGATTCCAACAGTGATTTTGGTTAATATTTTGATGGGTCATGGGATTTTGCATGGAAAATTGCCAAGCAGGGATGTGATGGAGTACTATCTCCCATATCCATTTTTGATATCAAAGATCATTGAGTAGTAGTTGGGTGAGTTATTATAAGAGATGGATAAAGTACGTTGGACATTCACAAAGGAATACCCGGAAGAGGATTTTGTTAGATTGGAGAAGACATTCGATCTCCATAGGGTTTGAGGATAGATTTCGCGTGCTGAGAGAGATTAGAAGGAGGACTTGAGAAAGGACTAGGATGTAGGAATATGATTTTATTTTGTGTTAGTAGATAGGTTGCAACTTAAATTTCTAGAGGTTGTAATCCCTTAAGGATAAGCCTTTGTAATTTCAATTCTTAGAGATGGTAGTCCCTTAATGCCACATCTTTGTAATTTAAATTCATAGGGATTATAGGCCCTTAAGGCTAAATCGTTGTCATTTTATTTTAATAATTTTTTTTCATTCCTTAAGCAATATGTTGATGATTTCCAGATATTATCTATGCAATTCCTTTTCCCTTGCTATGATATTGGGTATGTGTGTTTTGTTGAGTATATTTACAGGTGATCCAAATCAAGTTTGGGGGAGGAGATTTAGTGTTTCATTGTGATATCATTGTGATTCTGGAATTACGCTTCAAGGGTAACTATATTCTGTCCTTTGTAATGTGAACCATGGAGACATGATTTATTTTAAGTTTAGGGGTGAGGGTATAGTTAAGGAATTAAAATTTTGAAAAAAGATTTGGAAATTGATTTTTTGAATGAAATTCTTTGTTTTCACGCATGATTGATTTGCATTACAAGTTGACTGAGTTTTTGTATATGATGCATGATTAGTATGTGTTGTGATATTCCCATTCATGAGAGTAATTATTAGATCGAGCTGAGTGAAGTGATATGGTTTACACGGGTGAGTGGATTAGTAAAATTGAAACCGAAAAGGACGACCTTAACCTATAAGCACAAGCATACATTCACTATGGGACAAATAGTTAATCTTTAACTATGTAGTTGAAGAAATATTGTTGCCACAATAAAAGGGGATAAGGGGAGATGTTCTGGTTGAAATGGAGAAAGTTGAAAATTATTTTGAAAAAAGTAAAATGCAAAATGTAGTTCTTCTATCTGAGTAACGAGGCCTTGGTATCACCAATATCATTGTTCACATAAAAAGGGGATAAAACTAATGAGCATGAATCCCAATAAAGAAGCTAGGGCCCAGTTAGTTGGGACTAAAAATCCTCGCTGGAAAGTTCGGAGCTTAGAAAGACAAAAAGGGATCAAAAGTGGAATGATGGAAAGATGGATTTTAAATAAAATTTCAAAATTTGATCAATGAAGTACGATAAAAGGAATTGAAATACCATAGTAGAATGTTCACAAAAACACGGAGGGCTGTCTAGATTGGGAGTAGAGAGTAACAAAGTCATTCACTTTAGTGGGAATCATTCATGACACAATGCTCGAGATAGTTATTGTTCGGTAGTGAGTGGGAGTACTTGCATCCATATTATTTTATGCATTGTATCAGGACTTGGTTAATGCACGTGTGAACTCATCATTGCGTGACTATAGAGAATGGAGAAGTTGTGGGTAGTATAGTTAACCATCACGAGACTTCACTCATTCACTCAATGTTGTCGAGGGATTTAAAAGACTTGTTACACGTGCTAAGTGTAATCGTCGACCCTCACGAAATCAAGGGAGTAGTGTAGGTTAGTTAGAATAAAAACAATCATCACAAGGTAGGTTTAGAAAGTTTTCCTGATTTCATTGCTAAGGGAGTAGCAATATGTAAGTTTGGGGTGTGATAGGTGCTCAATATTGTCCATTTTAAGCCCCTATCTTGCATTTGTTATGTTCTTACATTATGTTATTTGGTATTTTTATGCCATTTGTGTGTTTAAGCGTGTTTTAGGAGCTTAATGAATAAAAAGAACTAACTTTTGTGAATTAGCTAGAGAAGTGCTCATTTTTATTCAAGAGGAGAGCTAAAGAGGTATTTTCAAGAGAAAAGTGGCTCCCAGAGGGCAAAAAGGTCATTTTTTTGAGCCGCAACTACAAGAATCATTCTAATAGAGTTGAGGGGGTTCAAACGGTACAAATACCACAAAAATTGGTTTCCATGAAAAATCCTACGGACCATCTACGGACCTTGTAGCTAAAAGTGGCTAGAAAAGACAATTTTGACGGACTACCTACAGACATTGAGAAAAGGCCTATGCGCCATGCATTGGAAGGACTACGCGTCGCGTGTAGGGCATGTGTACGCGTCGTGTGTAGGGCCTGTGTATGTGCCGCGCATAGTTAACTGATGTTGAGGAGCTATGAAATCCTGAAATTAACCCCGACTTATTTTACCATGTGGCGGCTGCGCCTTTACCCCTCGATGCACGTTAAGATACATATATATATATCAGGTATATGGTTTTAATGAGTTTTTGTGTAAAATGACCAAAAAGGGTAACCATTTGGGTTTCCCTCGGCATTTGCTTATAAATACTAAGCTTTACATCAGTTTGAGGGAGCTTTTTCACACGTTGAAATTTTAAAGCAGCCTCTAGAGATATATATCTTTTGAAGAAGAAAAGTCATGGAAGACTGAGAGATCCGAAGAAGACAACCATGGTGGCTGATTCTATATCAACAGTGCAGTCTCCTTCATCCATGAGCAGTTAAACTAGTATATAGGGTTTTCTAGCAAAACCCTAGCCAAGTAATGTAGCTTTTAATATTTGTTTTCAATTGTAATGAAGGGGAAGCTGAGACTATACCATGATGATTGTTGTAAATGAGTGAACGATTTTATTCTTGACACAAGATTATATATTTATTCACAAATTCTTGTCTTAGATTGAATAAGTATATATTCTTACACAATCATGATTATTATAACACAAATTGTGATTTTTTACAACAATGGTTCTTAACACTTGAAACCCTTAGTTTACAGAGGCCATACCTCGGCGAGGTATCATAGACATGCTTTAGATTCATTTCATGTTTTAGAAGTAGATTAGAGTAACGTAGATAGCATGCACTAGATACACTCTGTCCGGAGATGGGTTGTAGCGAACCCGATTAATGGTATCCTTTTTGGGAATGTATTCGACTATTTGTGGTACATTCGTATTGTGCAAATTGAAAGTTATATTATACGGTTTGTGGTTGAGCGATGAAAACCTGAGTTTTCTCTCTCTCTTGAATCACAACTATCATTTAAATTTTGTTCTTAGTTAATTTTAGTTTAAATTCCCAAATTAAAATCAAACACTTTTTCAAACCATAATTCAATATTTTTAAACTGCTAAAGTGAATAATCAAGTCCTTGTGTGTTCAATATTCCCTATCACAAGACGTTTTTATACTACAATAGACTCGTGCGCTTGCGAATAGGTAAAACCTAGACCGTCGTAAGGGATTGTTTTTAACACATATTTTTAGCTACCCCGACGGGATAACACCAACTTTAAAGGCTCTATTTTGCTCAAGAAAATTATTGTCCAACCGTATCCCTGATAGTCATTCAATAGCCTTCTCAAAGGTTGGTCGAACAAAAAATTCAAACTCATGGTTGACCTATCCAAGACTAAAGAGCTTTTCTGACTCAGTCATTATGTGGTCATGATGACTAGTGCTACTTGAAGCGAAAATAAATTAACGAGTATGACTCGTGAAATTGAAAGATTTCAAAGGGCGATCGACGAACAAGATCTAAATATTTACTCGCTAGTGGAGAAGTTAAAATTTCTTGGCATTGCTGAGTCAAATGAATGTCAAGTTTTTCCTGTTGATTCAACGCCAAATGTTACTCCCACTGATAACAAGAGCCATACATCTGCCACTGCTCAAATGACTTGTAAAGCAAATCAAGATGTTTCCGTCGCCTCGCTCTCTATCCAACAACTTCAAGACATGATAATTACAAGTATAAGAGAACAAGTTGGTGGCATCCCTGAAAGTACTTCCACGTACTTAAAGCCATACACTAGAAGAATCAACAACTTAAAAATGCCTGCAAGGTATCTACCACCAACGTTCCAACAGTTTGACGGAAGATGAAATCCCAAACAACATGTCGCCCATTTTGTCGAAGCTTGTAATAATGCTGGCACATATGGAGACCTCTTAGTCAAGCAATTTGTGCGCTACCTGAAAGAAAATACATTTGATTGGTGCACATATCTCAAAACGTGAAGTATTGATTGTTGGGAAATGATGGAACAAGAATTTCTCAATTGTTTCTAAAGTACTCGTAGAATAGCGAGCATGTTTGAACTCACTAACACTCGACAAAGGAATAATGAGCGTGTGGTTGACAATATTGACCGTTGGAGAGCTCTAAGTCTTGATTGTAAAGACTAAATTTCTGAGATCTCTGTAGTTGAAATGTGCATGAAAGGCATGAATTGGGAGCATCTCTACATCCTACAAGGAATCAAACCAAAGTACATTTGAAGAACTTGTAACTCGAGCACATGATATAGTGCTTAGCATAACAAGTCATGGTGCAAGAGAATATGTTCATAATGTGCTTAACAATCTCTTTAAAGACAAAGAAACTTAATCTGATGACAATAAAACTAAGTCTAATGGCAACGACGAAGCCAAGTCTGAAGGTGATGAAGAAACCGATTCTGACGACGACAAAGAATCTAAGTTTGACGAAGACAAAGAGACTGCGTCTGATGACGAAAAAATTGGGCCTGGTGACGAAGAAATTATACTATCAAGAAAATCTTGATAAAGAATGGGAGTTGTAAAAAATCATCAACTCTGAATCACAAGAAATTTGATAAAGTCCGCTCTTTAAAATTATCCTCTCTCTATCGCAAGGTATAAAAATAATCTAGGCTTGCAAGATGCTCCTAATCGGACGAGCCTAAACTGAACCATTATCTTATCCTATGTGATCTAAAACTCTGAATGCACAAAAATACAAAAAAAAAACAAAAAACAAAAATATAGTCGAATTCCAACTACCATTGCAAAGGTTTGCGTAAGGACATACACACTTCTGCAACGATAACTTTGGCCCGCGCTATCTCTATAAAGGACGCACTGTCTGTTGATAGAGATACTTGAGACAGGCATAGCGCAACAAAAACAAAAATTTGGCGAATGCCAACTGCCATTGCAAGGGTTTGAGCAAGGACATATGCACCACTGCAACGATAACTTCAGCCCGCGTTATCTCTGTGAAGTACGCAATGTATGTTGACAGAGAAACTCGAGACAAAGGCATGGCACGATAAAAACAAGAATTTGGGTGAATGCCAACTACCCTGCAATGATAACTTCGGCCTGCATTACCTCTATGAATGACACAATGTGTGTTGACAAAGAAACGCGAAACAAAGGCATGGCTCGGGAAAAAATTGAAGGAAAAATCGTAAAACAAAAAGGAGAAGAAAGGTGAAAAAAAAGTGGTGAAAATAAAAGGTGACCTGCGTGGACATCAAATAATTCAACCATTGAAAATTTCCTCTTCCCAGCGGCATCTAATGGTTCTCCCATGCTCAGCTTCCCAAGGATTGAAACGTCATCCACTTCTTCGTTTTGTTTCAATTGGTTTCAGAAAATAATCAGTACACTTCCAAGTGGTCCTGGTCCTTTGGTGAACAACCCCAACAAGATCCGAATAGCTAATAAGGTTGCTATGAATCGTGTATTCTACGGTTCCTAATAGTTTATCTGTGATGCCGCATAGTGTCGTGTCTCATCGCCATCCAAAGAGCCTCACAATGAGCCCGCATATATATCCTTTGTATGGATCACCTGGAGGTTGGAGTAAAGAGTCTGTTTTCTCTGAAATTATCAAATCACGACCGGTGCTCAAACTTATTTTCTTAAGAAAATGCCATGAATGGCAAAAAAACTAGAGTAAAGAGCCATTCCGCTACAACTATAATGTCACAAGCGAATTGCAAATCCGTACTTATATGGCCCATCGCCACCGACCTTCTTAATAAATCTTTCAAAGCCCCGGGAAAAAAATATCATTGTTGTGAGAAATTCCATCAGGTATATATAAAGGAAAAACCAGATTGGGTACGGTACCGAAGATGGAAGAATTTGGATTGTACAAAAAGCAAAAATTGAAACGGAGCAACGTCCACAATAAAGAAGAAAAAAGGGGGGGGGGGGGGGGGGGGGGGGGGGCAAAGTGGCAGATTACATGGTCACGTAAATAAAAAATGGAAAACATGCAGCAAATATGTTGATGATGGGTATGCTGTTAGAAAATATTTTTTTATTCCAACTCAAATGAGTATTACAAGAACTATTTCACTCAACTTACAAGATACAACAACTCACACTCTTCTAGACTTTGCTACTTCACTCACTTAGAAGTTTTTGCTACTTCTTGATACTTAAACTAGATATATGGAAGGGTATTTTTAGTAGGAGAAACTCAATACAAATCATACATTATTAAAATCCTACAAACTATTAGCCACACATGTATTCAACTAAAAACTTATACATTTATTACATGTATCCATCCAGAGAATTCTAGGGACTTCAAATAGATTGGGATTTTCTTTTAAGATGAATTGCTCATGGACAAAAATATTGGATCAAGTTTATAATCCAATACTCACCCTTAAACTTGATCTTGTGACTTCAAGTAAATTCCTCAATCTTACAAAGTCGTCCTGCTTTAGTGGCTTAGTGAAGATGTCAGCAACTTGATCTTGTGACTTCACATATTCCACTTGTACATCATTTCTTGTGTTGCACTCCCTTATGTAGTGGTAATGAGTATCAATGTGCTTGCTTTGATCATCGAGCACTGGATTTTTTGCTAAGGATATGACTGAATTGTTGTCAACACAAATCTTGGTTGGCTCTTCTTATGTTATACTTAGTTCCTTCAATAAGTTTCTTACCCAGACTGCATCAAAAACACATGAGGTAACAACTACATACAAAGCTTCATAGGTGGAAAGTGTGATGATCGGTTTCTTCTTTAACATCCAAATGAAAGCGATGTCTCCCATGAAGAACATGAACCATGTGGTGCTCTTTCTGTCATCTATATCTCTAGCCCAATCATTATCGCTATATCCAACAAGCTTGTAAGCATTAGAACATGAGTATAACAAGCCAAAATTAATTGTACCTTTGATGTAGCGAATGATTCTCTTAGCAGTTTTGAAGTGGGTGGTTGTTGGATTCTCCATGTAACGAATCACAAGTCCAACACTATAAAGGATGTCAAGTCTTGTGCACGTCAAATAGCATAAGCTTCTAACCAAACTCTTTAAGAATGTTGGATCTATGTTTTCGCCTTCATCATGCTTGGATAGCTTGATTCTGCATTCCACAGGCATGTTTATCGGCTTACAATCATCCATATTGAACCTCTTAAGATTCTCCCTCGCATAAATTTCTTGAGAGATGACGATGCCTTCTTCATTTTGGTTGACTTCAATGCCAAGATAGTATGATATTAGTCTGATGTCGGTCATCTCAAATTCTCTGGTTAGCACTCTCTTGAACTCTTCAAACATGCTTGGATTACTGCTAGTGAAGATCAAATCATTCACATAGAGGCACACGATCAAAACATCTTCAACTTGATGTTTACATATAGAGTATGCTCGTAGGGACATTTGGTGAAGCCATTCTCTTAGAAGTACTTGTTGATTCAACTATTCCATGCCCTTGGTGCTTACTTTAACCCATATAGAGCTTTTTTCAACTTCAATACTTTGTCTTCATGTCCCTTCACTTCGTAGCCCAAAGGTTGCTCCATGTACTTTTTCTTTGCGCACTCCATTCAGAAAAGGGGACTTTATATCCATTTGATGAATCTTCCACCTATTTTATGCTACTAGAGAGATTAATAGTCTTACGGTTTTTAATCGGGCATTAAGAACAAATATCTCATCGTAGACGATGCCAGTTCATTGACTATATCCTTTTGCAACTAGCCTCGCCTTGTGCCTTTCAATTTCTCCTTTGGCATTTCTCTTTGTTTTGTAGACCCATTTGACCCCAATGGCCTTGTGCCGCTTTTGAAATGAAGTGAGTTCCCATGAGTCATTCTTTTCGATGGACTTAATTTCTTTATCCATCGCGCCTCTCAACTTTTTATTCTATACTGCTTCTTGGAATTTCACTGGCTCACAATCGGCAAAGAGGCAGAAGAGTGTAATATTATCAAGTATTTCAATTACCTTGTAGAGATCTTGTAGACTTCTTTTACGAGGCACAACTCTTTCATTTAGACTCTTGCTTGACAATGATGATGTTGATGAGTCTCCATGAGTGGTTGATGTTAGTGAAGTAGGTGGAGTAGTGGCTCTTATTGGTCTTCTCCTGCTTCCTCCATCGGTGTTTGTTCATGTCACGTATCGTTATTCCTAAAACTCTCATCCGGAGAATCAACAAATCCCGATGTATGACGATAGTGAAAACGACTACTAGAATCAATAATAGCAAGGAAATATATGGAACAAGAATGAGAATAAAGTATTACATGCACGCCTGAGTGATAGAAACTCAATAGTGGATTCTAACAAAAATTCGATAGAGTTCTGTTTGTAAATGAAACATCCGGATACACAATCATAAATAAACTGAATAACCTTCCCATAATAAATTTAATAATGACAATGACACGCAGCCTAACATTCCAGAAACTTACTAGGGCCGAGGTAGTGGAAAGAAAACCACCGCTACCTCTACATAACCCTTTCTAAAACCTACAGAGCCACAATGCTTGAATAAGAATACAGAAAGCCACATGACGGTGCCAAAGAGATACAATGATACACTGAAATAAAAGATACAGAAATAAAAGATACACCGAAAGGGAATTTGCCAACATACTAGCTCCCAAAAGAAATAAGAATACACCAGATAGATACGAATAAAAGGAGGAAATCTAAATAAAACTGTCCTAAGTCACCCTTACCATCGCCGTTGTGCGTGTCGTGTAGAATCAACCCTCAATCCTGCAATCTATGTGGGGGAGAGCAACAACGATACTCACCAAAAATATCTATAACAAAACACCCATCGCCGCCTAAGAAATGTTAACCATCCTATGTGCATACATCTATCCTAAGTCAGTCAGTTGTCTCACTTGACACCCACGCCAAACCGAGACCCCAAAATAACCTCAAACACACTCAAGAATCACAAGAGATCATAAAGCGACAGAAATATCACCAACATATATACACTAGTCAAATCAACATATATATATAAACGTATGTATATGTAAAACCCCGCGGATAACTAATCATCCCCACATAGGCGTATATACAAATAGTCTAATATGCACTCTTATCTAGAGATACTACAAGAGCTAACTATCCTTTCACACCGTGCACCGAGCACACCGCTCAGAGATCCTAGGAGGTAAATAGGTCAATCCTAAGGACTACCGGAAGGGAATAACCATAATCATGCCCATAATTAAATCACAACTCCTACACAGCATCGCTATCGAATCATCCCTAAAGAGTCTTACTCTCACAATTTATAACCGATGTTCGTCGAGATGTCCTAAAAATGTGTTAAAAAAGGTCCCTTATTACGTCTTAGGTTATACCTATCGCAAGTGCATGAATCATTCTATAGTATAGTTCAGCTTGTGAAAGGTAATCGATCCGATAGAGACTAAGTCGTATTTTGAATTCTCGTAAAATAATACTCTTAAATTGCTAGAAAAATATGGTTTGTCATTTTGAAATTAATTAACTAAGGAAGCATGTAAAGATAAATTAAGACAAGAACAATAGAAATAAAATATAGGGTTTCCATACTCCACCACTAACCATATAATATAATTCTCAATTCGCTCAATTTCAAGAGGGCGATCCATAACTGTGAATCAGATCGTATCGCAAATAGCTAAATACGACCTCAAAAAGGATTACCATCAACTGGATTGCGACAACCCATCTCATGACTGACCTAACTAGTACATGCCAATTATATTACTCTAATCTACTCCTAATGCATGAAAATAAACTAAAGCATGTCTATATAAAATCTCCAAGGCATGGCATGTGTTAACCTAGGATTTCAAGTTTTATTACCACCATTGTGTAGAAAATCATAAGTTTTGTATCTGAGTTTCAGCCCATAGTGAATAACCATGATTGTGTAAGATAAATATATTCATTGAGTCTAAGACAAGAATCATAATAAATATATAAACTTGTATAAAGAATAAAAACGGTCTCTCATATACTGCAATCATCAAAGTATGGTCACAGTTTCCCCTCGTTACAATTCAAAACAAATAAGAGCTACATTACTTGTCTTGGGTTTTGTTTCCATTCAAAACCCTTGATACCGAATTAGTTGCTCATGGTAGAAGGTGACTGTATCGTTGATGTAGAAACACCCTCTATGGTCTTCTTTTCTGGATCTCTAGGTCTTGAATGGCTCCTCCCTTTGAATGATATGTGAATAGAAGCTATGAAGTTATGTGAAGAGGAGTCCCTTAGATCTGTAGCAGACCTTGGTATATATAGGCAAATGTGAGGGAAACTCTAACTTGAAGAATAGGATTACCCTTTTCAGTGATTTCACACCCAACCAAGAAAAACCCTAATATGTGTATATTACATGTCTAGAGGTGGTGGGGTCGAACACAAAGTCATTCGTGTCAATTCGGATCTATCCGGGTCAAAATAGGATTTTGGCCCGATTAAGGTTTTTCCTGTAGGACACCTCTCACTCTTTTGATCATAGCTCGAGCTACACATATTGGATGTAGGTGTGTAATATATCGTTGGAAAAAGGACTTCAATATCCTAATGTTAGGCCCAAGAATTATCCATTTGGATCTTTTTTGAACGAGATTTGAGCTCCCAAAGTTGACTGAAAGTTTCTGCTGAAAACACCTTAGCATTCCGCACCTACGCTTCAAGCGTAGGGACAAGCGTATAAACTCACTTTTTGGCCACTTTTTGCAACTGAAAGTGTAGGTCAAGGGTAACAAAACCCCCGAAAACCACTTTTCTTTAGAATTGCTCCGTTTGAACCTCCTCGAATCCCTCGGTATGATTTTTGAAGTTGCGGCTTCGAGAAAGAACGTTTTCACTCTCCGAGAGACACTTTTCTCTTGAAAACACCACTTTTTCTTTCTCTTTTGGATATACACAAGCACTTCTCTAGTTAATTCATCAAACTTTGTTCGTAATCTTCATTAAGCTCTTGAAACTCGCTTAAACACACAAATGACATAAAAATACGAAATAATGGATTGTAAAGACGTAACAACAGTTAGATAAGGGCTTAAAATTAATACTTTTGAGCACCTATCACACCCCCAAACTTACATATTGCTAGTCCCTTAGCAATGAACTCAGGAAAACTACCTTGTGATAATTTTTAATCTAACTAACCTATACTAATCTACAATACTCCATACCAATCCCTTGCTTTCGTGAGGGTCGACGATTACACTTAGCACGTGTAACAAGTCTTTTAAACCCCTAGGTTACCCCTAGTGGACGAGTGAAGTCTCGTGAAGGTTTCCAGTGATGGTACCTATAAACATCTCAATTCTTTATAATCACGCATTTATGTGTTCACACATAAATTAATTAAGTCATGTTATAATGCAAAAGATAATATGGATGCAAATACTCCCACTCACTACTGAACAATAAGTATATCAAACTTCATGTCATGAATGGTTCCCATTAAAGTAAATGAGTTCGCTACTTTCTACTCTAAATCCAGACAACCTTCCATGATCTTGTGAACACTCGACTATGATATTTTAGTTTCTCTTCTCCTATTTCATTGATCAAACTTTGTCATTTTTAATAAAAACACATCTTTCCATCTTTCCAATTTTCATCCTTTTTTGTCTTTCTTAGTCTCCGGACTTTCCAGCGAGGATTTTTAGTCTTGACCAACTGGGCCTAAGCTTCTTCCATGGGATTTATGCTCATTAGTTTTCTCCCTTTTTGACACGAATAGTGATATTGGTGATACCAAGACCCGGTTACTCAGATCGAATAACTACTTTTTGCATTTCATTTTCTTAAAACAATTTAAATTTTCTTCATTTCAACCAAAACATCTCCCCATCTCCCCTCTTATTATGTTGAAATTATTTTTCGACTACATAATAAAAAATCAACCTATTTCTCATAGTGAATGTGTGCTTGTGTTATAGGTCATGGTCGTCTTTTTTAATTTCAATTTCACTTATTCACTCACCCATGTAAAACCACATCACTTCACTAACTTGATCTAATCATTACTCTCATGAATGGGAATATCACATTACATATTATTCTTGCATCATAAGCACAAACTCAATCAACCTGTAATGCAAACCATTCATGCGTGAAAACAAAGAACTGTTCGAAAATTTAATTTTTTCCAAATTTTTTTTTATTCCTTGTAATACTATACCCTCGCCCCCAAACTTAAATCAGACCATGTCCTCATAATAAAAAATAATATAGGAGAACAGATACAGTTACCCTTGAAGCTCAATTCTGGATTCCAAAACAAAGCACAAATCCTCTCCCCCAAACTTGAATTGGATCACCTGTAGATATCATCAACAAAGCACAAATACCCAATCATAGCAATGGAAAAGAAATTTCATCATAAATATCCAAAAATTGACACATGTTTTCAAGGAATCAAAGATTGTCTTTTTTTTTTTATTTCTTTATTGATATATTTTTTATAAAAATAATAAAAGAAAAGAAAAAAATGATTTAGCCTTAAGGGCCTATAATCCTAATAATAAAATAAAAGTAAAAGAATCAAAGTCGTGGCCTTAAGGGTCTACCGTCCCTATAAATAAAATAACCTAAAAATCCTAAACCTAAATCCTAATCTGCCTCTTTTTCTTCATCACTTGACATATTTTCATTCTCTTTCAACTTCTTTAAATCTTCCCCCGGATATATTTTCATAATTGTCCACTGAATCTCATCCAACTCCTTCATCCTATCACCCAACTGCTCAACAATGATCTTTGATAGTAAAAACGGGTATGGAAGATAATATTCAAATTTATTGGCACCCGCCCCATTCTCTACTCATAATTGCTTGGGAAAACGACATCGCAGTCATAATCAATGTTAGAACAGACACTTCATACCCATGAGTTAGGCATACAATGTTCTAAGAATAGTGTGTTATCTTGCACTAGTTCGATTATTAGGCCGAAGTTAAGCTGCAATGACACAATCCAAATAAAGCAGATCAGACTTCAACCACCAATTATCACACGTCTTATCTCTCAGATTTGATACCGCTCAAAATTCCCAAACCATCTCCTCATCCTTATGTGGCCATACAACATAATGTTCCTTTAATATTCCTTGTAAGTTTGCCGGAGTACCGATTGGTATATTCCATGAATCGGAAATACTTTTTCTTCCAATCACAGCAGGAGCACTCCACTGAGTAACTTTAGCCTTCATCACCTCAAATCCTTGCGGTCCCAAAATTATCATATTTTCATAGAATTTTTGGACCAAGCCCGGATACACCTTTTCAGCCGTCGGTTTTTCTAAACTCTTCAATCCTCGTTCTCTAAGGATTTTCCTTCCAGGTGAAACTAATACTCGATTCATCTTCTCCGGATGAAATATATCTTCAAATTGCAACTGACACTGCAAAAATTATTTTGGTGTGGTTCGGCTTCCCTTCTGACTCATAGCTCCTTCATTCGCGCTCTTCATGACCACATATGGTTCCGTCCCTTCTATGAATTCCTCCGGTTCAGAATAATCTTCATTAGCATTATGCATACTAACCTTCCTCAAAATAGAAAGAATAAAATAAGAATAGAAGAAGAATACCTAATATAATGCTCACTCCTTAAGAATTGTGAATTGTGTCAACCCTATGGATGTATTTATAGATGGATGTAGTAGAATCAGAAGAGAAAAAGGATTTAAAATCCTTAACTGACTAGGGAAGGGGAAGCAATAACTAATCCAACTCCAACTCGTATTTGCATTCCGTCTCCTTATCAGATTAGGATTACTCTAAAAAGTCTACAAATATTCTACTATAAATCCTAAAATTACTTTAAACAAATCCTAATACAATTACAGATACAAACTAAGCCAAAACACCCTAGAAACGGGTCGAATTTTTCAAAAATTCAAAACTCCCTCGCTGAACCCGATGCTTCAAGCGTAGGTTTAGGCCTAAAAAACAAATTTTTTTTTCAAATCACAGTTCTCTAATTAAACCACCACAGATACACCCCCAAACTGGAACGCATAAATGTCCTCATAATGCGAGATAAAATTTTCAAAAAATTCAAGATATCCGCATACGCAAAATAATCGTGAAATTCCGGGGATATATCAAATAATTCTATTGAATCATCAAAACTGCAATTTTATAAACTACAAAAATATCAAAAACATTTACAAGATAATCGTTCAAGCGGTCACATCAGCCCTATACGAAACTATGCACTCAACAATTTATCTCTAATGTGAAATAAAAATAAAAATATAACAAAAACCTTACTAAAACTAGGCTAAGACTCATCATTAGAGGGCGGTGGTGTAGGTGGAATCGGCACACCTAGGTGTCAAAGCTAAGACTCGCAACTCAATTTTACGGACTCAATCTTAAATGCCGAAAGAAGTAAATTATCGTCTACAGATACAAACTAGGCGTCAAAGCTACTATTCTCTACCTAGTACCAATGTTTAACGTCATTGGTACGACGTTGTCGCTTCTCAATACTCCGGATCAAGTTTATCCAGCTTGGGTGGTGGTTCAGTCAAATCGATCATTTTTACCACACACTTAACTGGTCGAACCTCTATATAATGCTTCAATCTCTGCCCATTCATGACAAATGTCTTTCTAGTGTCAGGATCATTGAGCTCCACTGCTCCATTGGGGAAAACCTCCGTAATATTGTATGGCTCATCCTATCTTGCCTGATGCTTACCATGAAACAACTTGAGTCTTGAATTAAACAGGAAAACCTTTTGGCCGGGCTCCAAAACTTTCTTTTTGATATGCTTATCATGGAATGCTTTTGTTCGAGCCTTATAAATCCAAGAATTTTTATATGCATCATTTTTCAACTCCTCATGCTCTTGGAGTTGGAGTTCCACCGCCCAGCGGCTTTCTTTATATCGAAATTCAATCTTCGAATAGCCTAATATACTCGTTGTTTTAGCTCTACAGGGAGATGGTACATTTTACCATACACAAGATGATATGGTGATATACTAATTGGTGTCTTAAACGCAATTTTGTATGCCCAAAGTGCATCATTCAGTCTTCGTGGCCAATCCTTCAAATCCGGACGCACCGTTTTCTCCAAAATATTTTTAATACCCCTATTAGAAACCTCCACTTCACCTTGTGATTGGGGGTGATATGGCGTACCAATTCTATGAGTGACACCGTACTTCTCGCACAGAGCGAAAAGAAACTGGTTGTCAAAATGGCTTCCACCATCACCAATCAAAACTCTCGGCATACCAAATCATGAGAAAATATTTGATTTTACATATTCTTTCACCACGTCATGATCAACACATTTGGTGGTTATTGCTTCTACCCATTTTGAAACATAGCCAACCCCAACAAGTATAAACTCCTTATCTGCTTCTGAAAATCGTCCCATGAAATCAATAACCCACATATCAAACAATTCTACAATCAGAAATTAGGGTTAAAGGCATCATGTATCTTCGAGATATGTATCCATGCTCTTGACACCACATACATGCCTTACAAAATTGTACTGCATCCTTGAATATGGGCGGCAAGTAAACTCAAATCTACAACACCTTATGGGTTATCTTTTTAGCTCTGAAATGCCCTCCACACTCTAGCGTATGATAAAAGGTAAATATGCTTTCCACCTCACTTTCGGGGACACATTTCCTGATAATCTGATCAGAGCAATACTTGTACAAACATGGATTATCCCAGATATAGAATTTGACTTGGCCGAAGAATCGGTCTTTCTGATTCTTAGACCATCCTTTTGGAATTCGACCTGTAGCTTTATAATTGACAATGTCAGCATACCACAGTATTTGTTCCATCATAGCTACACTGAATAGATGTTCATCTAGGAAAGAATCCTTAAGTGGAGTAATTTCCTTTGTGGACACGACAATAATCCTTGACAAATGATCCGCAACAACATTTTCTGAACCCTTCTTATCTTTGATTTCGAGGTCGAATTCTTGCAACAACAAAATCCACTGAATCAGTTAGGGCTTAGAATCTTTTTTTGTCAGCAAATGCCTCAGAGTGGCATGATCTGACTAAACGACAACCTTGGTGCCTAATAAATATGATCAAAATTTATCTAAGGTGAAGACAACTGTCAGCAACTCCTTCTCGGTAATTGTGTAGCTCATCTGAGCTTCATTCAGAATCCTACTAGCATGGTAATAGCATATGGTAGCTTTTCCTTTCTCTAACCCAACACAGCTCCTATGGCATTGTTAGATGCATCACACATGAGCTCAAATGGTAGAGACCAGTCTGGCAGACAAATAATCGGGGTTGATAAGAGTTGAGCACATAGCTCCTCAAAGGCATGAACGCATTATTCATCAAAAATAAAAGTAGCATCCTTAGCCAATAAGTTGTATAGCGGCCGGGTGATTTTGCTGAAATCTTTGATATACCTTAGGTAAAACCCGACATACCCCAGAAAAGAGCGTATTTGCTTAATAGATGTGGGAGGAGGCAGTTTTAAAATTAACTCCACTTTTGCTTTATCGACCTCTATCCCTCGCTTTGATACAATATGGCCCAATACTATCCCCTCTTGAACCATGAAATGGCTTTTTTCCCAACTTAGGATCAGATTCGTCTCCATGCATCTTTTAAGTACCAATTCTAGATGTCTCAAACAATCTTCAAAGATTTCCCCAAAAACGGAACAAGCATCCATGAACACTTCAAGAAATTTCTCTACTATATTAGAAAATATAGATCATACACCATTGGAATGTTGTTGGCCCATTACATAAACCAAATGACATCCATCTATAAGCAAACGTGTCATATGGATAAGTAAAGGTGGTTTTCTCCTGATCAACAAGGTCAATTGCCACTGATTGTAGCCGGAATACCCATCCAAAAAATAATAATAGCTCTTCCTGGTTAATCTCTCCAGGATTTGATCAATATTATGGTAGTGGAAAATGATCTTTCCTGGTATTCAGATTGAGCTTTCTGTAATCAATACACACACCATCTCGTGGTCGCACGTTGTGGAATTAGCTCACCTGTTGAGTTTGGCATCACTATGATGCTCAACTTCTTCGACACCACCTGAGTTGGACTTCCCCATGTGCTATCAGAAATGGGATAAATAATACCCGCATCTAGTCATTTTACCACTTCTTTTATCACCACCTCTTTCATATTGGGATTCAGCCTCCGCTGCATATCTCTTGATGGTTTTGCATCCTCCTCAAAGTGTATGCGATGCATGAAAATTGAGGGGTCTATGCCTTTCAAATCAGCAACACTCCATCCTATTGCCTCTTTGTTCTCACTTAGAACCTTGACTAGACTCAATTCTTGTTTCTCTATCAATTTCGAAGATATAATTACAGGAAGAGTCTCATTGGATCCAAGAAAACATACTTCAGCTTGTCAGGTAATTCCTTGAGTTCCGAGGAAGGAGGAATAGCTAGAGATGGAATTGGTGGAATATTTAAAACTATTGGAAGTGGTTCAACCGGCTACCGCCATGGTTGAGTGTATAGTGCAGTCTCCATTGCATCCAGCTCTTCATTCTATAACTTCAAATATGCCTCTAAATCAGCAACTTCCTCATTTGGAATTTCTCCAGTCATAAATGACTCCAGCTCGCCTCCTTCCAAGATTTGAGTTGTAAAATCTGTTATAATATCATCCAGTTAATCGCACTCATTAATATGAAAGATTCCCCAGATTTAGGCAAGTGGTGACTTCCTTCTAACACATTCATCTTGACCTTCATATTATAAAATGTCAGATCCATGGCTCCAGTTCTGCAATTGATGCATGCATTTGCTGTAGCTAAGAATGGTCTACCCAATATTACTGGAATCTGCTTCTTTACAACAGGGATAGGTTATGTATCCAGGACTCAAAAGTCAACCGAAAAATAAAACTTGCCCACTTGCACAATGACATCTTCAAACACTCATCTTGCCTGTTTGTCTGATCGATCAACAAATTGCAGTATAACCGATGTGGGACTGAGCTCACCCAACCCTAGTTGTTGGTAGACTGAATAAGGAAGTAAGTTAATACTTGCATCTAGATCAAGAAGAACTCTACCAATTTCCTGGTCACCAATGACACAAGGAATAGTAGGAGCACCGGGATCTTTTCTCTTAGGTAGAGTATCGCGTAAAAGCAATGAACTCACTTGCTCAGTTAAGAGTATTTTCGTTGGATTCTTTCCTCTGCTTTTCCATTTCTGGGTGCAAAGATCCTTAAAAAACTTAGCATAAGGTGGTATTTGGGCGATTACATCTAAGAAAGGTAAATTGATCTTGATTTATTGGAATGCATCTAACATATAAGATTCTTTTATTTTTTCGTACTTGTCCGACTCTCTAAGACGCTGAGGAAATGGTACTGCCCTCTCTTAATGCGCTCTTTCTGTCTCTTCAAGTATTGTCTCATCAACATTAACCTCCATCGATGGTTGGTCTTTCTACGTTCTTTTAGCCTCTTTCCTTGTTGTTTCCTTCCTCTGCTCTTCTTCAGCTTCCTTCCTCTTCTCTTGTTCTGCTTCCCTTTTTCTCTGCAACCTTTTTTCATGCTCTGCCTCAACTCAATTCTCCACTTCCTTCCCACTTTTCAGAGTCATGATTGCTAGAACCGACTCATGAGGATTATTAGCAACGGATCCAAGCTCCAATGCTTGATTTGGCTTAGGGTTGACTATTGGCTGACTTGGGAGTTTTCCTATCTCTCTCATATTCCTCTCATTAACCATTTGGCCCATCTGCATGTGCAGTTGTGCTAAATATTGAGTATGAATGCCTAGCTTATTATGAATATCCATTATGACCTGCTCTAGTCGACTAGTCTGGAAACCGGGTGGAGGAGTTTGGCTTCTAGGTGGCTAGGGTGGTCGTTATAGGGTTGAACAACCTGATTAGTATTGAATGGCTGAAGCTCTTGTGAATTATTGAATGGTTGTAAAGCTTGTGAATGATTGGAAGGCTGCAAGGCTTTATTGTTATTGAATGGCTGGAGGGCTTGGGAATTATTAGATGTTCTTGGTTGGTAGTTGGATTGAGAATTTCTAGCCATGATTGTCGGCTGGGAGTCAAATGATTGTTGACTCTGTCGAAACCTCGGCTATTGGCCATATGATTGTTGTCTTTCAGTATACATTGACTGTTGGCTATATGACTGCTGTCTTTCTGTGAACCTTGGATGTTGATTGTATGATTTCCCCAGTTGGAATTTTGGTGGTGGATTTTCCACATTGGTAGATTTGTAAGACATGAGTGGGTGATTTCTGGCATTAGAGGTGTATGAATTGGTGAAAGGAGCATTATTGAAATAGTTCTATGATGCGTTGGCATCAACAGTCATTATCTCCTGACACTCAGTTTGGGGATACTCAGCTTTAACTTCATATGTCTCTCTAGGAGGGGAATGATTCCGCTGAAGGTATTTATCAATTCTCTTCAATCTCTCTCCAAACAATGCCATGGTATCTCTCACATCATGATGATCCATAATATAAGATTTTTTGGATCTCCTATCTTGTTGTCCACCTCTAGACCTCGACTCAGATAGGTATTGAATTGTGTTTTCACTGATATTATCAAATATATCCAAAAGTTCTTTAGCTGGCTTTAAAGTAAACTGACCTTGTGTGGCCGCGTCTACCAAGGTCTTATGAGTTTCACCAAGTCCCATGTAGAAATTGTTAGCAATATGTTGGTCGAAAAACCTATGATGGGGGAATTTATACAAAATTTCATTATATCTTTCCCATGCATCATGAAAATGTTCGCTAGGCAATTGCTAAAGCTTTTGATTGCATCATGTGCTTCTGAGGTTTTTCCTATTGGATAGTGTTTTTCTATGAATTCTCTCATAAGGCCTTCCCAATAAATTTTTATTTCTCTAGATAAATTAATGTACCATCTCTTAGCTCTTTCTTTCAATGACCAAGAGAATAATCTCACTCGCAAGTCATTTTTGGGCAAATTGTCAAACCTAACAGTAGAGGCTACCTCTAGAAAATCATTTATGTGTTGGTATGGGTCCTCTATCCTAAGGCCTAAAAATTTTGGAAGCATATTAATCATTCTTGTCTTGATCTCGAAGTGCTTTGCTCCTTTTTCTTCTAGAAAATCTGCATAGGAGTCATATACATCAGGTAATATCCCTTCCATGATGTCTCTGGAGCTCTCGGCAGGACGGGTCTGTGGTCGCCTATTGCTTCTTCTTGCTGACGATGACACTCTTCAATAGATCGACGTGAACGACGGAGAATCTTTTCGATCTCAGGATCGTACTCGACTAACGCAGTGCTTAAATTAGAACGGGTCGGTCTATCGGTCGTACGCTACTCCAACTTAACTACTTCTAAATTACAGAAATTAAAGCAAGAATTAATATGCAAAAATCTAGGTAACTAAAACTCACAAAAGTTCCATACGCAACTTTAGAACTTTTGATCCTTCCTTTCACGTTTTTCAGAGTACCTGTCAATCACACAAAAATTGCACTTTAGCTACAATTACAATAAATCAATGCAAATAAATTACTAAAGCTATTAAACAATGCTTAGTCCCCGACAACGGCTCAAAGAACTTGATGTCCGTCGGGGTGAGCAAAAAAGATGTGTTAAAAATGGCCCCTTATGACGTCTTAGATTTTACCTATCGCAAGTGCATGAATCGTTCTATAGTATAGTTCATCTTGTGAAAGGTTATCGATTCCACAGAGACTAAGTCGTATTCTGAATTCTTGTAAAATAATACTCTTAAATTGCTATAAAAATATGGTTTGTCATTTCAAAATTAACTAACTAAGGAAGTAAGTAAAGATAAATTAAGACAAAAGTAATAGAAATAAAATATAGGGTTTCCATACTCCACCACTAACCGCATAATATAATTCTCAATTCGCTCAATTGCAAGAGGGCGATCCATAACTGTGAATCAGATCATACCGCAAATAGCTAAATACGACCCCAAAAAGGATTACCATCAACTAGATTATGACAACCCATCTAATGACTAACCTAACTAGTACATGTCAATTAAATTACTCTAATCTATTCCTAATGCATGAAAATAAACTAAAGCATGTCTACTTTAAATCGCCAAGGCATGGCCTGTGCCAACCTAGGGTTTCAAGTTTTATTACCACCATTGTGTAAAAAATCATAAGTTAAGCATCCGAGTTCCAGCTCATAGTGAATAACCATGATTCTGTAAGATAAATATATTCATTCAATCTAAGATAAGAATCAGAATAAATATATAAACTTGTATAGAGAATAAAAAAGGTCTATCATCTATTGTAATCATCATAGAATGGTCACAGTTTCCCTCGTTACAATTCAAAACAAATAAGAGCTACATTACTTGGCTAGGGTTTTGCTAGAAGGTGACTACATCGTTAATGTAGAAATGCCCTCCATGGTCTTCTTTTCCAGATCTCTAGGTCTTGAATGGCTCCTCCCTTTGAATGATATATGAATAGAAGCTATGAAATTATGTGAAGAGGAGTCCCTTAGATCTGAGCAGACCTTGGTATATATAGCGAAAGGTGAGGGAAACTCTAACTTGGAGAATATGATTACCCTTTTAAGTAATTTCACACCCAACCAAGTAAAACCCTACTATTGGATAAATAATATGTTTATATTACATTTCTATAGGTGGTGGGGTCGAACTCAAATTCATCCGGGGCAATTCAGATCAATCTGGGTCTAAATAGGATTTTGGCCCGATTCTACCTGATTCAGCTTTTTCCTGCAGGATACCTCTCCCTCTTTTAATCATATATGGATGTACACAAATTGTGTAGAGTCGTGTAATATATCTTAGGAAAGAGGACTTCAATATCTTGATGATAGGTTCAAGAATCACTCCATTTGGACCTTTTTCAACCGAGATATGTGCTCCCGAAGTTGACTGAAAGTTTGTGCTGAAAACACTGTAGTAGTCAGGACCTATGCTTCAAGCGTAGGGACAAGCATAGAAACTCACTTTTTGCAACTAAAAGCGTAGGTCAAGAGTAGCAAAACCCCCGGAAACTACGTTTCTTGATAATTGCTCCGTTTGAACCTCCTCAACTCCCTCGATATGATTCTTGAAGTTGCGGCTCTAAAAAATGATGTTTTCACCCTCCGAGTGACACTTTTCTCTTGAAAACACCTCTTTTGCTCTCTCTTGTGGATAGACACAAGGAATTCTCTTAAACACGCTTAAACATACAAATGACATAAAAATACCAAATAATATATTATAAAGACGTAACAACAGTAAGATAGGGGTTTAAAATGGATACTTTTCAGCACCTATCACTAACCTCAATCCTGTCCTTCTATCCACAATAACTAGTGGAATAATCCGTTCACTTGAAGGATCATTTCTCAAAGGCATCCTATAATAAAGAGGGTTTATAAAACTAACTAGTGGTCACAATTTGCTACTATGTAATCCTCGAAAGTAACATAAGTGGAAAAGCTCTATCACTAAATCAGATTCTACAATCACAAGATAATCTCCAATTCATACTGCTTACTGAGGCACAGGAAAGGGGTATCGGAGTCATTTAGTCCCAAACGGATACCGTGGCCCTCGGGTTTTTAAAGAAAAATGCTGAACCCAGAAGGATTCAACCGGTTTTTAAGAAAAACTTTTAGGACCCGGTCAAATCTGTTTGGTTCCAATGTCTCTGAACTCACCCAAAGTACTAGGAATTGCACTATGTGTGCATAAATCAGCACCGTATCTCTTACCCGAGAATATGACAAGGATAGTAACAACCCAAGTGAATATCAGGTTCGCCCCAAAGGCTGAAACCTTAAAATCCAAAGTCCGGGCTAAAAGCAAAAGAACAATGACGACGAAGAGGAGGATCATTCAAAATCCCTTTTTAAACTCATTTTAAAACTGGTCTTCAGACCTTCAATATTTGTTTAAGAATTTGAAAAAAGTTGGAAAGGATACCCAAAACATAAATGAGTCAAAAGGAATTTCAGAAACTAGAAGAAACCTGGAGTTCTCAAACTCCAACGATGCCGATATCTTGGTACAACCTCGAGATCTCAAAAACAAGGACAAACAATACCTTGAATTCACTAACTTCACAAGAACGTTTTTAAAATGAAATGTCCTGACACTTTTCAAAATGGGGTTGCTTCTGATACTCTCGATCCCAAGAGTTCAATTCATATTTCATAAAACAAGTTTCTAACTTAGGGTTTTCAAAAACAGTTGGCGGGACCCGGGTAAACGAAAAACACATCTTTATAAGAACCCAAAAGCTTTAAGTTTCACAAATATTGAGAGAGCCTTACTTTGGTCTCAAAGACCCAAACAGTAACCGAGATTTCAAGGTACATGAGCTAAAGACCGTTTACTTCTCAAAATATTTTCAAAGTGAGAGCAAGAGCGACAAGCTCAAAATACAGGAGTCATTCCACATTAACATCTCCGGAGGCAAGAAAACTTCTCTCAAAGAAACTATCACAAAAAATATATATATATATTCATCAATTCTGAAGTACAAGAAATTTCATAAATTTCTCTCAAATGCTCTTGATCGCACGAAGGCAAAATAATAATCATAAAAATAACAAAAATAAAAATAAATTCTCCATTGATATGGAATTTGGCAAAGTCCTCAACACAGCCACCTAAAATACTAGTATTCGATTTGCCTTACATGTCGCTTCAGATCTGCCCGCTTAGTGTGTCTTCCAATCGCCGCTAGGATTTCTTCAGTCACCACTGTATGGCGCCTAATCAAAGCCATAATAGAGCCTTCCTTTTGCAGCACCAATGGATTCTCTGTTGCGTGATGATTGCTATGGTCGCCAACGTATATTGCCTCGGTTCCACGACGTAAAAAATACATCAAGCCGCTGCTATATGGAAACATTGTTCGCTGGTGCATAAATGGTGCAAACTAGTCATCACCACATGGAGTCATTCCCACCGCGTCAATGGTGCTTTTCGGTAGCCACTACAAATATATATATATATATATATATATATATATCATCCACCTGATGCACTTAATTATCAACCAGCCGTTAATCAGGGAGTCTTGGTTTGTCACCACTACATCGAAACTTGGCAGCATGTTGCTTCCAGCTATCGCCACTGCAGCTTACTGGTCACCACTGAAATTAAATTTTTAACGGTCATCTCTTCATAACATGGATATTGTTTCTCATCCACCCCATCAACGACGCTGTTGGTTGTTATTTGTGTTAAAAAAAAAAATTAGAGAATTTGCAGAGAAAGAACAATAAAGAATTTGATGCATGACTTTCTTGTGTCATAACATTAACAGAGTACGAAATATATATATATATATATATATATACATGTACATCAATCAATCCTACCTATTGGCCACATATGGACACCTAGAGTGGGTGAATAAGGTCAATGACAAATTTTGAGATTTTTTCGGTTTGACTTTATTTTATCAAAATTATACTTCATTAGGGTCTTGTCAAACACCTAGTGAATAGAATCATTTCCTAAGTGCTTATCTCAATTCATACATTGAATCATGATCAATAATCTACACAATTATATATAGTCGACTCAAGTAGAATGAGAAATAATCCATGCACCCAATTATGCAATTCAATTAAACATGTAATAACATTTTCCTCATTTATAACGACATAATGCAAAGTACAATTTGTCATGAGGAACATCGTGTAGAGTCTATGAAAAGTTATCAAATATTTAGTTCACACATAAACTCTCAAATATAAACTTATATTGAATATGCATTTAGTCAAACACTTAGGGTGCATATATTCATTTTATGCTAAGGTGTGTTGAAGATAAATTATATCAAAAATTTTGTGTGCACTTAGATTATAAATAAATAAGGAAGTAGATAAATTATAATCTACATCATATTTAACCAAATTCAAAATTCAATTCTCTTCAACTATGCATTTTCCTAACCTCTTCATTAATACTCAAAAAATTGCAATTTCATAGCATTGATATATAAAACTCAAGATTGTAAATGACAATTGCTTTTAAAGTAAAGAGATAAGTGTTAGAGAAATTGCAAACCAAAGACACCGAGATTTCACATGGTTAAACCAAAGCTTTGGTCTAAGTCCATGCCTTGAGAAAACCTCTCAAGAATTCCACTATGGTGCTTCTCTTTCCGGGGAAAAGCAAACCCTTACATGCTTCCTTCTTTCCCGGTGAATAGCAAACCCTTACATGCTCCTTTTTGCGGGTGAAGAGCCAACCTTGCTCACTCTTGCAGGTGGAGAGCCAACCTAATCCTCTCTTTTTAAGGTAGAGAAAAACTTTACAAATCTTCAACAAGCCCATCCCATGCCAAGATAACCTCTTGGATTTTTACTCACAAAGAATAAGAATTTTACATTTGAGTGGTACAACAATATCTCTCAATAGATAGATATAGAAATTCAGTGCTCAGTTCCTCACATACTTAGAGTTATAGATGAAAAACTCAATTGAAAAGCTAAACTCAAGTATGGAAATATGAATCATAATCAATGATATGAACGATGCTCAATGATTCCTTATTTGGAGATTTTCTACCCAAAAATGAATTCAAGAATGAAGCCCAAATGGTAGATTTTACTCATACTTCTACCTCCCACTTCTACAACCCTCTTTTGGCTCATATGTGGCATATATATAGAGTAGGAATGAATTATAGTCATTTGGGGGTGTTTAGGTAATTTTTGGAGTTGAGAAATAACCGTTAGGACAAAAAATCCGAAACCATCAGTTGGCTACCTACTTTGATCAGTCGACTGCTCAAATTTAGGCATCGAAACTCAACCTTCGAATTAATTTAGTCGGCTGCTCAAATACCATCGGTCGGCTGTAGGAGAATGTTCTTCAGCTTCGACTCAGTTTCGACGCAGTTCACTCTTTAGGTCATAACTCGAGTTACGTAGGTCGGATTGAGGCGTTGTTTAGCTTTTTGGAAAGAGGATTTTAAGCTCTTGATTTTAGGATTTTTAATCACTCCATTTAACCCATTTGTGAGTGCGATATGCTTGTTTGAATATGATTCTTCATTTCGAACTTCTAACCCACTTGACGTTTTTTCATGAAATCTTTTGGAATTTTTCCAAAATGAATTAGACAAACTTTAGGATGTCTTAGAGACTTAATAAAGTCCTTGAAATGCCTAAAGTCAATATTGAGACCATAAAATGATTTTCTAATTAAAACAAATTCTCAATATTAGACAAATGTTTTTCATGGTTTAACAATTTTGTTCCAAGCTTTAAAATGCATCTAGAATCCATTTCAAGTGATATAAGTTAAGTTGATGGTTCTAGGACAACATCTTTGTTCAGTTCTTCCATAGCTTATGAAAGTTTGAACTAACTCAACTTTAACAAAAACTAAATAATGTTCATAGTCTAATGCTAATGATGCAAGGACTCATGAATGATATTGTCACGCCCCAAATTCCTAGGACTCCGAAACCCGAGCCTAAGAGCTAGGGGAGTGAATGCGGAAGTAAAAAGAAACGAGAACTAAAAGACATTCAGTCATCGAACACCCACAAAGGGTTGCAATGAATGCCCAGATACCATGTTGTCACGCCCCTAAAGGGTGACGCAAACCAAGCGACTACTAGAGTCAACAATAACAAAGAAGTACATGGAATAACAATAAGAAAATACTCCATGCCAACACGAATACTAAAAACACAAGAGTATCCTTAGATACAAACAGACACGGTCCTAAATCCCTAAGACTCCCGAATTGGGACATCCAATGAATCCAAGATGTGATCCTTAATACGAATGACCAACTAAAACATCATTAATCGTGAAAACATATGGGTTAATGATAGATATGGTATATTTCATACCCAAATGGATAATAAACTAAGCAGCGGAATCTAACGAAAATCCGGCAGAGTTCCGTTTGTAAATGGAACATCCGGACAACAACCACAACACAAGAACCTGCCAATAGCAATTCAATAATCACAATGGCTTCCAAGCCCCACATTCATCAATCCTATTAGTGGAAAGAAACCAAAACCCCTCCAAACCCTCTAATATCAACAGAGCCACAAGTGCTCGAATAAAAATATAGAAAAGCACCTAGCTGTGCAGAATAGATACAATAACCATCAAAAAGAATAAATACAGGAACTAAAGGATACATCAACAGGGATATGCCAACAGACTGGCTCCCAAAAGAGAATACATAACAATCCCATAACAATGGGTAGAGAAACTGAAAGCGGATACCTATCGTCCCCAAACCCAGTCGTGCTGCAACCGTAACCGCATCACCCAACGCAACTCCAAAACCTGTAACAAGGAAACAAATGAAAGCTGTTGTTGCACTGCATCCTGCTCATAGCCGTATATTTCCTACAACCTGGCGTGGAATACCAGGGGGCAAATGAAATTCCCCAGTGGGAAAAGATACTCTAACTACCATATCCTCTGGCAGTTTAGGTAATGCTAAACTATCTAGCAAGATATATATAGCCCAACTAATCCCATCCACGCAAAACTCAAGGCACACGCTCATATACTACCATACGTAAGTATATAACGGGGATATATATATATACACATATATATATAAGTATAATTACACAACATGAGCCTATAAGATACGACTAAAACTCGTACGTGCTCACACCGGTAGTCTACACTACTCTCACCAACGTACACTAGGTACACGATACGATGATCCAATCTAACAATTCCTCAATTACTCACAACACAATTCAGAAAATCCAACAGAGGGAAAACACACTCACCTCTAATATCCACAAGGATCATAATCCACCACTAGTACCAAGGAATACTCATAACTCACTCCCCGAGAACACAGGAGGAAAAGTACTCACGTCCTTGCATACTAACACAATCATCGTCTATATATATATATATATATTGTAAATGTACAATATATATATATAACACAAACCTCATCCCATTCCTAAGGAAAATCTACCTCTCAAAGGCTAGATCACATCAATCATATCACCATACCATAAATCATATCGACCTCATAATACTATCATCGATAGGGTCAATCACATCACTAACGCTCTCACTGTAGGCGAGGAAAACCCAATCAAATCACTAGGAGTACACGAACTCAACTCACAAGAACGACCACCTAATGGTCACCGAAACAAAGCAAAGGAAAAGACTTCCCAATGCTAAACCAACAGATAACCGAGACAACAATGTCAAGGTTAAAACACCACAAGTGTTTAAGGAGAACACCTGGACAAGGAACCCAATCCACTCGGTATCCATGCCCACAACATGTGGAACAACTCGAATCACCTAAGTGGTGACGTCAAAAACCAAGAAGAAAGGAAGGGCAACACTATATGTGTACCCTGAACAACACCAAGCCTCATACCCGAGACTTAGAAATGATAGGAAGCAAAGGTGAAACAGTGGAACACCTTTCAAAACTCTACAGGTCGAGATCTTGAGAAAGAAGTCTCGGAATCTCAAGAAAGTAATAAAATAGTTTTCTTTTAAGAAACCACATAGTAAAAATGACCGTCTTGCCCCTGGTCTCCGTCGCTCACCATCGCAGGCTTTTAGAATTTAAAATCTTTTTTTAAAGAAGATCCAAAGATCATTTATAAAGTACTAAAACTTTTCATTTCTACGGGGGTAGGCGAAAACGGGTTTTTCCTTTTAAATATAAAGAGTTTGTTTCAAGGTTTAGAAAACACCGTTTTCGAAATGATAGCCACATAAGAATGAACAACTCCACGGATTCCTATAATGCCCAAAAGGACAGTAAAGGAAGAACAACACGTTGGACTCACGGAAGACATCCATCCGTTTCCAACTCCACCAAATCAAATGACAACACATGGAAGAGGTTCGGCACCACACCGTAACCGACAACTCAAGGAATGACATACAAGTCAACGACAACGTACTAGTGTACAAAACACTGTACCAGGAATCCTTAAGGGAAGGGACTAAGCATAAGAATCAAGACTGTCAGACTACAGTACCTCGAGTACTTAATGAATCCCTAATCATAACATCTTCTCATCAATCAAAATCTCACACAACTCATCACTCGCCTTCTCTAAGGCCTCAATTATCAATTGACACAAAAATCATCCCTAATCTCAAATCTCCAAAAGAGTTCACACAACTAACCACGATCACCAAACTACTAATCACAATCACAAGGCTACTAACCACAATCTCTAAGGCCTCAACTCAAAGTCAAGCCTACGATCCACCACTAGCCTCAACTAGCCACATGGATCACTATGCCAACACGCATAACCTCCCCCAAGGGTACTAAAGTATACAACAAGTACAAGGATATACGTTTCATTATACTTATTAATTATGGCATATTATCATTTTCTTCCACATTAATTACTTTCAACTGAGCATTTATAAAATATGAATTTAATTTACAATATTCATACATAACATGCTCCAAAATCCAACAGGCAATAATAACACATATTAAACCTGCTCCAACATCACATGTAATAATATCACGTATACATGTTAAATGAAATCACATAAATGTCATACATATTCAATGTGATTCATACACCACCCTTTGCCCACATCACGTGGTTAACGAATACGCACTCCACCCATTTACAAGGAGAAAGAGTACCGCACTGATTCTTCCCAAGTGTTTTTGACACTACACTTTCAACAAGGAAGACGGTTGCACGAGACGACCCGTGACCAAAGATCCGTATAACGGATGCATGAGACGACCCGTGACTTCGAGAATGAGATGACTCACCCTATACCCCATTCACAGCTCATTATTCTGTAGGATGGGAACACCCCCTGGCCAGTTGTTGCGACTATTCGATACAAAGACACCCCATATGATTTCACAACCCACATATACCAATACCATGATTTAACACTACATGATATTCTCAATATGCATCCAGGTCCAAATGACAATCATGCATCAATCATAAATATGTAATGCATCATATTTATGTAAATACCCACAGGATAATATATAAATCTCATAATCTCTTTTCATCCTTTAAAATACAATAAAGCAAGTAAATCATATGAAAACAATTTCATATACCATTCATGTTTTCAAAATATATATTTTCTTTAATTCTTTAGAAAATATTTCAAATTCCCTTATCATGCCTTTAAAATAAATTAAAGCAATTAATTCACGTATCGCAAAGGAACCTAGCACAACGTCTAAGTTTCCACGAATCTCTACTAACTCATTTAATTCTCAAGGGAAATTCTAAGCCATCTATTCCTATTCGATTCATATAGGAAATTATTTAATTACATAGGAAATAATTTAATTAATTTTCTTAAATTAATTCCTAAGTCCAATTCCGATTCTAAACGAATTATAGATAGTTAAATTAACGATTTAATATATCTATATTAAATTAAATAAGGGTTTTGCACCCCTAAACTACTTCAATAATGCGGAGTGAGAAATAAAATTTTCCACCTGAAATACGCTTACAGAACAGCCGTTTCGGGCCCACCGTGAACAGAGTCGGCGCCCGATTATGGAGCCCGCCGACCAAAGTCGTCCTAAAATTATTTCGAATATATCGAAACGTCCGTCTCGACAACCTATACGATATATACGAAGCCCATTAGCAATAGCTTAATTAATTTGGCTAAATCTAAAATACCCCAAACGAAAAATTCGAAACTTCAAATCGAATTTCCCGACAAACCGTTGATTGAAAAATTACGAAATTTGTACACGTCGTACCTGACATATAGGCGAAGCTACCCTCCGAAAATCAGCCCAAACCGAGGTCGGGAAGTCGACCGAACAAATGGTCGAAGTTTCTGGCCAGAACTGCACTGTTGCGCGAATCCAGCTCTGCTGCCCAGCCGTGCGACCAGCTGCTGCGACCCACCTCCAGCCGCGTCGTTCACCGTCGCGCCACCAACGCCGCCAAGCTCCGCCATAGCCGCCGCCTGTTCAGCTTCCGTTGCTCCCGCTGCGCCGCCGTTACACTGGCGACCTTCACCCAGACGCGCGGCTCGCATCTCTCACGCAGCTGCTCTCTCTCTCTCTCTCGCCGACGAGGAGCCTGTGGAGAAGAAGCTGCTTCAGTTGCAGAGAAGATGAAGAGAAGAATGGTTTGTACGCGTATATACATATACATATATATGACCTAATTGCAAAAGCAACCCTCGACTTATTCACAATTACGAAATAACTCCCAAAACTATATATATATATAATTACAATTAAATATATATATACAGAGTAAATTTCAATAATTACCGGGAACACCCAAACATAAACTCGCAAACCCGAATTAATAACGGGACGCCCAATTAAATATACCGGGGTTGAAACCCAAACACCGGAACACTTAACAAGTCCGATCCAATTAAAATGCGTCGTCATTCAATCGAAACACTAATCATTAAACGTCGAATAAACTAACGTCGAAACGAGACCGTGTAGTCGATAACAAGAATTCGCGTAGTCATCTAGGAGAAACCGTAAAGTCATCCAGTCGACTTTAAAACTAAACGCGAAAAATTTACAGGTATCAAATACCAAGAATAAATAATACGTCATGAACAAGTGACGTCATTACCGAAATTAAATTATAAATAATTTCAGTAAAAGGATAATAACACGGGGTGTTACAGATATGTATGGTCCTATATGTTATATGGTCAAGAGTTGAACTTTCAAGTAAGTTATTTTAAAAATAACTTTACATTAAATCTAGTACTCACCCAAGCATATTTTACCCATTTCTTTTATCATCAATTTCTTTAAGCTTTTGGGTTGATATATTCATTCTTGTCTTCAATGTCTTCTGAGCTCTAAGCACCTTTGCTTGATCTTATCATGGATCCACTAGCTCTTTTGAGTTTATCTTAAATCAACAACCTATTAAACACAACTCAAGTAGACATTAAGTTCATCATATTCAATGGTTTGTTATCATTAAAATGTCATATTTACCCTTGGTGAAAAACCTTGGGTCAACAATCTCCCCCTTTTTGATGATGACAAACATTGATGTGTGCCAATAAATAATTGAGGGCATTTTATAATGTTCCCCCTATCAATATATAATCAATGAATATTACAATAACGCATATGCATAAACTTTAGGATTTCTTCCCCTATCACCATGCTCTAAATGATTTTAACTCCTAAACATGTAACTTATGATCATTTGAAGAGCAAAGCTCCCCCTAAGATTGTACATACAACATTTACACATCGACTAATCTTTCCCCCCCTTTGACATCATCAAAAAGAATAGAGATAATCATTTGAAGTAACACAATCTTATATTGTCTATACATTTCATGAATATGCTTAAGATGAAACTAAATTACAAACATAAGTTTGTATTCATGATGGCAACAAGGACATGCTAGCACATGTAATCAATGATAACTAAATCATTTGCTTTCTTTTCGTAGACAAATATGATACATGATCAAAATAGATTTTCATATATGAAGTACATGTATCAAGTGAATGACTCAAATGGAGAGTGACTTAATGTTCAAGTGTGTGTGTTTGAATGAAAGCACAAATCATAAGTATTCAACATACTATATTCAAACAAGGATCACTCAATCACTAGATCATTTAAAATCACATAGTCATGTATGAAGATTCACTTAAAATCACATATGAGCATTTAAGAATGAGTCAACACCACCTCCATCTCAACAATTTGAAATACAATAAACACATATGCAATAACTAATCATGGAATGTAATGTGAATAAAGTAAAAATCATAATGATGAATAAGAGATGAATATCCTAAAATAAGAATATGAAAAATACACAAGACATATGCTAACACATTTATATTCAAAGACATTTCCATTTCTCTATGAATTTTACAAAATAAGTTCTCTTAGAGAAATTTGGTGAGAATATTGACCTAGAAATTTATAATCATGAAAATGAGCTTAATATCTCTCATAAATACATGTCTTTGTAATGTTATGTGATGGAACTTTATGCATTCTTCTCAAGTGCATAAAATATATCTCTTATATATATGGTAAAAATACTTATTTAAAATAATAAGAGATGAACAAGATAATGAATTTTCATTTGTGCTATGCATTTTCACATGTTATACAAAAATTAACATATGTTATGCATTTTCATTTGTGTTACTATAAATCTAAGAATAGTTAACCAAGGAAGCCATATATTCCCAAAACCAAAGTGTCAAAAAGTATTTGAAATTATTTTCATGACACTTAAATGGTATTTACTCAAGAAGGAAATAAGTTCATCTATCATGCTCATTTTGAAATAGTTTGCATGTTTGTGATAAACATCTTTGCACAATATATCAAAATTTGGTAAACACAATATTCCCATGTAAATGTTATAACCAATTTGATAAGTCAAAAATTGATAAACAACAAGAAAAATGTTTATCAATATAGGTTCTAAAATAACCTTCATCCACAAGAAAATCACTTAAAGCCATTCAAAACACCCTTTTTGGAGCATATTTCAAGTTAAGCACGACTTATGATAGTTTTAAAACCTATTGTCTAAAACTTATACATTTCAAATCATTGTGATTCTCTACATGGAAATTTTTCATTATAGAATCATATAAGAATGCATTCGATAAAAATATTTCATGCAAAGAGACATGTGACATTCTTAGAATTTCAATTTCATTCACATGTGCAAAGAATTAACTATATCTTTCTTGATTAAGATCATGGGATAATAATGGTCAAAACCTTGGGTCACCACTATTAGACTTAGATTGCAACATTATTATGCATTATAAAATATACAAGAGTAAGCATGTATAATAATGATATAAAAATATAAGATATATGAGATTAAAAGTATTATATATCATTGAGAAACTTATATAAAAATAATAATAATATAAGATACAAAAATAATAAAAATGTATATCTTTTATGATATATGCACATAAGACTCATGATTCATGCTTATCAATACAAATTCAAGATAATCACACATAAGAACACTATTTCCCATTTTTCAACATGCTTCAGTTAAAGAAAGACAATTAGTTCCTTTTGCAACATAAAGATCCAAGCACAAAATATTTTAGCTTCAATCAAAATTTTATCTTTGAAACAACAATGGCTAAACATCATAAACATCATTTTTATGGAAAACTTATGCAAATACCTCTAGAATGATCACCAAAAAGTTATACAATAGTGGATGGTGAATCATTTAACCACATTGAAGTTCATCACATATTCCTTATCCTCATTTGCATTAGATGGATCATTCAAATAAATTTTGCTCTCTTGAGGTTTACTAGTTATGGACTTATTTGATTAAACATATATTGCAAGTCCATCTTAATTTCATTTAAAGTTCAAACACCTCAATACAATGTGCAATATATGATACCAAGAAGTTTTAGATAAAGCACAAAAATCATAGAATCGCGTAGACAAATATCAAAAGATAGCTACACAAGAAATTAACCAAATTCAAGTGATGTAGCCTTGTGAGACTAGAGGTGGTGATGACTATATTCTTTAAATTTCATGCATGATCAAAGCATTCTTTCATAAATATAATCTTTAAAAATTATTCCATCAAATGTATTTGAAAAGACAAAAGACGGATATCATGATATCATATATTCAAGTCTCATTTCAAAGCAAACTACTTCAATAAATCATCAAAAATCTATTATATAAGCATATTCAATGATACCCAACAAGAAGCCCACCAAAATCACCAATTTATATCATGACATTTCAATATAGATTCAATAAAATTTATAAGCTTATGAATGTCATGTTATCTCATCAATGAAAGCTCATTAACAATTGAGGATAGAAAATATTTACCCATAGTGCTAGCTTTACCCATTGTACTTGAAGTTGCTTGTAGATGATTTGTATCCTCCACTCATTTTGTGAGAGACCTTGATTTAATTTCCCCTTTTGAGTTGAAGCATCACTATTGAGGAACCAATACTTCTTGACTAAGGAATCAATCCAAACCTACAATACACTCAAGTAGCTTTCTTCGGTACCCATTTTGCTATTGGGTCCATTTGTGTTAGCACAATCATGGGCATAGCACATTAGCACAAAATGAGTGATCTTCTACAACTAATATGTTTTAATTGAATTTAACATTCAAGTACATTATCATGAAGTACATTTGTCAATTCAAATATAAAATATGCTCATGGTTATTTCACAAGTAAATGAACCAATATAAAATTACAAATAGGAGTGAAAATTTATTTCATATATGGATTATACATGGAACACAACAAACAACCATATGCATCATTCGTATTCAACTTCAAGAATTGACAAGAAAATTAAGCTATCTTCCATTGATTGGAAAAAAATAAATTATATGCCGTTTTTCAAAATTTCTCAAAATTTTAGTACATGGGAAGATTTATTTCCTTTCATTTCAAAATTCTTTGAGCATTTGAAAGCTTATTGAAAAGTTGTTTTCATAAGAGTCACATTTTCAAAATAAATTATCTCTAATCCAAGGTGTCACTCTTCTCATGCAATTTCAATATATTCAAAAGTATGCGATGCATGAAAAATGATTATTCATCAATAAATGAATATATTCATGAATAAACTTATATAACAATTAATAAAAGTATCAATTCAATACAATGTAAAAACTACCACATTTAACTTAGATGTCTCAGTCATTGCATACCATCTTCAAAATTCTTCTTTTATGACAAGTGCATGTTCAATGGTCATTGGGCACTAGAGATCATCTAAAAACACTTCCCTTCTAAGAAAATTCTTCTTTAGTCTTGAAATGCATACAAATATCTTGTAAACATCATAGGAGAATGAAATGTCAAATAACCTTACGTAGGGGAAAATCTTTCAAAGTTTGTCATGGATCAACTTTAAGCCGGTTAAGGCAAGAATAGAGCTGAGGCTCTGATACCAATTGTTGGCCACATATTAACACCTAGAGGGGGGTGAATGACAAACTTTGAGACTTTTTCGGTTTGACTTTATTTTATCAAAATTACACTTCATTAGGCTCTTGTTAAACACCTAATGAATAGAATAATTTCTTAAGTGTTTATCTCAATTCATACATTGAATCATGATCAATAGCCTACACAATTATATATTGTCGATTCAAGTAGAATGAGAAATAATCCATGCACCCAAGTATGCAATTCAATTAAACATGTAATAGCACTTTCCTCATTTATAAAGACATAATGCAAAGTACAATTTGTCATGAGGTACATCGTGTAGAGTTTATGCAAAATTATCAAATATTTAGTTCACACATAAACTTTCAAATAGAAACTTATATTGAATATGCATTTAGTCAAACACTTGGGGTGCATATAAACATTTTATGCTAAGGTGTGTTGAAGATAAATTATATCAAACACTTTGTGTCCACTTAGATTATAGATAAATAAGGAAGTAGATAAATTATAATCTACATCATATTTAACCAAATTCACAATTCAATTCTCTTCAACTATGCATTTTCCTAACATCTTCATTAATACTCAAACACAAACAATTTCATAGCATTGATATATAAAGCTAAAGATTTTAAATGACAATTGCTTTTAAACTAAAGAGATAAGGGCTAGAGGAAATGCAAACCAATGACACCGAGATTTTACATGGTTAAACCAAAGCTTTGGTCTACGTCCATGCCTTGAGAAAACCTCTCAAGGATTCCACTATGGTGCTTCTCTTTTTGGGAAAAAGTAAACCCTTACATGCTTCCTTCTTTCCGGGTGAATAGCAAACCCTTACATGCTCCTTCTTGCGGGTGAAGAGCCAACCTTGCTCACTCTTGCGGGTGGAGAGCTAACCTAATCCTCTATTTTTAAGGTAGAGAAAAACCTTTACAAATCTTCAACAAGCCCACCCCATGCCAAGATAACCTCTTTGATTTTCACTCACAAAGAATAAGAATTTTACATTTGAGTGGTACAACAATATCTCTCAATAGATAGATATCGAAATTCAGTGCTCACTTCCTTACATACTTAGAGTTATAGATGAAAAACTCAATTGAAAAGCTAAACTGAAGTATGGAAATATGAATCATAATCAATTATATGAACGATGCTCAATGATTCCTTATTTGGAGATTTTCTACCCAAAAATGAATTCAAGAATGAAACCCAAATGGTAGATTTTACTCGTCCTTCTATCTCCCTCTTCTCCAACCCTATTTTGGCTCATATGTGTCATATATATAGAGTAGGAATGAATTATAACCGTTTGGGGTTTGTTTAGGTATTTTTTAAAGTTCAGAAATAGCCGTTAGGACTTCAAATCCGGAACCATCAGTTGGCTGCCCACTTTGATCAGTCGACTGCTCAAATTTGGCTTTGAAACTCAACCTTCGAATTAATTTAGTCAGCTTCCCAAAACACATCAGTTGGCTGCTCAAATACCATCAATCGGCTGCAGGAGAATGTTTTTCAACTTCGACCCAGTTTCGAAGCAGTTCACTATTTAGGTCATAACTCGAGTTCCGTAAGTCGGATTGAGGCGTTCTTTAGCTTTTTGTAAAGGGCACTTTAAGATCTTGATTTTAGGATTTTTAATCACTCAATTTAATCCATTTTTGAGTACGATATGATTTCTTAAATGTAACATTTCATTTCGAACTTCTAACCTACATGACGGTTTTTCGTGAAATCTTTTTGGCTTTTTCCGAAATGAATTAGGAAAACTTTAGGATGTCTTAGAGAATTAATAAGGTCCTTGAGATGCCTAAAGTCAATATTGAGATCATAAAATGACTTTTCAATTTAAACAAATTCTCAATATTAGACAAAAGTTTTTCATGGTTTAACAATTTTGTTCAAAGCTTTAATATACATCTAGAATCCATTTCAAGTGATATGAGTTATGTTAATGGTGCTAGGATAACATTATTGCTGAGTTCTTCCATTGCTTATGAAAGTTTGAACTAACTCAACTTTAACAAAGACTAAATGATGTCCATAGTCTAATGCTAATGATGCAAGGACTCATGAATGATATGCATGGTCCTATATGCTATATGATCAAGAGTTGAGCTTTTAAGTAAGTTATTTCAAAAATAAATTTACATTAAATCTAGTACTCCCCCAAGCCTATTTTACTCATTTATTTTATCTTCAATTTCTTTAAGCTTTTGGGTTGATATATTCATCCTTCTCTTCAATGTCTTTTGAGATCTAAGAACTTTTGTTTGATCTTCACATGGATCCACTAGCTCTCTTGAGTTTATCTTGAATCAACAACCTATTAAGCACAACTCAAGTAGACATTAAGTTCACCACATTCAATGGTTTGTTATCATCAAAATGTCATGTTTACCCATGGTGAAAAACCTTGGGTCAACACTACCTATTCCTAAGGCTTTGAAGTCGTGATCCACTCTTAGTGGGATTTGATCTACATTAACCTAGGAAAGTAAATATGCGAGGAATATGGTAATATATTTTACAATGATATTTCTTAATACTCACCGTCAAGTTGGAGAGTGAATATCATGAAGTCCCAACTTGTTGCGCAGTGTCACAAACTGATCCTTTCCTAAGGCTTTTGTAAATACATCTACTAACTGGAAGGGAGTAGGTACATGTTAATGACTAATCATTCCAGCTTGCAGTTTTTCCCAAACTATGTGACAATATATTTGAATGTGCTTTATACGCTCATGAAAAATGAGATTTGCTGCAATGTGCAAAGCTGCTTGATTATCACAAAATAATGGTGTAGGAGCTACCTGTGGGACTTTTAAATCTTGTAATATATAGCACAACCAAGTCTGCTCCAAACATGTGTTAGCTATAACTTGATATTCGGCTTCTACTGATGATCTAGAAATATTGGTTTGTTTCTTGGACTTCCATGAGATGAGAGAATTTCCAAGGAAAACACAGTATCCCATAACCGACCTCCTTGTGGCATGACAACCCCCCAATGTAAATCACAAAAAGCTATCAAGGCAAGACTATTTGTGGAAGGAAATAGTAACCCTTAACCTGGTGTACCTTTGATGTATTTGAGGATTCGTATGGCAGCATCCCAATGAGGTTTTCATGGCTCTTGCATGAATTAACTAAGTGTTCTAACAGAATAGACTATGCCAAGCCTTGTGACAATAAGATAAATCAGTCTCCCAACCAGTCTAGTATATTTAGTTAGATCATTCAGTAATACTCCATCCGTGGGAGTGACTTGATTCCCCAGAAACATTGTCAATAAATTATATAGATATACACACAGAGATAAAAATATATGCATGATTTCAAAAATTAAAACTCATATAATGAACCATCCCTTCGAAGATGGAATTGCAGGGGTACTCGCTTGACTGCCGCATGAGGAGACGCACACATACGGAGAGGTTGGGCGTTAATCTGTAGAGTGAAAGAGGGAGTGAGATGCGAGATAGGGTTTTTTTTAGAGCAAATGGATATCGAGAGATCTAACGGTTCCAGATTATCCTTATGAACTGCATTGATTATTAGAACTTTCCCACTATTTTCTATTTCAAAAGTTACTTATATATCTATATGTATACATATATATATTATATGCAGAAAAGAATATATACAAATAATTATTAATTAATTATATGTTTACAAAAATAAATAAAAAAGATAAATCCCTTAACACTATATAGATATACACACAGAAATAAATACGCAAATTTATTCTATTAGTTTTCTTCAATTAAAAATTAAATTTACACTTTTATTTATTTTTTAAAAATATATATATATATATATATATATATATATATATATATATATATATGAGAATGAAAAAATGAAGTTTTCTAATATATATATTGTCAATAATATTATTATTAAATTATACAAATTATTTAACAAAGTGTTTGTTACAACTATATGTAGAACAATTAAATTTACAAAATTTAAATACAAAATCCGAGAATGCAATTCCTCAAAACACTAATGTTGTATGAATCTATTGTTTTTCCTTAAATTACATACCCATGGGTTTTTTTTTTGTTTTTTTAAATGTAAGAATACTCACACACTGCATTCACTAAGGCATGAACCATTGACCTCCCAATTGGGATCAAGGGCAGGTGTCACTCGACAATTAGGCCATTTGGTACCTATGGTATGATTTGTTAAAAATAAAATAAAAAAGATAGATTTTCTCTACTTGTTCCAATCTAATCTATTAATCACCTACAAATGAATTATAGACATGTGAGATCTATTTCCGTATGACATAAATAAATAAATGCATGCATACATACATACATATATATATATATATAAAGAATGTTATTTTAATTATTAACTATTTTTTGTATAATAATGATATAAATTAACACAATAGATAGATATATATTTTTTAATTTAAGGCTATTATCAGAAAACCCCCTTATGGTTTCCAAATTGTTCAAAAAAATCCTGTGGTTTCAAAAATCGCCCTATGGTTCCAAATTTAATCAAATACCCCCTGTCTTCTATAAGATTATGAAAATACCCTCCAAATCTATTTCTTTCTATTTATCACAAACCCACTTTCAATTTAAATCTCATTTTCAATTCAATTCAACTCTAATTCATTCCCTTTATCACAAACCCACTTTCTCTCACCCTTTATTCAAAACTCTAATTCCTTTCATTTATCACAAACCCAATTTCAATTTAATTCCCAATTTCAACAATAATTCCTTCCATTTATCAAAAACTCAATTTCAATTTAAATCTCAATTTCAACTTATAATTCCTTTCATTTATCACAAACCTACTTTCTCTCTCCCATTTAATCCAAAACTTTAATTTCTTCTATTTATCACAATCCAATTTCAATTTAAATCCCAATTTAAATTTTTAGTTATATATCTCTCTCTAATCTGTTTCATATATCACTATAGATAATTATATCATACATATATATCATGATATATACGCACATATATATATACAATTATATATAGGTATATATATAATTGGTTTTTTTAAAAAAAATTAGTTACTTCAATCATTTAAAAGCAAAAGAAAAGGGGGAAAAATGAATTGGTGGGGTCTATATATAGAGAGAGATTAGAGAGAGATATATAATTATAAATTGAAAATGGTTTTGTAATAAATGGACGGATTAAAGTTAAATTGGGTTGAAATTGGGATTTAAATTGAAAGTAGGTTTGTGATAAATAGAAGGAAATAGATTTGGAGGGTATTTTCGTAAACTTATAGAAGACAGTGGGGTATTTGATTAAATTTGAAACCATAGGAGAGTTTTTGAAACCACCGGTTCTTTTTTTGAATAATTTGAAAACCGTAGGGGTTTTTTCTGATAATAGCCCTTTAATTTATATAATTTTTGTGATCAAGTATATATAATCTTATTTTGACTCAAAAATAAATCTCGAAGACTATTGTATTATATTATTTTATGTAACATGGGTTTAACATATACCATGAAGTATAATGTCTATCAATTGAAGTCATCGCAAATATATTTTAGAAAATGGCCTTCCATATATATATAAATTTTTAAAAGATCATCTTGTAAATAAGAATAATAAAGGCCAAAATCCATACAAAACACTACTAAGGCATCCCCTAGTGCACATTATGTCATGCCCAAAATTTTCTAGGACACCGAAACTCGAGCCTAAAAGCTAAATGAGTGAATGTGGAAGTAAAAAGAAACAAAAACTAATGACCTATAGTCATCAAATACCCACACAAGGGTAAAAACAACATTTGACGCCTAAAAGATGTTACGAAGATCACTCAGGATCGAACTAGGAGGGAAACAAAACAAACAGCACCTTAAATGGACTGTTTGAGCACCCGTGTTCACTCAAAGGTAAAATGGTCATTTCAGGGGTAAAATAGTAATTTTAACGTATGAAGACAAGGTTTGGACCTAAAATAAGTTATAGGAATAAACATAACTAAATTTGAAGGTGCGAGAAGGAAACTATGACATTTTGAAAATCGGCCGTCGCGACATGCTGAAGTTCAAAACATAATGTCACATTAAAATGACCATTATGACCTCAAAAATGACTCGAATGAAGTGATTCAAAATCCTAACATCAATATCTATAAGACCTATTTCTAAAAAGCTAAAGAACACCCCCATCTGACATCCGTAGCTTAAGATATTAGCGAAATAGTAAAACTTGGTCAGAACGGGGCTGAACCAGAACCACCCAGTCGACTGGCTGGGTGACCCAGTCGACTGGGTTAGATTGAGACCTCAAACGTTTTACAAAAAAAAAATCTTTGTTTCACCCAGTTGACTGCCTTGACCAGAAACCCTCAAAAATGACTTCTAAACATCCTGAAACCCTTAGAAATCATGCAACTAAGTTCTCAACTAGTTTATGAACTTTAAGAATGAGAAATATAAACTAAACTCGGTTTATTTTTATCAAAAACACATTCCGAAAAAATAACCGCCCCTAGTCTCTATTCTAACGACCACCGGTATGTAAAGATCAAAATCTTCTCAAAATGATTTTAAAATCATTTCAAAAACAAAGAATTTTGTGAAGGCTACGGGTGTAGGAGGAAACGGAATTTTCTATTCAAATCGAAAATGATCGATTTAAAAACCTAGAACAATGTCATTTTTTGCCAAACACCTAATAATCACATTCCGTGGGAAATAATCCACTTCACATTCCCAACTCCAAATGAAAGGATTAAAATTTACATTCCACCACCATAAGGCGAAACATGATATATTTTACACAAAAAACATATTTGCATAATCCGGCACCGAAGTGCACCAAGAGAATATAATCCCCGCACATAGCGCTCCAAGGGATGTACATCGATAATAACACATCGGCTAACATTCTAGCCAAGTAAAAAGAAAGTAGTTTATCATTCGTTTACAAGTTATCGAAAGAGGAGCATGTGTATACATATATATTACACAATTACTCTACAAACGTAGTACGACCGACACCCATGCACCCAAAAATGGGACAAAGTGTCACATATCCACGAAGAGACTACGAAACTCTCCCAACGGGATCATCACCTGGAAAAAAGTATATATTGTGGGCTGAGCTCACTAGCCCAGTAGAGGAAGTGTCATTGCCTCAATCTCGGTAGTCCGAGTGGTATAACCCACCCAAGGTACATGAAACTAATCCTAGGTCAGTATCTTGTTCCACACGGCTCTCACGCCAATCCGGAACCCCATCGAACCCAACAAACAATTCCTCCAACATGCTCATATTATAATTCTTCAAGAATGTAGCATACATCAACATAGTTATCACAATTATACATATGACAATTTAAATGTAATGTGACCCAACACATCTCAAGGTACACACGCACAATCACATACCCTATCTTTAAGGGTCAACGGATACACACTCTACCATTTACTTTGAGGATACCGGCTCATGAAGTAAAGTAGAGTCAGCAGTGATCATTCACTTGAGAGATAGACACATACTCAACAAGGAATATCGAAACACGAAACACGGTCCGTGAAAACGGAGTTTGGACCAAGTTTTCCCTCATTTCTTTGTTTCTCAGAAGATTAGTTCCACGGGAAGCGAGAAGCACCCCCTGGCTAGTTAATTGCGACGATCCGACACAAGTCAACTCACACATTGTTACACAACCCGCATAGACCAACACCCATATATTCGACACTACATGGTGTACTCAATCTGCATCAAGGTTTTCAATAACAACCATGCTTCATCACAATACATGTTTTATCATATGCAATATATTGTATTCAATTTAACATCATGCTCATAATTTCAGAAATTTTAGCAATAAATCCATAATCACATAATCATGCTTTCTAAGGGGCCTAGTTCATTGTCTAAGTTGTCAAGACTCAACGCGCAGATATATATACGAGATATATACACATAGAAACACACACCCTCGTACAAAAACTAAAACAACTCTTTTTGTGCCTACCTCAATCCAAGCAAATCGAGTTTCAAATGTTGAATTTGAGTTCCAAGCCAAGCCACCGATTCAAGGATTTAAGGAAAGGCTCCCAAGAGTGAGTTTGGTTTCACAATTCACCAAGATTCTATTCAAAATTCCATTTAATGAAGGCAAGATTAACATTTTATCATAATAAATATCGATTTTTAAAAGTGCTTCCAACCACAAGAATCCAACTAAACCCTAATGATAACAAACTAGGGCTTCATGAAGAATAAACTCAAGAGAAGGGAATTTCAAGCTTACCAATAGTTCCAACACAATATGAGTGAAAGGACACCACACAAGCAAGGATTACATAAAGATTGCAACCAATGCTCAACCTTCCATAAATGAACAATGGAAGAGGAAAGATCAAAACATGGAAGAAGAATGGTGAACTTTGAAAGCTAGGGTTCTTGAAACCCTAAGAGAGATAAAGCTTACCAAATCTAGTTGAAGGACACCACTCCAAGTGACCCAACACAAGAACCCCTCACCAATCAAGCATGGAGAGCATGGTTCAAGTAAAATGATGGAGGGAGAAGAGTGTGGCCAAAAATTCCATGTAAAGGGAGAGAGTGTTTGTGTGTTCTTGGTGTGGAAGAGAAAAATAGTGGAAGATAATGATAGAGTTAGATATAGGGTTGGTGTGTAGAGAATCCCATCCAAGGGCTAGGAATGAAGATGACAAGATAGAGTTGATCCATTGGCCACTAGTCTGACAACACTAAAGGTAGTGGTGAAATGCCCAAGTTACCCACCCCTTTATCACGTAATCACACCCATTCCCATTATGAACCTAATTTACTTGTTTGCCCAAGTCTTCTACACAACCAGAATAGTGCCACTCAAACATCTTCCCAACACTTAGTCAATTAATCTCTACAAAACCCACTAACTCAATACATGTCAAAATACCAATTTCCCCTTCGTCATTTATTTTTTTGAAATGTTTCAATACTTTTCATTATTCATGAAATGAAAATATAGCATGCAACTTAAAATTTTTAAATACGCATAATTCATGTAAGTCATGTAAGCACATAAACAAATTAAGCACATAATCACATAAACACTTAATTGTTTAATTAAAATATTTTAAATTAGCATGTAAAAATACCGGATGTTACAACATTCGCACCTTAGGAGATTTCGTCCTTGAAATAAAGACGTACCTATAGTAAAAAACAAGTCCGTGTATTTTTCCAGGACTTCATGCTCATGCTCCCATGTTGCCTCCTCGACTCCGCGATGGTGCCATAAGACCTTAACTAATGGAATAGTTTTGCCTCGCAAAACTTGCTCTTGAGCATCCATGATCTTCATGGGTTGCTCCTTGTAGGATACATCCTCGGCAACATCGACATCCACCCAACTCAAGACATGAGATGGATCCGGCTCGTACTTGCGAAGGATAGAGACATGAAAAACATTATGAACTCGTGACAAATCTGGTGGCAATGCTAAACGGTATGCCACCTCGCCAACATGATCTAGAATCTTAAAAGGCCCAATAAATTATGGTGAAAGTTTGCCGCTCTTCCCAAATTCCATCAAGCCCTTCCGAGGTGAGACATTCAGAAACACATGATCACCGGCCTCAAAGAACAAAGGACACCTACGCCAATCTGCATAGCTCTTATATCGACTCTGTGCTATAACCAAATGCTGTCGAGCAATCCTAATCTTCTCGGTTGCTTAATGAACCATATCGGGTCCCAAAAGTGCAACGTCACCAACCTCGGCCCAACAAGTCAGTGAATGACACGGTCTACTGTACAATCCCTCAAAAGGTGCCATCTGAATACTGGACTGATAACTATTGTTGTACACAAACTCTGCCAAATGAAGATGATCCTCCCAACTGCCCCTGAAATCAATAGCACAAGCACGAAGCATATCCTCGAGAATCTGAATGGTACACTCTAACTGACTGTCCATTTGAGGATGGAAGGCGGTACTAAACCATAGTTGTGTATCCAAAACTGTCTGAAAAGCTTGCCAAAATTGTGATGTGAATCGCGGATCCCGATCCGAAACAATAGTAACTGGAACCCCATGAAGCTTGACAATCTCCTTCACGTACAACCTACTAAGAACCTCTACATTATCCATCTCACAAATAGGTAGAAAATGTGCAGTCTTTGTTAATCTATCTATGACCACCCACACTGCATCTTTCTGATTCTTTGTCTTCAGTAACCCTATCATAAAGTCCGTGCAAATGTGCTCCCATTTGCACTCGGGAATCGGTGTTCAACCTTAACCTGCTGACAAGTAAGATAATGACTCACAAAATCTGAAACTGATATCTTCATTCCCTGCCACCAATAGTGACGCTGAAGATTATGATACATCTTCGTGCCTCCTGGGTGAACTGCAAGCCTGGAACTATAAAACTCTCACAAAACCTCCTCACGGGAAGTCTGCGGTACATAAATTAAACCCCTGAAATGATAACCTTCGTCAGACTGCAAAACCCAATTTTCGACAACCATGCCTCTAGCAATGCGAGTGCAAACCGTAGCAATGTTGTCATCCTGTCCCTGAGCCTCAATCACACGACTAACAAGTGAAGGTTGTGCCACCATGCTAAACAAGATCACTAGTGACTCCTTACTATCACAGAACTAAAGACCCAACTCTGCGATGTCCTCCATTATCCACCACTCATGAATAAAGATGCTCGATAACAATGCTTGTGACTTACGACTCAATGCATCTCCAACACATTTACCTTCCCGGGGTGATACTGGAGTGCAAAATCGTAGTCCTCCATGTACTCGACCCATCGACACTGTCACAAATTTAAGTCCCGCTACGTAAAGATATACTCTAAGCTTTTGTAACCGGAGAAGACCTCAAATCTTTTACCATACAAGTAGTGTTACCATCCCTTAAGTGCAAAATGAACCACTACAAGCTCTAACTCATGCGTAGGATAATTCCGCTCGTGAGTCTTCAACTGTCAAGATCCATAAGCCACAACTCTCTCGGACTGCATAAGTACACATCCTAGCCCCTCGTGAGAAGCATCATAATAGATCACATATCCTAAACCATGCTCGAGAATAATGAAAACCGGAGCCGTAGTCAACCGTGTCTTCAAATTGATGAAGGTCTTTCCACACTTGTCATCCCACACAAACTTGATACCCTTTCGTGTGAGGCGAGTCATCGGAACTGCTAAACGAGAAAAGTCCTTCATGAATCATCGATAGTAACCCGCTAAGCCAAGGAAACTACGAACCTAAAAAACATTAGTCGGCCATTTCCAATTCATCACCGCTTCTAGTTTTGAAGGATCAACTGAAATGCCACCTCCGGAAATAAAATGCCCCAAAAATCTAACTTCTTGAAGCCAAAACTCATATTTCTCAAACTTAACATACAATCGGTGCTCTCTTAGGATGTAAAGAACGGTCCTAAGATGAACCTCGTGCTCGCTTTCCATAGTAGAGTACACTACAATTTCATCAACAAATACTACGAAAAATATATCCAATAACTCGTGGAAGATACGATTCATAAGACCCATGAATGTTGCCGGTGGATTAGTCAAACCAAAAGGCATCACTAGAAACTCAAAGTACCCATAACGAGTGCGAAAAGCGATTTTTGGAATATCTACTTCCCTGACCCGTAACTGATGATAACCGGACCTCAAGTCAATCTTAGAGAAAAACTTAGACCCCTTAAGTTGGTCGAACAAGTCATCAATCTGTGGCAATGGATATTTGTTCTTGATCGTCACCTAGTTCAACTTACGATAATCAATGCATAACCGTAGTGAACCATCCTTTTTCTTAGCAAAAAAAAACCGGAGCACCCCAATCCGAAACACTAGGTCGAATAAATCCCTTCGCACCGAGATCATTAATTTGCTTCTTTAATTCCTCTAACTTCGCGGGTGCCCTTAGGCATCATTATGATCACCAAAGAAGTGGAACCGCTGACCCTTAGGCGTGCACACTGACACACGACCTCTAAAGCAATCAATCTGTGCACGAAAGGTAGGTAACCAATTCGTGCCCAAGATGACGTGAAAGCTCGTCATGTCTAGGAGAATGAAGTCAAATCTTAACGATCGTCCGGTAATCACAATCTCACACTAATGACAAACTTTAGATAAATACACACTACCACCCACCGGAGTGTCCACCCATAAAGGTATCCCAAGAAAGGAAACAGGTATACCCAAAGCAGATGTATAAGCAGAAGCAATAAAAGAATGCGAAGCTCCAGAATCATAAGCACGACCCTCGCATGAGCCCAACAACCGTAAATGGGAAATGTACCTCGCATACTAGAAGGTCCTGCTACACTCCCTACGGCTGTGACTGCATAAGCACGGCCTGGAGGACGGGGTGGCTACTGGATAGTAGATGTAAATGTCATGGCATGAGAACCTTGAGCCGATGGTGCTGGTTGTTGCAGCATTTTATACCCAAAGTGGTCTGCCGACTGAGGAGCCCTCAACTGCTGCCCAGTCCCACTCACGGAAGAACCACTTCTTAACTGAGGGTAATTCTTGTAAAAATGATCATGTTGTCCATACTGAAAGCAACCTCAACTGTGCCCTATGCTACCACTCACTGCCTGGTGACGAGAGAGACACTTTGGCCTCATGTGTCCTGGATGATTACACTAAAAACAAATCATATTTCGGTGAGTAAAATCCGAATATGCTCTAGAAGAAGATACAGACTGTCCCTGATGCTACTGCTGTGTAACCGATGCCGAAATGCTATTATGCTGCCTATTTTTATTTCTCTAGCCTGAAGAAGAAGAACCTCCGAAGCTCTTGGCTTTAGCTTCAGAGATTGCCGGCCCTCTACTACATCCTCATCAGCAAGTAATGCCTTTGTAATGGCCTCGTAGTACGTCAGCATGTTAAGAACATAAATCTTTGACTTGAGATTTCCCTTCAAGCCCCTCACAAAATGTCGGCCTTTCACCTTATCATCCGTCACCATCTCAAGTGCGAATCGGGACAAGCTGGTGTACTGAAGCTCATACTCGGTCACTGACAAATTGCCCTGAACCAAATCATTAAAACGGTCTCTCAAGCGTATCCTAGCAAGTGGAGGAAAGTACTGGTCCAAGAATAATGTGCTAAAGTCCAACCATGTGATAGTCCGAATGTTCCTTGTGTTGGTGATTGACTTCCACCAACCCCTTGCATCATAAATAAGCCAATACGAGGCAATCATGACTCGTACATCATTATCAACCAACTTAACAATCTCAAACTTGTTGGTTATATGTTCCAACCAATCATCAACCACTAACAGATCCGGACCACCCACAAAGGTAAGTATGTCCAACTTTAAGAAATCTTTTAAAGCTTTCTGAGCACGCGAGCCCTCATCCTCAACATGTTGTCTCTGAGGAACCTGTGCAATAGCCGCCTCTAAAGCACACACAAACGTATCACCGTCCATAAAAGGAGCCGCTGGTACTGTTGGCACCTATATTTTCCTACCATGAAAATGGCAAATTAATTAGTGTCAACATGGAAAGTGAAGTCCTACAGAATATGGCGATGAGTTTGTCGTTGAGGAATACTTAAGGCATGCCAATCTTCAGAAAGCTTTGGCCAATGGACTGTAATAATGGGAAATCGTCACTAGCCATTGCCGGAGCAGTTTTGAGAGATTAGGAGTGTGTGAGAAACATGTGGCCGCTATCTAAAAGATGGGGATGTGGTCACATGAAGATGACTATAGGCAAGTAAAATGAAGGAACGTGTCCTATTTTTAAGGGGTGTGGTTTGTTAAAGGTAATGAATGTAGCTGGAAAACTGGCCAAGTTCATTATATATAAACCATGTTTAGCGACGTGGCCATAAACGTGCCAAAGGTGGTTTCTACAATTGAAATGCAAGTGACATATGGCAAATGGACAAGAATGGATGATGACACGTAGAAGGATCTGAAGTGGGAAGTTGGAAATGGTTGAAGAGCAAGTTTGGTAGTCATATAAAAAGGAGACTTAGTGTAATTTTGAAGGCTCTCCTGCAGCACACACAAAAATGCAACACTTTACAAATTCTTACATTTGTAATATTTATTTTATTAATTTGCACTTTCATTCCAGCAATGTTAGTTCAAATCATTATTTATTTTATTTTGTCTTGAATCATTATCTTGTAATCCATATTGCAGAAAGTGGTATTTTATTTTTTCTTCAATACAAGTCATTCAATTCCATGCAATTTTATTCATTTGCAACTTCTTTTGTTTTATTCACAGTCAATTACAAATTTCTTTCTTTTCTTGCACTAGATTATTTTCTTCAAACTTTGATATCTAAGTCCTTTTAATTAAGGCAAAAAGAATCCTCGAAGTAGAAGTCTTAAACTTTTATTTCACAATCGCTTGATCCACACCCATCACTTCTAAAGAATAGTTACACATTCTTTTGGCAAGTTCTTGACTCTTTTTGAGTCTGGCACGCCCGCACTTCCATCTTGGAAAACAAAACCATAATTTTTGTTCAAACATTGATTGGCACACCCGCAACAGGACTAGTGTTAAGGTTTGAAGAGCATGTCATCATGGCTACAGCAAAAAAAAAAGCTCTTGTCTGAAAGTGAGTTGGCCGAAGCAGTACCAGTTTCCACTGGTAGTTATAATCCTAGCCCAGATCAAGAAAGGCCATTACCTCAGGAATAGGTATTTGTAAGAGCACATACTACTTTTTTGGCAGCACTGTTTGGAGGACTTTATGCTAGATTTTACTCCATGGAAGAGTCCATTGCTGAACTCAGAGTGTCGGCTAATACCATGGGATCAGTCTCCCAGCCGACAACGTGTTCAATAATGCCGGCTCCAGTGATATTACCTCCTTTAACTGCTGCTGCAGTTGCGGCCGCTGCAAAACAAAACTTTGCTCAAGCCATGTATCTATCATCCGCTTTGTGCCTAAGCGTCCCAGTTACTATGCCAGTACCATGGCTAGAGATAAGGCCACAACAAATTGTTCCACAAGTATTTCCACTATAATCATATCCACCGCCTCAGCAAATGCATCAGCCATTTCCACTACCTAGGCAGCCATTCTTCCCTCCAAATGTTCAAGCTCGTGACATTCTAGACTCTAGGGGCAATAATCAGCGCTGGAGGCAGAATCTTGTGTTTGTCCCTAGTTTGCCACAACCAATGGCACCCAGGGGGCAACAGCCATTTAATCCACCTCATTTAGCCAATCAGCCAGCCCAACCGATCATGTTGGATAGGGGTCAGTTGGCAGAGTTAATAAATAAGGAATATAGCCTGGCTGGAAGAAGGGTGAGTAGGCCTTTTTATAGGAAACATTATCCTAAAGTCACTGATGAAATTGAGTTTCCAAGGGGATACAAAGTGCCTGATTTTGTGACCTTCGGAGGGGAAGGAAATCAATCCACTATTGAGCATATTGGCAGGTTTACTATGTAATGTGGATACGCAGGGGCCAACCCTTGGTTGAAGATGAAAATTTTTCTGAACTCTTTGATTGGTGTGGCCTTTTCTTGGTATATCCATCTTCCGGCCAATTCAGTTCAAAACTGGCAACAGATGGAGGAATTGTTCCACAACTAGTTTTACAGATCTGAGTCGGAGGCCATTTTGGCCAATTTATCCAGACTTTCTCAATTGTCAGGAGAATTTATGGAGGAGTTCATTTCCAGATTCAGGAGGGCCAGGTTGAAGTGTAGGGTAGCCTTTTAGAATCTAAATATGTAAGGTTGGCTTTGAATGGTTTGAACTTTGAACTCAGGAAGAGATTTGAAGGAACAGAGTTCAAAGATCTTTTTGAGTTGGCCGATCGTGTGACAAGGTATGAGACCATTTAGAAGGAAGAAAACGACAGGAAGAATGCTTCAAAGGGGACCTATTACAAAGATCTAAACTTTAAAGTTTTCATATGAGAGACCGAGGAAGGGTTGGAAACAAACTTAGCAGATATTAGTATCAAGAAATCTTATGTTGCGAAATCCTGACTAAGGCCAAATCTACTACAAACACTGCTCAACCATCCTTAAGCACGACCGAGAAAGGAATAAACAATTTTGCAAAAGTGTACACTTTTTATGCTGCCAAGACAAAACAAATATTTGATCACTTTATGGCAGATAAGTTAATTATTCTACCAAAAGGCCATGTGATTCCTCCAGCAAGTGAGATGAAAGGCTAGGAATTTTGTAAATACCACAATTCTTAGAGCCACACAACCAACAATTTTCTGGTGTTTAGAAATGCTTTACAGAAGGCCATTGTGAAGGAAAACTCAAATTTCTAGAAAAGAAGCCAGAAGCTATGGGTGTGGACAATAACCTATTTCCAGCCATAGTCAGCAGCAATGTGATCACTCTGGCTGAGGAAAATGACAATGGGAAGGGAAGATGTAGCCAGAAATTCCTACAGTTAGGGATCAAGAGTTGGAAGACTTGGAAAAGAAGCTGAGGGAGGCCCAAATTTCCTTAATCAAACATGGTTGTTATCCAAGTTGCAAATGATCTAGTAGCAGAAGGGAGCAAGTGGAGCAAAGGAATCATTACTATTTGACCAGAACTAGTGTGCATAACCGTTTGACATATCACTATGAGAAAAGAGATTCTCGGCCAGAGCACAATGACTATAGGCCAAGAGGGGTTACTGTTGTTCGATTTAAAGAACGGCCAGAGGAAAAGACCTTTCCAAATCCATAGAAAGTTCCTGTGTTCAAGAGAAAACCTCCCATGAAGTCAGAGGTTTGGATTCAAAAAGGTGAAGTGTACCATAAAGTTCGAATGGTTAAGCCTCCACCAGTCCCTCCAAATGTTTGGCAGAGGCTCAAACTTCCAAAATTTCCCAAGGAAGAAGAAAGGCATGCTGGGCCTACTTTCTCCAATTTTTCCAAGTCAACAAAAAGATGATTGCAGAGAAGAAGGGCAGAATATAGAAAAATGGTTGCCCAATGAAATGGCCAACTTGTAGTGATCCAGTCAAGGCCGAAGGAAGAAGAGCATTAACGAATTCCAAGAAATGGCCAATTTGCTTTGATTTTGCCAAAGGGTGGAAGACATCATAGAAGTCAAAAAGCTAAGTTGTTGGGTCAAGAAGATGAAGACATGGAAGAGATCAACCCCAGGAATGCTCGTATGTTAAGAATCAAGTTTGGTTCTCTTCCCATGGAGGCCCCAGGTAATATGACCTTCATACTGCCTTCCATTTTTCAAGCACCAGATTATGAGGAGGAAGTGGAAATATCAAACTCTTTCAAAGGTGTTGTGGTGGAAGTTGATCCACCAAAAAAAATACCTAGGGGGAAGGAGTTTAAACTGAAAAAGGTATGGCCACTTCCAAAACTGGTTGTAGTTCTGATAAGGTCATCTTTAAAAAACCACCTTTAGCCATGACCCAACAATTGAGACCTTTATATATCAAAGTGTTGATAAAAGGCCACCCAGTTAATATAGTCTTTGTCGATAATGGGTCAGTCCTAAATGTCATTCCTACTAAAACTTTGAAGGCCTTAGGCAAGACCATGACAGATGTAATTCCAAGTCAAGTGGCCATTTGTGGCCTAGGTGAGGGAAAAGTTAATACCAAAGGGATGTTGCCTTTGGAAATTACCATAGGGGGCAAAACAACCTATTCGGCCTTCTTCATAATTGAGACCTCTGCCACATATAACTTGCTCTTAGGGAGAGATTGGATCCACCCAAATATGTGTATACCATCATCACTCCATCAAATGTTAATCTTTTGGGATGGGGATGAAGTTAGAATTGTAGAGGCCGATAATAAACCTTTCATGGCAAGAGTATGTTCGACTGAGACAATATTGTATGAATAAGAATGCATTCCAATTAGATTCACTAAGATAGACCAAAATGGTTGACCAGTGGCTTCCACCATGAGAAAAAATCTAACTGAGGAAAAGATGGGAGAACTATCCAATGAAGCAGCTGGCCGAAGATGGAGACTAAGGCTCTTTCTACCAAATTGTTTAATTATGATCATAGAATAAATTAATGAAGATCAGAAGCAGAGGCTTTGAGAATAGGACTTTGTAGCAGAAGGTGATTGCCTTGCTAAAGGAATACAATGATTGTTTTGCTTGGAACTATGAAGAGATGCCAGGTCCGGCCAGGGAGTTGGTATAACACAAGTTACCTATTAAGGAAGGATTCCGACCACACAAGCAGGCTCCAAGGAGAATGTCTCAGGAAGTGGTGTTGAAAGTTAAGGAAGAGATTGAAAGGCTACTGAAAGCCGGCTTCATATGTATGGCCATATACATTGAATGGATTTCCAATGTTGTGTCAATAGTCAAGAAAAATGGAAAACTCAGAGTATGGATTGATTTTAGAAATATGAACTTGGCCACCCTAAGGGATGAGTATCTTATGCCTGTGGCAGACCAGCTGGTAGATACAGCGGCCAAACATGAAATTCTCTCCTTTATCGATGGCCACTCTGGGTAAAACCAAATCTACATAGCAGAAAAAGACCTTCCAAATACTGCATTTAAATGTCTAGGATCAATTGGGACATTTGAATGGGTGGTCATGCCATTCGGCCTTAAGAATGCTGGAGCAACTTACCAAAGAGCCATGAATGCCATTTTTCATGACATGATTGGCAAGTTATTGGAAGTATACATAGGTGATGTGGTGATAAAGTTGGCCACCAGAAATAAGCACTTGAAGGATTTGGAAAAAGCCTTTCCCAGAATGAGGAGCCATAAGTTGAAAATGAATCCTCTTAAGTGTGCCTTTGGGGTTTCGGCTGGAAATTTCTTGGGATTTCTTGTACACCAAAGGGGCATTGAAGTGGACAAGAACAAAGCCAAGGCCATAATGGCAGCAACACCACCCATGAATAAGAAACAATTATGGTAGTTCATTGGCCAGGTAAGCTTCCTCAGAAGATTCATAACAAATTGTGATGGTAAGTTGCATAAGTTTTCTCCTCTTTTAAAACTAAAGATGGGGGAGGAATTTGTTTGGGAAGAGCACACCAGATGGCCTTTGACAAGATTAAAGAATGCCTATCAAGCCCACCAGTGATCATGCCACCCAGGAAAAGATTTCCATTGAAGATATATCTCTTGGCAGCCCACAAATCAATAGGATGCATGTTAGCCCAAAATAATGAAGTTGGTAAAGAGCAGGCCATTTAATATTTGAGTAGGGTTTTAACCCAAGTGGAATGTAGGTATTCAGCCATAGAAAAATTGTGATTAACTTTGTATTATCCAGCATGAAATTGAGAGTTTACATGTTATCGGTTGAGGTTTATATAATTTGTCAAACTGGTGTTACTAAATATATGTTATCAAGGCCATTACTTACTGGTAGATTAGGGAAATGGTCTCTAGCCTTGATGGAATTCAATCTCAAGTACATTCCATAAAAAATTGTGAAAGGAAGAGCTTGAACCGAATTTTTGGCCGCTCATCCTTCAGTCAAAGTAGAACCCCAATTTTTTGATGAACTGGACTCGGCCTTAATTAGCTTGACTCCTTGGACATTAATGTTTGATGGATCAAATACGGCTGAGGGTTCAGGGACTGGAATTGTAATTGTATCCCCATGCAAAAATAATACATCTTTTTCTTTCTTTTTGGATTTTGAATGCACCAATAATCAGGCATAATATGAAGCTCTGATCATAGGCCTTGAAATTTTATTAGAAATGGGTGTAAAAAGTGTGCATATCATGGGAGATTCCAATTTAGTAATTAACCATATCTTAGAAGACTGTAAGTGTTTAAGCTGGAAGTTAAGGCCTTTTCATTCGTTGGCCACTTAACTTGTACAGTAGTTTGATGAAGTAGGCATGGAACATAGGCCAAGGAATACAAACAAGGAAGCCAATAGCTTGGCACAGATGGCTTATGGAATAAGAGTGTTAGATAGCTTAGAAGAGGTGTTAATGTCAGTCAAGAGAAGACCACTTCTAACTGCAAAGATGAGAAATGATCTGATGGCAGAGTCATTTGCCATCGACATTTTTTATGGAAACCTGGAAGATTGGAGAATTCCTATAATTAATTATTTGGCAAGCCCCAACTTCCAACCACTAGAAGAATAAGATATCAGGCAATTAATTATATTTTGCTGGATGGTGAGCTGTACAAGAAAAGTAAAGAAGATGTTCTCTTGTTGCAATGTATTTCCAAAGATCAAGCCTTGAAGGTGATGGAGGAAATGCATAAAGGCCTATGTGGAGCTCACCAGGCTGGGAGAATAATGATATGGCTAATTAGAAGGTATGGGTATTATTGGCCAGGGATTTTAAAGGATTATATAACTTATGCCAAAGGTTCCAAGCCATGTGAGGTCCATGGACCCACACAGAAGATACCCGCAATAAAAATGTAATTCATAATCAAGCCATGACCGTTCAGAGGATGGGCCATAGAAATGATTGGGATGATTAGACCTCCTTCTTCAGATGGCCATAATTTCAAAGTGATAGCCACATACTACTTCACAAAATGGGTAGAGGCGGAAGCATTCCAAGTTGTAAGTCAAAATGTGGCCATTAGGTTTGTAAAAGAGAAAATATTCCATCATTTTTTAAATTCTAGAATCTATTACTACTAATAATAAAGGGGCCTTTAGGGGTACTGAAATGTTGGAGTATGCAGAGTCTAAAGGAGTTAAAATGTTATGCTCTACTCCTTACTATGCATAGTCGAATGGCCAAGTAGAAGCTGCCAATAAGATAATTATTGGTATTATAGAGAAAATGATCAAGGAGAATCCAAGAACTTGGCATGATCTAGTACTAGAGGCCTTGTGGGCATACATGAATTCTAGAAGGACCAGCACTGGAGTTACCCCTTATATGTTAACCTATGGCTATGAAGTTGTCCTTCCAATGGAAATGTCAGTTAAGTCTGCCAGGATAGCATACCAAAATCACTTAACTCCAGCAGAGTATACAGATTCCATGTTGGTGGAGTTGGAGGCTTTGGATAAAACTAGGTTAAATGTTTTAGACCATATGATAGCCTACAAAAAGAAGGTGATCAGGGCCTATAACAAAAGAGTTAGGCCTAAGAGTTTTGCAAAAAAAAGACTTGGTCTGGAAAGTTAATCTTCCAGTTGGAAAGAAGGATGAAGATTATGGAAAATGGACTCCAAGCTGGGAAGGCCCTTACCAAGTTGATCATGTTTTTGGAAATGGAGCATACCGTCTAATGATTTAGATGGAACTGTCCATACTTATCCTACCAATGACCGATAACTCAAAAAGTATCGGACAAGTTTCTTTAGAGTTCTTAAAGAAAAACAAAGTCAAGGATAGCCTTGTGCTACCTTGGCAGTTGTAAACCATCTATGGATGATTGTAAATATTTTTCTTAAGTTAAGTTAATCTATCTTTAGTCAATCTATTAGCAAAATATTTTTGTGTTTTTGTGGAAATGTTAGCAAGTACACCAAGCATGAAGACAAAATAGTAATATAGAAACAAAATGGCCATTTATCAAAGCACGTCCAGGGAAGCAAATTAAGAGTTACAAATTAAAGATGTTCAAAACATGGCCAAGGCCTAAACCATAACTCAAAAACTATTTGAGTGACAATATCAAAATTCTTCCCATTTCTTTTGGAAGTCCTCCCACATTTCCTTTGATTGCTGAATGACAGAGTTGGCAGAGTGTTTCTTGGCCACTATTTTTTGAATCTCATCATGAAGAGAGAGCATCTGGTGCCTTTGGCAAGTAGACTCAGCATGAAGAATGTTGGTAGCTTCCTATTTCTTCCTTTTCTCCTCGATAACTTGGGTAAGGGTTGTTTCTAGTTCTTTTTCCTTATCAGCAAGATTGGAAATCTCAGTCATGGTGGCCTGAAAAGTTAAAGTATCAGTCTGCAATTTGCCCACCAAGGCCAACTTGTGTTTTTCCTTTACTGGAAGAGATTCATCAATAGTTTTTGAAGATTTCAAGGCTTGGGAAAGGTTAGATAAGTGAGCTTTGAAGATGATAATGGTTTCCTTGGCTTCACTAGAAAGTGGAGGATAACCCATGGCACGGGTCAATGTTGAAGAGAGTTTTGTTTCAAGAAAAGAAAAATCTTCAGGGTTATGTCTTAAAAGTCGACTTATGGTGGCCTTGAGATGGTTAAAGTCTGATTTTGGCTAGGAAGTAGAGGCTGAGGTGCTACTTGAATAACTCTTCACTTGCTACAACGTGGCCTTAAGATTCTGGAAGTTATCTGTAGCATGCAAAAGGGAATACGTCGTGGCCGTTAAAGCAGTAGGAACAGGAAAGAAAAGCTACAAGCGCGATTTCCAAGTAAGTTTCGTAAATAGGATGTAGGTTGGAAAGATAGATTGAAAGTAGGCCAGCTACCTGTCTCTTTGAAGTGGGAGTCTCAGTGGCTTCACCAGTTTTGGAAATAGTGGCCCTTGCCATTGGTTGAACAGAAAGACTTTAAGACTTGACAGGAATGTGTGGATCGCTTTCCAGAGGTGAGGAATCCTAAATGAGGAAGCCAAGTTAAGAAAATGTATATACATATGTATGGGCCAAGATGGCCAAACAAATTTGTTAAATAAGGAAATACATCGGCCGAAGAAGTCTATGAAGCTGTGGCCGTTTTCTTTTTCTTTTTCTTTTGGCCTTCTTCACTTTTTGTATCCCCTTCCTCTTCATCATCCTCTGTACTCCCTTTTAATCTCATTTTCTTTCCTTTTCCTGCATTTCCTTTCCTTTCCTTATCATCATTGCCTTTACCTGCACCTTCTTGATTGTTATCACCACTACCTCTAGAATTCTTTGTTTCTTCATCTTTAGCTCCATCATCATCTTCCTGGCCATCACCTCTTTGTACCTATTGATCAGTAGGATTTTAGCCAGTTGTGTCTTCATTCTCATCTCTACCAGTGTGTCCATCTATCATTACATCAATCTCTAGGTCGGAGTCAAGATCCGGGAAAGGTTTGTTAGTGACTTTGACCGGTTGAGTCTGGCCTGGAAGAGGGAGTTTCTTTGAAACCTTGGGTTTTGGTTTTGGCACATTAGTGATTGTTTTGGATGGTTGGTCAAGTTCCTCAATGTCCCTTTCAATTTCAATTATGGCTGATGAAGTTGCCTGGCTGGATGTTATATGTTTTTGAAGTTGACTCTGCCAAGAACAGGTGTTTTAGTTAGTGGCCAAAAGAAAAGAAGAAAGAGACTTTAAGATGTACATACCCTTGTCCTGTATGAAATAACTCCAGACCTAAGTCCAAGAAAAGGGGGAGCTACCTTCTTTGGGACAACAGTGAGAATCCCAAATGTAGCCATCTTTTGGCTCTTTGCTTTGGAAGTCTTAGATTTTCCAGATTCAACTACAAAGACAAGAGATTTTTAAATAAAATAAAAGGGAAACTTAGTACACGCGATGGAAAAGAAAGAAGCAGCAGGCCCAAAACTGCTTGGGATTCAGAAACCTTGGCACCTCTTTTAGATGAAGTGGTGGCCTTAGAAGAAGTTTTCTTTGACTTTGGAGTTTCAGAATGAATTTGGGCTTGGCCATTGAAGGTCATGGAGACATATTTAAAGGAGTTCAATTGTTGAGTAATGTGAATGGAGCTATCAAGTTGTTTGATGGTGGTGATATAGTCGTTCCACCAAGCATATAATAGATCATGGGTATCTGGATTAATAGTAAATGGTTGGAGAACAAAACTTCGCTTCAGGTTTCTAAACCTTCTACTAACATCAACTATTGGCTCCCTTTCAGTAAACCTAACCCTTCTATAAAAAGTATGGTTGTAAGAAGGAGAATGGGGTAACAGAATCATTTGCCTTGGGCCAAATTGCTTGGCCAACTGAGTTGGATTGTAAAATTCTACCCAATTTTTGGCATTCTTAGATCTAAGGGAACCAATGCCATAATGTAAGTCTCGGCAGAGAAGAAAGGAGGCCATTAAATCTGAGTACTCTTCTTTGGCCTTCTCAGGGGCAAAGTCAAGAGGGGGAATTAAGCATGTAGGAGTTTGAACAACATTTTGGAAAGGGAGAAACTGGTCAGGGATTCTAGTTATACATTGGTTGTAAAAGAAACCAAAACATATTCTAAAGGTATAGCACTTAGGTGTGGCCTCCAGATATGCAAGAGTGATCAGATTGTCTTTGGAGGGTACTGTGATGGAAGGGCTTAACTCTGGAAAGTAAACTTGAAGCCAAACTTGAATCAATTAATAAGGGCCAGAGGTTTTATGGAAATCATTCACAACTATATCAGTTAGGCAATGGTACACATAGCCAAGCATAAAAAGGGGCAAGGGGTAAGTATTTTCCTTTGGCCAAGACAACAACAATATTTGTAGTTTCCTTATTTACTTGGTTGGCATCAACACATAGTAGGTATCTATTAATCAAAACTAAAAGAAATGCAATGTGTTCATCGTCTTCAACAAGGCCATCTTTCTTTTGGAAATGCTTTATGAAAAGAGTAAAAGTGGTCACGTAATTTTTAGTACCAGAGGCTTTCTGTGGAAAATCAAACTCTTCTTTATTTGATAGGATGGAGTGGATATTGGCCCCAATGGTTTTGAAGCCAGTCAAATGGCAAATATCCTTCATGGTTGGGGACATCATTCCATAATTAAGGTGGAATGAGTTGGTGGTAGAACTCCAAAAGAACATAGCAGAGAACAAAAGAGACTTATCAGGGGTTTGAGGGATCTTACTAAATTGGATGGCATAAAAGATGCCCAGATCATGCCACAGGGTACCCTTGGCCGCTGCAATCCGGTCCACCCAGATTGACCTGCTATCGTGAGAACTTAGCAAAGACTTGAATTGGAATTGGGGCAAATCACCTCAAACTTCTGGAGGGATCTGTCTCAAATAAAGAAAATTATTCTCTACCATGGGATACAAATTCCTAATGGATTCAGGAGGGAGTTGCAGGAAATCCGTTCCCAAACCCATGTAAGAATCTTCGAAAGAAATGAAAGGATCATTGACAAATCCATCAATTGGAAAGGCACACATGATGTTATCAACTTGTTGGACATGAGTTGTTGGAGAGTTAGAAGCGGGAAACAATTCATGATCAGGGTTTATGGCTCTAATTTTGGGGGCCATGGAAGAGAATAAGGAGATAGCCTTGAAGAAGGAAATTAGGGTTTCCTTACTTGATCGGGTGGATCAGAGAAGAGAAACGAGATATATTAAGGTTAGTTTTTTCCTTTAGATCATATAAGTAGAGGGGTATATATATACATGTAAGCGATATATATACATGTATATATTTGTAATAGAGGAGAGGAAAATGGATAGGTTTAGGAGTTTAAAATAATTCAAAATTCAAAATTTGTGAGAAATGGTAGGGATTATCAAGTAAGCATTAGTAGCCATTATCATTTTGAAAGTTCCAAGATTCTTGAAATGACTTCGAAGCGTTAAGGAAGTTGAAATGACAAAGTGCCACCACTCAGTTTATAAAATATGGCAACCAGATGAGGTGGGCAAGTTTGAATTTGGTTGGGGTTATTCTTAAATAATAAGACAATTTCAGTTGGCCTTTTCATCTTGGAAGTTGCCTAAGCCTATAAGACTTTAAATTTTGAAGACTTTATCACAAGACTCCAAATTTTGGGAGGCATATGTTGGCACCCAAACTTTTCTACCATGAGAATGGCCAATTAATTAATGTCAACATGGCCAGTAAAGTCCTACAGAATATGGCCATGAGCTACACGTTGAGGAATACTTAAGGTAGGCCAATCTTCAGAGAGCTTTGGCCAATGGAATGTTACAATGGGAAATCGTCACTAGCCATTGCCGGTACAGTTTTGAGAAATTAGGAGTGTGTGACAAGCACGTGGCAGCCATCTAAGAGATGGGGATGTGGTTATATGAAGATGACTATAAGCAAGTAAAATGAAGAAACGTGTCCTATTAAGAAGGGGAGTGGCTTGTTAAAGGTAATAAATGTGGCTGGAAAACTGGCTAAGTTCATTATATATACACCATGTTCAGCGACGTGGCCATGAACGTGTCAAAAGTAGTTATACAATTGAAATGCAATTGATAGTTGGTAAATGGACAAGAATTGATGATGACACGTAGCAGATCTGAAGTGGGAAGTTGGAAACGGTTGAGGAGCAAGGTTGGCAGTCATATAAAAAGGAGACTTAGTGTAATTTTGAAGGCTCTCCCGCAGCACACACAAAAACTCAACATTTTACAAATTCTTACATTTGTAATCTTTATTCTATTAATTTGCACTTCATTCCAGTAATGTTAGTTTAAATCATTATTTATTTTATTTTGTTTTGAATCATTATCTTGTAATCCATATTGCAGGAAGTGGTATTTTATTTGTCCTTCAATTCAAGTCATTCAATTCCATGCAATTTCATTCATTTGCAACTTCTTTTGTTTCATTATCAGTCAATTACAAATTTCTTTCTTTTCTTGCACTAGATTATTTTTTTCAAACTTTGATATTTAAGTCCTATTAATTAAGGCAAAAAGAATCCTTGAAGTAGAAGTCTTGAACTTTTATTTCATAATTGCCTGATCCACACCCATCACTTCCAAAAGAAGAGTTGCACATTTTTTTGGCAAGTTCTTGACTCTTTTTGAGTCTGGCACGCTGGCACTACCAGTTTGGAAAACAACACCACCATTTTTGTGCAAACAAGTATATGCTCCCCAACATCGAGAAGTGTGGGCACATTGTCGTCCTTAACCGGAGGTACCTGACCCGGAGCATCACCCTCTCTAAAAACAAGTGGTCGACCTCTACATGGTGGCATGCTCTCTACATAACAAAAACTAACATAGTATTCTAAACAAAACCACAAGCTATGCCGACACATGCATAAGTCAACAACGCACAAAAGATGAGAACAAACACTTAACCCGATAACAAGTAGAAAAAAAAAACAGTAAGTGAAAAGGGCTAACAACCCTCACCTGTCCTCTCATAAAGAAATAATACGCTCTGATACCAAATTTCCATGCCCCAAATTTCCTAGAACTCCGAAACCCGAGCTTAAGACCTAAGGGAGTGAATGCGAAAAATAAAAAGAAACAAAAACAAATGACCTATAGTCATCAAATACCCACACAAGGGTAAACAATTCATTTGACGCCTAAAATATGTCAACAGGATCACTCGGGATCGAACAAGGAGCGAAACAAAACAAACGGCACCTTAAACGGACCGTTTGAGTATCGGAGCACACTCAAGGGTAAAATGGTAATTTCAGGGATAAAATAGTAATTTCAACGTGTAAATACAAGGTTTGTACCTAAAATAAGTCATAGGAACAAACGAAACTAAATTTGAAGGTGCAAGAAGGAAACTATGACATTTTCAAAATCGGTCGTCACGACGTGCCAAAGTTTAAAACATAATGTCACATTAGAATGACCATTTCGGCCTCAAAAATGACTCGAATGAAGTTATTCGAAATCCTAACATCAAGAGCTTTAAGTCCTCTTTCTAAAAAGCTAAAGAACACCCTCATCTGACACCCATAGCTTGAGATATGAGTAAAATAGTAAAACAGGGTCAGAACGGGGATGAACCAGAACCACCCAGTCGATTGGCTGGGTGACCTAGTCGAATGGGTAAGGCCGAGACCTCAAAACTTTTACGGAAACAAATCTCTGTTTCACCCAGTCCATTACCCTAAAGGGACCAGTCGACTGCCTCGACCAGAAAACCTCAAAAATGACTTCTAAACATCCTGAAACCCTTAGAAATCATGCAACTAAGTTCCCAACTAGTTTATGAACTTTAAGAATGAGAAATATAAACTAAACTCAGTTTATTTTTATCAAAAACACATTCCGTAAAAATAATCGTCTTGCCCCAAGTCTCTGTTCTAACGACCACCGGTTTGTAAAGATTAAAATCTTCTCAAAATGAGTTTAAAATCATTTCTAAAACAAAGAATTTTATCGAGGCAACGGGTGTAGGCAAAAACGGGTTTTTTCATTCAAATCGAAAAGGATTGGTTTGAAAATCTGCAAAAATGTCATTTTCAGCCAAACACCTAATAATCACATTCCATAGCAAATAATCCACTTCACATTCACAACTCGAAATGAAAGGATTAAAATTTACATTTCACCACCCTAAGGCGAAACATGTTATATTTTACACAAAATACATATTTGCATAATTTGGCACCGAAGTGCACCAAAAGAATATAATACCCGCGCATAGCGCTCCAAGGGATGTACATCGATAATAACACCTCGGCTAAAATTCTAGTCGGGTGAAAAGAAAGTAGTTTATCATTCGTTTACAAGTTTTCAAAAGAGGAGCATGTGTATACATATATATTAGATACTACTCTAGAAACGTAGTATGGTCGCCACGCATGCACACAAAAAGGGGACAAATTGTCACATATTCATAGAGAGGCTACAGAACTCTCCTAACGGGATCATCACCTGAAACAAAATATATATATCGTGGGGTAAGCTCACTAGCCCAATAGAGGAAACATCATTGCCTCAATCTTGGTAGTCCGAGTGGTACAACCCATCCAAGGTACATGCAACTAATCCTAGGTCGGTCGCTTATTCCACATGGCTCTCACGCCAATCTGGAACCCCATCAAACCCAACAAACAATTCCCCCAACATGCTCATATTATAATTCTTCAAGAATGTAGCATACATCAACATAGCTATCATAATTATACATATGACAATTTAAATGCAATGTGACCTAACACACCACAAGGTACACACGCAAAATCACACACCCTATCTCTGAGGGTCAATGGATACACACTCTACCATTTACTCTGAGGATACCGGCTCATGAAGTAAAGTAGAGTCCGCAACGATCATTCACTTGAGAGATAGACACATACTCAACAAGGAATATCGAAACACGAAACACGGTCCGTGAAAATGGAGTTTGGACCAAGTCTTCCCTCATTTCTTTGTTTCTCAGAAGATTAGTTCCGCGGGAAGCGAGAAGCACCCCCTGGCCAGTTAATTGAGACGATCCGACACAAGTTAACTCACACATGGTTACACAACCCGCATAGACCAACACCCATATATTCGACACTACATGGCGTACTCAATATGCATCAAGGTTTTCAATAACAACCATGCTTCATCACAATACATATTTTTATCATTATGCAATATATTGTATTCAATTTAACATCATGCTCATAATTTCACTATTTTAAGCAATAAATCCACAACAAGCATTAATATCACATAATCATGTTTTTCAAGGGGCCTAGTTCATCGTCTAAATTGTCAAGACTCAACGCGCATAACATGGTATCATAATAAGTATCAATTTTTAAGTTGAATGCAAGATTAATGAAGATTCTATTCAAAATACCATTTAATGAAGGCAAGATTAACATGGTATCATAATAAGTATCGATTTTTAAAAGTGGTTCCAACCACAAGAATCCAACTAAACCCTAATGATAACTAACTAGGACTTCATGAAGAATAAACTCAAGAGAAGGGAATTTCAAACTTACCAATAGTTCAACACAATATGAGTGAAAGGCCACCACACAAGCAAGGATTACTTAAAGATTCCAATCAATGCTCAATCTTCCATAAATGAAGAATGGAAGAGGAAAAATCAAAACATGGAAGAAGAATGGTGAACTTTGAAAGCTAGAGTTCTTGAAACCCTAAGAGAGAGAGAGCTTACCAAATGGAGTTGAAGTGACCCAACACAAGAACCCCTCACCAATCAAGCATGGAGAGCATGATAGAGCATGGTTGAAGCAAAATGATGGAGGGACAAGAGTGTGGCCGAAAATTCCATGTAGAGGGAGAGAGTGTTTGTGTGTTCTTGGTGTGGAAGAGAAAAAGAATGGAAGATAATGATAGAGTTAGATATAGGGTTGGTGTGTAGAGAATCCCATCCAAGGGCTAGGAATGAAGATGGCAAGATAGAGTTGATCCATTGGCCACTAGTGTGACAACACTAAAGGTAGTGGTGAAATGCCCAAGTTACCCACCCATTTATCACTTAATCACACCCCTTGCCATTATGAACCCAATTTACTAGTTTTGCCCAACTCTTCTACACAACCACAATAGTGCCACTCAAACATCTTCCCAACACTTAATTAATTAATCTCTACAAAATCCACTAACTCAATACATGTGAAAATACCAATTTGCCCTTCGTCATTTATTTTTTGAATTATTTCAATACTTTTTATTATTCACGAAATGAAAATATAGCATGCAACTTAAAAATTTTAATTACGCATAATTCATGTAAGTTATGTAAGCACGTAAACAAATTTAGTACATAATTGTTTAATTAAAAAAATTTAAATTAGCACGTAAAAATACCGGACGCTACACATTAACCTCTATGTGAAATCCAAAAACCCACCATAGAAACAAGAAACTAAAACACAACCTAGAACAATACATAGAAGTAAGTCATATCCATAAGCACAAGCTAGACTCAAAACCATAGCCATACAGCAACAACACACCATCGATGCTAAGCATCTTGTGCTTATGAAGTCTTTCCTATGGGAAAATGTTTTTCTAATAATTCTTGCTTGAGTGTTTCCCAGTCAAATTTAGTTGCTTGGGTCAATTTAATATACCATCTTTTTGCTTTGTCTTTAAAAGACCATGGGAACAGATGCACTCTTAAATCATTTTTAGTCAAACCATCATACCTAACAGTTGATGCAACCTCTAAGAATTCATTGACATGCTAGTACGAATCTTCTATCCTGAGACTAGAGAACTTTGGGAGCATGTTGATCACACTCCTTTTGATCTTGAAATGCTTTGCACCTTCCTCTTCTGGAAATTCAGCATACAATTCATACGCGTCCGGTGCGTAGAATGCCATCAATGAGGTATCAGGTCCCCTTTGCGGATTAACTCTCTCGTCACCCATCTCAACTTCTTATGTTTGATGATTCTCTTCAATAGATTTTCGTAAACTCCTTAGAGTTCTTTCAATCTCCGGGTCATATACAACTAATGCCGAATTTGAATTTGAATGCGTCGATCTATCGGATATACACTAAAAACTTTTTTTCTCCATTTTTTTTGAAATAAAGAAAATTAACTAAACTACTTCTAAACTTATCTAAACTATGAACAAAAAGCAAAGCTAAAAATTAAATGAAAAAATCAAGCAAAATTGAAACTCACAAAGGGTCCAGACGCAACTTTAGAAGCTTTGTCTTTTCTTTTCACGCTTTTCAATTGTACCTGAAAATCACACAAAAAATTCAACTTTAGCTTTAATCTACAAAAATGCAATGGAAATAAACTATTAAAGCTATTGAATAATACCAAGTCCCCGACAGCGGTGCCAAAAACTTGGTGTCGGTCAAGTGTGTGCTAAATATGTGGTTAAAAATGAGACCATAACGACACTTTAGGTTTTACCCTTCTGCAAGCTCACATATCAATTGTAGATAGTTTTGCTTGAGTTGGGGAATATCAATCCCACAAATAAGAGGATTGTTCACTTCAATAGTCTAAAAATACTGAATTATATTTTTCCGAAAAGAGTTTGATTTTGTGAATTATCTAATACTAATGAAAATAAAATAGAAAACAATAATGAATAATGGTTGTTATTCAGAGAGAGAGAAAACTAGGGTTTCCTCACTCCCCCACTAACCGCATAACATAGTACGAATTGTATTTTAATTGCATGAGGCGATCCATTGACTGTGAATTAGGTCGCACCACGCCAGCAATTTGACCCCAAAAAGGATTACTTTCAACCAGATCGCGACAACCCATCTCAAGATTAAACTAATTAGTGCATGCCAACTACTAACAGAAAGTAAATGCAGAAAAGTAAATTAAAGCATGAAAATAAGCTAAAGCATGTCTATATCAGTTTGTCAATCATGGCCTGTGTCAACCTAGGGTTTCGAGTTTTGTGTAGAAAATCACAGATTAAGCATCCGAGTTCCAGCCCATAGTGAATAATTGTGATTGTGTAAGATAAATATATTTGAAAAGTCTAAGACAAGAATCAATTCAAATATATAAACTTGTATCACGAATAAAAATGATCTCTCAACTAACACAATCATCACAGTATAGTCACAGTTTTCCCTCTCTACAATTAAATATAAAATTAGAACTACATTACTTGGCTAGGGTTTTGCGAAAAAACCCTAGATACCGAATTAGTTGATCATGGTAGAAGGAGACTGCATCGTTGATATAGAATTGCCCTCCATGGCCTTTTTCTTCGGATCTCTAGGTCTTGAATGGCTCCTCCCTTTTGAGTAAGATGAATCTCCAGAGACGGATTGGAAAATTATATAAGCCAAGAAGCTCTCTAAAATCTTTAGCAAAACTTGGTATTTAGAGGTAAAGTTGAGGGAAACCCTAACTTGGAGAATAGGATTACCCTTTTTGGTAATTTCACACCCCACCAAGAAAATCCCTAATATATGATGTATAATATGTGTATATATCATGTATAGAGGTGTTGGGGTCGAAATAAAGTCATTCGGGTGAAAACAAATCAATCGGGGTCAAAATAGGATTTTGGCCTGGAACTGAAATTTCCAGTTTTTTCTACAGAACACCTCTCACTCTTTTGATCATATCTAAACACATTGGAGAGAGGTGTGTAATATATTGTTGGAAAGAGGACTTCAAGATCTTGATGATAAAATCAAGAATCACGTCATTTGATCATTTTTGACTAAGATATTAGTGCCCGAAGTAGGCTGAAATTTTGGTGCTGGAAATACTGGATCTATGCCCAAGCGTAGGTTAAGAGCGTAGGTATGGTCCAATTTTTCCTGTTTTTGCCTTTCGTGACATAGGGTATGATGCATTTTTACTGTAAAATCCGTTTTTTCATATTTGAGCTAGACTAGTCATCTTTGACTCCCGATCCTTTTGGTTGAAGTATTAGTGTCTGAAGATGACATTTTTGCCCTTCTGGTGAGATAATGATCTCGAAAAATGACCATTTTTCCCTCCGGTAGCTCTTTTTTACTCTGACGCACCTATTGATTCCTTTCTCGAGATAGAAACGAACACGAACTCAGTTAATTCACCGAGATTAACTCTATTTCTTCATTAAGCTCCTGAAACATGCTTACATACACAAACGAGATAATAAAACCAAGTAACTCGGTATCTAGCGTTCTTCATAGACAAGTGTGGGAAACCCTAATGGTTGCATTTTTCTGTAATTTCATAATACATGAATAATCTCTATAAAATCTTATGTAATTATGTGTATAAGCTTGTATGTAGAGGTCTGGAATCACCGATCATTTAAAATCAAAGTAGGGACAAAATTGGAAAATTCTGAAACAACTCCGATCAACTTCAACACATAAAGGGGTCACGTGGCCACAAGGTGGGACCTACGCTCCTGACCTATGCTTGGGCGTAGGTCTAGGTCGTAGGGTCCAAACCAAAGCGTAGCTCAGGTCCAATCTGCCTCCTTTTCTCTCTGGCGACGTAGGGTTTTATGAATCTTTTGTAAAAACTCTTTTTTTCATAGTCGAGCTAGACTGGTCGCCTTTGAATCCCGATGATTTTGGAAGATTTAAATAGTTAAAATACGAATCTTGATTGGAAAAGGATTCTTACCATTAATTGAAGACTCTTCTCTATATATATGAGTTAAACCTAAGAGAAGGGGGTGACTTTTTGAGAGATCTCTGCAATTCTTCTACAGATTCATATTCTTCTACAGAGATATATATATAGAGAAAATTATTGAGTGATTATATATATTCTAGTTTTCTTTTGGTTTGAGTTTTTCTAATTGTGCTTCTACACTGAAGATCGTTTATGTACAATTGGATGATCTAGTTACTGAAAAATCATCACACCACCGTTATCGAAGCAGGAGGCTTCATGATTCTTTGATCGGTTGAGAAGTAGAGCAGTCAGAGTATGGAGATAATAGCGAGAGTTTCATGGAGTGCGAATGATTCAAGACTTTCAGAAATCGAGTGGAGAAAGGCAAATCAAAAGTGATTTGTATGTCTGAAACATCATACAGTCTTGTACTTCTTGATTTATAGTGCATCGATACCCGAGCGTATGCGTAGTTTTTTACTTGGACTCTTTTCAAGGTTTTTTCACGTAAAAATATCGGTGTCATCTCTTATTTATTTTTTCCACTTATATTTATTATTGCGTGGATTATATTGTGATAGAATTGAATTTAAATTGAGTATTCCGCAATTAATATTTTAATTTGTCAATAAATTCATAAAAAGCCTATTTACCCCCCTCTAGGCTTAGTTCACCATCTTCTAGGTAATTTCAATTGGTATCAAAGTAAGGTTTTCCCTGATTTATGTTAATGACCTAGGGTTAGATTTTGAACTTAGATGATGGACTTACTTCGTGAAGGAGGTTCTGTTTCTAGGTCCCATTTGTTTGATGACTCTAATTATATGTATTGGAATACTAGGATGAAAACTTTCTTGAAATATCTAGATGAGAGAGCATGACTTTCTATAGAGATAGGTTATTCACCTCCCACTGTGATAGACGCGACTACTAATAAATCTAAATTAAAACCGGCTAACGAGTGGACTATTGCTGAAACAAACAGTTCTAATTGGAACTCTAAAGTTTTGAATTCTTTAAACAATACCGTTACCTCTAGTGAATTGAAAAGAATTGCTACGTGCAAAAATGCTAAAGAAGCTTGGGATATTCTTACAGTAACTCATGAAGGGACATCAAAAGTTAAAGAATCGAAACTGTAAATGTTAAATTCTAAATTTGAACACTTTAAAATGGAAGAGGATGAAATTTTTGCTGACTTCGAGGATAGACTAACCGATATAGTAACGAGTTGTCATAATCTAAGAGAGCCCATTCCTGAGACGACTATAGTGAAAAATATTCTTAGGTCTCTCCTTGAACAGTTTCGGTATAAGGTTACTGTAATCTCAGAAGTAATGAGTCTTCAAGAAATTAAACTTGAAGAATTGGCTAGAAATATTAAATCCTATGAGATGGAGATGTTAAAAAATCCCCCTAATAAGTCTAGCAAGTTAAAAGAGAATAGCACAACTTTTAAAACTACTAAGGATGATCCTATTGAGTCTGATGAGGAAGGTGATAGTGGTTCAAGACAGTTTGACATGATTATGAAATAGTTTTATAAGTTTTTAAAATCTTCTTGTGGTCAAGAAATGATTAAAGGACAAAAATTTGGAGATAAATCATATGATTATAAAAATAAAAATAAAGTCCAAAATTAGAATGACAAGGTTGACCCTAAGAAGAAGACACTTAAATGTTTTGAGTGTCAAGGTTTTGGTCTCATAACTATGGAGTGCGCTAATAAGTTAAAAAGGACAAAAGGTCTAGTTGTTACATGGGATGATAGATCAAATGATTATACATCTAGTGATTCTGCTAAGTCTAATTTGGATGATAGTGATCGGTTCTAGACATGTGAAAATAATAGTGTTAAAAATAAGGAATTAACACGATCTAGTTTTAACATCTCAGTTGCAAGTACGCGAGTAGTATATAATATAGTTGGGTAAAGAGGGTATTGAACCACAGAGATCAAAGTCGTATTTCTAATAATTATAAAGTAGAAAATTGAATTATATTTATAAAAGTTGTTTGATTGGTTTGTTTGATTAAATTACTAAACATAAAATAAAATAAAGATATTTATTTTTGGTTTCACTCAAGATAAACAAGTCTAGGGTTGAATTCCAACTCCACCACTAGCCTGATAATGTATTCCTTTAATTATATTATTGCAAGGGGGTGGTACAGCTTATATGAATCACACTAGTAACGTTACAAGCAGTTGCCTAGTCCCAAAAAGGATGCAATCAGTCCGTATTCGCTACAATCCATCTGCGATTAGTATGACTATTATATGCATTTATACTCCTAAAACATGAAATTAAAAACACGCTAACAATCATCTTCTCTAAGTATGGACTGTGTAAACCTAAGACTTTATCATGCCAAATACGTACCATTGTGTAGAAACCATTATTTAAACCCTGGATTTCTTGCCCCTAGTAAAAACATAGTTGTTCAAGATAAATAATTAATTCAGTCTCAGCTTAAGTAAATAATTAATAAATAAATCTTATTTAGGTGGTCTTGTTTAGTCTCTCACTACATAATCATCATATAAGTGCCCTTCATCAGATTCCCCCATTTGCAATAAAAATAAATAAAAGACTATATTACTCGGCTAAGGTTTCGTTTGAAACCCTAGATACCGACTAGCCACTCATGAAAAGAGGAGACTCCATTGGTTATGTAGCCGCAATCTTCATGATTGGATGGTTGGTTGTTGAGTTCTTGAGGAAGGGAACATTTCTCAAAGAGAGAGGCTTTTAATGACCAATGATATGAAAATATGTTCCTGAGATAATTCAGAGATATTTACAAGATATCTTCTCTTCATGAATTCCACATATATTTATAGACCTATAATATGTGCAGATATGGTATTTTCCTTGCTTGCACTCTAAGAGATCATAGGGACTAAGATATAGCGTCGAATGGACGATTCTGCCCCGTGATATACTTGTACACAAAGTCAGAATTCTGTAGTGAAGTTTTGCACATATTCTAAGTCGGCTATTTTTGAACGATCGAAGTCTCCACTGATCGATCGGTGACTCCTAATTTTTAATATTTATTTAATCTCCGAATTTTCTTGCTTCAACCACTTGTACTTTGCTTTACTGACTTGTACCTTTCTGATTTTAGTGCAAATATCTTCTAAGTATTGCTCCGAATTTAGCATATTTGCTAAAACCCAGGATTCATTCATTTTTGTATTAAAGTCCTAAAAACATGCTTAACACGCAACTCGGATAGAAATACTAAATTAATAGAATAAAGATACTAACAAGAGGTATATTAACGCCCAGAATATCAACTATTCTGGTCTCATCAAGCCCCCAAACTTAAACATTGTTAGTCCCTTAACAATAAAAATAAAAAGAAATCATGAAGAAGAATTAAATCTACAAAATAAAAACTAACCCCTTTTCTTTCGTGAGGGTAACCAATTACACTTAGCACATGTAATAAGTCTTTTAAACCCCTAGAAAAAATCCTAGTGGACGAGTAAAGTCTTGCGAGGGATAAATAGACTACCCACAACTTCTTTATAATATTTAATTAGCCCATATTCATGAATATACTTGATCATTGACTAGGAAATGATATAATCTATAGAATAAATGCAAATAAATGAATGCTACTTTTACAGAACAATAAGTTTTTCAGATTAACATCAAGAATGGTCTCCACTAGTGACTAAACTTTGTTAATCTTTACTTCTAGAGCCAAAAATCTTCTGTGTTCTGTGAACTTTCTCTATAGCATATTTATTCCCATTTATAGTATATATCCATTTTTTTCCTTTTGTTTTGGAGAGAGCTTTTCTCTCTCTTTTTGCTTTTTCCTCTCATATATAGATCTTTTTTTTTTCTTTTCTTGGAGAAGGCTTTCTTCTCCTATTTGCTTTTTCCACTCATTTTTTTGATACGTCATTCTCCACTCTTTTATATTGTATCGTTTAAGAGGGAGAATGTTTACGTATTTCTTTTCTATCTTCCATAATATATATATTTTTATTCTTTTTCTTTTCTTCGGAGATAATACCTTATATGTTCATAAATGAAGATATAGAGATCATGTGCATGTGTTTATAGGTCAAGATTGTCTTTTCTATTTTCAATTTCACCAAATTTACTCACCTATGGAGAACCACATCTTTCCACCTTTCTAATTTAACTATTATTCAGAAAAGCAGAAAATAATCACATACATTTATGTTCTAGACTAGTCTCATATCCTAATTAACTCATCAGTTTAATCAAGAATATATTTAAATAAAAATAATATTTAGAATAATAAAATGAATATATATTTCACATAGATATCTATATTTATATAAGTTAGTAAAAATAAAATTACCATATATATATATAAAAATCCAAATTTTTTTCTTTCTTCCGAACGATCGCAACAGAGTCCGATCGATCGGTAAATGTTTTTCTAGTTTTTAATAGTACCACTAGTAGCTATTGTAGTTTTTTCATTTTCTTTAAAAATTTAATTTTTTTTTATATTCCTTATATTCATGTCTATACTATCCCCCCCCCCCCCCCCCCCCCCCCCCAAACTTGAATTGAACCATGTCCTCATGGTTATAATAAACATAAAACATAGGGATAGAATAATAGTACCACTGACTTGAGCAATATTTCTGAATGGTGACGAAATCTCACCCAAACTTATTTAAAGAATAGTGTAAAGAAATAAATATAATTCTAGATATAATAAGTAATATCTATATATTATTATGTTATTTTTATTTTAATATGCATAAAAAGAAAATGAAAAATTTTATATGAAAAACTAAAATTCCAAATATATGCCTTTGATAATATATATAGTTTTTTTTAAAATATAAAATAACACGAAAATGTAAAGCATTTTCGGTTAAACAAAAATGTAAGACATAGGTGAAGATAAAAATTTCTATAATAACCACTCACTCTCGTGCTTTTCGCTCCTGCCTACTGATCTGCTGATGCGTCATCTCGAGGAGGTCTAGGCTGTACACCTCTAAGTATACGTACTTCCTCTATAAGTACCACCGTCCTCTCCATGAAAATAACCAAATCAGCTCTAAACCTATCCCACTCAGCCCTGAGAATAGTAACTGTATCTGCAGGGGATGATGCAGGTGGCTGGGTAGCAACTACGCGGTGACGCGCGCAGCGGCCTGGGCTGCTATACGCTCTGTTCTATGAGGGACGAGGTGGGAGTAGGACTATTTCTAATAAGTCTGTGTAAAGAAAACTCCTACCTCTACGCGAGAATCATCAGGGGTAGGTTGGATACCCTTATGAAAGATAAGACTCATCGCTAGAGCAGAAAATGGGACCTCATATAGAAAGTTGTCTACATCCCCTGGACTCGTCATCTGCCCCATCACCCAATGTATATGATCAAATATAATATGGGGGAGAGAAATCCAGTAACCCCTCTCAAAAGCATATAACGTCATCTAAAAGAATCCACACCTCTCAGTGTTGTGCCCCCTCGGGTGCACCTGTGCCTGAATCAGCTCTTCAATGAACCACAGGCGATCCGAATAATCCACCTTGGTGGTACAAGAAGGTGAACCGTATCTCCCACTACAACATGCCTCCGCCACTATCCGAGTGGATGACAATGTTGTCGGCAACTCCGGGTACCTCTCTCATACCTCCGGAGGACAATCAATAGGAAACCTCCATGATGAAGATATCGTCATAGGGGACCTCAAACTGTCGGCCTCGGATACTTGTATGTAGTCATATATGATCCCCCTCTATCCTCATCTCCATCTCTGACCAAAACTGCTAGAGTAGCTCTCCATAAATAATCAGTGTCGAGGGTAATATGGATGGCAATCCACATGCAATAATCTCACCTACAACCCATGTAGTAGTAGGCTTTGTCAGAAAAGACTCAAAATCATAAATGCGCTCGTGGCGTAACGGCTTCCTGATAGCTCTGGCTACCGTAGCCTGTGCCTTCTCTAATGTTGAGGCCCAGTTCTTTTGTGGCATGGGCCTGCATCTGTTGCTTGCTTACAGCATGGTGCCATTGGTAGAAATAAATATTTCATTAGGGTTAAGAGAGCTGGATAAGCAAACGATCGCAGGGATAATGATTGATAATTAGTAACTTGTCGAACGATCGGAAGAAAGATCGATCGATCGCGTGGTACTAGGGAACGATCAAAGGAAAGGGAAATCGATCGCTAAACAGGTCTATGAGTGATAGTTGATCGATCGCTAACTCTTATTTCGAATGAACAATCGATCGATGCCAAATCTATCCAAAATATGTAGAAAAAGGGAATTTTAAATTTGTAATATGTGGCTCACAATGAACGGCTCAGATTTGACTACTATTTTGGCATTTTTGAATTTTCTTAAATGAGGTAAATACTTCTATCTAAAGTGAACTTAATAGATATGGGGTTTTAATTTTCATTAACTATAGCGTCCGGTATTTTTACGTGCTAATTTAAAATTTTATTAACACTTAAGTGCTTATGTGATTATGTGCTTAATGTGTTTATTTGCTTAGCATTACTTACATGTGTAATGTGATATTAAAAATTGTAAGTTGCATGTTGTATTTTCATTTTGAAAATAATAAAAGTTATTGAAAACGATTTCGGGAAAGAAATGACCGAAGGGTAAATGAGTAATTTCACATTTTGAGCACTTAATAAAAAGTGTAGAGATTTTGGCAAGTGTTGGAGCATGAGTGGCATGTTGGTATTTAGAGAGGATGGCAATGGGTAGAAGGGTAATTAAGAGGCATGATGTCACTCTTATGAATAACCCTAAGTTAAGAAGATATTGGTCATTTCCCACTTTTGGGGTGTTGTCTAAATTCTAGCCATTGATCTTCTCCTCCCATCTTTATTATCAACCCTTGGATCATAGGGCCTTGTTAGGTTGACACTTAAATGCAATAATGCATTATTGCTGGTCTTTCACTTGACAAGACTTCTTGTTATCCCTTGGACGGTTTATTCATTTTCATGGCTTTATTCTCAACCTTTCGATGGTGAAAAGGTGAGTGTAGAATGTCTATGACCTTTAGGGTTAGCCAGGTGTGCGTCTATGCATATATATGCCGTATATATATATATATATATGAGATTTGAGTATTGAGAACTTAGACGATGAATTAGGCACTTGAAAACATGATTTTGTGATGTAAATGCTTGTGGTGGTTTATTGCTTATAAATGTGAAATTGTAAGCATTGTGATAATTTTAATACAATATATTGCATAAATAAATAAGCATGTATTGTGATGACATATGGTTGTGATTGAGAACCTTGATGCATTTTGAGTACAACATGTAGTGTCAAAACATAGGTGTTCGTTTCTACGGTTTGCGTAAACTACGTATGAGTTGTCTTGTGTTTGGATCGTCGTAACAACTAGCATGGGGTGCTTCTTGCTCCTATGGAACTAATCTTCTGAGAAACAACGACGATAAGGGGAGGACTTCTCCAAATCCTATTCCACGATCGCGTCGTGTTTGACCTCTTCCTTGTTAAAATTGAAAGTGTCAAAAATCAATTGGGAAGAATTGGTATGATAAATCTTCTTTCCTTCATGAGAAAAAGGGGAAGTGTTTGAGAATTATCTCGTTAACCCTTCGAGTTAGGGTGTGTGTTCGTATGCGTACAATTGATGTGTTGGGTTGCATTGCATCTAAACTGCTATATATGTGATTGTGGTTTTGATATTGAAGCATGCTATATTTGTATGACTATAATGTGAGCATGTTGGGGGAATTGATTATTGGGTTCGATGGGATCCCAGATTGGTGTGAGAGCCATGTGGGACAAGAGACTGAACTAGGATTAACAACCTGTACCTTGGGTGTGTTGTACCAATCGGACTACCGAGATTGAGGCAACAACGCTTCCTCTACTGAGCTAGTGAGCTTACCCCCCGACATATATATTTTTCAGGTGATGGTCCCTTTTCGGGAGGTCCGTAGTCTCTCGGTAGAGATACAGTGGTGCTTTCGCCCTTTTATGCATAAGGAGACAAAGTACTTATTTTGTAGAACATTAATGTAATTTACATGTATACACATGCTCCTCTTTTTGTAAACATATAAACAAATGATTAAATAGTTATCTTTGGTCGGCTAGCGTGTTAGCCGAGTAGCTTACATTAATGTATGTCCCTTGGAGCGTTATACGCGGGGACTTTATTCTTTTGGTGCACTTCGGTGCCGGAAATGTAAACTATTTCATTTTGTGGAAAACTATGACATGTATCACCTTAGGGAATTTGAATATTAATCTAGGAATGGTTCCATTTGGTTTGGTGTAGTGGATTTTTTATATTGATGTGATTATTAGGAGTTTGGCCAAAAATGGCGTTTTTCTAGGTTTTCAAACAACCCTTTTTGATTTGAATGGAAAAACCCATTTTTGCCCACCCCCGTAGCCCCGACAAATTATCTGTTTCTATAAATGGTTTTAAACTCATTTTTAAAAATATTTTGATTTTTAGAAGCTGACGGTAGTTAAAACGGAGACCGGGCCCAAGACGGATAATTTTACGAGATTTTAGGAAATCAATTTAACTCAAAGTTTGCATTTTTCATGTTTCCCGAGGTCTTGGTGATTATTTATGAAACCCAAAGGTGAAAAAGTCACTTTTTAAATATCTGTGATTTTTCGGGACTGGAAACGTAAAAATCGGATACCGTATGAGAAAATTACGTTTTTTGGAAAAATTTGGGGTCTTTGGGCGAATTACCCATTCTGGCTGGGGGGACATCTCCAAAAAAGGGAGATGTCACAGCTTGTAAATGGGATTCGCCCATTCTTGCTGGGCGACATCTCGCAATTTGCGAGATGTTGAAGCCTGCAGTTAGGTTACGATGGTCCATTTTCAAAAATTTGTATTTCCTGTTTCATTACTCCGATTTCGGTCCTGTTTTTTTCTATGGTCTCCACTATTTCCAAACATTTGAGATAAAATTTAAAGTTACTAATTTGAACTTAAAAGGACTATTTTAACCTTGGTTAAAGAGGGGTACTTCAACTTTCTGTTTTGGGTCAGTGTTGTCCAATACCGTTTTCCAAAATTCATATCTCTCACCTTATGGCTTTGATTTAGGTTTCGTTTGTTCCTAAGGCTTGTGCTAGGTCCAAAATTTGTGTGTGTATCTTGAAATTACTATTTTACCCTGAAATGACCGTTTTACCCTTGGGTTAACATGGGGTGTTGGGATGATTCATTTAGAGGGTCGGTTGAGTAGTTTCACTTTCTTTTTGATCCCTAGTGATATTTTTCACATCTTTTAGACATGGAAATTACTATTTTACCCTTGTATGGGTATTTGAGGACTTAAGGAGATTTTTATTTTTGTTTATTTTCACTTTCGTATTCACTCCCTTAACTCTTAGGCTCGGGTTTCGGAGTCCTAGGAAATTTGGGGTATGACAACTTGGTATCAGAGCGTGTTCTTTCTCTGTGGCACGATGGGCAAGGGTCGTTATCACTTTACACTTGTTGGTTACTTTCATATTACGTGTTTATGTATTAGTTCTTGTCTCTTGTGCGTCATTGACTTATGGCTTTATGGTTTTGTTTGGCGTACTATGATTGTACTTGTACCTTACATGTTTAGTTGTTGTCATATAGAGACCTACTTCAACGTAGAGGTCAACCGCGTGTCGTTAGAGAGGAATCATAATTGCCTAATATGGAGGAGCAAGCGTTTGCACCTTAAGAGGCTGATGCTCTGGGTTAAGTACCTCCGGTTGTGGATGAGAATGTGCCTGAACCTCCCGATGTAGGAGAGTGTGTGTTGGTAGCTCCTTTTATGGATGGCAATCAGTTTGTGTGTGATTTAGTGGCGGCTATGGCACAGGTTCCTCAGAGACAGCATGTTGAGGGCGAGAGCTTGTGTGCTCAAAAGGCTCTCCGGGATTTCGTACGATTGGATATACCTACCTTTGTGGGTGCTCCGAATTTGCTTGTGGCCGACCATTGGTTGGAGCAGATCACTAACGGGTTTGAAATTCTCAAGGTTGTTGATGATGATGTACGGGTCATGATTCCGTTATTTCGACTTACTGGTAATGCTAAAGGTTGGTGGAAGTCTGTCACAAACACGAGGGATATCAGGGCTATCACATGGTTGGACTTTTGCACATTGTTCTTGCATTGGTACTTTCCACCACTTGCTAGGATGAGCATGAGAGACCGGTTCAATGAGTTGGTTCAGGGTGATTTGACAGTGACCGAGTATAAGCTTCAGTATACTAGTTTGTCTCAATTCGCACCTAAGATGGTGGTGGATGATAAGGTAAAAGGCCGACATTTTGTGAGGGGCTTGAGGGGCAATCTTAAGTTGAAGATTTCTATGCTTACCATGCTTATGTCTCATGAGGCCGTTACAAAGGCATTACTTGTTGAGAAGGATGCAAGAGAAGGCCGACTAGCTCATTAGTCTAGGGACAAGAGCTTCAGAGGTTTTTCTTCTTTGGCCTTTGGAACAAGAAGAAGCAGCGTGAGGGCACTTTAGCTCTGGTTGCATAGTAACCACATCAGCAGCAACAACCACATTAGCAGCATCAGGGACAGTCTGCATCTTCTTCTCGGGCATCTTTGGGTTCTACTCGCCGGGTGGCGTGCTTTCAGTATGGTTAGCCAAAGCATACGAAGCCATTTTGTCAGTCTCATCGCCAGATATGGAGTAGTAGTTCAGTGTGCAGTCAAGGTTGATTTCAGTGTGGACAACAAGGTTATTTTCACAAGGATTGTCCTCAGTTGATCAGTGGCACTCCTATAAGTTGGACTGGGTAGCAGTCTGGGGCTACCCAGTCAGCAGGTCAGTCGGGGTATAGAGCACCATAACAGTCACCACCATCAACTCAGGATTTTCAGGCTATGACTTCAACATCTACTATCCAGTAGGAACCACATTCTCAGGGCCTTGCTTATGCAGTCACAACATCAGAAAGTATAACAGGGAATTCTATTATGCGAGGTACATTTCCTTTGTACGGATGTTAGGCTCGTGTTCTTATTGATTCTGGAAATTCGCATTCTTTTATTGCTTCTCCTCATGCATATACTTTGGGTATACATGTTTCATATCTTCGTGTATCGTTATGGGTGGACACTATGGTTAGTGGTTATGTCTATTTCTCTAGAGTGTATCGTAAGTCTAAGATTGTGATTGTGGACGATCGTTAAGGTTCGATTTCATTCTTTTAGACATGACGAGCTTTGACGTCATCTTGGGCACGGATTGGTTATCTACCTTCCGTGCACAAATTGACTACTTTAGAGGTCATGCGTCGGTGTGCACACCTAAGGGCGAACATTTCCACTTCTTCGGTAATCAAAGCGATTCTCTCACTTCTTCCTATTATTTATGGGGGAGTGGTGTATGCAGCTTTCTTTTGGCAAGTTTATTTTTCAACGATGAGGTTCGTGGTCATGCCGAGATACCTCATGTGGTGGGCGAGTATTGGGATGTTTTTCCTGATGACTTGACTTCTTTGCCTCTGATTCATGAAGTGGAGTTTGATATTGATCTTGTACCAGGTACCGATGCTATTTCCATGGCATCATACCAAATGGCACTGGCGGATTTAAAGGAATTGAAGGAGCAAATCGATGTGTTAGTCACTAATTTACCCTAGAGGGGGGGGGGGTGAATAGGGTTTAAAATAATAATCTAACTCTTTTTAATTCTTACTACTAATTTCTACAAAAAACTTTATATTAACTTACAAGGTAAATATGCAATGAATATCCCAATTCAATTTTAACAATCCCCTGTGAGACTTTCCCAATCCTCACACTATATAAATCTAGCATGCATGAACACAAAGTAAGGAGATAGAGATAGAGATATTGACACTGTGATTTTTACGAGGTTCGGTAACTCCTACTCCTCAGCTCAAAGAATCCCCTTCCTTGAGACTTTCCCAATCCTCACACAATGGCTCTTCATTCAATAGGTGGAATAGCAAAACCTTTACAAAAGAGCTAACTAGCTCTTCACACAATCAAGAGAACAATCCTCCCTTGATACAATGGGTTTCACTCACTCAAGATCACAAATTTGTGTATGCAATCAATATATCACGCTAGAAACAAAAACACTCAAAACCCTAAGGGTGCATTTGGATAGGGGTGTTTCCGTTTTTGTTCTTGTTTTTTCCACTGTTCACGGGAACAAAAACGCGTTTGGGGAGCCCTTAATGGTTTTTGTTTTCGTGAACAGTAAAAAAACATTTTCTCACCCTTAGTTCAAAATTTGAGAACACCAAAATGGTGTTTTTTTTTTTGTTTTTGGCACTGTTTGTTCTGAGCCAAAAAACAAATTAATTGTTGCAGATTCCCTAACCTCCATCTTCAACCTCTAAACCCTAACCTCCAAATTTTTTTTTTTTTTTTTTTGTTCCCGAAAATTATTTAAACAAAATATCTAACCAAACATGTTTTTTGTTTCCGGATTACCCTTAGGACAATAACAACAAATGTTTTTGTTCTCAAGAGATAAAAAATGAAAATGAAAACACTAGTTTCCGAACACACCCTAAGGTTTTTATGGAAGATGGATCAATATAAGCTCAAGTGTTTTTAGGTGATATTTCTAGAACTTAAGATATATATATATATATTCTCAAAAGATATTTTCAAGAAGAGAATAAGCTAAGAGCTTGAGTTTAAATTATCAAAATAATTTGAGTGAAAAACGAGATTTATATCTTTCTTGCTATCAAAAGAGTTTTTAGAAAGTGCTTGAGAGAAAATAAGGGATGAATGATTTTCAGAAAATTTCTCACACAAGAACCTTAGGTTTTCAATCCATATCTCTTTCTTTATATAGTGCATCACTAGGGTTTGGAGAGTGTATCTCACCCTAGACATTTTGGAAAGTAGGATCTGAAAAGTAGCAAGCAATACCATTTTTTTTTGGGCAAAAATATTGTTTAGAATACTTTTCCTGAATATCCTGAAGCACCCAGTCGACTGCCTACCGACACACAGTCGACTGCCTCTATGCTTAGATTTAAAATATTTTCCCCAACGGCTATGGTTAGTCGACTGCCTCAAGAAGGCCAGTCGACTGCCTTATGAGCCAGTCGACTGCCTTGGACAGGCCAGTCAACTGCCTCAGGCAATCATAAAAATGCTTAGCTCTCTGGTTCATCCAGTCGGTTGGGCCCTAGGCCAGTCGACTGGGTCACCAGCCAGTCGGCTGCCATTTCATGGCCAGTCGACTGGGTGACTCCAAGGAATATTTTCAAGGTCCGTTTTTGATCCGTTTTGAGTTCGTTTGTTTAATTACTTGAGTTTATAAGACCAATCAACGCATAAGATACCTTGTTATAATATTCTCACCCCGACCTATCTACCCGAGGTCTTGAGTCTAGCTTTTGTTCTTTCTTTGACCTTTTTGTCCTTTTCCAAGTTTACGCTTGAGTTTCCTTATCGTTTTTGGTATTAATGATCTTTTCGAATCATTTACCTGTACTTGCTGAAACACTTAGCTTAAAGTCATATTAGCACCAAACACTGTTTTGAATGTTTTGTTAATATCAAAATAAGAGTTATTGTTTGAAATAGAATTTCAAGGCCAACACGATGATCTCAAGGCGAAGGGTTTTATTCGGCCTAGTGTTTCCGATTGGGGTGCTCCAGTTTTTTTCGCTAAGAAAATGGATGGGTCACTTCGGTTATACATCGATTATCATAGGTTGAATTGGGTGACGATCAAGAACAAATATCCATTGCAACGGATTGATGACTTGTTCGATCAACTCAAGGGATCCAAGTTCTTCTCCAAGATTGACTTGAGGTCTGGTTATCATCAGTTACGGGTTAGGAATATTGAAATTTTGAAGACCACATTTTGAACTCGGTTTGGGTACTTTGAGTTTCTGGTGATGCCTTTTGGTATGACTAAAGCACCAACGACATTTATGGGGCTTATGAATTGTATCTTCCTCGAGTTCTTGGATAGATTTATAGTAGTGTTCATTGATGACATTCTAGTGTACTCTACTATGGAAAGGGAGCATGAGGTTCATCTTAAGACCATTCTACAAATCCTAAGAGAGTACCAATTGTATGCTAAGTATAGTAAACGTGAATTTTGGCTTCAAAAAGTTCGATTTTTGGGGCATGTTGTTTCCGGAGGTGGAATTTTAGTTCATCCTTCAAAAATAGAGGTGGTGATGAGTTGGAAGAGGCCAAGTAACGTTTTTGAGGTTCTTAGTTTCCTTGGCTTAGCGGGTTACTATCGAGATTTGTGAATGACTTATCTCATTTAGCAGTTCCTATGACTTGTCTCACGCGAAAGGGTATCAAGTTTGTGTGGGATGATAAGTGTGAAGAGGCATTCATTGAGTTGAAGACATTTGACTTGGATATATTTATAGTAGTGTTCATTGATGACGTTTGACTACGGCTCCGGCTTTGATTATTCCTGAGTGCAACGTTGGTTACGCGGTCTATTGTGATACTTCTTGCGAGGGACTAGGATGTGTACTTATGCAGTCTGAGAGAGTTATGGCTTATGGGATGACATAGAGCTTGCAAGTGTTCTTTTTGCACTTAAGGGATGGCGGCATTACTTGTATGGTAAAATATTTAAGGTTTTCTCCGATCATAAAAGTTTGCATTATATCTTTACGCAGCGGGACTTGATCTCGTGACAGTGTTGATGGGTTGAGTACATGGAGGACTATAATTTTGCACTTCAGTATCACCCCGGGAAAGCTAATGTAGTGGCGGATGCTTTGAGTCCCAAGTCACTGGCTTTATTATCTAACATCTTTGTTCGTGAGTGACAGATGATGAAAGATATCGCAGAGTTGGGCCATTGATTCCGTGATAGTGGGGAGTCACTAGTAACTTTATTTAGTATTGTGGCACAACCTTCACTTGTGAGTCGTGTGATTGAGGCTCAGGGACACGATGACAGCGTTCATTCGGTTCACACTCACATTGCTAGTGGCAAGGTTGTCAATGATTGGGTTTTGCACTCTGACGGAGTTTATTGTTACAGGGGTTTACTTTATGTACCACATACTTGTTGTGATGAGGTTTTGCGAGGGTTTCATAGTTCTAGACTTGCAGTTCACTCGGGCGGCACGAAGATGTATCATAATCTTCGGCGTCACTATTGGTGGCAAGGAATGAAAAAATTAGTCACGGATTTTGTGAGTCATTGTGTTACTTGTCAGCAAGTTAAGGTTGACCACTGAGGATCTACCGGGTTGTTGAATCCGTTACCAATTCGTGAGTGGAAATGGAAGCTTATTTACATGGACTTCATTACAGGGTTACCAAAGACGAAGAATCAGAAGGATGTAGTGTGGGTGATCATAGATCGATTGACGAAGACTGTACGTTTTCTACCTATCCATGAGACGAATAATGTGTTGGTTCTTAGTAAGCTGTATGTGATGGAGATTATGAAGCTTCACCTGGTTGGGTTACTATTGTTTCTGATCGAGATCCACGATTCTAGTCACGGTTTTAGGAGACTTTTCAGAAAGTCTTGGATACACAGTTACGGTTTAGTACCATTTTCCATCCTCGGATGGATGGTCAGTCAAAGCGTATTATTCAAATCCTTGAGGACATGTTTCGTGCTTGTGCTATTGATTTCAGGGGCAGTTCAGAGGATCATCATCATTTGGCATAGTTTGCGTACAACAATAGTTATCAGTCCAGTATTTAGATGGCACCTTATGAGGCGTTGTACGGTAGATCATGTTGTTCTCCTACTTGTTGGGCCGAGGTATGTGATGTTGCGCTTTTTGCACCCGATATGGTTCATGAGGAAACTAAGGTGATTATGATTGCATGACAACATTTGGTTATGACACAGAGCCGATAAAAAAGCTATGCAGATAGGTGTAGGCATCCTTTGATCTTTAAGGTTGGTGATCATGTGTTTCTAAAGGTCTCACCTTGAAAGGGTTTGATGCGATTCGGGAAGAGTGACAAACTTTCCCCACGATTTATTGGACCTTTTGAGATTTTTGACCATGTCAGGGAGGTAGCGTATTGTGTAGCATTGCCACCGAAATTATCAACGGTTCATAATGTCTTTCATATCTCTATACTTCGCAAGTGTGAGCCGGATCACAATCATGTCTTGAGTTTGGTAGATATCGATGTTGCTTAGGACGTGTCCTACGAGGAACGGACAGTGAGGATCTTGGATGCTTGACATCAAGTTTTTTGGGGCAAAACCATTCCGTTAGTTAAGGTATTATGGCACCATCGCAGAGTCAAGAAGACGACTTAGGAGCGTGAGCGTGAAGTTCGGGAAAAATACCCATACTTGCTTTGTACTATAGGTACGTCTTGATTTCAAGGACAAAATCTCCTAAGGTGTGGAGGTTGTAGTGTTCGGTATTTTTACGTGCTAATTTAAAATTTTATTAACACTAAAGTGCTTATGTGATTATGTGTTTAATGTGTTTATTTGCATAGCATGACTTACATGTGTAATGTGAAATTAAAATTTGTAAGTTGCATGTTGTATTTTCATTTTTAGAATTATGAAAATTATTGAAAACAATTTCGGGAAAGAAATGACCGAATGGTAAATGAGTAATTTCACATTTTGAGCAGTTGGTGGAAAATGTAGAGATTTTGGCCAAGTGTTGGGACTTAAGCGGCATGTTGGTAGAGAGGATGACAAGGGGTGAAAGGGTAATTAAGAGGCATGATGACACTTTTGTGAATAATCCTAAGCTGAAAAGATATTAGTCATTTCCCACTTTTGGGGAGTTGTCTAAATTCTAGCCATTGATCTTCTTCTCCCATCTTTGTTCTCAACCCATGGATCATAGGGTCTTGTTTTGTTGGCACTTAAATGCAAGAATGCATTATTGTTGGCCTTTCACTTGGCAATACTTCTTGTCAACCCTTGGATGGTTTATTCATTTTCATGGCTTTATTCTCAACCTTTGGATGGTGAGAAGGTGAGTGGAGAATCTCTACAAACTTTAGGGTTAGCCACTTTACAAGACTTTCATCTCTCACAAACTCTTGCTCTCTCTTCCTCTTCTTGCTTGTTGGGGATACCATTTGGAAGTGTTCTTGAACTACTTTGGTAAGTCTTCTACTCCACTTTAGGGTTCAGTTGCAAGAAACCTAGTCTTCATGTTTATGAATTCTTTGAGTTAGTATTTATTTTGCTTTCATTCTATTCATGTTCATGGAAGGTTTATTTGGCTTTCATCTACCAAGTGATTCTCATTGGTAGTAACTCTTGTTTTCATCTTATGAAGAGCTAGTGGTAAGTTTCCTATCATGTACTTTTGAGCTTTCATTTCTCCATGAAACCCTAATTAGTTATCATTGGGATTTGGTTGATTGTTGTTGTTGGAGCCACTTTTGTTTAAATTTGGTTTCTTGTGACACCATAGTAATTGTGTTGTTCATATGGTGTATTACTAGTGTTGGGAGCTATCATATTGAGCACTTGAGTAGATTTTGGATTGGATCTCTTTTGGACATATTGTGTAGCTTGCTTGGAATTAAAGTAGGGGAAAAACGAATTGTGTTCATATTTGTACGAGGATGTGTGTGCGTCTATGTGTATATATGCCGTATATATATATGTCAGTTGAGTATTGACAACTTAGACGATGAATTAGGAACTTGAAAGCATGATTTTATGATATAAATGCTTGTGGTGGTTTATTGCTTATAAATGTGAAATTGTAAGCATTGTGATAATTTGAGTACAATATATTGCATAAAGAAATAATCATGCATTGTGATGGCATATGGTTGTGATTGAGAACGTTGATGCATTTTGAGTACACCATGTAGTGTCAAAACATGGGTGTTGGTTTCCACAGTTTGCGTAAACTACGTATTAGTTGTCTTGTGTTTGGATTGTCGTAATAACTAGTTAGGGGTGCTTCTTGCTCCCACGCAGGGAATTTATTACAATATTTTCCCCTGCTGTGGAGGCTTGATTGGCCAATCTATCGGCATTTACATTATCACCCCTTGGGATTTGCTCAAAAGTCAATTGCTGGAATCCCTCGGCCTCTTTTAAGACCAATCCCTTGTATGCTTCCATTTTTGGATCCTGGGTTTCATACTCCCCGCTCAAGTTCCGTATGACCAATTGAGAGTCACTTCTCACTTCCGCCCTTAGTACTTGTAGGCTTCGAGCCAAACGAATTCCTGCTAGAAGGGCCTCATATTCAGCTTCATTGTTGGATGCTGGGAACTCCAAGCAGACGGATTGCTGAATTTTAGTGCCATCAGGTGTGACGAGCTCTATGCCGATCCCTGCTCCGTTGATATTGGACGATCCATCCACGACTATTACCCACAAGCCCGGTTCACCTTCTTCCGAAGAGTCTGCGGGTTCAGTTTCTAATAGAAAGTAAGTTATCACTTGTCCTTTGATGGTGGTACAGGGGACATAGGTTATGTCATAGATTCCTAATTCTATTGCCCATTTGGATACTATCCCTGACAGTTCGGGCTTCGCCATTATGGATCTGATCGGAGTCGTAATTAGTACCACGATTGGATGTGCTTCAAAGTAATGCCGAAGACGTCGTTTTTCATTGATCAGTGATAGTACTAGCTTTTCATGTTTGGGGTAGCGGGTTTCAACATCAATAAAGGTTTTGCTAGTGTAGAAGACCGACATCTGATACCTCTGATACCCCTTGCAGATATGGCTAGATATAAGTGTAATGGCTCGTCTGCTTCCGGTGTTGCCAGTATAGGAGGCTTTGTCTTGTAGCTCTTGAGCTTCTTCAGAGCTTTTGACTATTACTCCCCTAAAACCTCTCCCTTTGCTGCCTTTATGGAATGGAAAAAAGGGCGGCACCGATCGGTTAGGCAAGAGATAAAACGGTTGAGGGGTGCCACTCTTCCGGTTAGTACTTGGATTTCCTTTTGGGATTTCGGATCTTCCATCTCCACAAGGGCTCTGACTTGTGCTGGGCTTGCCTTTATTCATGTCCGATCAACTATGTGTTCTAAGAACTGGCTCGAGGACACTCCGAAGGAACATTTGGATGGGTTGAGCTTTATCTTATATTTTCTGAGGGTGTCAAACACCTGCTGCAGATCAGTCAGGTGGTCACTCTTCACCTTGCTTTCGACCACCATGTCTTAAATATTGACTTCTATGGTAGAGCCCATCATGCCTTGAAAAACTTTGTTAACCAACCTCTGAATGGTTGCACCTGCAATCTTTAGTCCAAAAGGCATAACTGTATAACAAAATGTACCTGACTCAGTGATGAATGTTGTCTTCTCCTCATCATTAGGGTTTATGCGTATCTGATTATAGCCAGAGTACGCGTCAAGGAAGCTGAGGCGTTCGAATCCTGCGGTGGCATCTACCATCTGATCGATCTTTGGTAGTGCGAAGCAGTCCTTTGGGCATACTTTGTTCAAGTCGTTGAAGTCCACGCATACTCTCCACTTTTCGTTCTTCTTCTAAACTACCATGATGTTGGCCAACCAGGAGGGGTACTGCACCTCCTTGATGAGTCCGACTTGGAGAAGTGGATCCACCTCTTCGGCTATGATCTAGTTTCGGTGGGCCCCATACGTCTCTACGTTTGTCTGACAGGTTTAACATTGGGGTCCACGTTGAGGGAATGCTGGGCTACTGAAGGATCGATAATGGGCATGTCCATGTGGCCCCATGCAAATACATCAATATTGGAGCGTAGAAGGGCTTCTAACTCATTTTTTTTCTTGATGAATGAGGCTGGATCCGATGTAAGTTGTTTTCTCGGGATGATCGAGGATGATTTGTACCTCTAGTAGTGGTTCGGTTGCCTTGGCTTTTTAAGCCTGCTCTGGTTCTTTCCTTTTCCTCAAGCATTTGAGGGTGACATCGTAGCATTAATTTTATTCAGGTTGATGCATCGCATGACTTGATGTAGGGTGGAAGGAACTTCATTCATCCGATTGATCCACCCCTGCCCATGGGGAGATTCTATGATGGTTTGAGATCTACCACCACAAAAGTCTCTCTAAGCATGCACCTTGCTGCCGTTACTGGTAGTTGGATCTCTCCCATTGGTTCCATTCTTCTGCCATCAAATTCTGCTATCGAGCTTCTGGAAGGGACTATCTCTTGGGGATCAATCTCCAGCTTCTCAAAGGCCCACTTAGTGATTATGTTGGCGCTGCTCCCTAGGTCGATCATTACTCTCTTGATCAAGAAATTCGAGACCATGAGGGAGACAACCAGGGGATCATCATGTGGTGACTGAATGTTTCGTAAATCTGCAGAAGAGAAAGTTATCCGGGAATCCTCATTCGGGCTTCGAAACTCGTTGATCTCCCCAACCCTTCGTGGTCTCTGGGCTTGGTGCATCTGGGATCTACGGGCTTCCTCCACTTATGATTTGCTAGGCCCTCTGTGAACCATGTGAATGACTTTTATGGGTTGACCCGCTGTCCCCATGGCTAGTGTATGTGAGGTTTGATCTAATCGGGTGCCCTTCTTGGCAACGTATTCGACCAATTCTCCCTTTGCTACCATGGCCTCTACTTACCTCCTGAGGCTTCTGCACTCATTGGCGTGATGCCCATATTCGCCGTGGAAGGCACAGTGCCTTGACATGTCCCTTAGTACCATCGGCTGCCTGATAGGGGGTGGTGATCGGAAGATCCCTTTAGCGTTAGTTTCCTGATATAATTTGGCCAGGCTAACCTTCAGTGGAGTGATATTATCCTCGAACCTCTGACGCTTCTCTAAGGCTTGGGAGGGTGCAGGAGAAACGCTTGGTTGTTTTCGATCTGGCGCCCGATCTTTACCTTTTGGTTTGGACATTCTCGCATCTACGCTTGCATAGGCTACCCTTCTTTAGCGTATGGCCAGTTCTTCTTTTATCCAAAGATGCCCTTGTGCCCTGGAGTTGAGTTCTCCGATGTCTGCTGGTGGCCTATTGACTAAAGACTGGTGGAACTTGGTTCCAGGAATTAAGGCCATCCTGAAGGCCTCGACTGCTGGGTGTTGATCACAATTGTCGATTGAGGACATCTCGACATTGAATCGTGAGACAAAGCTCTTCAAGGATTCACCTTTTTCCTGGATCATGGTAAACATACTAGAGATAGTATTCTTCTGTCTTTTATTGCCAAAGTACTGGGCAATGAATAGCTCGCAGAGTCTGAGCCAGCTTCCAATGGATCGAGGTGGTTGCTCCTGAACCATAACAGGGCTGCTTTGGTCAGGTTGGTGAGGAAGACTTTGTAGAGTAAGTCTTTATTTTCATTGTAGACGTTCATCTTTGTATGGACATGGTAGATGTGTTCTGTCAGATCTTTCGTGCCGTCGAATAGGGTCAACTTCGGTAGCTTGAACCTCTCCGAGTAGGGCACGCTGGTGATCGCCAGTGTAAACGGTATTTGTACTACATCGATGGAAACCTCAAAGGCCAGATCATTGGGGGTCTAAACCTTCAGATCCTTGAGCACCTCCCTTTGGAATCTGATCATAATCTCCTCCAACTGTTTCATGGTTAGGGTTTCCTCGGGATTGTGCACCCCTAGCACCTGTAGGGATGACTCTATGTGCTCCTCCCGATCGTTGTTGGACTTTGTGTGGTGGTTGTCCCCTTCCGATTGGTGGCCCATGGATCACTCTTGCCGGTATGACTAGTCATCATTTTGGACTTCTCGAGGGTTTTGCAGCAGATCTAGTTTTGCCACCAAATCGGTGTTCTGTCTCTCCAACTTGGCGATCTTATCCTTCAGGGCTCGCCTGATCGGATCTTCGGTTTAAGAGGGTTGGCCTCCGTTCGGAGGTAGCAAGGACTGTTGTGATCGGGTGATAACCGCCATAGATGAGGTTAATCTAAGCTCTTAGCACAGAGTGGGAAGCTTTTGAAAAAGATTTCAAGGATGCTTCCCACAGATGGCGCCAATTGTGTAAATGCAGAAAAATTACACAACAATTGAATTAAAATCGAATGCCTTTATTCCCCACTTGGCCATGTATTTATACACAATTTTGTAAATGGGTCCAGACCCATCTACAAAACTCATCAATCCCTTAAATCATGGAATTTGATACACCCCTTCTATCTTGGCCTCTATCCTCCCATATATGGGAATAATCTCTGACTTGTAGCCCACATATTTTCTATAAGCTACTATGGGTCAGGCCCATTGGTCCTTGCTTATGACCCAACCTTATTGGATAATTTTGACTATTACAATATAATTTTCAAATTTATATATTGTTTTCTCCGAATTTTATATATTTGTTTCAAATTTTATATATTATTTTCGAATTTTATATATTTTTCAATTTTATATATTTTTTCAAAGTTTAATATATTTTTTTCAAATTTTATATATTTGTTTCGAAATTTATATATATAATTTTGAATTTTATATATTTTTCAAAATTTATATATATTTTATGAATTATATATATATAATTTGTGACTTTTTAATTTAATTTAGGGGTAAATGTGTCTTTTACGAATTGAGGGGGGTTATTTGCAACTTTCTATAAGCAATAGTTGAGGGGGATTTTTTGCACTTATAAAAGTGAAATTTACCATATATTCTATTAGGTGGGGCCAGGAGGGGCAAATGTCCCCTTTGGGCATGAATTGCTCCACCTTGTCGGGGACACACATCCTCTGCATTGCCCATCTCACTATATCCTATGTAGTTCGAGCCCCACCATGGAACCCACCAAGTAAAAAGAGAGGTTATACGAAATGCATGGGGGCAAACTTGTCCTAAAGAGAAATACATAGTTGAAAGGATAAGGTGGTCATATACTTGAATACATGAGGGCAAACTTGTCTCAGAAAAGAAAGAATTTGGCAAAAGGCAAATTATCTCAGAAAAACATGACCAATTATAAAACAACAGCCCAGTATATAAATATGTAGTTAAATTATCCAGATTTAAATTCTGCCAATCCTACTTGTGTTGCAATTAGGTCATCCATGATTGGTCATGCAACATTTTGGCCTTCATTTTCTATGTCTTGAATGTTTCTTATATACTTTGGTAGCATATGGTATATAATTGCATGAAATAAGACAAATTTAGTTTAGGGTTTTCTTAATGGGAAACAATGAATAAAACATGACCAATCATAAAACAACAGCCCAGTATACATCTCACAAATGTAACAATAAACTCTTTACAATAACCCTTGTCCTAGGACACTTTTTGTTTGAGAATAGAAATGTGGTACTAGGATTATTGGTTGAATATTGTTGCTGCCTTAGCAAATTCCAAGAGTTTGGTAAAACTATTCGGTTTCATATCATGGCACTTATTGTGTGAGTGGAATGTTGTGCATTTATTAAGATAGATATACTATTACTTAGGTCATGCATGAATATTGATCATGCCTTAGCAAACCTTGTACTAGGCAACTGTTCTGTTTTAAAATAGAAATGATATACTATTACTTAGGTCATACATGAATATTGATCATGCCTTGCAAATTCCAATGTATTGGTAGAATATTTGGTTTCATAAGATGTCATTTTTTTGTGTAAGTGGAATGTTGTGCAATTATTCAGGTAGTTATTCTTGTTGTTGCCTTAACATGTCATTCACCCCTGGTCCCAGCCCTATTTTGGCTTCATTATCATTGTGCATTCATTCATTATTGGTGTTGCCATACCCAATTGATTTTGTATTTGGACACATCTCTATGCTTATCATGGCACTGTATTATTAATCTCTGGCATATTTCTGAAAATAAACAGCCCAGGCCCAATTAGTTTGGTTGGGATATGATTTAAGAAACCTCTACCATGCATGTTTTTGCCCCAGAGTTGCTATGTCATGAAAAATTGTTATATACTTTGGTAACATATGATATATAATTGAATGAAAAAGGACAATCTGTTAGTTATGTACTGTTAGTCATGCATTTATTATTTCAGCACCTATTTGTACAATTGCTTAATTATGAAATAGTAAATATTTGTTGGCACTTGTACTTAGAAAATGTATGCACTTAGGAAAGCTTGTTTATCGAATTATTTATGCAGTGTTCATTTGATTCTTCGACATCTTGTATTTCTCTTTTGTGTAGATTAATCTGGTGGTATTCAAAGATGACTTATTCTTCTCCTATCATTCATTCCTTGGACACCGACTCAGACAATTCTTCTGATGGGGAAGCAGAGTGGATTCCGTCTGTTGAATGGAGTTTGGGTCTGAAACACATGCTTACTATTTCTACAATGCCTATGCTTTCCGGATTGGATTTAGTGTTCGTCGAGGTTGGAGTAACAAAAGCAAGGTCGATGATAGACTAACCTCCAGAAAGTTTGTGTGTTCGAAAGAGGGTATACGAGGAAAGGACAAACGAGATCATTTGGTGAGAAGTCCAAGGGCTGAGACCAGGACTGGTTGTCAAGCGTACATGGAAACCAATTTAAATCCCATGACGGATAAGTATGTTGTTACAAAATTTAATTTGGAACACAACCATTTTCTGGTGAAGGAAGAGTGGTCTGACATGCTTTGGTCATAGAGGCAGATCAATCGTGATGAAGCAATTGACGTTGAGCTGGTTGCGGATGCTGTGATTCTAGTGCGTCAAGCGTTTGAATTGTCTTCCCGTGCATCCGGCGGTAGAGCTACAGTTGGTTTCATGAAGGTTGATGTTCAAAATCATTTACGCTCAAGAAGGCAGCATGAGCTGGAAAGGGGAGAGGCTACCTGGTTAACTAATTATTTCACTAACCAAGGATGCGAGGATCATCTATTTCAACATCCTGTCCAACTGGACTCTGAGGAAATAATTACAAATGTCTTTTGGGCTGACTCTAAAATGATGAATGACTACAATCAATTTGGAGACATGGTAACCTTCGAGACCACGTACAAGCTAGTTTATGGAAATCATCTGTTTACTGTTTTCCTTGGTTTAAACAACCATTGGGAAACAAAACATTTCGGTGCATCTTTTATGTATGTTGAAACAACAGAATCATTTACGTGGTTGTTTAGGACACTACTAAAGGTGATGCAAAACAAGCGGTCGAGGACCATATTGACTGATCAGGATGCAGCAATGGCAAAGGCCTTAGTGACTGTCGTACCGGAAACGAAACATCTCCTATGCACCTGACACCTAATGCAGAATGTTACAAAGAATTTGGGGAACTTGCGCCATGGAGATGTGGGCATTAAGAGTATAATTGGTGATTTCATGTATGGGGAGGAGAAGGTTGAAGAGTTTGAATCACATTGGATGGAGATGCTAGCAAATTATAATTTGTAAGAGAATAATTGGGTGGCAAATTTGTATTCCTTGAAACATGTATGGGCATATGCGTATGTGAAGGATAACTGGATAGCGGACATGCGTAGTACACAAATGAGTGAAAGCTTTAACGCAAGGCTCAAACAGTACCTAGCACGGCAATACAAGCTACCGGACTTATTACGGCATTTCGAAAATCTACTACATGATAAGAGATATAAGGAGTCCGAAACTGCTTACCTTCTTATTCAGAGGTTGCCAAGGTATAAGTATCCGTCATCCAAGATACTTCAACAAGTGGGACAGCTTTACACCATAAATATTTTCTTGGCATCCAAGAGGAACTCCTAAGGGCGTGCATGGAAGAGAAGGTGTTGTCACGTAGTGAACCAAACCTTTGTGGAGGGCTAGTTTATGGGATTGGGAGGATCATGAGGACCAAACGATTTGTCGGAAGGTCAGTTAATGATCATCTCTTATGCTCATGTGGGAAATTCGGGCGAGATGGTATATTGTGCAGTCACATCTTGAAGGTTATGGTTCACGAGATGGCTTCCGATTTATTCTGGAGAGATATATTGTGAGAAGGTGGACTGCACAGGCAAGCAATGGCATCCCTGAATTTAACAACGCTGCCCAAATGACAGATCCTAGACTTGAACTAAGGCGTCGTTATAGGACTCTATGTCGTTACGTGAATTTCTTCTCTTCTGTCGCAATCTATAACAAGAACGCCTTCTTGAAGACTTTGGACCAGTTAAAAACAATAGCAAAACAATTCAGCGTTCCTTCTTCATGCCCACCGCCTCCACCTCGTACTGTGCCAGGAATTTTTAATTTGGATTCGGACGATGATACACATATTCTAAGTCCTTCTGGTTCAACGGCCAAGGGTTTCGCTAAAAAGGACACTTGTAAAGGGCAAAAGTGCAGACATATTGGTGCATTGGTGAAAGCATGTGCTCGCAAGAAGAAGATGTGTGCCAAAATTGCAAAGGTATGCATCTATTATTCTGCATAAGACATAACTCTTTATCCATTTTCAAGGAATGCTCCATGAAGTGGAGTGAAAAAGTTGCAAATGCCAGAGAACGCCAAGCAAGCACCAACCCTGTAGCAGGACCAAGTGTAGGACATAAAATTGATTATGTCAGTATTGAGTTTTCCATCTTATACAATAATGTGTGCTCATTATATTTCATTGTTTGGTTTAACTGTTAGGTTCCTGAATTTCCAAGAGCAATGTATCAAGACTTTAAAGTAAATGATTTTGACAACGAGCCTCATACTTTTGCTTCATGGCTCTTTGAAACACCACCTTCCTATAATGCTACTACCAGTGTAAGATACCTTCAACCTTCTTCTTGTATTTAGGGATTCTATGTTATAATATTCTTGTTGGATAGGAAAGTTATAACCCTACATCTAATCAAACTAAGAGAACAATAATCTTCACGCAGAATACATGGGAATCTCCCTTCAAATTGTCGCTTCAACGTCAACACCCATATATCCTACTATTGTTGTAGGCAACAATGACCCAGAAAGATCTATAGTAAATAAATTGAAGCTTGAGAATTGACAAGCATGTCACTCGTTTGGGAGTATTTTAGTGGATTCGGCCAGATTTTGGATGTTGTACAATGAGATTTTGGATGTTGTTAAATTCAGAGCTTCTGATCATAATGTTTGGTCCATTGGTTGAAGTTCATGACTGATCCTAGGTTTATTCTCTTAACATTGCCCATTTAGGCCATGCTGCATGGAAGGCATAGTAGGAATAAGGCTTAGATCAGTTGGAAAAGTGTGAGGTTTTGTAGCTGCATGACCATCCCCTCCCACCTTTTTGTAACTTATCCTTGGGCATCTATGAATCCGTGTTTTGTCCATTGATTTTATATATAACAAACATCACTCTTGTGTGTAACATAGTCGTTACAAGATTGACATTTTAACAAAATTCTGAAAGAATATTGTTTGATAACTGAGGTGTGGATTTAATGATTAATATTGTACATTCTTTTTACTTGGTAATGTTTTCAGGATGTATACAAATTGAATTATGTTTCATTATATATAACAAACAACACTATCTTTTATACCTTATCAGTAACAAGAAAGACTGTTTAACAAAATTCAGAAATAGGGAATGGTTATATAAGTTACATAAATGATTCCAGTTCAAAACATTATAAAAAAGTCCAAAACACCATCATAATCATAACATTACAAAAAGTCCAAAACATTATAAATAAAACCATATGAGAAAACCACACCCTAAAAAACACCAGCAAAAACCACCCACCACCCATGCTTTCTAGAACAAGGCCCTGCAAGACACCATCAAAAATTGCCCACCACCCTGTTTTCTAGAACACGGCCTTGGAAGATCATGATGTTGAGGTCACACCATCATCGGTCACATTCCAGTTCATCCTCGTTCAAAAGCCATGTTTCCTAGTTAATTTCATGACCGGTTTGGTTACAACATCTTGGAATGTTCTCAAAAAACCTTTTGTTCCAGCATCTGCTACCAAAAGCAGGGAATAGAGACAACATTTTTTTCCTTGCCCGTTTCATTGATGGATTCAGTAATGCATGCGACCTTAACTTCTTCAAAAGAGAAATTCCGGCTTCTTTGTTTGCTTTGGTGTAGTGGAACAAAGCAATGCACATCGGGTACAACGATTGGGTGCCAATATTAAGAACCTGGCACAGGCTCTCGATTCATTAAAGACCACCAATCAACCTGCAAGTACCAACAGTGTTTGTTAACACGATGAAGAATTATACAACGTTAAAATTACGGAATAAATTGTTGGGGTTCAAATTTACCACTCCACGAATAAATTGTGCTTCTTCGCCCTCTCCCTCAAAAATATTTGTGAAGATGGTGGAGGACGCTGCTATTGCATCTCATGGCAGAGATTTCGTCAGAACTTGAATACAGGGATTGTAGCGCGGCCATGAAATGCTCCATGGGTCAGTTTCTTCATTTGCGGTGATCCTTGAAAAAAAATTCAAAAAGCATAAATTAATCTATAATACAAGCAAATATATCTTTTTTGACTTGGCACAGCAAACCCCAATTTTCATTTACATTGCAGAGAAACAATTTGATAAATCCATAAATTATGAAGAAACCCTATAGATTATAATGAAATTTTTTTATAGTGGAGAGGTTAACATACCATTGCACATAGTCATCGTGGTCAAGAAAACACATGGATTGAACGCGTAAGTTAACTTCAACAATCCATGGTCCAAGGACATCCATCTTCCTTCAATATAGATATATACTTGTAATACAAAGCCCTATACTTATAATTAGATGGTGTGGAAGAATCTGAAAGGAGAACACGGATATATATAGGCAGAGAGTAGCGTATTCGTCTTCATAAGAAACGGTATCATATTCTTCAAGAGAGCCGCGTATTACACTCCAAACATCATTAGGTCTAGTATTAGGCTTCACAAGAAACGATACGACCCTTCACTCCTATTTTTTCATCATTGATTTTTCTGGAACTTTTCTATTCCCCATACCACACCACGCCAGTTAAGTATCAGATCAGATATAGATTTTTTTGGTCCAATATATATATATATGTATATGTGTATACATTTTGTAATTTTTTTTATTATTATTCATGTTATATCTATTTATTGATGAAGTAACAAATAAAATATATAGTACTGGATATTAAATATACATAGTGGAAATATATACAGTATAATATATAATAAATTAAATGGACAAATTAAATAAGCAATCAAAGAAAGACCGAATTGAATTGGAGATTTCATAAATTAAATAATTACGTAAATTATTAAAATAATAACTACCAAATAACGAAATTTGAATTGAAGATTTCATCAATTACATCCGAATTGGTCCAATTTTGGTACTTTGAATTGGAGATTTCATCAATTACATCTGAAGGACACGCATCATCTGAAGTTCTATTGTTTGCAGTTCCGTGCAATTCGGGTTAAGTTAAGCAATTAACCCAAAGACAAAGTGGTAAACATAGACAAAATATCATGTGTTTCGGCTCTAAATTCTCCGAAGACCATGAAACCCTCTTAAAAATTTGTCAATAGTGTATTGCTAGGGATTTTCTTTCTCTTTCCTCCCTTTCACTCACTCTCTCTGAAATTGTAATTGAATATGGTGAACAATAAATAAAATGAATTAAATCATACATAAAAAAATAAAAATAAAATATATTTATAAATTAATAAAAATAAAATATATTTATGAATAAAATAATAATATAAATAATGAATTAATAAAAATAAATCAATAAATAAAAATAAAATAAAATATATTCATGAATAAAATAATAATATACATGATAAATTAAATAATTTAAAATTTAAAATTAATATAAATAAATGAATCAAAGAAAAATTCATAATAATAAATGATAAATTAATAATATAAATAATAAATAAAATAAAGCATTTTTATAAATAAAATAAAAATAATTAATAATAAAAAAATGAATTAAATAATACATAAAAAACAATAAATAAATAAATAATAATTAAAATGAATTAAATATAATAATAATAACAAATATAAAAAGTAATATAAATAATAAATGAATAAAATATATTGATAAATTAAATAAAATAAACGAATAAATAATAATATAAATATTAAATTAAATGATTATTATTTATAAAAAAATGAATAATAAACAAAATGAAATAAATAATACATAATAATAATTAATAAAATAAATTTAGAGACAAATAAAAATAAATGAATAAATAGTAATATAAAATAAAAAAAATTAATTAAATAATATATGAAAATAAGAAAAAATAAATAAATAATAAGAAAATTGAATTAAATAATACATAAAAATAATAATAAATAAATAAATAATAAGAAAAATTAATTAAATAATACATAAAAATAATAATAAATGAATAAATATAATAATAATAAAAATTAAATAAATAAATAATAATATAAATAATAAATTAAATGAATTATTATTTATAAAAAAATGAATAATAAAAAAAATGAAATAAATAATACATAATAATAATAAATAAATTAAATGAATTAAATAAAAAACAAAATAAAATAAATTAATAATAAATAAATAATAATATAAATAATAAATGAATAAAATATATTTATAAAGAAATAAATACAATAATAAGTAATAAATGAATAAAATATATTTATAAACAAATAATAATAAATGAATAAATAATAATAAATAATAAATAATAAACAAACTAAATTCAATTATATATAAAAATATTACATTCGAATTGATCCAATTAAAGGGAAATTAGTCCAATTTAGGTACTTTGAATTGGGGATTTCATCAGTTACATTCGAATTGATCCAATTGAGGTAATTTGAATTGGGGATTTCCTCAATTACAGGCGAATTGATCCAATTTAGGTACTTTGAATTAGGGATTTCATCAATTAAAGGCGAATTGGTTGATCCAATTCAGGTACATTGAATTGGGGATTCCCTCAACTATAGGCGAATTGGTCCAACTGAGGTTTTTTGAATTGGGGATTTCATCAAATAAAGGCAAATTGGTCCAATTGAGGTACTTTGAATTGGGGATTTCATCAATTCAAGGCGAATTGGTCCAATGCAGGTACATTGAATTGGAGATTTCATCAATTACATTCGAATTGATCCAATTCAAATTATTTGAATTGTGGATTTCATCAATTAAAGGCGAATTGGTCCAATTTAGGTACTTTGAGTTGGGGATTTCATCAATTACATCCAAATTGGTCCAATTTAGGTATTTTGAATTGGGAATTTCAACCTTGAACACGTTCATAGAATGAGGGTAGTGTTTGTGATGAGAGAGACGAGAGAAGTTTGTAGCGACTAGGGTTTTTGTGATGCAGAAGCTTTCAGACTTGCTTTCGACTTTGGGGAAACGAATATTTGCTTACAAAACGTTTCTCCCTTCTCATATATTTTTGTCTTTCTGTACAAATATTTTTAGGGGTAAAATAAGAACCACACTGCCCAAAAATAAATATTAAATAAAATACATATATAATATCTAACCAGGGTTAGACTCATGGTTAAAGTTTGGCTTTTAGTTCAGAAACAAGGGTCGTCCGATGGGAAAGTGGCTTGCTCCTGACTCATGGTTAAAGTCTGGCTTTTAGTTCAGAAACAAGGGTCGTCCGATGGGAAAGTGGTTTGCTGCTGAATGTTGGATGCAGGTGGGCCCCAAATTGCATGGGAACTACACCTCCGTGGTGAGACGTGAACTTCAGAGGATTATTTCCTGTCATTAACCCACAAAAATTCAAGAACAGGGAAATATAGCGCCAAAAAAATTCAAGAGGAGGGAAATATAGCGCCACAATTTTTGTATGCCTTATTTGGTGGGACCAACTCTCATTAAGTGAACCTCAACTACGTCGTTTGATATTTAGATCCATAAACCCCAACTCTTTTCCATACTCATCATATGTCGTCGGTGACAGAGGGTTGAACAACTGTTAGGGTTTTCTTATTCTTCTACCTATGAATTGAGCTATAGGTGGATCTAAACCCTTTCTGATCTTCCCATTTCTTATTTGTTTGCTTTAATTTTTAAGATCTATTAATATGTGATGATATGAATTCGTACTTTTGGGGTTTCAAGTTGTCAAGCCCTATGTAATGAAGGAGGAATCAATTACAAAGCAAAGTTGTCACTAAAATTGTAGAGAGAATAACAGAGGTTTGTTCTTCCGATTAGCACTCATCTCTCCTTATTCATTTTACTTTATTATTATTTTGGTTCTTCAATTTTTTCAAATCATTGATGTTATATATACCTCCATTGTATGCATGTATGACACAAATGTTGTCACGCGAGGATCCTCATCTAGATTCAATTAAAGATATTGACATCCAGTAGTTTTGTATAGATTTTAGGTGTTCTCATTCTGTTATTACACACCTAATTCAAAGGATTATTATATGCTAATGTGAAATTTAGCTACCTCATATTATTCTTGTTATCTGCACATCTCTGTTTTAGAGGTAATATTTTTAGGGCAATACTTGACTCAATGAAAAATTTACACTTGTCCTAAAATTTTGAAATATTTCCATAAATTGTAAAATCTTTTCATAATCATTGATTGATTGATTTTTAAATTTTTAGTTATCCTGACACTATTTTTCTTATCTTCTATTGAAATTGAAAAAAATATTTCGAGTTGGTTAATTTGATTGCTTATTTTGTCAAGTCCGATAATCCTGCATCTATTAAAATGTCTATGTTATTGCTTGACTTCTCATATGGTGCCTTTTTGTTAAGAAATAAAGAGTAGTATAAAGAGGAAAAAAAGGTATACAATTTATTGGAGGAGGCGGCAGTTGGTATCATATATGAAATTGCCAGAACAAATGATAAAATCACTCAAGTGTACAAGAAAGCCCCTACGATATTGTCAGTTGACACGACCACCATGGTTCTGATACACCACCATTGCCTCCACCTAAAGGACTTTTTTGTTTCAACTAAGCCATCTCTATGTGAAGTTCTGAATATCATAGTACATTTGGGAACTTCAGTTGTTCATGTACTTCTAACATTTCATCATTAATGTTCAGGTTTTTTGTATATATTTTGTTAAAGTTACGTATTCTTTCCTGTTCTTGAATTGTTGATTAGGTGATGTAGTTGAAACTTTACCAAATGGAATCATTTACTTATCGGGACCAAGAGAAAAATGTTTGAGCTAATGATAGTCAATATGTAAATAGTAACTTTACTCTTGGGTTAATTCCTTAACTTAACCTGAACTACACAGGAACTACAGACAATGGAATTGCAGACGATGCATGTCCGCCTTCCTTTTGCACAGATTGATGATATAATTTGGATTCAATTGCTTGTATAATTTATTGAACCTGAAATTTTATTCTAAGGAATAGTTTTAATAAAAATTTATTTTGTATAATTTTATTGAATCATATACTATTAACTATAATATTTTTAAAAAGTATATAAAATTCGAAATAAATATATAACCAATATTGTTTCTTTTTAAATTTATAAAAGAATATAAAAAAAATTATATTTAAACAAGAGGAAACTGTAAGTTTTGGAGGGGAAATTGAATTTTCCTTTTGCGGGAAATTTAATGCCTTGCACGTTCAAGGCGGGAATTTAGAGTTGAAAATTTACAACTCAAAAAGGAGAAATTTTCCTTGAAGGCGGGAATACAAAGTTCAAATTTTGGAGCAAAGGGTTTTTTATTTTTTTCAAACCCTGAACTGAGATGGGAAATGGGATGGAAGGATTCTCGGTAGCAACAATAGCACCCCAATGGAAATATAAAATGGCAAACTATACCCCAAAGAAAATTACAAGTACACTAGTACATAACATACTTTAAACCAGTTACATCTAAGTTACAGAGTGATGTGAGGTATGTAACACTGTCACGCCCAAAATTCCTAGGACTCCGAAACCCGAGCCTAAGAGCTAAGGGAGTGATTGCGGAAGTAAAAAGAAATGAGAACCAACGAAATTCAATCATCAAATACCCACGAAAGGGTAAAATGATCTGATACCACGCTGTCACGCCCCTAAGATTCCCGAAACTCAATTCTAGAGAATCAGCGAATCTCCAAGGGATGACGCTAGTCAAGCGACTACTAGAGTGAACAACAACAAAGAGACACATGGAATAACAATAAAAATATACTCCATGTCAAGTAGAATGCTAGAAACTCACTAGCATCCTCCAATACCAACTGACACGCTCCTAAATTCCTAAGACTCCCGAACAGGGACATCCGAGGAATCCAGGATGTGATCCTTAATACAAATGACCAACTAAGACATCATTAACCAAGAAAACATATGGGTTAATGGTAGAAATGGTATATTTAATACCCAAATGGATAATAAACAAAGCAACGGAATCTAACGAAAATCCGGCAGAGTTCCGTTTGTAAATGGAACATCCGGACAACAACCACAACACAAGAACCTGCCAATAGCAATTCAATAATCACAATGGCTTCCAAGCCCCACATTCATCAATCCTAATAGGGCCGAGGTAATGGAAAGAAACCAAAACCCCTCCAAAACATCTAACATCAATAGAGCCACAAATGCTCGAATAAGAATACAGAAAAGCGTCTAACTGTACAGAATAAATACAATGCATCCTGAAAGAATAAATGCAGGAAAACAAAAGATACATCAATAGGGATATGCCAACAGACTGGCTCCCAAAAGAAATACATGATGATCCCATAACAATGGGTAAAGAAGCTGTCCAAACCTGTAACAAGAAAATCAAGGAAAACTGTCGTTGCACTGCATCCTGCTCATAGCCGTATATTTCCTGCAACCTGGCGTGGAATACCAGGGGGCGAATGAAATTCCCCTGTGAGCAAATAAGCTCAGTGGGAAAAGATACTCTAACTACCACATCCTCTGATAGTTTAGGTAAAGCTAAACCGTCTAATAAGATATAAATAGCCCAACTAGTCCCATCCACGCAAACCCAAGTCACATGCTCATATACTATCGTAAACGAGTATACATAAGTATATAGGGAATATATATATATATATACACACATATATATATATATATATAAATACACAACATGAGTCTCTAAGACTCGTACTCCAAGTACCCAACACCAGTAGTCTACACTACTCTCACCAACGTACGCTAGGTACACGACATCCAGGTCAAACCTAACAAATCATCAATTACTCACAACACAAATCAGAAGATCAGACAGAGGAGATCACACTCACCTCTAACATCCACAGGAATCAAAATCCACCACTAGTACCAAGGAAGGCTCAAATCCCACACCCCGATAACACAGGAGGAAAAGCACTCACGTCCTTGCGTACTAACACAACCGTCATCTATCTATATATATATAAAAGAAACCTCATCCTATTCCTAGAGAAAATCTACCTCTCAAGGCTAGATCTCCTCAATCATATCACCGTACCATAAATCGTATCGACCTCATAATACTATCATCAATAGGGTCAATCCCATCACTAACACTCTCACTGTAGGCGAGGAAGACCACCCAATCAAATCACTAGAGTACACGGACTCAACTCACCAGAACGACCACCTCAGGGTCACCAAAGCAAAGCGAAGGAAAAGACTTCCCAATGCTAACCAACAGATAACCGAGACAACAATGTCAAGGTTAAAACACCATAAGTGAACAAGGAAAGAACACCAAGAAGGAACAAGGAAACCAAAAACGAATGGCCGAGAGCGGAAGTAATAAAAAGATGAATCCCAGAGATTCAATAGTTTTTAAGAAAAATGTTTTCAAACTCGAACCAATCCTTTTGGTATCCATGCCCCTAACGTAAGAAAAACTCATATCACCTAGGTGGTGATACCAACAACCCAGAAAAGGGAAGGGCAACACTATATGTGTGCACTGAACAACAACAAGCCTCAATCCGAGACTCAAGCATGATAGGTAACAAAGGTGAAACAATGGAACACCTTTCAAAACTCTACAAGACGAGATATTGAGAAAGAAGTCTCGAATCTCAGAATCCCAAGAAAATAATAAAATAGTTTTACTTTTAAGAAACCACATAGTAAAGATAACCGTCTTGCCCCCGGTCTCCGTCAGTCGCCATCACAGGCTTTTAAAAGTTGAAAATCTTTTCAAGAAAGATCCTAAGATCATTTTATAAAGTATTAAAACTTTTCATTTATACGGGGGTAGGCGAAAACGGGTTTTTTCCTTTTAAATACAAGAGTTTAGAAAACACCGTTTTCGAAATGATAGTCAAATAAGAGAAACACAACTCTATGAATTCCTGTAATGTCCGAGAGGACAGTAAAGGAAGAGCAACACGTTGGACTAACGGAAGACAACCATCCGTTCCAACTCCACCAAATCAAATGACACCACGAGGAAGAGGTTCGGCACCATACCGTAACCGACAACTCAAGGAATGACATGTAAGTCAAAGGTCACGTACTAGTGTACAAACACTGTACAAGAAATGCTTAGGGGAATGAACTAAGCACTAGAAACCACGCTACAGTACCCTAAGTACTTAATGAAATCACTTCAATCATAACCTCTACCCATTCCTCAAAAGAATGAAAAACACTTAAAGGTCTATGCTACCGCATCCACTAAGACCACAATCACATCAACCGCATTATCTAAGGCCTCAATCACAATTGATACTAAGTCAATCACTGACCTCAAATCTCTAAAGATATCGCACAACTAACTACAACCACAAAACAATTAACAGTCCTCTCTAAGGCCACAAATCAAAATCAACTCCACAATCCACCACTAGCCTCAACTACTCACAGTGATTACTACGTCAATACACTTAACCTCCCTCAAAGGCATAAAAGCATATAACACAAGTATAAAGATTTACGCTTTGTTTATACTTTAATAATTACTGCTTTTAATTCCCGTTTTCACATTTATCACTTTCAACTGAGCATTTTATAAAATGAATTCATTTTACATATTCATAAATAATCATGCTCCAACATATATATATATATATACATATCAATAAATCACATGATGATATGCAACGCACCGTACTCACAGACCGCCTGTGGTACACACACACTAAAACACACCCTTCCCAAGGGTACTGGATCATTCTCTACCATTCCCCTGAGGATACAGCTCACTAAGGAATGTAGACTTATCGTACCGTCCTTCCCAAGTGCTTTTGACACTTCACACTTTTAACCAAGGAAGACGTCCACCACGACCTAGTCGCGCACATAGGGTTTGGACAATATGTCCTCCCCCTACCATCTGCGTTTCTCAGCTTTTTAGTTCTGTGGGAGCAAGAAGCACCCCCTGGCCAATTGTCACGACGATCCAAACACAAACGTCTACTCGTGCACCACGCACAAAGGAAGTAGACCACACCAAATGACTCTCTCTGCAAATGGTGAAACCGTGCACTACATGCACCCACACCCATGTCTCACAATACATGGTGTACACAAATAAATCATGTCCAACATAAATATGTCATGCATCATATTTATGAAAATACCCACATGGTAATATATAAATCTCATAATCTCTGTACATGCTTTAAAAAAATATATTAAAGCATTTAAATCATATGAAAATAATTTCATATACCATTCATGTTCTCCAAAAATATATTTTCTTTAATTCTTTAGAAAATATTTCATTTTCAATTAACATGCATTTTTAAAATAATTTAAATAATTATTTCACGTATACCAGAAGGATTCTAGCATATCGTCTAAGCTTTTCGAATCTCTAATAACCCATTTAAATTCGTAAGGATTTCTAAGCCGTCCATTCTTATTTAATTTAAATAAGAATATTATTTAACCATATAGGAATAATTTAATAAATTTTCTTAAATTAATTCCTAAGTCTCATTCTGATCCTAAAACGATTTATAGATATTTAAACTAGCAATTTAATATATCTATAATAAATTAAATAAAGGTTTTGCACCCCTAAACTACTTCAATAATGCGGAGTGAGAAATATAATTTCCTACCTAATTATACGTTATCGAACAGTCCGAAACAGCACAGTGCCGGCGCCCGAATATGAAGCCCGCCGACCAAAATTGTCCGATAATTATTTCGAATATATCGAAATGTCCGTCTTGACAACCTATACGATATATACGAAGCCCATTAATAATCGGTTAATTAATTGGGTTAAATCTAAAATACCCCAAACGAAAACTATAACCTATAAATGCGATTTCCGGGCAAATCGTTGATCATAAAATCACGAAATTAATATATGACGAATACTATGTAGGTACGAAACTACTCACCGAAAATCGGCTCAAACCGATCACCGGAAGGTCGCCGGAAAATTGGCCGAAGCCGAGTCTGACTCACCACTGTTGCGCGCTGCTGCTACGCGAACCAGCCGTAGCTACCTGCTACTCCGTGCACGCCGCTGGAAGCCACGGTCGACGCCGCCTCCACCCAGTCCAGCCGCCGCAGCTGCTCCAGGGCGCCGACCGCCAATCGTCCCTTTCCTGAAATGCTTCGCTCCCTCAGCCGACTCTCTCTCCACGAACCGGCCCTCTCTCTCTCAATCGGTCGACCATGGTGAATGGAGAGGAGCTGCTTCAGTCGTGCGAAGGAGAGTGTAGCAGAGGTCTGTGATGGCGTGAAGGAGAAGATGCAGGTCTATGTATATATATACATATATATATATGACCTAATTGCAAAACTAACCCTTCATTTATCCAAAATCGCAAAATAACCACCACTTCTATATATATATATATATAATAAACCCCAATAATTATCGGGAACATCCGAACATAATCTCGCAAGCCCGAATTAATAACGGGAAGCCCAATTAAATACATCGGGGTAGAAACCCAAATGTCAGAACACTTAAACAAGCCCGACCAATTAAAATGCGTCGTCATCCAATCGAAACACTAATCATTAAACGTCGAATCGATACCGCGTAGTCGAGAATAAGAATTCGCGTAGTGTCGTCCAGTCGACTTTAAAACTAAACGCGAAAAATTTACAGGTATCAAATAACAAGAACAAACAATACGTCAAGAACAAGTGACGTCATTACCGAAATTAAATCAAAGATAATTTCAGTAAAAAGAATAATAACATGGGGTGTTACAAACACGCTATAATCTGTTTACTTCAAATATGAGTATTTTAATGCCTTAGTTTTTATTTTTTTAAAAGCAACAATAACACCCCAATGGAAATATAAAATGGCAAACTATACCCCCAAAAAAATTAGAAGTACACTAGTACATAACATACATCTAAGTTACAGAGTGATGTGAGGTATGTAACACGCTATAATCTAGTTACTTCAAATATGAGTATTTTAGTACCTTTGTTTTTATTTTTTTTAAACCTTGAACTGAGATGGGAAATGGGATGGAAGGATCCTGGGTAGCAACAATAACACCCCAATGCAAATATATAATGGCAAACTATACCCCAAAAAAATTAGAAGTACACTAGTACATAACATACTCTAAGTTAGAGAGTAATGTGAGGTATGTAACACGCTATAATCTGCTCACTTCAAATATGAGTATTTTAATGCCTTAGTTTTTATTTTTTTCCCTGAACTGAGATGGGAAATGGGATGGAAGGATCCTGGGTAGCAACAATAGCACCCGAATGGAAATATAAAATGGCAAACTATACCCCAAAAAAACTTACAAGTACACTAGTACATAACATACTTTAAACCAGTTACATCAAAGTAACAGAGTGATGTGAGGTATGCATCACGCTATAATCTGTTTACTTCAAATATGAGTATTTTAATGCCTTAGTTTTTATTTTTTTTAAACCCTGAACTGAGATGGGAAATGGGATGGAAGGATCCTGGGTAGCAACAATAGCACCCCAATGGAAATATAAAATGTCAAACTATACCCCAAAAAAAATTACAAGTACACTAGTACATAACATACTTTAAACCATTTACATCTAAGTTACAGAGTGATTTGAGGTATGTAACACGCTATAATCTGTTTACTTCAAATATGAGTATTTTAATGCCTTAGTTTCTATTTTTTTAAAAGCAACAATAACACCCCAATGGAAATATAAAATGGCAAACGATACCCCCAAAAAAATTAGAAGTACACTAGTACATAACATACATCTAAGTTACAGAGTGATATGAGGTATGTAACACGGTATAATCTGGTTACTTCTAATATGAGTATTTTAGTGCCTTAGTTTTTATTTTTTTTAAACCCTGAACTGAGATGGGTAATGGGATGGAAGGATCCTTGGTAGCAACAATAGCACCCCAATGGAAATATAAATGGCAAACTATACCCCCAAAAAAATTAGAAGTACACTAGTACATAACATACATCTAAGTTACAGAGTGATGTGAGGTATGTAACACGCTATAATCTAGTTACGTCAAATTGGAGTATTTTAGTACCTTTGTTTTTTATTTTTTTAAACCTTGAACTGCGATGGGAAATGGGATGGAAGGATCATGGGTAGCAACAATAACACCCCAATGGAAATATAAAATGGCAAACTATACCCCAAAAAAATTAGAAGTACACTAGTACATAACATACTTTAAGTTAGAGAGTAATGTGAGGAATGTAACACGCTATAATCTGGTTACTTCAAATATGAGTATTTTAATGCCTTAGTTTTTATTTTTTTAAACCCTGAACTGAGATGGGAAATGGGATGGAAGGATCCTGGGTAGCAACAATAGCACCCCAATGGAAATATAAAATTGCAAACTATACCCCAAAAAAATTTACAAGTACAGTAGTACATAACATACTTTAAACCAGTTGCATCTACGTTACAGAGTGATGTGAGGTATGTAACACGCTATAATCTGTTTACTTCAAATATGAGTATTTTAATGCTTTAGTTTTTATTTTTTTTAAACCCTGAACTAAGATGGGAAATGGGATGGAAGGATCCTGGGTAGCAACAATAGCACCCCAATGGAAATATAAAATAGCAAACTATACCCCAAAAAAAATTACAAGTACACTAGTACATATCATACTCTAAACCATTTACATCTAACTTATAGAGTGATTTGAGATATGTAACATGCTATAATCTGTTACTTGAAATATAATGTAACACCCCGTGTTACTTTCTCTTTTTACTGAAATTAATTTTAATTTAATTTCAATAATGACGTCACTTGTTATTGACGTATTGTTTATTCTTGGTATTTGATACCTGTAAATTTTTCGCGTTTAGTTTTAAAGTCAACTGGATGACTTTACGGTTTCTCCTGGATGACTACGCGAATTCTTATTCTTGACTACACGATATCGTTTCGATTATTTCGGTTACGGTATTAGTACTTTTACGAATCCGGTGTGAAGCGTATTAATTTACCTTCTCAGTGTTTCGGTTGTTGGATTCCTAAACCGGTATATTTCTTTCGGACTAAATTGGTTATTGGGCATCCTGTGGACTTACGGGTTGACTCAATATTATTTTGAGGCTTCCGGTAATTGTTGGGACTTATTATATATATATATATTTAATTATATATATATATATAATTAAGGTGGGGTTCATTTTGCAATTATAAAGAAGTTGAGGGTTAGTTATGCAATTAGTATATATATGTATATACATGTATGCAAACCAACTACTCTCATTCTCTTCTCTACACGCCATCAGACGATCTGCTCCTCTCCTTCTCCACAGGCGAACGACAAAACCACCTTCCTCCACCTCCATGGTCGCCGGTCAGGCGAGAGAGAGAGAGAGACTCGCCGGTCATGGCGAGAGAGGAAGAGCAGAGTCGGCTGAGGGATGACCGGCGGTTGCAGCTGGTCGGGAGCAGCGACGGCGAGGGGCTGCTGGGCTGTGGACGGCGGCGGCGCTGGTGGCGAGAGGCGGCGGCACGGGCGGCGTGAGTCGCCGGAACGGGAGGCGCACTGGTTCGTGTAGCAGCGCGTGGACAGGGGCGTGTTCGGTTGGGCTTCGGCCATTTTTTCGGCGACCTTCCGTTGATCGGTTTGAGCCGATTTTCGGTGAGTAGCTCCGTATATTCATGGTATTCGTCATATATTAATTTCGTGATTTTAGGATGAACGATTTGCCCGGAAATCGCATTTTTAGGTTATAGTTTTCGTTTGGGGTATTTTAGATTTAACCCAATTAATTAACCGATTATTAATGGGCTTCGTATATATCGTATAGGTTGTCGAGACGGACATTTCAATATATTCGAAATAGTTTTTGGACGATTTTGGTCGGCGGGCTTCATATTCGGGCGCCGGTACTGTGCTGTTTCGGGCTGTTCGGTAACGTATAATTAGGTGGGAAATTATATTTCTCACTCCGCATTATTGAAGTAGTTTAGGGGTGCAAAACCCTTATTTAATTTATTATAGATATATTAAATTGCTAGTTTAAATATCTATAAATTGTTTAGGATCAGGATGGGGCTTAGGAATTAATTTAAGAAAATTTATTAAATTATTCCTATGTGATTAAATAATATTCTTATTGAAATTAAATAAGAATGGACGGCTTAGAAACCCTTACGAATTTAAATGGGTTATTAGAGATTCGAAAAGCTTAGACGATGTGCTAGGGATCCTTTTGGTATACGTGAAATAATTGTTTAAATTATTTAAAAGGACATGTTAATTGAAATTGAAATATTTTCTAAAGAATTAAAGAAAATATATTGTTTAGATCATGAATCTATTTTCTCACGATTTAAATGCTTTAATATATATTTTTAAAAGCATGTACAGAGATTTGAGATTTATGTTGATATTACCATGTGGGTATTTTCATAAATATGGTGCATTACATATTTATGTTGGACATGATTTATTTGTGTACACCATGTATTGTGATACATGGGTGTTGGTGCATGTGTTGCATGATTTCACCATTTACAGAGAGATTTATTTGGTGTGGTCTACTTTCTTTGTGCACGTGGTGCACAGGTAGACGTTTGTGTTTGGATCGTCGAAACAACTGGCCATGGGGTGCTTCTTGCTCCCACAGAACTATAAAGCTGAGAAATGCAGACGATAGGGGGAGGACATATAGTCCAAGGCCCTAGTGCGCGACTAGGTCGTGGAGAACGTCTTCCTGATTAAAAGTGTAAGTGTCAAAAGCACTTGGGATGTACGGGTCGATGAGTCAACATTCCCTAGTGAGTCTGCAGACTTAGGGGAATGGTGGAGAATGATCCAGGACCCTTTGGTAGGGTGTGTTTTTGTGTGTGTGTACCACAGGCCGTCTGTGAGTACGGTGCGTTGCATATCATCATGTGATTTATTGATATGTATATATATATGTTGGAGAATGATTATTTATGAATATGCAAAATGAATTCATTTTATAAAATGCTCAGTTGAAAGTGATAAATGTGAAAACGGGAATTAAAAGCAGTAATTATTAAAGTATAAACGAGACGTATATCCTTATACTTGTGTTGTATACTTTGTACACGTAGGGGAGGTTATGTATTGACATAGTGATCTATGTGGCTAGTTGAGGCTAGTGGTGGACCGTAGGCTTGACCTTGAGTTGAGGCCTTAGATATTGTGGTTCGTAGCCTCAGAGATGTGGTTAGTAATTTGGTGATTTTGGTTGGTTGTGTGACTTGTTAGAGATTTGAGATCCGAGATTGATTTTAGTATCAGTTATGATTTGAGGCCTTCGAGAAGGCGGGTGATGAGATTGTGAGTTGTAGTATGGACCTTTAGGTGCCTTTCACTTTTGAGGAATATGTTATCAATTGTAACTGAGATTTTGATTGGAAGATAAGAGGTTATGGTTGAGGTGAGTTCTATTAAGTACTTAGGGTACTGTAGCGTGGTTTATAGTGCTTAGTTCATCCCCTAAGCATTTCTTGTACTGTGTTTTGTACACTAGTACGTGGTCGTTGACTTGTATGTTATTCCTTGAGTTGTCGGTTACGGCGTGGTGCCGGACCTTTTCCTGGTGTTGTCATTTGATTCTATAGAGTTGTGTTTTCTCTTATTGGCTGTCATTTCGAAAACGGTGTTCCTAAGTTTTGAAGTAAACTCTTGTATTTAAAGGGAAAAATCCGTTTTCGCCTACCCCCGTAGAAATGAAAAGTTTTAATACCTTATAAAATGATCTTAGGATCTTCTTTGAAAAGATTTCAACTTTTAAAAGCCGGTGATGGCAACTGACGGAGACCGGGGGCAAGACGGTCATTTCTACTGTGTGATTTTCTAAAAGAAAACTATTTTATTACTTTTCTTGGAATTCTGAGGTTACGAGACTTCTTTCTCAAAACCTCGACTTGTAGAGTTTTGAAAGGTGTTCCATTGTTTCACCTTTGCTTCTGATCATTTTTAAGTCTCGGTTTTGAGGCTTGTCGTTGTTCAGTGCACACATATAGTGTTGCCTTTCTCTTTTCTGGGTTATTGGTTTGACCACCTAGGTGATTTGAGTTTTTCTTACGTTAGAGGCATGGATGCCAAATGGATCGGTTCGAGTTTGAAAACATTTTTCTTAAAAACTATTGAATCTCTGGGATTCATCTTTTTATTACTTCCACTCTCGGCCATTCGTTTTTGGTTTCTTTGTTCACTTTTGGTGTTCTTTCTTTGTTCACTTGTGGTGTTCTTTCCTTGTTTGGGTATTCTTAACCTTGACGTGGTTGTCTTGGTTATCTGTTGGTGTAGCATTGGGACTCCTTTTCCCTTGCTTGGGTTCTTGACTCTTACGTGGTTTTTCATATCCTTAGTGAGAGTGTTGGTGATTTATTGACATTGTTGGAGATAGCAATTGAGGTTTGTTATATATATATATATTGTATGTATATATATATATATATATATTGATGATAGTATTATGAGGTTAATGTGATGATGTGACTTATGGTATCGAGGAATAAATGTGATTGAGGTGATATAGTTCCTGAGAGGTAGACTCCTCTAGGAGTGAGATGAGATTTGTTATATATATATACATTGTAAATATATATATATATATATATGTATGGATGACGATTGTGTTAGTACGCAAGGATGTGAGTATTTTTCCTCCTATGTTATTGGGAAGTGAGTTATGAGTATTCCTTGGTACTAGTGGTGGATTTGATTCCTGTGGATATTAGAGGTGAGTGTGTTTCCCTCTGTTGGATTTGGTGGTTAGCGTGGTGAGGATTGATGATTGTTAGATTTGACTTGGGTTGTTGTGTACCTAGTGTACGTTGGTGAGAGTAGTGTAGACTACTGGTGTTGGGTACTTGGAGTACGAGTCTTAGAGACTCATGTTGTGTATTTATATATATATATAGGTGTATATATATATATATATATATATTCCCTATATACTTATGTATACTAGTTTACGATAGTATATGAGCGTGTGACTTGGATTTGCGTGGATGGGACTAGTTGGGCTATTTATATCTTATTAGACGGTTTAGCTTTACCTAAACTATCAGAGGATGTGGTAGTTAGAGTATTCTTTCCCACTGAGCTTATTTGCTCACAAGGGTATTTCACTTGCCCCCTGGTATTCACACGCCAGGTTACAGGAATTATACGGCTTTGGGCAGGATGCGGTGCAATGGCAGTTTTCCTTGGTTTTCTTGTTACAGGTTTGGAGTTGCGTTGGGTGATGCGGTTACGGTTGCAGCACGACTGGGTTTGGGGACGATAGGTATCCGCTTCCAGTTTCTCTACCCATTGTTATGGGATTGTTATGTATTTTCTTTTGGGAGCCAGTCTGTTGGTATATCCCTGTTGATGTATCTTTTATTTCCTGTATTTATTCTTTCAGGATGTATTTTATCTATTCCGCACAGTTAGGTGCTTTTCTGTATTTTTATTCGAGCATTTGTGGCTCTGTTGATATTAGAGGGTTTTGAGGGGTTTTGGTTTATTTCCATTATCTCGGCCCTAGTAGGATTGATGAATGTGGGGCTTGGAAGCCATTGTGATTATTGAATTGCTATTGGCAGGTTCTTGTGTTGTGGTTGTTGTCCGGATGTTCCATTTACAAACGGAACTCTGCCGGATTTTCGTTAGATTCCGCTGCTTAGTTTATTATCCATTTGGGTATGAAATATACCATATCTATCATTAACCCATATGTTTTCACGGTTAATGATGTCTTAGTTGGTCATTCATGTTAAGGATCACATTCTGGATTCCTTGGATGTCCCTGTTCGGGAGTCTTAGGGATTTAGGAGCGTGTCTGTTGGTATCTGAGGATACTCTTGTGGTTTTAGTATTCGTGTTGGCATGGAGTATATTCTTATTGTTATTCCATGTACTTCTTTGTTATTGTTGACTCTAGTAGTCGCTTGGTTTGCGTCACCCTTTAGGGGCGTGACAGCATGGTATCTGGGCATTCATTGCAACCCTTTGTGGGTGTTTGATGACCTTCAGTCATTGGTTTTCATTTGTTTTTCGTTTCTTTTTACTTCCGCAATCACTCCCTTAGCTCTTAGGCTCGGGTTTCGGAGTCCTAGGAATTTGAGGTGTGACATATAAGGGGAACAAAAACAATATATATTCTGATTATTGTAAATATATACACTATATATTAAATAAAATACATATATATGTTCATTTATCTATCTAAATTACTATTTAGATAGATCAAACATCTTCCAAATTCCTATTCCATAATCAAGATTCAATTTATTTGCATTAGGTGCAATGCATTGATGAGATGTGGTACTTTATTGTAGGGTGACTGTTGAGCATGAAATTTGGGATTTTTTTACAAACTAGCCGTTGGTGGTATGTTTCCCAAAAAGATTGGAAATGCCTATATATATTCAGTAATTATCTGTATGTATTCATTACTTGTATCAAAAAATTTCATCTCTTCATTTTCAATTTCAGCACAAGTTCCTCATCTCGCAACCCTAATAATTGTTGCCATAATCGATCGGCCAGATTATGTCTTTGTGGTTTGCGTCCAATTCTGTGTAGATCAACAACAAAAGCAAATCCTGGTAAGGTTTTCTACACATGCGCAGTTAATGGATGCAATTATTTTGACTGGCAGTCACCTGTTCCAACACGTGGAGAGATATCACATGTTCCACCACCTGGAGACCGATCGCCAGTTACAATAGTTGAACATGGAGAGAGCTCAGCTGCTCGCTCAACTACTTCAACATTTGGTGAGGGATACGCATCACCATATATATTGGAAATGCTGAAATATATGGGTTACACAATCTCATCTTCAGGGCTGGTTTTGTGATGGTTATTATGCTCACCATTTAATGTGTGCTCAACATCATAATCTTATTCAATGTAATGCTTAAGTAATTTTCATGTAAGATTGCTATGATCAAGTTGTTTCCAGGGGGGAACTTTAAATGTAATATTTATATGTTATTTCTAATATATCAAGCAGTTAGGCCCAAAACTTACATACAAATAATTACAATATACACAAAATGTTCCCAGCAGTTAGGTTACTCCCAAAACTTGCATACATTTACGTAGAACACAATATTACACATCTCAAATTGTCGGACTCCTATTTTTTGCAGCTTCTAAAGCAGCTTTTGTAATTACATCCCTCAATTCATTCTTAGGGTTGTCAAGAACCTCCAACAACAGTCCGGAACGCAACAAATTGGGTGTATGATGCTGTATGCATGGATTTATGTTACAATCGTGATCTTTAATCTCAGTACATTAGAATGTAAGTCGATGGAGTTTGACTTACATGATAAAAATCCGCGGACAGTTGATTCTCGGTCCAGCACTGCATGAACTTGATCAAACACACTCCACAACTCACCCAGGAACCAACCTAACTCAGGTGATGAAAATAGAATACAGGCATGCAATATTGCGGATTAATGCTAAATTAATTTCGTTACAGATCTTACACATCGGGTTGGACATACAGATCTTTAGGATAGACAACTTCAAACTTTCCAAGTTTTTCTCTAGTCTAAACTTTCACGAATTCCTTTTGCGTTCATCCACAAATATACACAATTCTGACTATGAAATAATGAATAAGTGATGTCATGTTTAAAGAAGTGATCATACCACAAAAAATGCATATTTTCTAAATGTAGGGGAATTTCCAAGTGAGCAGAGGTAATCTATCCTTTTCTTCGGACGGTTAACAACCAATAATTTCCATTGCTTGCCACTACAAACCGGGAAGAATACCTATTAGAGGGACAAGTAAAAACCTTAGGTTGAAACAAGTATTTATAATACATTACGACTGTCAATAGGTTTTCAATATCCTAAACAACATTAACTAACCAATGGTTTTTCTTCGAACGTTCCCTGATAGCACATGGCAACTTTGTAGCTATATCATTGTAAACATTCTGAACCAGTCCCGATATTATGTTCGGATTCCTCTTCCTTGGTAGATGTAAATCCTCCATAAATTGTACAACCCGGGTGGTGAAGTAGTAGTGTCCATTATCATCTTCATTGTTCAATTTGTTGACAAAAAAATTTACATCCTATCAACAAATTCATGTTAAAGGATTTTTCATGGATTTATAACTTGAAGGTAATGTTAAAGGATTTTTCAACAATACGCACCGGACTAGAAATGCAATGATCAGCAAACAACGTGTGGAGGTCACGCCGCTCTAGATGGTCTCGGTACATTCTCACAAGGCAATCACTACATCATATAAATTTAAGAAATTCAAAGCTAAAAATATAGTCGAACGCATAAAAGTTTACACAATTTTTTAAAATAATAACACTTGCCAGTTGTCATCTCGATCTTCTGCTGCAAATTCAAGCAATTCTTTTTCATGCGGGCTCAGTGCCACTGTATTATTCCCAATGTATATCCAAGGAGAGAAAACATATCTACTTGGAACAATTTGCCTCTTCCCCCTTCCTTCATCCTATAGTGATTCGATAAGAATACCCTCGCTAGGCCCTGCAAACTTACTAGAGTAACAAAAGGAGTAATATCAATGCACACATCATTATCAATTTCACCCATAGGAGGGACTTCAAAACTGTCATTTCTCAAATTTTGCTCCTTTTAGGGTCAGATACAAAATATTCATCTATATCTCCATCAACAGAACTGCCATCCAACCCATCATGTTCTTCACCATTACTGCCATCATGTCCTTCACTATTGTTTTCTTCCCTATCATCACACATTCCATCATCATCTTCATTTTCTACACCACCATTAACATCATTTCTTTGACCATGCACTGATTTATGTCTCTTTGCTTCACTAGTACTTCCCTCCCCGACATTAAATACAAAATCCTTCATCCGCCCAAAGAATGCCCCAGCCTTCAGCATATCACTTCTGAACCTCTTTAGCTTGCCCTGTAAATTATAAAAAATCACTAATAGATATATTGTACGGTAAATCCATTTATGTACGGGAGTGTGAATGCTTACCACAGAGATTTCTCTTTCATTGTCAGAATTACATTCCTCACCGGTGCCAGAGGAAGTTGACCGTCTTCCGCTTCCTCGACTTATGATCTGCCTCGCAAAAAACATAGCAACATAGTATTTTCAATGTCCATCACCAAATTAAGCAAACAATTTTTCCATCAGAACAGATTGAGTATGTTGCACTTGTCCATCACCAAATCCTCCCATACGGAGCTCCCATGCCAGCCGTCGACTCACAACAATGGTACTCTAATATTCCAACTCATACTTATTACCCTTAGGGTAATCATTCCACGCAATTGATACCCGCATAAGATAAAACATCTGCATACATGAAATGGAATTTTGTAAACAATCAACCATAAAGTGCTTGAATACACATACGGAAAGCGCAACAACGTTTAATTCATGTTGCATACCTGAAGGAAAAACATACACCCACTATACGACTGTTTGACACTAACACTTTTAGGTTATTTCATTGCTTAACCAAGTAGTTTATGACATATTCACACCAGTTATAAGTGGGGATCTTATCAACTTGGTCAACGGCAGCCAACAAACCCCAATGGGTCTCATTATAACCATTTGGAGAAAACACAGTTGAACATACGGCTAATACAAATACGCGCTTGAACATATCACCCTCAACTGTGTCCAGCAATTGCAACACTCATTCACATTTCAGCCCATCTTTACCTTCAAACTTACCCTCAGCTATCCATAAAGCATTGGAGGTGAAGTGGCGGTTGGTTGGCACTTTTTGTACACCTGCTGGTAACAAAACAATATCTTGCACATCGTGTGCACTCATATACAAATAACCAGCCTTTTTTAGTCTAAATACACAATCCTGAATTTCAAAGTTACTAATTAAAAATAAACACAAGTCATGGTAGATGTCGAGACATTTTATTTTGAGCAATTCTCCGAAACCCATCTCCTCAACAATCTTTCGCTTCTCTGGAGTAAGCATCTCAACTGCCCTCTATGCCAGACAGTTTTGTGCTTGAAACCATCACCTATTCTCCTTCCTGCGGTTCTTTTTCTGTTTACCACTCAATAATAGCAACAAAGTAACGACACGTTAATATATGGTAACAAATACCTTCACCATTTCTACCACAAACTACTATAACACAAAATAGAAAAACCTTGTATGTTTAAATTGAATTCGATTCATACACTTCACCTCTTTTTTCTTAACCAAATTTCCTTTTTGCTTCTCATCATCATACACTTCCTTTGCATTTCGTCTAAGGAATCTATATGGAACCTTCTGGGCACCAGTCATTTTCTCCCAATCTGCTGTAGCCTTTTTGATTATACTATTATATATATCCTTACTCACACGACAGTGGCCATGTTGTTTTCAGAATTTGTTAATGCAATGGGACCTGTAGATTAATAAGTATAACACACACATTAAATTTATATACTGTCCAAATCAAATAAATATAACCAATACATATAAACAAACATATCATAATTATGTAGATTGCCGGGATTTTACTTGTAATAAAAGAATTATCCGGCTGGGCCCTTCACAGTTTGGTTCCTACCATAAGAATTGGAAGATGATGGGCCTTTCCTAGTTTGGTTCCCACCAGTAGAATTGGAAGATGATGGGCCCTTCCCAGTTTTTTTTCCTCTAGCAGAATTGGAAGATGATGGCCCTTTCCCAGTTTTTTTCCTACCAGCAGAATTAGAAGATGATGGCCCTTTCCTAGTTTACTTCCCACCCTTCACATGTTTTTGTCACACCAGCAGATTTGGAGTCTGTTCTTAACCTAGCCATCTAAATTAACAAGGGAAATTTGGTAATATGTCATATGTGCTGTATATTGTTATATTATATTCAACAAAATGACAAATTTAATATTCTATCTAATTAGTGTGTTGGTCTTTATTTTGTGAATTACTTATTATGTAACTCTTTCGAATGGTTATAAAACTTATGATATAGTTCATGGGGATATATGTAATATATCCTTCAACTGAATTAACATAACTCTTTATGCACAATTATTCTTTCTAAGCATTTATGCAAATAATTAGAGATAATGCACAATCTTTAGTAGAGATACAAATGATACTAATTAAATACAAATTCAATAAACATTAAACCTACAAAAGACATGCCAAAAATACACCAAAATAGTTCAGGGAGAATTTTATAATAACATAAAACCTACAAAAGATATGCCCAAAATACACCAAAATTACAATATCATGACAAATAAATGTATTCAATCTGTATTTCATTTTACAAATTTATGAATATAGATTTTAAGTATGATAAACGAGAAGAAGAAGATTTCAATAACCATGCAAGCAATTTCATTAACAAATTAAAGCCACTGACCTATTTATGGGCTCCGGTGAGAGGAAGTCAGGTGGGGATAGTTGATGCCACCACTCCTTACAACGAGAAGAAGGATTGGGATCTACGCTTTGCCTCAGCTCATGAAAAATAGGGTTTCGCTTCCTTCGCCAAAATTAGATTAGCTGATACGTTTTGCCTCAGCTCAGGGAAAATCTTATGGAGACAGCTAGAGTTTGAGTCTGAATTTCAAATGACGCTAGGGAATTAGGGTTTAGGATTTCTTAGAGTTTGAGTTTCAATTTCAAATGACAAAAGCTTTGGGGTTTAGGGTTTCTTCGTAAAAAACAGGAAGCGGTGGAGTGGATTTCAGGAAGCGGTGGAGTAATTCTTCGTAAAAAACGGTGGAGCGAATTTCAAAACTTTGAGCAGATGGGTTTCTTCTTCAAAAATGGTGTAATGGTGAGAGGCTTCTTCGTAAAAAACGAGGGAGAAATCAATTATAATTGTAAGGGCAAAATCGCTAGTATATAGGAACAGTGTTGGTACACCACCATATACTCCTATGTATAATACATATATATACGTATTATACATAAATGTAGAAGGACATGAGTAATTATTTTTTACTACTGCTGACTTGGCACATACTTTCCTTCATCTAGGACCCACATGACATCTTGCCAAATCTGGACCCATGGATTCGAACTACACCCTCTGTGGTGAGAGGCGAACTTCAGAGGATTTCTTTCCCCTTGTCGGTATACGTGCGTGCGCACCATGACAATGAAGGCGCATAAAAATGAATAAAAAAATAAAGAGCAATGAAACAGAACAAACAAAACAAAGTGGAGAGTGACCTTTGCGTCTTTGAATTTTTTATTGAATCGGCCACGACTCCCAAGAGCTTCCAACGGAACAATGGCGATACCAATTTATTTATAATTAAACTTCAGTAAAGCAAAAGAATAGTTTGTAAACAATACAAAGATGGGTGCTACAAAATTAGGCTTTTCAATAATGTTGATGAACAAATTTAGATTGCTTAATTTGAATACATACGAGTTTAAGATAAATACAATTTGATTATTTTTTTGGTTTTTCAATAAAATCATTTTTATTTTTATTATTTTTTAATGTTAAGCAACTCATATCCCCCACATGAGCTCAATAGGGCTCGAACCCCAGACCTCTTACAATTTGGGGAGGAATGAAAATACCATAAGAACTTTTTTCATCTAAATATATATGTTATTGAAAAATAAAAAATACACCTCAAACCTAACCCAACCTCACTTCATGTAAATTATAATTACTTGAAGAGTTTAACAACTTTGTGTAAGAACATTTATATTATTATTTATGTTTGGCATGTTCTAAACAATAACCATGCTTATGCACCATGCGTAGGTAAGGCTGCGAAGTTATGTTGTGAAATTTTGATTTTGACCCTAACTTAAGATCTTTTGATGCGGCTGTAACTGAAACACTTTGATACATGTGATATATATATTGAAGACCAGATCAAAGGATTTTTCTCAATTTGATGTGAAAGTACGAAAAAGGATAAACTTAGGATCTCCCTCAGCTACCTCTATAAATAGAAGAAGTTTCTACAGATTTGAGAGATATTTTGCTGAGATCTCTACAATTCCTCTACAGTTTATATTCTTCTGCAGAGATAGAGATAGAGAGATAAAATCATTGAGTGATTCTATATCTTTTAGTTCTCTCTTGTTTAGGGTTTTTCAAATTGTACTTCTACACAGAAGATCATTATGTACAATTGGATGACCTAGATTCTAAAAAATCTACACACCACCTATTGAAACATGATTCCATTGATCCATTCAAAAACAGAGCCATCTGAGTGCGGAGATCAGAGCAAGAGGCTTTGTGATTATTTGATCCGTTGAGAAGTAGATCCGTCAAAGTACGAAGCGGAGCAAGAGCTTTGTAGAGTACGCGTGATTCAAGTCTGTCAGACGTCGACTGGAGAAAGGCAAATCAGGAGTGATTTGTAAGTCTAAAACTTCATAGAGTCTGTGTACTTCTTAATTCATAGTGCATTGATACCCGAGTGTTTCCGTGACTTTTACTTTGAACGTTTCCAAGGTATTCACGTAAAAACATCGTGTGTCGTCTCTTTATTTATGTTCTGCAATTAGATTATTATTTTCATGATTTATATTGTTAGAGAATTGGATTAAAATTGGCTTTTCCGCAATTAAATGTTCATTTGTCAATAAATCCATAAAAAGCCTATTCACCCCCTAGGCTATTTTCCTTAATCATCTAGGTAATTTCAATTGGTATCAGAGCGTGGTTGCCCCATTTTATGTTAATTACCTAGGGTTAGATTCTAAACATATTTGATGGATTTACCTCGTGAAGGAGGGTCCGTATCTAGGTCCCCTTTATTTAATTGCTCAAACTACACCTATTGGAAAACAAAGATGATAGCGTTTTTGAAATCTCTAGATGAAAGAGCTTGGCTTGCCATAGAGGTGGGATACTCAACTCCCATTGTGAAAGACGCTACTACTAATGAATCTAGAGTAAAACCGTTAAGTGAGTGGACTTCTGCTGAGTCAAACAGTGCTAGTTGGAATTTAAAAGGTTTGAATTCTTTATACAACGTTTTGACCGCGAGTGAGTTTAAGAGAATTGCCACATGCGAAATTGCCAAAGAAGCTTGGGATATTCTCCAAGTAACTCATGAAAGGACTTCAAAAGTTGAACAGTCGAAACTCCAAATTCTAAATTCATAATTTGAACAGCTTAGGATGGAGGAAGATGAAGTTTTTGGTGACTTTGAGGCTAGATTAACTGACACAGGAACTAGTTGTCACAATCTAGGAGAGCCCATTCCTGAGACTACCATAATAAATAAAATTCTTAGGTCTCTACCTGAACGTTGTCGGTCTAAGGTTACTGTCATATCTAAGATCATGAGTTTCAAAGAGATTAAACTTGAAGAATTGGCAGGGTATCTAAAATCTTATGAGATTGAGATGTGTGCTCAATCCTTTAAGAAGTCTAGTGGCACAAAAGAGAAAAATATAGCTTTTAAAACTACTAAGGAGGATCCTACTGAGTTTGATGAGGAGAGTGAGAGTAGACTAAGACATATTGACATGATCATGAAGCAGTTTCATAAGTTTTGAAAATCTTCTTATGGTCAAGAATTGATTAAAGGACTAAAATTTGGAGAGAAATCATATGATTTTAAAAATAGAAAAGTCCAAAATTGGAATGACAAGGTTGACCCTAAAAAGAAGAAACCTCAATGTTTTGAGTGTCAAGGGTTTGGTCACATAACTGTGGGGTGTGCTAATAAGATGAAAATGACAAAAGGTCTAGCTGTCACTTGGGATAATTGACTGGATGATGGAACAACTAGTAACTCCACTGAGTCTAACGTGGCTGATAGGTATAAGGATTTAACTGCATTGGTAACACAAAATAAGGAGATTGAAGAAGTTGCTACAAGATGGGCAATGACTGGAGATGAATATTCTAAGGATAATGAAGATCGTGGGGACTCATATGAAGATGCGTACAATAAACTTTATGAAATGTTCACACATCTTATCAAATTCTTTTCAAAATATATAGTTCAATTTAATAGTGTTGACAAGGAAATACGATCCTTAAGAGAATAGTGTATTAAGTTTGAAAAAGAAAGGAATCTGGTGTTGAAAAGTATAGATGATCTCAATAAGGAATTAAACACTCTAAAATTTGAATTGAGAAGGAAATGTACAAGGATTGGGGGTTTGGAAAATGAATTGAAGGATGCTACCTCAACTATCCATAAATGGTCTAGTGGAACACTTAAGCTTGATCATACGTTGAGTATGGGAAAATCTGCAGGAAATACAAAGGAGTTGGTATTCAATGGAATAACGAGGAATTAAAACGTTATTCACAAAACTACTTTTGTTAGGGCCTCCCAAGTAGTATCTAGTTCTTCTCAAGGTAAGTCTAATAGGAATCTTAATGTTCAATCTCATGTCAGAAAACCGATTGAGAGTACTCATGTTACCTCTAGATTCCATAAGGGTTCGAACAGTATGTCATCACTGTGGAGTGAAAGGTCACATTCGACCCGTGTGTTCAAAGTTAAGAGGAGAAACTTTAAAATCAGAATGGAAACATATAACTCAAAAAGGACCCAATGTTGAAAATCAAATTCGGGTGTTGAGTGAAGAAGTGAAGAGGTTGTCTAGGCTGGCAAATAGAGCACCGAAAATTAAACAAGTGTGGATTAAGAAAGATTAACTACATTGTTTGATTGCTCGTACTGCATGTAGATCATGTGACTCTATTTTTGAGAAAGGTCTGGAGTATATATCCACAAATTCTCAGTCAACATACATCTCTAGAAAACCATTAGCTTTTCAAAAGCATGTGCATCTTAGAAAATCTAGTGGCATGCTATCATTAGAATATATGCCTTCATATGTATCATTCTAGGAATATCTTGCATTATCTTTTATCCTATAATTGATACATTATCATGCATTTTTTTTTCATGTTTAGTTTTTTGTTCTTATTATGCATGCCTCATGTTTTGCTACTATTAGGATTATTCATGCATACATCATTATGACAGAAATGATAAAAATTAAAAATTAAAAATTCTTAGCATGTTTAGTTTAGCTAAGGGTACACAGGGTTGTCATATTTTACTCTATTATCATATTTACTTATCTTATTATGCTTATGGGAATTGGAGTTGTTAGTCTGACTTGAGGATATGAGTTATTCACTTGACATGTTTAAGTATTATTTTTAGAACTCATTAACTTTGGGTGTTTGTTTTACTTCGGAGATAAGTGTAATACTTGTTGAAACTTCTAGTCTTTTTCATCTAATTTGAAGTGATATGTAGGGTCATGAGCTATGTTAAATTGATCTATGCTTTGGAATACTTTTTTCATGCTTATGAATATTGTGTTAATGTTGAAAGAGGAAATAATGAGATAATTAATATATAGAAATGCAAAAAGTAGTTCTTCGATCTGAATAACATGGTCTTTTATCACAAAGTAGCACAGTGTTCGCGTAGAAAGGGGAGAAGACTAATGAGCATAAATTCCAAGAAAGAAGCATGGGCCCAGTTGGTCAGGACTAAAAATTCTCGTTGGAAAGTTCGGAGCTTAGAAAGATAAAAAGGGATAAGGTGAAAAGGTGAAAAATATAAAATTGTTTAACAAAAAGAGAGTAGTATATTGTATTCTTTTTAACAAGCAATTAGGTTCGAGTAAAAGATTTGACTTCTAGTTTAGGTTTTAGACTGAAGTATCATCATGTTTAGTGAGGTGATTATTAGAATTAGTACGTATTGCTTTCATCTTAGTTGTTTACTTGCACCTGAATATTTTTCATATATTCAAATGATATGTGAAGCTTGCCTTGTGATTTCTTATAACTACAAGGTACGTGTGTTGATTTTCTTCACTATCATGTGTATAATAGCTAAGTTAAATATGAGAATATGATGTGTTAATGATTATCTCATTGTCTTTATTGCCCTGCTCACATGTTTCTAAGAACAAAAATATTTTTTTTAGTTGAACATTTTGTATTCATGCATTAATATTAAGTTCATGCATTGTATATATATTTTGTTACTCGAGAATCTGGATATAATCTTATAGAGTACTTTATCTTAGTATTTAGTGTCTGACTTAGATTCTCTAGAATCTCCTCCGGTATATTTTTCCTATAGTCACATTTTAAGGCTATCCCTTTATATCTCTCATATGCTTTGGTAGTTATATCTTTGTTTGTCATTTCAGTGACAAAAAGGGAGAGAAATATTAAGTAAGGGGGAGAGATTGTTTGTTTAGTTAAGAGGGAGAAGTATTTAGTGAGAGGGAGCATATTCTCAGGGGGAGAAGGAGTAGTTTTGTCCATGATGATCATTATGCTTACATTATTGTTATGTTATTCTTATGATCATTATATCTGTTTTCCACACTTGTTATTCATAGTATATTCAGTGTTGTGGTTACAGGATTGGTAGATCATCATAAAAGCAAGGTATATATTTATGACTATGTTTATGGATATCTTTTCATAAGTATAGATGTTATGTTGTTATTTGTGAGAATATCTTTGTAAAACATGTTTTTGTCTCAGAAATGCCAAGGGAGATATTGTAAGAACATTTATATTATTGTTTATGTTTGGCATATTCTAGGCAATAATCATGTTGAGTGAATTGTGAGGTCGGGTAGGTTTAGGAAAGTTGAAGTGGTGTTGTAAAGGCATCAACAAGCTTTGTCAAATTTAAATCAAGCTTAAAGAAAGTGGAAAATAGAAGAGAAATGAAGAAAGAACAAGTTGGAGCGAAAAATGTATTTCGGAGTGTATAAACGACATTTTTCGGAGCCCAAACTTCAAGAATCATTCTAATATAGTCAAGGGGGTTCAAACGACACTATTCCCAAGAAAAGTGGTTTCCATGAATTTCGTTACGCCCAACCTACGCGCCGAGTAGCTAAAAGTGGTTAGAAAGTGTTACTTCTATGCTCAACCTACGCCAGGTGATTTTTGGCCTATGCGCCATACGTAGGAAGGCCTATGTGCCATCCGTAGCTTATGCCTACACGCCACGCGTAGCTTCCCTATGCGCCATGCGTAGGTAGGGCTGCAAAGTTATGTTGTGAAATTTTGATTTTGACCCGAACTTAAGATCTTTTGATGCGGCTGCGACTCAAATACTCTGATACACGTGATAGATACTTATTGAAGACCATATCAAAAGGTTTTGCTCAGTTTGATGTGAAATTATGAAAAAGGGGTAAACTTAGGGTTTCCCTCAGCTATCTCTATAAAAAGAAGAATTTTCTACAGATTTGAGAGATCTTTTGGTGAGATCTCTGCAATTCCTCTACAGTTCATATTCTTCTGCAGAGATAGAGATAAAGAGAGAAAATCAATGAGTGATTCTATATATTCTAGTTCTCTCTTGTTTATGGTTTCTCCAATTGTGCTTGTACATCGAAGATCTTTATACACAATTGGGTGACCTAGATTTTGAAAAATATACACACCACCTATTGCAACGTGATTGCATCAATCCATTGGAAAACGGAGCCGTCTAAGTGCAGAGATTGGAACAGGAGGTTTCGTGGTTATTTGATCCATTGAGAAGTGGAAGCCTTTAGAGTACAGAGCGAAGCGAGAGCTTCGTGGAGCGCAAGTAATTCAAGTCTATCAGACGTCGAGTGGAGAAAGACAGATTATGAGTGATTTGTAAGTCTAAGAATCATATAGTCTGTGTACTTCTTGATTTATAGTGCATCGATACCCGAGTGTATCTGTGGTTTTTACTTTAAACGTTTCCAAGGTTTTTCATGTAAAAATATCTTATGTCGTCTCTTGATTTATTTTTTGCACTTAGATTAATATTTGCATGATTTATCTTGTTAAATAATTGGATTAAAATTAAATTTTACGCAATTAAATGTTAATTTGTCAATAAATCCGTAAAAAGCCTATTCACCCCCTCTAGGCTATTTTCCTGAATCGTTTAGGTAATTTCACTTTGAAATAAAAGTCAGAAGATATGACCTCTAAAATAGAAGGAGAAACCCAACCCAACCTAACAATTCAAGGTAAGTGCCCTTGAAGAACTAGTTTCTGTAGAAATTAAAAGGAACATAACTAATGAAGAAAATTATACCGAATCCTTTAATTATAATATTATGAAAAATGTTACGTGCACCGAAAAATCTAACAGTATAGAGACACCAAAGATTTGACCGATGGTGAAATATAAATATATTTGTGTCGTTATCATCAAAACTAAAGATGAAATCATGGTGGTAGCCACTGAGCAACTAATCAGCAGCACTCTGAAGACACATAAGCCTTTCGTGATCGGACGAGTTGGGCTTCATCCAAAGATTACTAAAATTACCTAGACGATAGTGATAACAGCCTAGAGGGGGGTGAATAGGCGTTTTGTCGATTTTATGATCAATTAAAATTATTTAGCGAAATTCAAATTTTAATTAGTCACAAACCCTAATTATCAATGCAATTCACAAAAATAGATCAATCAAGCAAATATGAATATAAGTGCAGAAATTTAAATCATGGGAAGACAGAGATTTTTACCTGGAAAACCTTGGAAAGACTCCAAGTAAAAACCATAGATACGCTCGGGTATCGATGCACTATGAATTAGAGACTTTGTACAGACTCTATAAAAATAGAACTTACAACCGTTGTGATTTGTTGTTCTTCACTCGAAGTCTGAAAGTCTAGATTCACTCACGCTCCACGAAGCTTTTTCTCCGATCTCCGTACTCTGACGGCTCTACTTCTCAACATATCAAAATCACCACGAAGCCTCCTGCTTCGATCTTCGCACTCGGACGTCTCCGCTTCTTAAAACGGATCAATGCAACCTCATTGCTATAGATGGTGTGTGCATTTTTCAGCAACTATACCATTCAATCGTGCAAAGAAATCATCAATGTAGAAGCACGATTGAAGACGTCCAAAAACAAGAGAGAACTTATGTATCTCTAATCACTCAATGATATTCTCTTACCATATGTATATTTCTGTAGAAGAAGAAGTTGTTGTAGAAAACTTGTAGAGAATTCTTCAAGACGTGCCTCCTCTTGTTGGAGACTTAGGTATTTATAGACAATGATGATTCAAACCCTAAGTTTGCCCTTTCTTGTAATTTCATATCCAAACCCTATATTCTGGTGAATATAATGTCTATAGCGCGCACTTTGATGTATATAAGTCATGGCAAATCATAAAACCAACCCCCAAAAAATTTGGATATCGCGGCAAAAAATAGCCAAAAACTTGCCGCAGGGCATACGCTACAAGCGTACCTCCAAGCGTAGAAATGTATTTTCGAGCCATTTTTTGAAACTGAAAACGTAGGCATTTTTGTTAAAACCACTTTTCTTCACAATTGCGCCAAAATGACCCTCTTGAACCCACGATACTTTTTGTTTAAAGGGACGGCTTCGGAAAATATCTCTAAAACATGCCATAAATAAACAATAAACAAAAGTGTTCTTACAATCTCCCCATTGGCATTTCAGAGATAAAATCATGTTTTACAATATAGCCTCACAAATAACAACATAACATCTATACCTAGGAACACACACCAACAAACATAGATATAAACTGTCACCTTGTTTCCATGACAACCAATTATGTAACCATAACACTGAACAAACCTTTAAACACAAGTGTGGAAAACAGATATAAACCAACATAATGATCATCAGAAAATCATAATAATAATGCACAAATAATGATCATTAGAAAATTATAATAACAATGCACACATAATGATCATCATTCTCCATTGAGAATAAACTCCCCATTGCTAAATACTTATCCCTCTTAATCAAACTATCTTAACCAAACAATCTCTTCCCCTTACTTAATACTTCTCCCCCTTTTTGTTACTGAAATTTCAAGCAACAATGTGGAGAGTTGTAAGGAAGTACTCAATGAAAAACACCAAGATATAGAACACTTATCAGATTATATCCAAATTCTCAAGGTAACGGAAATCTCTACTATGCATGACCCTACTACTAATGCATGAATGCAAAATGTCATGAATAAAAATAAAATAAAATATTTTTATTTTTAGAAATCCGTGAGCAAAGCAGTAGAGACACAAAGCCAATCATTAACACATCATATTCTCAGATTTAACTCGACCATTATACACATGGTATAGAAGAAAATCAGTACACATACCTTGTAAACTTAAGAATGCACAAGTCAAGTTTTACAAATATATATATATGAAAATTCTCATGTGCAAGCACTAAAGTAAGATGAAAACAATACATATTAAAGCTGATAATCTCCCTACCAACCGTGATGATAATTAAATCCAAGATCAAAACTAGAAGGCAAAAATAAAATATACTTTCTCTTTGTCACACAATTTCCTCATTTTCATCTTTTCAACCTTTTCACCATATCCCTTTTTGTCTTTCTAAACTCCGGACTTTCTAGCGAGGATTTGTAGTCCTGACCAACAGGGCCCAAGCTTTTTCCATGTGATTTATGCTCATTAGTCTTCTCCCATTTTTACGCGAATACTCAATGTTTACTAAGGCAAGAGGTCTGATTACTCAGATTGAAGAACTACTTTTTGCATTTTTCTATTTTAAACATCTCATTTTTTTATTTTTTTTTTAACATCACCACAACATTCATACACATGCAAAGAATATTTCATGTATAGACCAATCTAGCATAGCTCATGAACCTTCATACCACTTTGGGTTAAATAAAAAAATTAACAGATTCAACAAGCATTATAATCATCACCAAAACAACTAGCACCTAAGATTAAAGTTTTGTAACATAAAATAATCATGCCAAGTGATCATCCAAAAAGCTTAGGTCAGAGTGATACCTTTACTTCTCATATGTATAATGAGACAAGTAAATGTGAAAATAGAGTAAAATATGACAACTTTTGTACTCTAGTCAAGCTCAACAGTCTTAAAAAATTTATTGTCATTTATTTCAAAATAAAATGCATGCATGAATAAAAATAATACAAATGCATGATTACCTATCAATTCTAGGGAAAAAAAATGCAACGTGTTCCTAGAATGATAGATGATAAGATATCTATTCTAAAGAAAGCATACCAATAGATTTCCTAAGACTAACATGCTTTTGAAAATTTAATAGTTTTGTAAAGATATCTGCCAACTGAGAATCTGTGGATATAATCTCTAGAGACACTATACCATCTTCAACAAGATCACGAATGAAATGATGTCGAATATCTATATGCTTTGTTCGAGAGTGTTGAACAGGATTTTTAGAAATATTTATTGCACTCGTGTTATCATAGAACACAGTCATTGTACCTTGAGAGAAACCATAATCCTGCGACATCTGACGCATCCACAAAACCTGAGTACAACAACTACCAACTGCTATATACTCAGCCTCAGCAGTGGAAAGAGAAACACAATTTTTCTTCTTGTTATGCCAAGAAACTAATCAATTTCCAATATAAAAACACACTCCACTAGTACTTTTTCTATCATCAACATTACTGGCTCATTCAACATCAGAAAAGGATGCGATATCAATATTAGTACATGATGGATACCACAGTCCATAATTCACTCTCCCTTTAACATACTTGATAATCCTTTTCACAGTAGTAATATGAGACTCCTTAGGACTTACCTGGTAACGTGCACATGTACACTAAAAGCTATGTCAGGTCGACTGGTGGTCAAATACAACAAACTCCCAATCATACTCCTATAAAGTGTTGGGTCAACATATTTTCCTTTAGTATCTATGCTAATCTTGACACTAGTACTCATAGGAGTGTGAGGATCTTTAGCCTTTTCTAAACCAAACTTCTTTACTAATTCCAAGGCATAATGAGTTTGAGAAACGAAAATTCTATCATTTAATTGTCTAACTTGAAGTCCTAGAAAGAAGTTCAATACACCAATCATGCTCATCTCAAATTAATGTTTCATTTGATCTTCAAAATAATGAGCAAGCTGATCAGAAGTGAGACCAAATATAATATCATCAACATAGATTTGAGCAACAACTGTATCACTCTCAATTTTCTGAATAAACAATGTTTTGTCCACTCCCCCTCGAGTAAAACCTGTTCCCAACAGGTAATCAGTCAACCTTTCATACCAAACTCTAGGAGCTTGCTTTAGCCCAATTAAATCCTTTTTCAACCTGTAAACATGACCTGGGCAATGAGGATCTTCAAATCCTTTTGATTGCTCCACATACCCTTCCTCATGAAGAACATCATTTAAAAATGCACTCTTCACATCCATTTGATACAACTTGAATCCAAGATGACACGCATTAGCAAACAAAATTCAAATAGATTCAAGTCTCGCTACTGGAGCAAACGTCTCATCAAAGTCTATACCCTCCAACTGAGTATAACCTTAAGCAACAAGCCTAGCCTTATTCCTAACTATTGTACCATGTTCATCCTTTTTATTCTTGAATATCCACTTGGTACCAATCACATTCATCTTCTTCGGTCTAGGCACAAGATACCACACATTATTCTTAACAAACTGCTGAAGTTCTTCTTGCTATCATTAATCCAATCACTATCTTGAAGAGCTTCTTTGACATTTTTAGGTTCCAATGAAGATGTATAGCATGCATACGAAACCTCATTCCTAGCCTTTCTCCCTGTCACCATCATCTGATCAACAGATCCTATAACTTTATCCAAAGGATGGTACAACTTTACCCTTTCAGATGGTTCTTTAGAAGGTGTAGGCTGAACATTACCAATTTGATTATGTGATTCTGCAGGACTTGAAGTATCATCATTAACCAAATTGTCCTCTTTTTCAACCTCTGAAGAATCACAATCCAATATAAAGAATGGCTCACCATCTTCCTCCTCAGCAAACATCGGAGACTCATCAGCACATGAGCCATCAACCATTACATTTGCAGAGTCCAGCATAGTTTGAGTTCTAAGGTTAAATACTCTATATGCTCGACTAGTCAATGAATAACCCAAAAATATTCCTTCATCACTCTTAGACTCAAGCTTCCCAATAGATTCACGATCTCTAAGAATATAACATTTTGCTCCAAAAACTAATTGCTTACAAACAGCCGTTTCGGGCCCACCGTGAACGGTGTCGGCGCCCGATTATGGAACCTGCCGACCAAAGTTGTCCGAAAATTATTTCGAATATATCGAAACGTCCGCCTCGACAACCTATACGATATATACGAAGCCCATTAGCAATAGGTTAATTAATTTGGTTAAATCTAAAATAACCCAAACGAAAATTCAAAACTTCAATTCGAATTTCCTGACAAACCTCTAAACGAACAATTACTAAATTTTTACACATCGTACCTGACATCTAGACGAAACTACCCTCCGAAATTCAGCCCAAACCGAGATCGGGAAGTCGACCGAAAAAATGGTCGAAGTTTCTGGCCGAAACTGGCCAAAAACGCCCCTGCTGTGCGAACCACCGTGCGCGAACCACAGCCATGCCGCTGCTTGCCCTCTGTGCAGCGGTGCCACCACCTGGACACGCCCACCCTTGCCGTCTGTCCCCGTCGATGCCTACAACCCGCAACCGACGACTCCCCCTACAAGTCGCGCCTTCTCTGCGCGACCACCATCCTCACCAGCACCGATTTCTCTCTCTCTCTCTCTCTCTCTCTCTATCTCTCTAACTGAACCATGTAGAAGAAGAGAAGATGATGGTATGTGATGAAGAAGAAGGAACGGGAAGACTGAAGAAGTTTCGGGAAGTGTATCTCTAATAATACATATATCTATATATTACAAATACCCATATATATATATTCAATTAATAATATATATATATATATATAATAAATCCCCAAATAATATAACACTTGTCCGAAAAATAATCAGAATGCCCAAATAAATAATATAACCGAAATAAATAATCTAGGGTATGAAACCCATATATATATATAATCATAATTAAATTCGCATAAATAAAATAAGTCCCGTAAAATATACCCGGGAAACTCAAATAATTCTACGTGAACCCATAAAATTCACGAGTCACCAAATAATAATACGAGCTTAAACAAATACTCTAGGTACGAGACTCTTCCACCAATTAAATCACCGAAAGCCCCATCGGACTCAGAATAACTAATACAATCCGAAAACCAAACGCATCCTTAATAATTCTTATTTAAATCGCAACTCCGAATAAATAAAATAAACGGAGTATAGAATCTGGGGTATGAAACCCAACCTCCGAAACACAGGGTATGTGTCACGGCGAACACCATGAGCACTAATACGATAAACGAACCAATCGAATCAAAACCATAAATGCCAAACAAACCAAACGTGTCGTCTAGTCGAAACACTAAATGCTACAGGTTTAAAAAAAATCTCATTAACACTTATCACGTACGTATAAACATGAAAAACGAGCATAGCAATACAAATACACATAAGCACGTAAGTCAAGAAACTAAGGCACCTAATGCCATATCAATACACAGGGCATCAACACACAGAGCACGTATATACAAACATAAATAAAATGAGCGAAAGGATTATCAATACTCCTAAGCACATCAGCTAAACAAGGCACGTACTGACCCCATAACCGGGGAAACAAAAACGTCGAACCCCTAAAGCACTAACTACTGAACTCAAATCACTGAGTCGAAGCCCTAAACATCAAGCGTCGAAACAAATCCATTTAGTCGATAACACTAGCTGTCAATCATCACAACTCAATCACGTAGTTGATAACAAGAACACACGTAAACGTTTCACCAAGTCCAAAACTACTAAACGTTACTGTCCAGTCACATAGTCATCATCGATACTCCACAAAGTCGTTAAGGTGATGATCGCCAAGTCGCGCAATTGAATCCAAGTGTAAATGCGAAAAAATTTCTCGTAAAATACACAGAGTAATCATGACGTCATGAACAAGTGACGTCATCACCAAAAATAAATCGGGAATAATTAAGAAAAAAGGGAAAATGAAACGGGGGGTTACAGAAAGCTTGCAGACCTTAAGGCCATGGATGTGCATCTTGGTGTAAAGGCTCCCTATGATGCTCCAGACCCAAGTCCAGCTGAGGAGCTATTCTTCAAGTTCCTTACTACTAACCCTTAGGGCTCAGAGGCTCCAGCCCCTCCTCCTTTTTGAAATGTAAAGGATGTTGACAGAGCCACAATACGGATCTTGTTCTTGTCTTGAGTTGCAATGTATTTCATTTGTGGCACTATCATTTCCCTTATTAGGATAAATCTCCCCTTTTATTTTGGCTCATCAGACCTGTCTCTGGACTTTTGTTACCGATTAGGCAAATTTACATATTTTTTTTTAATGAAAAATCTTATTTCTTTTGTTTAATTTATTCTGAATCTACCAAAGTTTGTATGTCTTAACTGATTATTTGTTTCATCAGTATGTGTATGCCTCTGGCATACAAGTTTTGGTTGATTTAACTATAGGAATGAAAGTTCCCTTGAGTTGGCTCAGGCACGTGCCTATGATTTTTATCACTTAGGAATAAATTCCTCTTTTAAATGGGCTAGGGATATGCCTCTTCTGTTTTATAACTTATGAATAAATTTCTCTTTTAAATCGGCCAACTTATTCCTGTCATTTTTATAACTTAGCAATAAATTCCTCTTTTAAATGGGGCATGCATATACCTCTGCCATTTTTATAACTTATGAATAAATTCCTCTTGTAACTGGTCCATGCGTATGCCTCTGCCATTTTTATAACTTAGAAATAAATTCCTCTTTTAAATGGGTCAGTCATATGCCTCTGCCATTTTTATAACTTATGAATAAATTCCTCTTTTAAATGGGTCAGTCATATGCCTCTGCCATTTTTATAACTTATGAATAAATTCCTCTTTTAAATGGTCCAGGCGTATGCCTCTACCATTTTTAAGACCTAGGAATAAATTCCTCTATTAAATGGGTCAGGCATATGCCTTTGCCATTTTTATAACTTAGGAATAAATTCCTATTTTAAATGGGACAGGCATATGCCTCTGCTATTAGGAATAAATTCCTCTTTTAAATGGGCTAGTGATGGGCGTTAGGTGTGTGAAAAATATGTGGTTAAAAACGACACATTAACGACACTTTAGGTTTTACCCTTCTGCAAGCGCACAAATCAATTGTATATAGTTTTGCTTGAGTAGGGGAATATCGATCCCACATAGACGAGGATTGTTCACTTAAAAAGTCTAAAAACACTAAATTATAGTTTTCCGAAAATAGTTTGATTTTGTGAATTATCTAATATTAATGAAAATAAAACAAAAAACAATGATAAATAATGGTTGTGATTCAGAGGGATAAAAAACCAGGGTTTCCTCATTCCACCACTAACCGTATAATATAGTCCAAATTCTATTTCAATTGTATGAGGGCAATCCATTGACTGTTAATTAGGTCGCACCGCGCCAACAGTTTGACCCCAAAAAGGATTACTCTCAATCGGATCATGACAACCCATCTCAAGACTAAACTAATTAGTGTATGCCAACTACTAACAAAAAAAGTAAATTAAAGCGGTAAATTAAAGTAGTAAATTAAAGCATGAAAATAAACTAAGGCATGTCTATATCAGTTTGTCAGGGCATGGCTTGTGTCAACCTAAGGTTTCGAGTTTTATGACCACTATTGTGTAGAAAATTATAGATTAAGCATCCAACTTCCAGCCCATAGTGAATAATTGTGATTGTGTAAGATAAATATATTCGAAAAGTCTAAGACAAGAATCAATTCAAATATATAAACTTGTATCACGAATAAAAACCGTCTCTCATCTAACACAATTATCACAGTATAGTCACAGTTTCCCCTCTCTACAATTGAATATAAAATCAGAACTACATTACTTGGCTAGGGTTTTGTGACAAAACCCTAGATACTAAATTAGTTGATCATGGCTGAGAGAATCTGCATTGTCGGTGTAGAAACGCTCTTCATGGCCTTCTTCTCCGGATTTCTAAGTCTTCTATGGTGGTTCTCTTCAATGGAAGAACTCTATGAATGAACGTGTATGAACTGGCCTCCAAAAACTATATTAAAACTAGAACTAAAAACAAAACTTCTAAACCAAACCTAACCCTCTAGTATTTATAGAATAGTGAGGGAAACCCTAATGGTTTCCCTTTTCAGTAATTTCATAACACATGAATAATCTCCTAAAATCAAATGTAAATATGTGTATAAGCCTGTATGTATAGATCTGGAATCACCGATCACTTGAAATATCGAAGTAGGGACAAAACTAGAAAATTCTGAAACAACTCCGAAACAACTTCAGTATGTCGAGGGATCACGTGACCACAAGGTGGGACCTATGCTCCGGACCTACGATTGGGCGTAGGTCTAGGGCGTAGGTTCGAAAACCACAACTTAGCTTAGGAGCATAGGTTGTATCCAATTTGCCCTTTTACTCTCTGACGACGTAGGGTATAATGCATTTTTGCTGTAAAAACTCGTCTTTTCATATTTGAGCTAGACTGGTCGCCTTTGATTCCTGATGCTTTTCGGTGAAGTAATAATGTCTGAAAATGATATTTTTTCCCTTTGATGCAATAACGATGTTGGGAAATGATCATTTTGCCCTCCGGTAGCTCTTATTCGCTCTAGCGCACCTCTTGATTCCTTTCTCGAGATAGAAACGATCACGAACTCAGTTAATTCACCGAGATTAACTCTGTTTCTTCATTAAGCTCTTGAAACATGCTTACACGCACAAACGAGATAAAAATACCAAGTAACAAAATGTAAAAACATAACAAACGCAAGATAGGGGTGAAAAAAGACCAATATTCAGCACCTATCACACCCCAAACTTATATATTGTTAGTCCCTTAGCAATAACCTAGTGTGATTCCTATTGTTTCGGTTGGGTTCGGAAACGTTGGAACCAAATGAGATTTGACGGGGTCCTAACTTTTTCTTAAAAACCGGTTGAATCCTTTGGGGTTCAACATTTTTCTTTAAAAACTCGAGGACCATGGCATATGTTTGGAACTAAACGACTCCAATACCCCTTCTAGTGCCTAGATAGGCAGTGTGAGTTAGAGATAGTTCGGTTGATTACCGAATCCGGTGTGGTGTTAGTACCTTCCCTTTTATGTTTCTTCGAGTGAACGAGGTGGTTCACTGGTTATTGTAAGTAGAAGAATGGTTATGATGATTTACCTTCGGTAGTTCTAGTGAGTGATCCATTTACCTCCTAGGGACCTTGAGCAGCGTGTCAGGTGCACGGTATGGTAGACCTTTAGTTTTGTTGTATCTCTATATGAGAGTGGAGTTCGGATTGGTTGTCTATAGGCCTAGGTGACATGCTTAGTTATTTACAGGACGTTATGTATATATATACATGTACACTTGTGTTGCTTATATTTGAGTTGGTCTGTAGTTCTTACGATATCCGTAGTAGATTCGAGGTTGTTGATGAGATTATTTTGGGATCTCTGTTTGGCGTGGGTGCCACATGAGACAACTGACCGACCTAGGATAGATGCATGCACACGGGATGGTTAGCGTTTTCTAAACGGCTATGAGTGTGATGTTTTGATATTATGGTGAGCCCCCGAGGTTGTGCTCGCCCCCACACAGGGCCGGCCCTGGGCCTAGGCGGGCCAGGCGGCCGCCTAGGGCCTCAAAAAAAATAATTTTTACTTGCAAGAGTGTAGGCCCAAAATTGAAAAGAAAAAATAATTATGTTTTTATGGGCTTGAGCCAATACCAATTCATGCCTAACTCAGCAATTCAGCCCACTATATAAATTAAAACAAATCAATCACAGATAATAAACTTAACCTAAAGACTAAAACCAGGGCACAACCCAATACATCAATTCCATCAGTTAGACACAACAGCTTGGAGGAGGAGGAGGCCTCTGTTCGGTTCTCACTCTTCTTCACTACCTTCCTCTTCTATCTCTCTCATCAACACCACCCGTTTCTCAAACGTCGTCGCACAAGTACTCTTCTCTTCATTTTGATTGTCAAATTTTATTCTTTATTTCTTATTTTTTTTTGTGGGATTGAAGTGAATTCTGATATGTGGGTATGTCTCGTTTTGCTTTGATTTGCATTTTCATAGAGCTGTTTTGGGTCAAATTTTATTTTCTATTTCTAACTATATGTGTGATTGAAGTGAATTCTGATATTTGGGTATGTTTTGTTTTGCATTTTTGTAGATGGGTTTTGGGTGAAATTCTATTTTTTGTGGGATTGAATATATCTCAATTTATTTTCCCTTCTCTTTCGAATTGGTAGCCATCAAATTGTTACTTTTGCTATCTTTTGTGTGGAGCATCATTCTGTGCATTTCGAAGCAAGTAGATTATAGCGAGCTCCAAATTTTTTTTGATAAGCATTCCCTGCAATTTTGTCAATTATGTTTGATTTTAATTTAGTATGTTTTGTAAATGCACACATTACTAACCATTTTTTATTTTTTATCTGAATCAGATTATCACATGCAAAATAAAGTATCATGCTGAGCAGTAGTTTTAGGCTTTGAGGTTAGTTGAAATATGTTTAATGATGCATTCAACTTCATTTAATTTTCATCAGTAACCCTTTGTTATATTTTAGTTTTACAAATATTTTTTCATTGAATTGTAGGCAATATTTTTTTTCTTCAACTGCAATTGCGTAATACTATTTTGGAGTCCAATGCTAGAGCAAGATTTTATAACCACCAAAGTTGATTTGGTCAAGAGTAAACACATCTCATCTTCATTAATGTTAATGTCATCATATTTGCTTAATTTTGATTTTTCTAATTGGAAATTTTGGAATTTTTGTTCGGTATGTGAGTTTGGTGATAATTTTGATACAAGTTTTTGGCCTTCAAAAAAATTAAGTGAAGCCCCCCCAAAAAAATTTAGTTAAGGATTTGCATTGGGGGAAGTGAGGGGCCCCAAAAAAGTTTTGGCATTCAATCTCGCCTAGGGCCCCAATTTTTTTTTGCACTCTCAGGGCCGGCCCTGCCCCCACACAGGTTGCAGGTTTGAGGTGGACGCAACACGGCTTATGCTCGGCAACGACGATACGGGGGATTTGGGATGGTAGATTCATTCCTCCTTCCGTAATCATATTTATTATTCTTTTATTCTCTTGGGAGCCAGGTTGTTGGCAGATCCCCTTGTGTTGTATCTTCATTCTGTGTATTTATTATTTTCGGGGTGCCTTTGTATTATTTCGGCACTACCACTGATTTTTATGTATTCTTATTTGAGCTTGGTGGCTCAGTCGGTATTTGTTGTTTTTGGGTGCCTTTATACCTTTTTGGCATCGCCAAGTGATTTTCTTTCTATTTTCATTTGAGCATTTGGGGCTCTATTGATTTTAGATGGGTTTGGAGAGGTATTGGTGTTCTTTTCCATTACCTCGGCCCTACTAGATTTCTGGAATGTTGGGCTACGTGCCACTATTTCTATTTTTGTTATTATGGGCATGTTCCTGTGTTGTGTTGTTTTTGGGTTGTCCGGATGTTCCATTTACAAACGGAATTTTGCCGGATTTTCGTTAGATTTCTTTACTGAGTTTGTTTTACTCAGGTGACATGGAATATTTCATTTTCATTCATATTCCATGTATTTCGATGTCATTGTTAATCTTGGTTGTTGTTTTCGATGACGTCATACTTCGGGATTCGTTGATTCTCCATATTGGAGTCTCAGGAATAACGGAGCGTGACATTAGAACTCAACATTCCCTCTTATCAAAAATTAAAAATGACTTTTTTTCTTATGTGAAAAGACAATAGAATCCTTATATACGATAAAATGACTAAAATAAGATAAAATATATATTATAATTAGAGTATATTTTCTTATTATTATTATTATTATTTTAACTTTTAGAGATACTCGTAATAAATCTCACTCCACTCAAGTAAAAAATTTATCCAAACCTAGAGCCTAGAGGGAGGTCAGTGTGATTTACCCTTTTTTCTAGTTTCATCGGTGAATTTCCTTGATTCCGATTCCTCCAAGACTCAAAGTTTTCATGAAAATTGTAATCCATTTTGCGCCAAATTTATCTATCAAACGTTAAGACAAGTCTGAGAATATTGTGGATGCGACATTCGGTTGCGGATTGGCCATTGCTTCCTCCTATGTGAGTAAAGTTTCATGAAACACAATTTCATTATTCATAGGATGTTTTTGTTATGTATAAAGAAAAAATTATATATTTATACGATCAGGAAGGATTTAGTTAAGGTTCAGTGAGGCTGAAATATATATATATTTTAATATTTATTACCTTAATATTTTGAATATTTCGTATTTAACTCTTACTGAAATATATATATTTTTTTACAACTAAGCCCCACTAAAAATTTGTTTTAAATTCCCAAAAAATAAATATATATCATTTATATCTCAAAAACCAAAAAAAAAAAAAAATTAGCCACATTGACACGTATCCCTATATTCTATTGGTAGTTTTTGGAACAATTATTCTAGTCGATTCGGTTTTTGTGATGAATTTCACTGTGAAATTTCGGGCCAATTTTCATTTATACAATAATGAAACTTATCAGGAAAATGTTTGTGCTGAATATATTTTCGTTTGAAACAAATGGGTATCTTCTGATTATGGGTAAGGTTGTGTCAGTTAATTGAATTTGATCAGGATTGGTCTCTGGTGTTCGATTTTGATGCTTTTAGGTAAGATTGAATTTTGTGGTTGTCAATCGCTTTCTGAATTTTATTGGTGGTTGATTTTGGGTGTATGTTTTGAATCTGTACTATTAGACATGGATGGTTGAAGGTTGGTCCTTTCTGTATATTACTTGAGGATTTGTTGGCATAGAACTCTAAATATTTCAATTGGGTATTTTCTTTGCATCTAAAGAAGTACTCTGGTACAAAAGTACCATGTTTTATAGCTACTTCCATGCATAAATTGCTTTTATTAGTTTTGTTGATCGGTTCAAATTTTATCCGGACAATGGGGTTATCACAATATAAGTTAGAAACTTAATCTAGTTACACACCCATGTAAAGTTGGGGGATTGTTATTTGAATGGAAGATATGAATATACCTTATTGCTATCATTTGTTTATTTTCTCTCTTGACGAATTATATCCTTTCTTCTCTTTCCCCTTTTGGTAATCCAAACGGAGCCTTGCAGTTGGGGGCGTTGTTGCTGTTACATAGATATCTCTAATGATTGAAAATATACAATACACTTACTTAACTATAGAGTTCTAATCAACTGAGAACCTGTAGCCTTTTTGTTCTTTTTTATTTTTCATATAATTTTTTGGAATTTACTGCTAGATTAACCATGGAATATTCACCATCTTCCAAATTTCCTCTCTCTCTCTCTATATATTTTTCTCATGTGGTTAGAGTTAAGTGCGTTCTGTATCAGGTTCATCGATGACGTGGGGTCATGGTGGATGATGGTTCGCCCCCCCCCCCCTCCCCCCCCGTTTTACTTCCATATTTTGTATTGATGTACGAATGGGATATGATTGGTTTTATGGGTTGGGTTCTTGAAGTATTGTTCATTACAGGGCAGCATGATGACCTAGACTGGGCAAGTTAACAAAATTTGATTTGACAACTGTAGGAGGTGAGTTGGCTTTCTTTGTCATGACTGTTGTTTCACTGTCCAATTTTTCCCTATTTGTTCATCTTTTTTTGAAAGGTCCTATTTGTTCAACTATTCTTTCAGAAAATTGGTTCATATTGTATCGGAAAAAAAAAATTTCATTTTCTAGAGGTAGATCTGCTTGCTAGATCTTACTTTTGATGCTATATGAGAGCAGGACCATATCAGTAAAGTAAATTTTTTAATTAATTTTTTAGTTTAATTAAGTTTAGATCTATCTTATTTCGGATTGAATTTTCTATAATCATTTCTTATCACTTTATTTCATGTTAGTTTTGGTCGCCTCTTTTTCTCTGACCCTTTATGCTTATAAATATTCATCTCCACAAGGGTGTACCGTGTATGATTCAATATACCCATGTCACTTGTTTGTCTGTTACTAGGCATCCTTCCTATTCTCTCCCTACGTGCACTGCACTATTGTTAACGGAATAAAAATCACAATATGTTACGTTACAATTAACAATTGAAATAGCAATGATATTATTGTAGATTATATATACACCCCCACAATTTTTGTGTTTGATGCTGTTAATGGCATTCCCATTTCCATCTTTGCCCTATAGCAAGAACAGTCTGGTGACCAGGTCCCCTTACTGTTGATTTTCCTGTGTTGTGGTACATGGTTTCGAAGATGGTAATGGCTAAATATGGAAGGATGGATATAATAGGGAATGTCATAGCATGACCTCTTCTCTCTGTTGGCATTTGTGGGAAGCTTACAATAATTTGATTTTTAGAGGGAGGGTATTGGACCCTCTAAGGAGTTTACATTCTCTAATTTCTTCGCTAATGGGAGTCACCCCTAGTTTTTTTCTGAGACTCCCAGTAATGCTCATATCTTTCCTAGTCACTCCTTCCATTCCCCTCCCCTTAATGATAAAAATGATGTGATTGAGCAACACGACTAATGATAATTATTTACCAAAAGATAAATAATAAACTAGTCATTATACTAAAGCATTATGTATAGAGACCTCGAAGAAATACATGTAATGCATAGCTAGAAAACCTAGAATATAAACAGCTTAACCAATTCAGGACCTCTAGCTACTAAAGATGATCTATCCTATACATCAACTGATAATCTGACGTACAACATGGTTATATCCATTTAATGAAAAATATATAACATATATGTATGCCTGCATTGGAGACGAGCAGTCCACCTTCTTTCTAAGCAAAGTTCCTTTGAGAAATAGTAAGATATGGCGGAGCTGCTTACACTTCCCTTTCTCTAAACAATGCTATATGCTGCAATAAATCATGTTTTATCAGCATATAAATAGGCTATGCGTTCTTGGATGGATAGAAATTAGATAATTAGTACTACTTGCACATACTAAGCTAAATTCAAAATTTAAACCTCTGTTTTGTAGTAAATTGTACAAAGTAATTTATTAAAGGACTACTTGGAAAGGAAAGCGCTGTTAATACAAAAATTAACTCCTAGATATGCCTTTAGTATTCTTGATGTTTACAACTAGAAGGTAAAACTGATACCTTCATGTTTGTTGCCTTTCACGGCTTGTAAGAAACTCATGTATGATCTTCTTTAGTGTTGCCAGGGCTTTGTCTATGCTTATCCTCTCCTGTGGTGATTATGCACAACAAATGAGGGCCAATTGCATTATGGATGATACACACTGCACCTTACCACCGAGTGGTACTTCCTTTGGCCTAACTAAGTTCGCGTCAACCATCCGAATTAACTCATCAGGTAATGACTCACCATATCTTCAACAAACATATCATCAGTGGGTTTGGTTCTTGTAAATACTTCCATTAACATAACACCATAACTGTAAACATCAGACCTTGTTGATAGTAGCCCTTCCACTCCTTACTTTACATCCAACATCAGAATTATTCAAAAGAATCAACATGTGGAAGGAAAGTGAAACTCCCATTAGAAATTTTGTTACAAAGAAAACCGAAAAAAAAGATTTGAATGAAAGCTAATGACAAGAGCTTCACCTGGTGCGATATATCCCAATGTAGCTAAGGTCTCTGTGTGTGCAATACTCTCTCCCTCGTCCAAGACCTTTGCAATGCCAAAATCACTTAAATGTGCAACAATATCTTCATCTAACAGGACATTGTTAGGCTTCAAATCACAATGGACCAATGGTGTTGAGTAACCATGGTGGAGAAAGTCCAGCGCACATGCCACATCTATCATTATGTCCAATCTTTGCAAGATGTCTAAGAAATAGTTATGAGAATACAACCACTTTTCAAGACTCCCATTAGGCATGTATTGGAGTACTAAGACTTTCAAATCTACGTTGGAACAACTGGTGATGACTTTTGTGAGATTTCTGTGACGAATGTTGCGCAACATTTCACATTCCGTATCAAAACTCTTGAATGCACCTTCTAGTTGCAATTTGAATACCTTGACCACCATAATGGTGCCATCCGTAAATATTCCTTTATAAACTGAACCAAAACCCCCCATTCCAAGCAAGTTGTTATCACTAAAACCATCAGAGCACGCAAAAGTTGATGATATGAAACTCTTCCGTGTGGTGATATGGATATCAACCATGTTTCCGTTGGAGTCACATTTCTCTTTCGATATCTTATTAATACCACTGCGCAGGACAAAGCAATCAAGGCAATTGACAACACAATGTAAACAACTAGAAGCACTCTTTTTGTTCTGGATCCACGAGGAGAACTTGAACGGCATGGTGGGACTTGGAACTGTGAGGCACCACATGGTGCTTCATTCGACATAAAGGATAGACTTGTGAAGTTTGCAAATGGTCCTTCTGTAGGAATTTCTCCACTTGACATATTGAAAGATGCATTGAAATGCTGAAGATACAAAAGCGACACCATTAATTTCGGGATTACACCTGAGAGATTGTTGTAAGAAAGGTCTAAGGATTCCAAGCTTAGCAAATTTCCAAATGACTCAGGAATATGTCCTTGTAATCTATTATGTGCCAAAGTAAGATCAATTAAGCTTTGCAGACAGGGATATCACTTGAAAACCTATTCAGTGACAAATCTATTTGAATTGCGGCCTGTAGACTTCCAATCTCTGAGGGTACATAGCCACTTAAAGAATTTGAGGACAAGTTCAGATACAAAATGTCTTTAAGGCTGAACAGATTCTGGCATCGTGGAGGTTAATTTGTTGAAACCCAAAAAGAGTTGTCTTAGAGAGGCAACATTCCCTAAGCAAGTTGGAATTTGACCAAAGAGTTCATTTTCATTCAGAGCTAATAAACCCAAGCTCTGTAAGTGGCAAAGATCATTTGGAATGGCCCCTTGTATCCTATTACTTCCAAGATCTAACACTTGAAGTCTTCGCAACTCCTTCATTGTTGTTGGAATAGATCCGGTGAGGCCATTACCATTTAGACGCATGAAAGCCAAGTTGCTCAAGTTGCCAATATGGTTGGGAATGTTTCCCTTAATTTCACAATCTCTTGCCCACATACTTGAAGCGAAGTTGAAAGTTTCCCAATTGAAACAGGAAGGATGCCACTTAGTGGATTGTTATCTATCCCAAAAAATCTTAAATGTTTACAATTTGTCAAGGAAGTTATAAAGCTTAGTGTGGAATTTGAAGATTCGCTTTTCAAATTATTTTGTCCTAGGTTTAGAATCTTGAGGAGTTCTAAATTGCCAAGTGAGTGGAGCAATGAATGGCTGAATTTATTGTATGGAAGGCTTAAAATAATGAGTCTGGAAAGGTTTGAGATAGAGTGAGGGATAATTCCGTGGACGTTATTTACACCAAGGTATAATCTTTCAAGATTGGGTAATCTAATTTTTGAAGGAAGCATGCCTGAAAGATGATTGTTGCCCGTCAAGCCAAGTGTTTGTAGTTTCGATATGTTGAAAACTGTTGTCGGAATAGGACCTTCTAAGTTATTCATAGATAAGTATAACATCTCCAAATCACCAAGGTTACCCATCTCTAGTGGTATTAGACCTGGAAAAATGTAGAAAAAAGATAATTGTAGTCAACTTTATACTACAATAATTATCTCGTTTACATTTAAACATCTTAGCAAGGAATTCTTCAACAAAGAAATAATAAGTTACTTCAAAGAAGGTTTAATGTGTACCTTTCATAGCAAATTCTTCAACAAAGAAATAATAAGTTACTTCAAAGAAGGTTTAATGTGTACATTTCATAGCAATTCAGTGAGCTATTGAAACAAGATTTCAGAAAATTTTGTGGGCTCAAGATTCGTGTTTTTAAAATAGCTTTTATTTTTGGAAAGTATGTGACAATAAAATGTGTTGAGATTTGATCATTACATTATTTTCACTTAATCTTCCATCTTTGTCTCTTCTCATTTTTTTATGGAAAAATAATAATTATTTTTTAGTCAAAGATGACAAAATCTGAAGACTAATCAATAATTGATTGACAAAGTAAAGAATTAGGAGGGGTACCTGATAAATTATTCCCATCCATATATAATTCAACCAGTGAAATGCAGTTTCGAACTTCTCTTGGTATTGCATCAATTAGACCGGACTCGGCAATTGCTAGTATCTCCAAATTAAAGAGATTTCCCAGTTGTTGCGGAACTGTACCTACAGGGTAACAGGAAATTGCACAAACTTCTGTTCTCAGAGATATATAATTACTAAATTAAAGAATTTGATAATTATTATACTCGAACAAAGCAGCTTTCCAACATTGCATATAAGATGAGGCCAGGCCACGCTACTGGGATTAGAATTAGAGCTGAGGAACTACTTTATGCAACTCAGAGACAAGCATGTGATATTCGGACATGACTAATTTCTATATTCTATTTAGGGGAGAAGACACCCTAAGAAAAGAGCCGGAATAACTTTAGTTTGTGTGAAAGTGTGATTGCCTATTTTTATTTTGTCCATAATGGTAATTAGTAACTTTATATTGATCAATTATGCACTTTGTTCATTCCATTTTACTTTTCACCTTGCCTCATATATATATATTTTTTCCATTTATCCATATTAAACAAATTAATATGAATATTGAAAGAGTAAAGGTCATGAAGGTGAAATGCGTGGAAGAAGACCACATTGAGAGAGGCAACATCTGAATGGGCACAAATTGTTGATGTTTGGCTTTTCCATGTAAAATGACCAACTCTATGACAAGATTTGAGGCTAAATCTTCATTAGACGGTAATAACTCAAACTTTTAGGGTTTAAGGTTTTGGCAGCCAATTTTCATTGAAAACCAAATATTTATTTGCAAAATCAATGTCAGTATTTGGATCCCTAGATTCTTTTGAACATGGTTTCTATGAAAAACACCATATCATTTCTATTTAGAATGTATCGTTTTTGTTTCTCTTTGCATAAATGTAAATACACAATTAACAGAAATTCTTGGTGTAGTACCTTTCAAGTTGTTTCTGCCAAGATATAGCTCTTTCAGGATGGTTATGTTCCCAATCTCTCTGGGTATCGTGCCACTGAAATTGTTACATGACAATGACAAGATTTGAAGTTCCGAGCATTCATATAAAGTGGAAGGAATTTGGTCATTGAATTGGTTCCAGGAGAGAGAGAGAGAGCATAGAGTTTTCGGAGATGATAGTACATATTTGCAAGAAGGTTGCCTGAAAAGCTATTCCTGCTGAAATCAATTCCTTCCAGTGAGGCAATGTTGAAAATGGAGGCCGCTATGGAGCCTGAAAGCTGGTTTGCTCCCATTAACAAGAACTTCAAATTAGGAAGCATTCCAATTTCTTGTGGAATGCTTCCTGTGAAGTTATTGACATGGAAAATGATGAATTGAAGCCGCCGCAAATAACCTATCTCTTTAGGGATGTCGCCATAGAAACCATTGTTTCTAATGTTCAGTGAAGTTAGAAAGGAGAGGTTTCCTATTTGTGGAGGGAGGGCGCCTCCTATGCCCATGTAAGAAATGATGGTGACGAGTGCTGCAACGGACACCAATCCAGTTGCAAAGGGAGGTTGTGGTGGTCCAATTTTTGGCGAAAATGTCGTCATCAATGGTGATATGGAATTTCAACGCAAGAAGAGCAAATTGATGAGTGGTGATGCTTGTTGCAGTCCTACTAATACTTACAGCCAAGCAAGACATAAGAGAGTAGAATTGCACCAACAAGAGCATACATGTCACACAAACAAGGGAGCAACTTTTCTCCATCACTAAGGTGGTATGAAAAAGAGCAAGTTTAATATGGTGAATTTAGTTTAGTTGTAGGCTTCTCCATGGCAATTCTGGTAAAGATAAATGTGGCCCTGCCTTGACTCCAAGTCCAAGTCCAAGTCCTCCCATGTTTCCCTAATAAAATCTGTAATAGTCAAAGTCTGAGGTTGATCATGACAAAAATCTTCAAACATGTTACTAAGGAAGTTGAGTCTAGTGGGGTCTACAGAAGACATTTTTTCATTTTTTTTATTTTCATCATGATGTGACTAAAAACCATAAAAGAATTATAGTGCAATGTGATCGCGAAGTTCCGAAATAACTTCAGTTACACTACTTTTATTGAACTTGGATCCTCTCCATCCTTATCTATCTCCAGACATAACTTTATAATGATCAATTTTTGCACTTTGTTTATGCCATCTAAAGTAGTTTTCTTTCTGACAGTTTGATATAAAAAATGTGTCTAAATTTATTGAGGATTTAGGGGTTGATGAAGCCATCCAAACTTAAAACAAGGTTTTTAATATTTGCTTTCTTGCTACATATATCTCAGACATATATATATAGGAAACTCGATTATATGTCTCTCATTTTTAATCCTTTTTAGCACAATCATTCTTTCCATTCCCAAGTCTTTGTTTATACATTTCCACATCTTTGTTTTTTTAATATACTCCCATATAGAAATAGGAGACCTTTTTTACTCGATTATATATCTACCATTGTTTATCGTTATTAGCGATTGCATGGGAATTTTGATTCCCAACTCTTTGTTTATGCATTTTCGAGTCTTTGTTTATACATTTTCATGTGTTTGTTCTTAAATATATTTCATCTGATTTATACAACCAAATATGTATATATTTATGTATATGTTGCCTTTGTAGGAGACTGTTTGGCTCATCTATATATCCATCGTTGTCTCAAAATTCTTTGTTTTTCCCATTCTTGACTCTTCTTGATGCCTTAAAATTCAACTCTTGCTTTTGTTAATTTTGTATTATGTGAAAATTTTGGAGTGTCCAATGATTTTTAAATTTTCTTTCCTTCAATTTGCCCGAATCACCCTTCTTTAGAAAGAAATGTCTAAGAACTTCACCTCAAATAATTGTATAAATCACCAAAAATTTGGAAAATGGTCAAATGTTTGATATTGGATTTATCATCCCCATAGTAAATTAATCACTGCCCTATCTTCTCATGAATCATGCTACAAATTTGCAACAACATATAACTATATCTTCACAGACAATTAGGAACATTTCAATTAATATAATGGTAACAGGGCTTCAAATCGCAATGAATTAACGGTACTGAATAACCATAGACAGAGGAGAAGACGGAAAGGAGAGAGAGACGAAATGTGGAATCACATGGTGGTGACATCTCACATTTTCCCCTAAGCTATATTTTTGCTTGGTTAAAATTTAGGCTAACCAAAGAAAATATATGATTTCAATTTTTTTTCTCTTTAAATCAAGCAACATTCTTATCTATATTAAAATAATGCATTCTCTAACCTACAACTACCAGAGTTATAATAAACATTACACAGAAGAAACATTATATATAAGCATTCTTGAAAATATAGAAACCTAGTACGAGTGGGCCAGTGGCAGTGGCAGTCTCTAAGATAAAACCACAATGTATTCCCCTGGGCTGAGAGTTAATTCTCTAAAATAATATAGTACAGAGCAAGGATGTCAGAAACAGGTATATAGTAGAATGGTTTTGGGATCCGTAGAATCGGAATCGTAGAATTGTAAGATTTTACCTAAATGTATTAATTTTTTTAAAAAACTATTTTATATTAAATATTTAATTTAAAAGTAAATCATATTAGAATTTTCAAAATTTTCTAATACATTGGGCATTTAAATGTTTTCTCATAAATTTAGGCCATATATTGGGATATTAGACTAAATCCTTAACTATTGGGCATTTCATATGGAAGATTTAACCGTCAAACCATTATTTTTAACGTAGCAGAATCACAGTAAAATCGTACAGAATCGTATAAAATCGTAGCAGAATCGTAGAATCGTAAGATTTTACCAGTTATAATCGGGATTCTGACAACTATGGTAAAGAGCCATTTAGAGAAAACATAAAAAAAGCACCTTTATGTTTCATATCGTTTAGGGCTTACAAGAAACCCTTATGTTGGGGGTACTTCTTGTTTGCACAAAAATTGGTAGTTGGTAGATGCGGGCGTGCCAGGCTCTGTAAGAGCCAAAGGAAACTTACAAAAAAATGTGTAACTCTTTTTTTGGAAGTTTTGGATATGGAAATCAAGTGATTGTGAAATAAGAAATTGTAAATTTTTATTTCTAGGGTTCTTTTTGCTTTGGTCAAAAGGACTTAGGTATCAAAGTTTGTAATGAAAGTAAGAATACTAAAATAAAAGGAAATTGGAGAACTTGACTGCAAAAAGGGAATTGAAGAGCTTGACTGGAAAAGGGAATTGAAGAGCTTGACTGGAAAAGGGAATTGGAGAGCTTGCGTATAATTGAAATTGCAGAGAATTACATAACATAAATTAGAAGACAAGCTAAACATCACTTTCTTGCAATATGGATTACAAGATAATGGTTCAGAACAAAATAAAATAAACAATTTGATCTAACATTATGGAATGAAAGTACAAATTTGGATAAAGCAAAGATACAATTGTAAGAAATTGTAAGTATTTGTGTCCAAGGTCAGGAGTGTCAATCCAAACTCTGAACTCTTACCCCATTCTATCTATTCTACCACCCTAAGTCATCAAGTTGAAGCCATTGAAGCCATTATGGGCTCATTTCCAAAAGAATATGTGGCTTTCGAAACCTTTATTCAACTTGAGCACCCTTACATGGGTTTGGGGCCAGCCTTTCTTGCTCTTCCTCCGGATACCTTGGACAAATTGTACCCCATGGCAGAAAACCACCTTCTCTTCTACCGGTGGATTCCAATAGAAATTGGAGGCGACATGCCTCTGCTTCAATTCAAGGCTTGGCCTAGTTCCCATGACAACTGGTCAGTTTGGGTGGATCGCATTTCGGAGGCAAAAGGCACTCTATAGCGTGAGCTAGGTATTTATGATGCCATCCATTTCAGTAAGTTTCATGTCATCCAAGATAAATCTTTATTATTTTTTTCTCTATTTTTTTGGAGCCCCACAACCAATTCTTTCCATCTGAATTGTGGCATGATGTCTCTCACCATGAAAGACATCTGCCACCTCACTAGGTTCAAAACTTCTGGGCTAACAGTTCATGGCTTTCTCTCAAATAAAGAGACTTTTGAATTTCCAACTAAGATCACTAGCACCAAGAATTATGTTGCCTCTTATGGCCCCTTCATTGCCTACTGCTAAAAGAAGAATGGTCATGTTGAGGATAATGAGCACATTGTGTTTCTGCTGGTATGGATCACAAGTACTTACTCTGTGTGGCAGCCAACCAAGTCAACAAGGAGACCACGAAAATTGCCATAGCCCTAGCCAAAGGAAAACACTTGGCCCTTACCCCTTTCATCCTTACAAATGTCTATCGTAGCCTAACAGATATGGTTTTATCTGATTTTGCAAAGACTGCAGCCCTTTTGGGTTAGTCCAAATCTGGCTCTAGGTGTATTTCCCAGAATTAGGGCCTGTGGTAAATGTACCAGCTAATGCCAATTTAATCACTCCTAGCTACCTTGATGCCACTCCCAAAGTTTAGACTTTTAAAAAGTGTTTCAAGTTTTTTTATGACTAGTGTAAAACCAGTACTCCCAATCAGTTTCTCCCTTTTCAGAATCGTTTTCAAACTCCCCCATGGTTAATCCCCCCTCATGAATTAGCCACCAAGAAAAATAAGGACGAATATCAGGCTATGATTGCCAGTTTCCTCCTCTGCCGAGATTTGCATTTGGGTCTAGTCCATCTAAGGCCAAAAATAGCAAGAGTGGGGTAGAGTTTTATAACCCAGCCCAACTAGCTAGATAATTTGGTTTAAGGTAAATGATCCCTCTGCCTCCTTCTCATTCATACAATCATACATTCCATAGGCGTACCAAGTTCTTAGAGGACGAGCAAGTTGTTGATGTGAGTAGAAGGTTTCGGCAATTGAAAAAGGATTTTGTACTTCAGCCTTTTCCTATCCATCCAGATTCCCATGACCTTTTTTATGCTTGGTGGGACAAATATATCACCTCCAGTAGGAAAATTTCCAATGAACTCATTGTCTCACAACAAACTAAATTCCTTTAAATATGTGTTCCTGACGTTTAATGGCCGAGCACAGATCATGACCACCTCTGGTGTTAAGAAAATAAAGAAATCTTCTTCCAATATCACCTCCCCATCGGCCAAAAAGGGTAAGAAGACTTCCGTTTCCCAAGCAGGTATCAAAATTTATTTATTTCTTTGTGTTTATGTACCTTAACTCACACATTCTATCTGTGTTTTTCTCAGCTGAATCGAGAGAATCTGAAACATCAAAAATGTTGGACCAACGTCTGGCCACCACCAGTATTACCACTGCTGTATTGGAGAAGGTAACATCCATTCTTCCTACCATTCAATCTGGGGCTGTTTCTAATAGAACAATGGTATGTGTTACCTAAAAATCACTTTTTTTTTCTCTTTTTTCCCCAAAACTTACTATGATCTATGTTTCAACAAAGTCAACTTCAAAAGTATAAAGAAGCTAGTCAGGCAGCCTCCTCCACCCACATTGAAATTGTGAGTGACATAGAGGAGCCAGGTCAAACTTCATCCAAGGCAACCACTAAGGTTACGGGAATTGCCCCCTTTCATCCTGAACCAAATATCCCTATTGGCATCCCCATTCCAAAACAAAATCAAGTTAAAGAAACTAATGAGACTCCCTTGCCAGACCTGGATTCTGATTCTGAAATAGAAGAGATGTTTGAAGATTTTCCAGATGATAAGGATAATGATTAGGAGCAAACAGGAAAACAAGGTGGTGAAGGTGGTGATGGCCAGGGAAGTGATGAAACCAACGTAGGTGATGAAGTGAAAAATTCTGGGAGTAATGATGATCAACAAGAAGATAATGATGATGACCAAGGTAAGAAGAAGAAATGAGATAAAAAGAAAGACAAAAAGAAAAGGAAACTGAATGTGGTGGACGATGATGATGATGAAGAAGAGACAGGTAGTGGTGGAGGCAAGGCAAAGAAGGCCAAGCCCATAGAGGTTTTTTCTGCTAAAGTAATGCTCTTATTTTTTCCCTCCCGCTTCATTCAAGTAACTTCTTTGACTTAACTTATTTGTACTTCTAGGACTCTTCTCCTCTGGAACCAAACCCTCGAGTCCCTACAGCATCTCCTATTGCCTTCTTGAATCCTACTATGAAGCCCCTCACCGAAGTTGATACATAAAAAATGGTTGAAAACACTGACACCCCAACTTCAAAAGGAAAGGTAAGGGAACTTGTTCATTGATTTTCCTTTCATTCTATTGGAAAGTTGCGTTATTCATAATTTGTTTCATTTCAGCTCTCCTTTCCTACTTCCAATGTTCCAATGGCCACAGCCGATCCAAATTTGGACGCCGCAGACTTCTTCCAGAACCTAGAGGCCACTTTGGAACAAGTAATGAGCTTTTCTAGTAGTACTTCAGTGTCTACCACTCAGCCAGAATAAGACTTCAATCAACTCAAGTCAGCACTTGGCAGTCTTTTGAAGCATAATCCGACTTTGAGTCGTGCCATGAATCATCCTCAATTCCCTGATGAAGCAAAAAATCTTTTGTAGCTTTCAAAAATGTTATCTCCTCCCTTAACCAAGCAGTTCAAGTTTCACAGTCACTTAAGCAAGCTCTCCCTAACAAAGAAACACAAAAGCTAATTTTGACTAACCAACTCCAGGCACATGCACAAGCTTTCAAGTCTACCATGACTGAAATTCAATCCCTGGCCAAGTCCAAAACTGAATTGGACCAAGCTTTCGCCAAGGTTATTGAAGAAAAGCAACATAAACAAGCTTAAGCCAACTCACTCCATGCTACCTCTTCCACTCTCAGCCGCCAAATGCTTGTATTGCATGAAGAAACCTAAAAATTGGCAGCTAAGAAGGCCTCTGCTGTTTCTACCATTGAAGAATCCAAGGCTGCTTGGGAAATTTTCAAGCAAAAGTTGAACAATTTTGAATCAAGTTGTTTTTTATTAGGCCATTGCCTTGTTTTTACCCCCCCTCCCACACCCTTTTTTAGGTAGGCCATTTATAATTTCTCAAATTTTGTAACCTCACATTCCGATATTTTAATGAGAATCACATAAATAATTGGCCTTATCTTTTGTGTCTCTCTTTTACTCATTCACGTGGAAGAACAAACACTTTCATAGATGCAAAAATACTTATAAATGACTTCTACTGGAAGAAAATAAATTTAAACGAACTATTTACATCCACCTATAAGATGGCTTATTTCGGCCAAGGTAACACTAAGATAGCCTTGGCTTTTTTTCTCTTTCAGAACTTCGAAGAAACTTGACTGATATTTCTTTAAGAACCGGCCATTGGTAGGGTAGGCATGAACTGCTACATCTAAGTCCATTAAGTGGTAAGCTCCATTTCCTAAAACTTTGTAAATTTGATAAGGCCCTTCCTAGCTTGGGGTCTTTCTTTCCAGCTGGCAGATTAACTTTCCAAACCAAGTCATTCTCGGCAAAAGTCTTAGGTTTTACCCTCTTATTGTAGGCTCTGATCACTTTATTTTTATGGGCCACCATGTGGTCTAAGGCATTCAACCTAGTTTCGTCCAAAGTTTTTAATTCTACCAGCATAGACTCTGTGTATTCCGCTAGAGTCAAATTATTTTGATAAGCCACTCTGGCAGATCTCACTGCCATCTCCATTGGAAGCACTACACCATGGCCATAAGTCAACATATAAGGAGTGACTCCTGTGCTTGTTCTCTTGGAATTCCTATATACCCATAGAGCCTCTGGAAGAAGGTCATGCCAAGTCTTTGGGTTTTCCTCGATCATCTTCTCTATAATGACAATAATTATCTTATTGGCAGCTTCTACTTGTCCATTTGATTGAGCATAGTATGGGGTAGAACATAACATTTTAACTCCTTTGGACTTAGCATATTCCATCATTTCACTTCCTTTAAAAACTCCTCCATTATCAGAAGTAATGGACTCTGGAATTCTAAAGCGGTGGAAGATTTTATCTCTTACAAAGTTGATGGCCACACTTTGATTCACAACCTTGTATGGTTCAACCTCTACCCATTTTATGAAATAGTCTGTGGCCACAATTATCCATTGATGGGAATCAGAAGATAGAGACCTAATCATTCCAATCATATCTATGGCTCATCCTCTAAAAACCAAAGCTTTATGATAAATTGCATCTCAATGGCTAGCAGTTTCTGAGTTGGTCCATGGACTTGGCAAGGTTTACACCCTTTGGCATATGTGATGCAATCTTTCAAAATCCCCGGCCAATAGTATCCATATCTTCTAATCAGCCATCTCATCTTTCTTCCAGCCTGGTGAGCCCCACATAATCCTTCATGAACCTCTTCCATGACTTTCAAGGCCTGTTCTCTGGAAATGCACTGCAGTAAAAGACCACATTCCTTACTCTTTTTATATAACTCACCATCCAGTAGAATGTAGTTGACTGTCATCAACCTCAATATTCTGGTAGTTGGACAATGGGGATTTGTCAAATAATTAACAATAGGAATCCTCCAATCTTCCATTACCATAAAAAATATCGATGGCAAATGATTATGCCATTATATCATTCCTCATTTTGGCCGTTGGAAGTGCTCTCCTTTTTACTTTCACCAGTACCTCTTCCATGCCTTCTGGAACCCTGATCCCATAAGCCATTTGAGCCAAGTTGTTTGTTTCTCTATTTTTATTCCTTGGCCTATTCTCCATATTCACTTCATCAAATTATTGGACTAACTGTGTAGCCAAAGAATGGAAAGGTCTTAATTGCCAACTCAAATATCTAAAGTCTTTTGAAATTTGGCTCAGGACCACATTAGAATCTCCTATAATGTGCAAACTTCTAACTCCCATTTCCAATAGAATTTTAAGGCCTATGATCAAAGCCTCGTATTCTGCTTGATTATTCGTGCATTTAAAATCTAGGAAGAAATAAAATAAGGTTTTTTTTCCCATTAGGTGATATAATGACTATTCCAGCCCCTGACCCATCTACCGTACTTGATCCATCAAACTTCAATGTCCATGGAGTCATGTTTATCATGGCAGAATCCAATTCATCAAAAACTTGTGGTTCCACCTTAATTGAAGAATGAGCGGCCAAGAATTCGGCCAAAGCTCTACCTTTTACTGCCTTTTATGGAATGTATGTTAGATTAAATTCCATCAAGGCCAAAGACCATTTTCCAATTCTACCAGTAAGTAAAGGCCTCGATAGCATATATTTAATCACATCAGTTTGACAAATTATGTAAACTTTAACCGGGAGCATATAAACTCTTAATTTTATGGCAGAATAATACAAAGTTAAACATAGCTTTTGTATAGCAGAATACCTACATTCCACTTGAGTTAACACCCTACTAAGATAATTAACAGCCTATTCTCTGCCGACTTCATTGTTTTGGGCAAGCATGTTTCCAATTGACTCATCAGCGGCAGAGAGATACAATTTTAGCGGGTATCTCTTCCGTGGTGGCATGATCACTGGCGGATTTGATAAGTATTCCTTAATCTTGTCAAAGGCCTTTTTGTGTTGCTCTTCCCAAACAAACTCTTCTCCCATCTTCAATTTTAAAAGAGGAGAAATATATGGAGCTTACCTGCACAATTCGTGATGAATTTTTGGAGAAAACTGACTTGGCCGATGAACTGTCTCAACTCCTTCTTATTCCTAGGTGGTGCTACTGTCATTATAGCATTTATTTTGTTCTTGTCAACTTCTATACCTCTTTGGTGAACCAGAAATCCTAAGAAATTCCTGACCGAAACTCCAAAGGCACACTTGAGTGGATTCATCTTCAATTTGAGACTTCTCATTCGGGTAAATGACATTCTTAAATCTTTCAAATGTTTTTCCTTGACAATAGACTTTACCACCACATCATCTATGTAAACTTCCAGGAACTTGCCAATCATGTCATGGAAGATAGCATTCATGGCTCTCTGATAAGTTGCTCCATCATTCTTTAGGCCGAATGGCATCACCACGAACTCAAATGTCCCAATTGACCCTGGACATCTGAATGCAGTCTTTGGAATATCTTCCTCTGCAATGTAAATTTGGTTATATCCAGAGTGACCATCCATAAAAGACAGAATCTCATGCTTGACTATTGCATCTACTAGTTGATTTGCCACTGGCATAGGATACACATCCTTTGGAGTGGCAGAGTCCAAGTTCCTAAAGTCAATGCAGACTCTGAGCTTTCCATTCTTCTTGACAACTGGCACTACATTGGAGATCCATTCCATGTATCTGACAGTACATATGAAGCCAGCCTTAAGAAGTTTTTCAATTTCCTCTTTGACTTTTAGAACCACTTCTTGGGACATTCTTCTAGGAGCCTGCTTATGAGGCCGACAACCTTCCTTGATTGGAAGTTTATGTTCTACCAACTCCCTAGATAAACCTGACATCTCCTCATAATTCCAAGCAAAATAATCCTAAAATTCTTTCAATAAAGCAATCACTTCTTCCTGGAAGTTAGGCTTTAACAGGCCACTCACATAAGTTGGCCGATGATCATTTTTTGTGCCCAATTTGACTTCTAGTAAAGGATTTTGCACCTCTTCCAAGCTATCATCCATCCTTGGCGGAGCTTGCTCTAGATCTTTCAATTGTATAACATCCAGTTTCTCATAACCATGGTTCTGAACTTCGGCCATGTTGGTCGAAGGCCCAACTTCCATTTGACTTTCCAGGAAGATTCTCTTTTAGGTGAGGTAAGCTTTTAGCCGAATACAAGCAACTGCAAAGGCCCGTTCCTTTAGCCTCTTCCCTTCTTCTTTAATTATTTCTTCAATAATCATGATTAACTGATTCAATAGTAAGGGCCTGAAGTTCCATCTTCAGCCTAACAGCTTCTGTGTAAAACTCTCCAATCTCCTATTATGTCAGACTTTTCTTTATGGTGGCAGTTACTGGTCTTCCAGTTCTATCCACCACTGTAAACCTGATCGGCACACATTCTTTTTCATACAGAACTGCCTCGGCTGAATACACCTTGGCTATAAAGGGCTTGTCATCAGCTTCCACAATCTTAACCTCATCCCCATCCCAAAAGATCAACGTTTGATGGAGTGATGAAAGTATGCACATGTTTGGGTGAATCCAATCTCTTCCCAGCAGAAGGTTATAAGTGGTAGAAGTTTCAATTATGAAAAAGGCTACATAAGTGGTTTTGCCATGTTTATTGAAAATCTCTTTCCGTAAGTACTCTTGTGAAGTTAGTGAATTTAGGGCATGATTTGTCCCGTTCTTGAATCTTCGGTAATTGTTCGGATCTTTGGAGTCAAATATTCAAAGTTTTGAAAACTTAAAGCTTGGGGATTTTTATAAAACGTGTTTTTCGTTTACCCCGAGACTTGTTAACTATTTTTGGAAAGACAGAAGTTTAAAGACCTGTTTTATAAAATATGTTTTGAATTCTCATTACCGGGAGTATCAGTAGAAATCCATTTTTTAAAGAAATTTCAGAAAATTCAATTTGAAATTGTTTTGTAAAATTGGTGAATTAAGGCAAGGGTTGCCCCCCTGTTCTAGAGATCTCGATGTTATTTCCGAGATCTCGACATCGTTAGAGGTCGACAAATTCAAGTTTCTCCTAGCTTGTTGTCTGGGATTCCTTCTTGTGCCCGGTTTTGTTTGGACATTCTTTCAGGATTATTTTTATAAATATTTAAATAAATGTTAAAGGCCTTTGGACCAGATTTGAAAGAAGTTTAAAAGTGATTTTAAAATGGTTGTCGGTTTGAACTTTAGTAGTTCTTCTTTCTCCTGTAGTTATCCCTTGGGTATTTCAGGGCCTCAGCTGTTAGTACGGTCCTTATGTTTATCTTCTCTGATGCTCTTCCTGTCATATTTTGGGTATGTGACATAGTGTTGATTTACGCACACATAGTGCGGTTTGTAGTACTCTGGTTGGGTTCGGAGGCGTTGGAACCAAACAGATTTGACCAGCTCCTAACTTTTTCTTAAAAACCGGTTGAATCCTTCGGGGTTCAATGTTTTTCTTTAAAAACCCGAGGATCTCGGCATCTGTTTGGGACTGAAGGACTCCGGTAACCCTTTCCAGTGCCTCATTAGGCATTGTGAATTGGAGATTGCCTAGTGATTGTTGAGTCTGATATAGTAATAGAGTTTTTCTCCTTATGTTACTCTTGTGAAATAGATGGTAGCAAGATATCTGTATCAGGTGGCCTATTTACCTCCTAGAGACTCGGAGTGGCGTGCTTGGTGCCTGGTGGAATAGGAAGTGAGTTCTTATAGTATGTTAAACGAGTACGCGTTTTAGACCCAGTTTTGTATGATTTTCAGGATATGATTAGTTATTTACGGGATCTTGTACATATATACATATATATATATATATATATATACGTTGATTTGATCTGGTATATGCGTTGGGGTTATTTCTGTTGATAGGTGTTTTATTGTGATTATTGAGTAGATTTGAGGTTGTTGATGAGATTATTTTGGGGTCTCTATTTGGCGTGGGTGCCACATGAGACAACTGACCGACCTAGGATAGATGCATGCACATGGGATGGTTAGTGTTTTCTAGACGACTATGAGTGTGATGTTTTGATATTATGGTGAGCGCATGGTTTTGTTCACCCTCACAATAGGTTGGAGGTTTGCAGGTGGATGCAGCACGACTTATTCAGTGGCGACGATACGGGTGATTTGGGACGGTAGTTATGTTCCTCCTTCCGTAGTCATGCTTGTGTATTCTTTTATTCTCTTGGGAGCCAGGTTGTTGGCATATTCCCTTGTGTTGTATCTTCAGTCCATGTATTCATTATTTTGGAGTGTCATTGTATATGTTCGGCACTACTATTGAGTTTTATGTATTCTTATTTGAGTTTGGTGGCTCAGTCGGTTTTAGAAAGGGTTGTGTAGAGGTATTGGTATTCTTTTCCACTACCTCGGCCCTAATAGGTTTCTGGAATGTTGGGTTGCGTGCCATTGCTTTTATTCTTGTTATTATTGGTAGGTTGTTCTATTCTGTTGATTTTGGATTGTCCGGATGTTCCATTTACAAACGGAACTCTGCCGGATTTTTGTTAGAATTTATTACTTAGTTTCTATCACTTAAGTGGCATGGAATACTTTGTTTTCATTCTTATTCCATGTATGTCGTTGTTGTTATTGATTCTAGTGGTCATTTTCCGTGTCGTCATACCTTGTGATTCGCTGATTCTCTGGATTGGAGTCTCAAGAATAACGGGGCATGACATGGCCAGTGGTGGTTTTTCAAAAATCACTTTGTCTGCCTCACACTCATTTTTGGAAGTAGGCATACCTTTGCTAGAAGAAACCCCTCCACCTTTTGGAAACTTGTCAGGAACAACTACCTCTATCATGGCCCTTTTACATTGGTCTGGAGCTTGCACTTCTTCCTGGCATTCTGGTGCTTGAAAGGTAGTTGGCAGCATGAAGGCCATGTTGCAGGGGGCCTCCATAGGAAGAGAACCAAACTGAATCTTCAACCTTGGGGCGTGTATGGGATTAACATCTTCCATCTCTTCATCATCTTGGCTTGGTGACTCCTTCTGTGTTGTATGATGGCAGATTTCCTTTCCAGGCCTTCTCTCGACTGGAACCTGCTGGTTACTACGGTTTAAGACCATCTTCCTGTATTCAGCTCTTCTTCTTTACAACCTTATCTTCTTTGATTTGGAAAAGCTAGGCCCCACATGATCCTCTTCCTTAGGGTGTTTCATCCTCTATCAAACATTGAAAGGGGCTGGTGGAGGCTTGACCATCCTAACTCTATGAGAAACTTCACCCTTTTGTACCCATATCTCTTACTGTAGGGGAAGTCTCCTCTTGAACATAGGAACTCTCTGGGGGTTTGGAAGAATATTCTCAGTTGGACGGTCTCTTGTACAGATAATAATCACCCCTTTCGGCCTAAAATCATCAGAGTTCTGCCGAAAATCCCTCATTTCATACTGATAAGTTAACCTGCCATAAGCATTGGTTCTGGAAGAATGATGAAAATTCATTTGCTCCATTCCCCCCCCCCCTTTACCAGTGGATCCTTTGCAACTTGGGCAGCATCCTTGGTTAATAAGGGCAATCTGAGCATCTCTCAACTTTTTCTCCAGATCTTCCACCACCAAATCTCTTGAGGTGGATGCCTCTAGACATTTCTTTCCCTTTTCTTTACTGTCTTCCTCTTCTGCCAAAGTAATCACATTGCTGCTAACTATGGCAGGGAAAGGGTTATCATCTGCTCCTATGGTTTTTGCCTTCTTCTCTAGAAACCCCAACTTTCCCTCATCAATAGCTTTCTCCAAGGCATTTTTAAACACCACACAATTATTGGTGGTATGAATCCAAAAGTTGTGGTACTTACAAAATTCCTTACCCTTCATTTCATTTACCGAAAGAAGTATGTGCATTGTTGGAAGAATAATCATCTTATGTGCCAAGAGGTGATCAAAGATCTGCTCTGTCTTTGCCAAGTCAAAGGTATAGACCTTTCCAAAGACCTCTACTCTTTTCTTAGCAGCATTGGAAGATAGCTGGGAACCACTGGTGGCAGATTTTGGTTTAGAAAAAACCTCATAAACATAAAGCTTCTTGATGCTGATTTTTGCCAGGTTTGTCTCCAACCCCTCTTCGGCCTTTACTGCAAAAACTTCATAATTTGGATCTCGGCAATAGGTACTTTGGAGGCATTCTTCCTGTCCCTCTCCTCCTTTAGGATAATCTCATACCTGGTAGCTCGGCATGCCAATTCAAAGAGGTCTCTGAATTCTCCTTCTTCAAACCTCTTCCTGAGTTCAAAGTCCAAACCATTGAGGGTCAGCCTAACATATTCAGATTCTGGAAGATCAACTCTACACTTTAACCCTACTCTCCTAAACCTGGAGATGAACTCTTCCACGGTTTCACCAAGTAATTAGGAGAACCTGGACAAATCCGCCAAAGTGGCCTCTGGTTCTAAGTAGTAGAACTGGTTGTGGAAAAGCTCTTCCATCTGCTGCCAATTCTGAACATAATATTTTGGGAGATGAATATACCAAGAAAAGGATGCTCTAGTTAAAGAATTTGGGAAGAGCCTCATCTTTAACCAAGGATTGGCACCTGTTTCCCTACACTAGACGGTGAATCTTCCAAGATGTTCTACGGTAGATTGATTTCCTTCTCCTCCAAAGGTCACAAAATCTGGCACTTTGTAACCTCTTGGAAATTCAAGTTCATCAATGACCTCTGGATATGGCTTTACATATGCAGGTCTGCTAAGTCTTCTTCCGACTAAACCATACTCTTGATTGATGAAATCTGCTAATTGGCCTCTGTCCAACACAATCTGCTGGGCTGGATGATTGACTTAAAGAGGCTGGTTAAAAGGCTGTTGCCCCCCGGGTACCACTGGTTGTGGCATTCCAAGAGGAAATACAGGATTATGCTGATAACGTTGGTTATTGCCCCCTAGGTCTGGCAGATCCAGTCCTGGGACATTTGAATGAAGGAACGGTTGGCGAGGTGGTGGATAACATGGCTGAGGCACATGGTGAGGAGGTGGATACGACATATTTGGTGGGTGTGTTGGGAACACTGGTGGTAGAGTTGGCTGTGGTCGCACTTCTGGCAATAGAATTGACATGCTCACAGGAATATCCACACATGGGGCAGAGGATGGATAAAAAACTTGAGGGAGGCTTTGGCTTGTAGTGGTGAAACAACATCTGCAAGCCTAAGGAATTTGGGGGCTTCCATTACGAGTGCGCTATCCTTGGCTGGGCAAAGGTAAGCAGAAATGCTTGGAAGTAGCACTTTTATGGAATAAGGGCGAGAAGGAAGAGAAGAAGGCCGACTAAGAAATTAACCCCAAAGTGTTGGAAGATGCCCTGAGTTCGGCGATTGATTCTTCCATGGCATCAAATCTCACGTAGAGTCCTTCAAACAACTCTGGCAATGATGCAATCTGAGCCCGGACAAATGCCTCGTCTGGAGGCAACGAAACTTCATGTTCTGGCCCAAGGTTGGAACTGGCAGTGGAAACTGGTGGTGCTTTATCTATTTCCTCCCCACTTGGCATCATATTATTTCCTGACCGAAGCCTAGATGGCATGCTTCAAACTTTGACAGGTGTCCCGTTACGGGAGTGCCACTAAATGTTTGTACAAAAATTGGTAGATGTGGACGTGTCAGGCTCTGTAAGAGCCAAAGGAAACTTATAAAAGAATGCGCAACTCTTCTTTTGGATGTTATGGATATGGAAATCAAGTGATTGTGAAATAAGAAATTGTAAATTTCTATTACTAGGGTTCTTTTTGCCTTGGTCAAAAGGACTTAGGTATCAAAGTTTGTAATGAAAGTAATAATTCTAAAATAAAATGAACTTGGAGAACTTGACTGCAAAAGGAAATTTGCCAAAGGGAATTGAAAAGCTTGACTAGAAAAGGGAATTGGAGAACTTGCGTATAATTGAAATTGCACATAACATAAACTAGAAGACAAGTTAAACATCACTTTCTTGCAATATGGATTACAAGATAATGGTTCAGAACAAAGTAAAACAAACAATTTGATCTAACATTGTGGAATGAAAGTACAAATTTGGATAAAGCAGAGATACAATTGTAAGAAATTGCAAGCATTCGTGTTTTGTTGGTTGCTGCAGGAGATCTTCAAATTTCACCAAAGTGTTCTATTTATATGATTCTTAGGTTAAACTTATAACTGATTCTAACTTCTTCCATCAAATGTTGTCATGTGTCATTATTAGTTTCTACTTGTCTGTCATGTGTCATTTGTAACTTGCAGCAGGAAACTGCCATTGGCACGTTTCTTGCTTCTTTCTGTCTTCAAATCCATTCGTAATGACAAGGTCAAATTATGTATCTAGCCCATTTTCTAACCAGGTTCATTATGTCTTTATATATTTCAAAATCCTTAGATTTAGGCCACATTCCTCCTTTTTCTCAACTGCATTCGTCCACTTCCAGTCTCCTTTGATATGTAGACTTTCATTGTTGCTTAATTCGTGGCACATCCCTATCATGCCACGTGGCAGTGAAAATTAGGGTGTCAACACTTCTGTACTGCCAAATGTGATTTTGAATATAGTTTAGGGAAAGTTGTGGAGGTGAACATAGTTTAACAATGAAGTAATTCAAAGGCACCAAGTATCTTCCATCATCGGTCATATTTTGAGCCAATTAAATGAGATTCCTTAGCATTAACTAAGCCAATGTATTACAAGGGGCAACATCAAGTGTTGACAGGGTTTCTTTCATGCTTATCCTCTCATGTGGTGATTTTGCGCAACAGCTGAGAGCCAATTACATAATGGATGATACACACCGCACCTTACCATCGAGTTGTCCTTCCTCTGGCCTAATCAAGTTGGCATCAACAATCCTAATGATCTCATCAGGTAAGGACTCACTTACCCATATTTTCAAGCTCAAATCTCTAGCAAACTTATCATTAGTGGGTATTGTTCTCGTAAACACTTCCACTAACATAATTCCATAACTGTAAACATTGGACCTTGTAGATACTAGCCCTTCCACTCCGTACTCTATGTCCAACATCATAATTATTCAAAAAGATTAACATGTGGAAGAAAAGTGAAAATCCTATTAGAAATTCTGTTACAATAACAAAGAAAACCCAAAAATAAGATTTGGATGAAAGCTAATGTAAAGAGTTCCCCTTGGTGCGATATAACCCAATGTAGCTAAGGTCTCTGTGTGTGCAATACTTTCTCCCTTGCCGAAGAACTTTGCTATGCCAAAATCACTTAAATGTGCAACCATATCTTCATCTAGCAGGACATTGCTAGGCTTCAAATCACAATGGACCAGTGGTATTGAATAACCATGGTGGAGATAGTCCAGCACACATGCCACATCTATCATTATGTCCAATCTTTGCAAGATGTCCAAGAAATAATTATGAGAATACAACCACTTTTCGAGACTCCCATTAGGCATATATTGTAGTACAAAGGCTTTGAAATCTAGGTTGAAACAACTGTTGATGACTTTGGTAAGATTTCTATGATGAATGTTGCCCAATATTTCACATTTCACATCAAAACTCTCGAATACACCTTCTAGTTGCGATTTGATGACCACCATAATGGTCTCATTTATAAATGTTCCTTTATAAACATAACCAAAAACTCCCGTTCCAAGCAAGTTGCTATCACTAAAACCATAAGTAGCACGCAAAAGTTATTAATAGGAAATTCATCCATGTGGTGATATGGATATCAACTCTGTTTCGTTTGGAGTTGAGCTTTTATTCCGATATCTTATTAATACAACTGTGGAGGTCAAGGCAATCAAAGCAATTGGCAACACAACGTAATCAACTAAAAGCACTATTTTTGTTCTTGGTCCACGAGGAGAACTTGAACGGCATGGTGGGACTTGGAACTGCGTGGCACCACATAATCCTTCATTCGACATAAAGGATTGACTTGTGAAGTTTGCAAATGATCCTTCGATGGGAATTTATCCACTCAACATATTGAAAGATGCATTGAAATGGTGAAGATACAAGAGTGACACCATTGATTTGGGAATTACACCTGAGAGATTGTTGTAAGAAAGATCCAAGGATTCCAAGCTTAGCGAATTTCCAAATGACTCGGGAATATGTCCTTATAATCTATTATGTGTCAAACTAAGATTGATTATGCTCTGCAGACCTCCAATTGTGCTGGGGACATCTCCTGAAAACCTATTTAGTGACAAATCTATCTGAATTGCAACCTGTAGACTCCCAATCTTTGAGGGTACATCGCCACATAAAGAATTTGAGGACAAATTCAAATGCAAAATATCTTTGAGGCTGAATAGATTCCTCGGTATTGTGGAGGTTAATTTGTTGAAACCCATAAAGAGTTATCTTAGAGATGTAACATTCCATTAACAAGTTGGATCAGGACCAGTGAGTTCATTTTCATTTAGAGCTATTGAATCCAAGCTCTGTTAGTGGCAAAGATCATTTGGAATGGCACCTTGTATCCTATTACTTCCAAGATCTAACATTTAAATTCTTCGCAACTCATTTATTGTTGTTGGAATAGATCCAGTGAGGCTCTCAAGTTGTCAATATGGTTGGGAATGTTGCCCTTAATTTCAAAATCACTTGCCCTGATATTTTGAAGCAAAATGGAAAGATTCCCAATGGAAACAGTTAGGATGTCATTTAGAGGATTGTTAAATATCACAAAAAGTCTTAACATGTTTACAATTTGCCAAGGAAGTTATAAAGTTTAATTCGGAATTCGAAGATTCGCTTTTGAAATTGTTTAGTCATAGGCCTAGATACTCTAATAGTTTTTAATGTAGTGAATGATTGAATCTATTTTGGGAAAGCTGTAAAATAAGGAGTCTGGAAAGGTTTGAGATAGAGTGAGGGATAATTCCGTGGGGTTTATTTCCACCAAGGTATAATCCTTCAATATGGGGTAACCTAATTTTTTAGGGAAGTGTGCCTGAAAGATGATGATTGCGCATCAAGTCAAGGGCTCGTGGGTTCGACATGTTGAAAAATGTCGTTGGAGTAAGACCTTTTAAGTTATTGATTTCTAATACTAACAGCTCTAGATCACAAAGGTTACCAATCTCTAGTGGCATTAAACCTGCAAAAATGTAGAAAAAAGTTAATTGTAGGCATCTTTATATTTCAGTGACTATCACATGTACATTTTAGTAAAGAAGTCACTTTAACGGAGAAATAGTAAGTTACTCAAAAGAAGGTTTAATGTGTTTATTATTTTACCAAAGACTCCATGTTACTTCTCTACATCTCAGAACAAGTAAATAATTATAACTACAGAGATGGGCCTCTGAGCCTATTAGTGGTTGGTGCCAATCCCTTAGGTTGCGTTTGGTTAGCAAGAAGTAGCGAGAAAGGAAAAGAAAAGGAAAAGAATTCTATTTTTTGGGGGTTTGGTTAGAGCGAAAAAGCAAATTTGAAGGAAAATCAGTTTCTAAATATGACTTCATAAAAGAACGGGAGCGTGGTAAAGAGAATAAAGTACAAAATAATAGTAAATGGAGCACACCCAGAAAGATTCTAAATACAAGAAGTCCCCCTTGGATTCGAGAAAAAGAAATTTATCTCTTCATCATTTAGATTATTTAGGAATCATTTCCATTTACACTATTTTATAACAAATCATTAATGATTGGCTAGATCATTGATAGAAATAATATCCAAATACCAAATCGCCTTCTATATAACCCCTACGACGAAGGAATTCTTCCAATAATTCCAAGTCTAATCTTTTCAAAAAAGCACGTACAATACTTTTGTGTTTACGCGCTAAAGTTCTGGCACAAGAAAGTCGAAGTATATACTTTATTCGATACAAACTCTTTTTTTTTTTTGAGGATCCGCTATAATAATGAGAAATTTCGGGAATGAAAGAAATGAGGCATTTAGGATGAGCTTCTCCCAATTATGTCTGGTTCACTAATACAACCACAAAGAGTAAAATAACTATAAAACAAAAATATTCATAAAACTAATATGTACTTGAATGATAGAGAATATTCAATGGTAAAATGGTTTTACAAATGCCAAAAAATTCCAAACAAAAATAAAAAATAAAAAAATAAAAAAAATGAGAGAGATGTACCTAGCTAGTATGCAATTTTATAGCAGACTAGTATGCAATTCTAAAGTCATGGAAAAATGATACTACTTGTTTGGAATAATCTAACACAACATAGAGTTAGATAAGTGTAAATATATTTGGGCCCTACTCATGCATCATAGAGATAATATCCTAATTCTGTTAGTCAAACGATTTGCCTACTTATTTGGAACAAAGTATCATAATGATACACAAGCCTATACAATTATACATATATATAGAAAATTCCAGAATGCCTCGACAAACCATATGAGCTTGGGTCACTAATAACAGTGAATGAGAAAGCGAGAATACCCACAAATTCAAAATTTGAAAGTTAATACATTATGAGAAAATAAGGCCCAAAGTTACACACCACCTAAATAAGTATTAATAAATCTAAAACAATGACACAGGAGTTGAGGACTTTTCTGTCTTGACCACCAATGGAAGAAACTCATTTCTTTTCTTAAGAATATCTTCCACCAATTTTTCCATCACTCAAATGAGCAAAATTAGAATATCATCTCTTCAAAAAAAAAGAAAAAGAAAAAGAAAAAGAATATCATCCAAGTAGATTAATAAGGTACATGATTCTCGAATATGATTCGAATTTCAGAAAAAATAATTCGTGATGTAGGTCACAGGTTCTGTGGGTCTGCATCGCTAATGGCCACCATAATTAACATGTGCCTGTATAATAACGAATTCAAACAAGGATACATCATGTTTCTTAAATCTGTATTGAACCGCACTACAACACAAATAATGCATGATGATAATATGATTTCGCTTGCAATGAATAAAACTTACCAAACATGTTTGTGTTGAATGCTTACAGTTTTCCATTAAATTTCTCTTCTCCGTCCCTTGTTCTTGAGAGGATTTCCTTTGCTGACGATCAACATCGCTAAATCCATCTTAAACCTTCTTCTGCAGTATAGACACATTCAAGTGTCCTATCAGCAAAATTTGCCAGCAAAAATATAAGCTAAGCAACATAAACGACACCTTTAAGATCTATGAGGCGGTGACTCTATCGACAGGGTAGTAATGACAGATAGAGATGCTTAACAAGTTAGGTGTCATGCTCAATTAGATGAATATATTTATTTGGTAAAAGTTTAGGATACCTGTCCCTAGTTAGTCAATTATCGATCGATAAACTCTTGATCCTACTTGTCTAAGCTTTGGTCGTTTACAATTGTGATGCAGAATTTGTTCTATTCTCAAACTTTTCCCTCCACAATCTCCAAGCATTCCGGACTGCATCCAATTCTGCCTCTGGAATGCTTGTATTTGCATCCAGTATATCAACCCAATCCTTCCAGGGAGATTTTGACGGGTCCAAGAATTTAGACACTTCAGGCAACACTACAGAGTTATAGAACTCATCAACCACCTTGTTAATCTTTTCTGATTCAACCAACGTCAGCATTTCAGGCCTTGTTACATTGCCAGGTCTGTTTCTCACCACAAAACTGTTTCCCCTCAAGATCAAAACTTCAGATGGAGCAAGAGGTAGGACAATCCGTGAGAACTTGGACAGTGACAGCTCCAAAATATCTCTAGGAAGTAATTTACGCTTTACAGCCACAGCGGCCCCAACCATTTTGCGGATCTGGTAGTTCAATATGTTAATAACTAGAATGCAAGCAGCAGAAAATAATAGGCACACAAGAAAGAAGAAAGTAAGCAGGTAGATGTTATCAGACTACAAAGTTTTACTGGAGTCTGAGTTATATACGGCGTGGCTCTCAAACCTTTGTGTGCACGTCCATATTTGTACTCTATTCAAAAGATCACTCGAGTAAGAAAAAGCATGTGACCTTTAGATGATAAATTTGTATTCATCTTTATTAAGTTTTCCCTGCGGAGACAACTAACATGAACTTGAGCAGAAATGATGTAATCTCAAAATGAACCAAAAAAAGAAAAAAGAAAAAGAAAAACTAATATGATTGTTGAAAGGGCATTTTGAAGCGTCTTACCATAATAAAGGACTTCTAGAGCCACTGGGATGTCTTTGAGATCTTGTTTATAGATTGAGAAGATAATGGTCAATTACAGTGTTTGGATATGTAAATTCAATGTGCATCTTCTATATGACATTTATTGTACTGGAAATTTGTTTATTTAAAAGCAATGAAAGCCAGCCAACCTATAGATATTTCATTCTTTTATTGGACAAGGTCACTTGTCAATCTTATTGTTGAAAAGATACTATCATCATAAAGATCCAACTCTATTCCAGACTTACTCAGTTGCACCAAGCACCATGTATTATACGAGTCACAGAGTAACTATTAAACTTGAAACACAATAAAACTACATTTCGTGATTACGAAATGAACAAATAAATAACAATAGACAACAAAACTATATGAACTTGATTTAAGAAAATGACAAACCCATGGCAGAGAGTCGTGTCTAGAGGGACTTACTTGATGCAGCATAAAGGATTCTCCGCAGATGGAGATTTCTATGTAAGTACTTCCAGAAAACTTTTCCGGATTTCCACAAGAACAGCGGAAAATTTTTCTAAAATGAGAAGCACTAATTCTATCTTTCTTATCAGGTTCATGCAGCCATCTAGCAAGGATGCCCGCTAGAGGATTCAATTCCTTGAATCCATTCCCAGGCCCATCACAAGTTCCAACTAGCTGTCTATCAGAAACATTGGATTCGGAAGCATTACAGTTCTTTCCATCAACTTCTGCTACAACAAATTCATCTTCTCCAGGACTTTCTTCTCCATCACTTTCCTCAAACTCAGAGTATGATCCCTGATTAGATAATTTTGCCCTTCGAGAAACACGACCATTTCCACCAGATCCTTTGGCAGAAAATTGTCTCCTATACTTGGACCGTATAGTATAGTTATGGAAAGGATGTTCTCCCTGCAACAGCATTTTAAAACACAAAAAATGAGTAGACAGATCATATCCCCCAAACAAGTACAAGGATCATATCTATCACATATAAAGACCGCAGCAAGTAAGGTGAAATTGATCAATTTCTTGGTACAATTGGTAAAACTCAGGCTGTCAAGCATGAAAGTCGAGGTGCGATTCAGATGACAACCACTTCATACTAAGAAAGGCAAAATTAGGCCTACACCTAGACTGCTTCTCCCAATACCATGGATTACTGGCAGAAATCCTACCTTTCAACTGGTTACTTAAGACTGTATAAAAGCAAATCTACATGAAAATAGCTTACATACAGATGATCAAAGCGAAAAACATGTTCATCGTCCCACTTCTCATAAGTTTTATCACCATTCAGAAGTATCAAAAATTATTGGTTGGATAATACAAAATAGTCTAAACATATACTCCAGTAATTTACTAACATGCTTGGATGACAATGCACCTATAAGACCCCTTAGAATCTGCCGAACATGAGGCAGATAGAGAGCTACAAACTAACTTTTAGTAAAATGCTTGCATGACAAATGCACCGAAAATACCCCTTAGAATCTGCAGGAAATCTGGCACCTAAAGACTCATATAACATCTCCATACCAGTACAGTAACCTGCCTTTGTACCAGCTAATTTGAGGGAAAAGAGAAACATACCTCAAAAGTATTCAAAATATCGTTGAACTCCGAAAGATGATACTCGATATCAGACGAACTTATGTTTGTGTTTATTCCAATTACTTCTGCAGGAAGGAGGTAAGTATACTTGCGAATGTTACATTCTCTTCTAGCATCAAAGCTTCTGAAACAGGCAACCAAAGAAACATTTAAAATATAGTGGGAGGACGAAATTGAAATATTATCCAGATAGCTAAATTCATGAACATGTACTAGGATAATTTTTCTTAAGTGGAAATTGGTTCTTTTGTTTCATACTGTTACAGAAGAAAATGAATCAAACAATAATCTTGATCACCAGCATGAATCAGACCAAGATTGTGGAACAATATAAGAATGAGAACTTCCTGCAACTCGCTAAAATTAGAAGTCCAAACTTTTCTTTTTCCTTTATCTAAATCCTTTCGGAACTCTGATGATGACTCGTAGGTTTAAAAAATTTTGTTACCCAAGTAATGACCCAAGAGGGGGGAGAATGGGGTAGGTGGCAAAGAATGGAATTTATCCAATCATAATATCTGTTCTGAATTGAAGAAATAAATATTCAAAATAAAATTAAACCACCATAGAGTAAAGAGGATATGGAACTTAATTAAACACGAGCTTGAAATGTGGTTCGGCACCCCGCCTAAGTCCATGCCACTATCAACTCTCCCTCATGGGTGAGAGCAAACCTTCGCAAGCTTCTCTATCTTGGCTAAATGAAACACCCTTTACTCAAGACTTCAAGGATTACATCAACCCTTTACAACAAAATGAATGACAGAGAATAGTTTGACTTAAATGTAGAGAAACTCTCAAAGGATAGATTCACAAATTAGGATCACAACTCTAAAGTACTGGATGAAGAAAGTGATCAAAGCTCAACTCTAGACCAAAATGCTTGAAAGCACTGATTGATGTTTAAAATAAAGTTCCAAAGATGGAAAATTCTTTATCAAAGGCCAAGGGACCTTACATCTTTAGCAATTTTAGGATATAAGACTGTTTGGCCCTCTAGTGCACAGGTGGAGGGAATCTCATAATGCAATTTCAAAATTCCAATGCATAAATAGGCAACCAAGTGCAAATATTATGCCAATAAGTCCCATAACACATTCTGTTAGTAAAATCGAAACGCCAATTAAACGTCGCCTTTTTCTGGAAAACTCTCTACAAGAGAAAATCATACTTAGATGTCCAAGTTACCAAGTTAGGCACCTAACTCACTTCTTCCCAATTTTGGCTCAGCTACTGGAATGTCCAATTAGGCGTTTAAGTCACCTTGTCAGAATGTTGGCTCAGCTATTGGAATGTCCAGTTAGGCTTTTAAGTTGGCCATGTAGGCGGTTAAGTGCCTCTTCCTAGAATGTCAAGTTTCTATTAGTTCACTCAGGCGTCTAAGTCAACAGCACAGGCAAGTAAGTTATCCAAAGTAGCAAGCTTGGCTTCTTTTGGCTCTAAAAGAACCTTTGCAATGGTGAATGACTATTACTTCAAGGGCAAAGTCAGTGACCCTAGAGACCTCAACATGGTAGAGTTCAATGCTCTTGACCTTTGCCTTCAATGACTTTGAGCTCTTTGAATTACATCACCATCAGCCATGGACCACTTGAAAACCCTTGATTTTCTTCAAGTTTAGGATCAATACCAGATTAACATGTAAACTAATTACAACATTACTTGTGAATGGTTTGTTATTCAGATATTGTGTCCCGAGTTTGCTTTATTTGCAACTCAATTTCACTCCTAAACTAACTTTGTGTATCTCAACCATTAGACTTCGTCTCATTTTTCTGTTGCGGGCCCTATTAGTACTCTCGTAGCACGAGATATAAGGGCATTTTGGGGGGTAAGGTGGGATAACAAGAGAATATTGAAAACTGCAGGAAAGAGAATGAGCGAGAAACATTTAAGGTTTTGGGATTGAAATTTGTGTCTCTCCTGATTTTCGCTTAGTAAATTTTTTCTCTAATCTTTGATCATAAATGTAGACTTTGAGGAACTATGTAGATATGTCTTCTTTGTGCGTGAGGTGTTTACTTTTCTGTTCTGATTCTTGATCTTGTTCTTAGTTCGCTGTGTTTGTCACAACAGTTATCATCAAATTTCCCTATATACCATTCCGTCGAAACCTTGGGGTCGACACTTGTACCCCTTCTTTTATCTCTGATACATGAGATACTAGACACGTTTAGAAAGGAAAGAAGAGATGCAAAAGGAGGAAGAGAATAGTTCTTAGAAACCAAAAACAAATAAGAAAACACCAATTATAGTACGAGCAAAAACTAAGTAGGCAAACCTTAACCCACGAACCACCAACAAAAAGAGCAACTCTCCTAGGAAGATGAATTGCCAACAGGTTTTTATTTCAGCTAGCACTTTGCCTTTCAAAGTACTTTGAATCCAGATATCATACAGAACAAACGCTAATAAAGTTTTGGAAGTCTTCACTATCTTGAAATGTTGGCATCAGATATCCACCACGTACATTGGGTTTTCACCGCTCCCCCACCCCTCTCCTCCGACTAGCTCTGCATCATGAGATATTCTGGTGGTGCATTTAGAGGGAGCAGAATAGGAGATCCTTTGAGCAAAGAGGAATCTTCTTTGGAAACTTTAAAAAAAATTATTAGTTCTCCACTTTGTTAGGTCTTGGGTAAATTTTGTACATCCATAGGGTAATTTGTTGGGCTCCTAGGCCCTTAGAGACCCTAGTGGCTCTTGTGTCAATTTTCTAGGATGTGTTCGTCTTTTGAATGCTTTCAATATCATTTCTTACTTGCTAAAAAGTATCAACAATAAACAAATAAATACGAAACAAAACACTCACGACTACATCAAAAGGAAAGCAAAAATTACGTTGAAAGATATGGCACATAAGCATAATACATACTTATTGCTAATTCAGCAACAAAAATCAACTATTCATTTATATGAACGGGATCTCACCTTTGTGATGGTAAAATGCTGAAAACTCTAATAGTCTGAGGAAGATAAGAGTTGACAATATTTGCAAGGGCAATGCCATTGGTGTCCTCCTTCCATGCATTTTCAGGAATTTCCATTTTTAAGGATATCATAGTCGCCAAGGAGTGAACCTAGAGTATATTTACCCACATATCAAAATTAGCACATTATTGCACATGGACACAATATATAAAAGAAACAAAAATGCTCCATCACTAACTTACTCCTTTATCAGTTCTGCTACTTCTGGCCCACCCAATTTTGTGTAAATTCCCAAAATTACTATCGCGAATTCCACCGGCTTTAAAAATGGCAGTTTCTAACTCTTCTTCAATAGCTACAGCAATAAATTGTATCTTTAGCAAACTCTGGTTTATGCTACCTAGACTGTCAAAATTCATGATGTAGTCAATAATGTTGTTGTATTTAGAAGGCAGACAAAACAAACAAATTATCAACTATACTGCCTTCTATTCAATTACCACACATATCTCATTAGACAATCTAACAGTTTTCTAAGCCAAAAAATAAATAAAAACAAATTCCATCTTATGGGGAACCTATTTAAATTTCCTACTCATCTATCACTACAGAATAAGTAATGAGAATATGTTTAATTACTCATCATTTCTGTTGAGGTCGCCGGTGTCTTACCGGTGACCTCTGTATACACCCTTTTGTTTTCTCTCTTGATTATTGGTCTGAGTAATGAGATCCTACATGGAGGCTGTTGCTCTCCCTTCTTTCTTTTGGGGTGGCGAGGTTAAGGAGGCAAGCCCCCCAAGAGGTCCGTCGCTTTATGTTGACGAGGAGTCCATTTGCCGGCGAAAAGAGTTTTTGCATCGTGCTTGGTAGGGCGATTTGAGGACTTAGAGGTGGAAGAGACGGACAAGGTGGAGGAATGGGCTATGAGGGTCTGGAAAGTGGCATCGGGTTTTTCGGTTGCTCTGCTCAACAATGGCTACTACCTGTTTTGCTTCCCATCTAAGGAGGTGGCTATGAAGGTGTTGGTCTCTGGTCGACGCAACTGGGGAAATAGGTGAATGGTGTTGGATGCATGGTCCTCCGGAATAGGGGCGGTGGCACCATGGCAAAGGAGTGATGTTCGTCGGATTTTTCTTAAGGGAGTTCCCTTGCATCTCTGTTGTCTACAATTATTTAAAAGAGTGGGAGACTTGTGTGGTGGTTATAGGAGTTTGGAGAAGGTGGATCCATGCCGGCCTGACGAAGTGGCCATCATAGTCGTTGTCGGTAGATCCAGCCCTCCTTATATCTTTGTGCATGACGATGCCGTATGTTTTCGCGTTTCAGTGGTGGATGATAATCCGACGGCGGTGGTGGCAACTACTCAATGTCTTGAAGGGGGTTTCGGAACTCTGGTATTTCGGAGGAACGAGTGGCTGGCTTTACAGTCTAGTGGGTGGAGAGAAGGGTTGGATATTCGCCGGTGGGTAGCGTTCGATCGAAGGTATGCTCAACCTTCCATGCGATCATCTTTTACAGTGGCGAAGCAGGCTTCTAGGGCTGAGGCGAGGAAGGGGATGACTGGTGTTAGTGATAGGCGTTGTATGGTGGAGGATGACGTGCGTGTCGCGCACAGAAGTAGGGGTATGAGGAAGGAGCGTGGGATGAGAGGTGGTGGAGTGGCACGTGGTGATGCTGGTTTCTGGGGGGACAGATGGCAGGAGCAGACGCTCCCTTTTGTTGACAATAGTGTAATGAAAGGGTTGTGCGGCGTAAGTAGGGTTGGGAAATGGGCTGTGAGGGATGGGCCATGTTTTGCAAGGAAGGGTATTGGGCTTGTGGGAAATAAGATGGCCCAAGTTCATGGTGGGTTTGACGGTGCTGGTGGTGCAGGCCCTCTTGTATACAATACCAGGCCCGTGTATAATAGGGCTAATAAACTGAAGGTTAAAGACCATTCGACTGGGTCAGGATATGGTTTGGAGGATTCGGGTGGGGAGGATATGGTGATGGGTCAACCCGGCTGGGATCCAAGAGATGTGGATCCGGGTATGGAGCCCAACCCGGATCCGAACCATTTTCTGTCAGAATCGAACCGCGATGGTGAGGGTTCGGATCGGAATTCGATTCCGGTTGCTTTCGATGGCGGGTCGTCGAAGGTTGTTGTTGCTTTAAGGGCAAATGGGGCTGACGAAGGTCCGGAAGCTGGTTCGTGCCGACGAGGCAAGGAGGTGGTTGTCAGGGGAGTGTCGAGAAGGGCTCATATGGAGCGGCGGTTTGTCTTTGATGGTCTGAGGCCAGGTTCGATGCACAGCAGTGGGATAGAGAAAGGGAGGAGAAGGCCCGTTGGCCCTTTGCTACTGTCGACAAAGCAGGGGTGTGTTTTAAATGTCTGCTCTGGGTTGTATGGTATGCAGGGTGTTGATAAAGGAGGAGTGGTGATTATGAATAATGATGTTGTGAATGGGTCTGTGGATATTAGTTCAATTATTTCGTCTGACCTGTCTTCGGCTGGGGAGTTTGAGTCTAGAAGTGAATGGGGGTTACTCAACAGGTCATGAAGGCATTGATTCTGGCAGTAATGAGAGGGATGTGGCACTGAAGGGTAGGGAAAGAAATGGTGATGATGTTTCTGGTGCACTATCAGTGGTTTCGGAGGGCGGCGGGTTGTCATCATGCAAGGAGCTGGAGAGTATGGAAGTGCTGGAAAATGTGTTACCAGTTGCAATTGATTGTTCGGAATTGATTTCGGATAATTGGGTTAAGGAGAACGTTGTGAATGTGAATGGGGTTACTCAACAGGTCATGAAGGCATTGATTCTGGCAGTAATGAGAGGAATGTGGCACTGAAGGGTAGGGAAAGAAATGGTGATGATGTTTCTGGTGCACTATCTGTGGTTTCGGAGGGCGGCGGGTTGTCATCATGCAAGGAGCTGGAGAGTATGGAAGTGCTGGAAAATGTGTTACCGGTTGCAATTGATTGTTCGGAATTGATTTCTGATAATTGGGTTAAGGAGAACGTTGTGAATGTGGCTTCATTAATAGGGGTCAAGTTTGGAATCCACCGTAAGAAAGGTGAGGAGCTTATTTTGGATTTGGTGAAGAATTCGGTGGAAGAGAAGAGTAGTACGGATAGGGTTGTGGTGGTTCATAGATCTCCTTCATGTTGGAAGGGGGAGAGAGAGTTGCGTAATTTGGTGTGCACGGTGAATTACGATGGGTGTGGGAGTGGTTCCAAGGGTACCGAAGGGGAAAGGAGTGGGGGAAGACGGAGGGGTGAGGCGGTTTAGATTGTTTCTCATGTTGTTACGATTAGTGTCATGGAATGTACGGGGGATAAATTGCCCGGAAAAGAGGAAGATAGTTAGATTGGCTCTTGGGAAGTGGAATGCACATGTTGTTTGCTTACAGGAGACAAAGTTGGAAGCGATGAATGATAGAGTGATTCGATGTTTGTGGGGTAATAGGTTTGTGGAATGGGCGTTCATGGCATCTAGCGGAGCTTCGGGAGGTGTGATTGTGTTATGGGATAGGAGATGGGTCTCGTTACGGGATACGCGTATAGGCCGTTTCTCGATTTCATGCTCTTTTTCTATGGTGGAGGATGGTTTTGATTGGGTGTTCTCAGGTGTGTATGGGCCCGGGGATGATAGGGGGAGGTCGGTGTTGTGGGAGGAGCTTAGTGATGTTAGGCATGTGTGGGAGTTACCTTGGTGTGTGGGTGGGGATTTCAATGTGGTTCGGACGCCTGCTGAGAGATCTACGGGGGGACGATGGACTAGGGCGATGGCTGATTTTTCAGAGTTTATTGACAGACAGTCGTTGCATGATTTACCTCTCAGTGGGGTGTCTTTTACGTGGTCCAGTGGCAGGGCAACACCGAGTTATTCCCGTATTGATAGGTTTTTGGTATCCGATGATTGGAAGGAGCATTTCCCGGGTGTTATTCAGTCTATTGCTACCAGATTTACTTCTGATCACGTTCCTATCTTTCTGGATTGTGGGGGTATTTGTTCAGGAAAATCTCCGTTTAGGTTCGAGAATATGTGGCTCAGGGCAGGGGACTTTCAGCAGCGGATGGCGGAATGGTGGGTTTGTCCGGTTGGCTCAGGTTCTCCGAGTTATGTGTTAGCTTCAAAATTGCGATGTTTGAAGTCATCTCTCATTTCATGGAACAAAGAGGTTTTTGGTAACATTGTGTGGCGTAGGAATGTGCTGCTGGCAGAGATTGATGATATTGATAGAGCTGAGTTGAGTGGGGGGGTGGATGAGAGTATGCGATTGAGGAGGGCACAGTGTTTGTCGGATATTGAGGAGATTGCAATTCAAGAGGAGATTTCGTGGAGACAGAAATCTCGGGCTATTTGGCTACAGGAAGGGGATAGGAACACCAAGTTTTTCCACCGCTCGGCAAATGCACGGAGGCGGAAGAATTTTATTGGGAGTTTAACTGTGGAGGGTTCTTTGTGTTCAACTGAGGAGGAGATTCGTGTGGGGATTCCTCCGTATTATCAGAAGTTGTTTACCGAAAGTGAGAATTGGAGGCCGAACCTGGACGGACTTGTTTTTGATGCTATTGATGAAAGGGATCGTGACATGTTGGAGATTCCTTTCTCTGAAGAAGAGGTTCTGAAGGCATTAAAGCAATGCAATGGTGACCGAGCTCCTGGTCCTGATCGTTTCTCTATGCGGTTCCTTTTAGAGTGTTGGCCTGTGGTGCGGGAGGAGGTGATGGCCACTTTTTGTACTTTCTATGAGGAGGGATGCTTTGTGAATTGCTTAATGCCACATTTATCTCTCTTCTCCCAAAAAAAGGGGAGATGAAGGACATTACGGATTTCCGACCGATTAGCCTTGTTGGGTGTGTGTACAAGTTGATTGCGAAAGTTCTTGCATCGAGGATACGCGGTGTTTTAGATGGTGTTATATCTGATTCTCAGAATGCTTTTATTGGGGGTCGCCAGATCTTGGACTCTACCATTATTGCTAGTAAGATGGTGGATGCTAGGTTGCAGAGTGGTATCCCGGGGGTTTTGGTGAAGCTGGATGTGGAAAAGGCATATGACCATGTGCATTGGGGTTTCCTTGTGTATATGTTGGAGAGATTGGGTTTTGGGGCGCGATGGCGTAGATGGATTCATTTATGTATCTCTTCGGTTCGCTTCTCGGTGATTGTGAATGGGTCACCATCCGGTTTTTTTGGGAGTTCTCGCGGTTTGAGGCAAGGTGATCCTTTATCTCCACTCCTTTTTCTTGTTGTGATGGAGGCTTTTAGTCGGATGATGACTAAAGCCACTGGGTCGGGACTATTACGCGGTTTCAGGGTGGGTGGTGTCGGACCTCAGGTTGAGGATGTTTCACATTTATTATTTGCCGATGATGCTTCAGTATTTTGTGATGCGGATGTGATGCAGTTGCGGTATCTCCGATGTATATTGATATGTTTTCAGGCGGTCTCTGGTCTGAAGATTAATACTTGCAAATGTTTGTTGTTTCCGGTGGGTGAGGTGGACAATGTGTCTGCTTTGGCTTCAGCATTGGGGTGTAGAGCGGATCTGTTTCCTACGGTGTATTTGGGTTTGCCATTGGGATCCTCAGGGCAGCGACATGCATGTTGGGGCTCGGTGGTGGACCGGGTGGAAAGGCGTCTTGCAAGTTGGAAACGGCAGTATCTATCTAAGGGGGGGAGACTTACCTTGGTGAAGAGCACGCTATCCAACCTACCTACGTATGCATATTCACTTTATCGGATTCCCAGCGAGGTGGCTCAACGGATTGAGAGGATTCAGCGACAGTTTTTATGGGGTGGTTGTAGGGAGGGTTACTCTATTCCTTTGGTTCGGTGGGAAGCTGTTTGTCGGCCCTTTCAGGATAGAGGATTAGGTATACGTCGTGTGTTGCCTTTCAATAAGGCTCTGTTGGGAAAGTGGTTGTGGCGCTTTGGGACGGAAAGGGACCGGTTGTGGAGAAGGGTGATTGCTTGTCGTCATGGTGAGATTAGTGGTGGTTGGTGTTCTGAGGAGGTTAGGGGACGGCGTGGTGTGGGGGTGTGGAAGGATATTAGACAGGGATGGGACTCTTTTGTTTCTTGTACCAGTGTTAGAGTTGGGGATGGCCGTTGTATTCGTTTTTGGTCAGATTGGTGGTGCGATGCGGGCTCTTTGGAGGCCTTGTTTCCTCAGCTCTATAGGATCGCTCGGGACCGTCATGCTTCAGTAGCTGACTGTTATCATCTTGATACCGGGACGCTAGTGTGGGATGTCAGTTTTGTGCGGCGCTTTCAGGACTGGGAGTTGGAGGAGATTTCTACGTTTCTGGAGCTTTTATACTCATTGACTATAGGTGGCGGAGCGGATTCATTGATTTGGAAGCCGACTACTTCACGACTTTTTTCAGTCTCTTCCTTTTTTCATTGTCTCTTGCCGAGGACGAATGATGACCCTTTTCCTTGGAAGGCGGTTTAGCGCTCGAAGGCCCCTCCTAAGGTTGCTTTTTTCACATGGCTGGCAGCGAGGAGTAGGATCCTCACTTTGGACAGGTTGCGACGGTGGGGCATGTTTTTGGTTAATCGGTGTTTTTTGTGCAAACAGGATGGGGAATCCATAGATCATCTCCTTTTGCACTATCCGCTTGCTTACGATTGTTGGTGTTTTCTGTTATGTTTGTTTGGCGTTCATTGGGTGATGCCTGCCTCGGTTCGGGAGGTTTTGATTTCTTGGAGGAACATTTCGATTAGCTCGCATGCACTTCCTTTTTGGAGAGTGGCTCCTCTTTGCCTCTGGTGGATCTTATGGATGGAATACAATAGGCGTTGTTTTGAGGGTGTTGAGTCCCCTGCGAGGGTGCTAAAACATGTCTTTATTTTCTGTCTATTTAGTTGGGTGGAAGGCCGCAATTGTAGTTCTATAGACGAGAAAATTGAGTTTATGGGTTCTCTTGGCCCATAAGGGTCGTTGTATATGGGATGCATTCCCCTTTTGAATGCTTTTCTTTTTATAAATTACTTACTTATCAAAAAAAAAAAAAAGTAATGAAATTGACAAATCCGTAGAGATTATATCTACATTAAAACATCTCCAAGGAGATCATAAAATAAATAGACAAACCATAAGGCCATTCACCCAGGTCCACATTCCCATTCAACCCAAGGAACCCCAAATGTATACAATCCAAGAGGAATACAAATGAAGCAAATACTACTGTGAAACCATCCAAACAGAGGAATATATATAAGCTGAACTTATGAGGCTGTGAAGAGGGAAATTCCAAGAAGGAAAGAAAATAGTTATTTTACTATTAATATTACAATTGTTTAAAAGTAACATGGAAACTCTCATTTTCAAGATACAGAAAATCAAGAGAGAAAAAAAACGATAACTAATTGGCTAATTGAACTTTCAGAAAAAATTGGTTTTCATCCATAAACCCAAAACGAGAAAAGAAAAAAAATACATAAAATGGAATTATTAAAGAGCATATCTTACTGGGAAGTGCGTGTTCATCTCTTTGCATCTGAAGACCTGGTAATATGAAAAATTAGGAAAACAAATAAGATGTATTGCAGAAATAAAAATGATAATTTGAGAAATACGGTTGAAAACTGAAATAGGTATTGATAGATTTAACCTCTATAATTGGTGCCAGAATATCCTACGCGCATTACGACCTTCTTTTTACAGAATGGTTCCCATTTGTGGTCCTTATGGTTAGGAATGGGAGATGAAGATGAGACAAGTCTGATTAGGGTTTTTCGATATGAGCTTCGGAAGCTAGGGTTTGGAGTTGGAGTTGCGATCCATGGGGAGAAAGGGAATCGAAGAGAAGAGACCGCCATTGCAGCTATACTGTGGAGACTCAACTGATTAGAGAGTCTCTACTCTGTTCTTTACCGGGTGCTGATAATGGGTCTTTAAGTTACCCGAACCGAATTCATGTAAGTCCAACATCCGGATACACTATAAAGTTTGGCAACCGGTGTGGTACGGTATTGGTTTTTTGTTTTGATTTGGATTGGGTTAAGTTGGGTTTGGTGTTATTTTATTTTGAACTGAACTCATGTTTAGTACATTAGTACAGATGGTTTTAATGTGAGAAAAAATAAAGCTGAAAAATCAAATCATGTTTGATAAAATTGGTATGGAATGAAATTTTGTAGAGTTTGTATTATTTTTATTAATTATTTATTTATAATATTTTTGTTTATTATTTACTTGATTTTATTTTATTTATTATTTTTAAAGTATTTATTATTAATTAATTAATTATAATATTTTTGTTTATTATTTATTTGGTATTAATTAATTTATTATTTTTAAATATTTATTACTCAATATTTATTAATTTATTATTATTTATTTATTATAATATTTTTGTTTATTATTTATTTGGTTTTAATTTATTTATTATTTTTAAATATTTATTATTAAATATTTATTTATAATATTTTTGTTTATTATTTATTTGGTTTTAATTAATTTATTATTTTAAAATATTTATTATATTTTTATTAATTATTTATTATAATATTTTTGTTTATTATTTATTTGGTTTTACTTTATTTATTATTTAAAAATATTTATTTATTTATTATTATTAATAATTATAATTTTTTTGTTTGTTATTTATTTGGTTTTACTTTATTTATTATTTTTAAATATTTATTACTCAATATTTATTTATTTATTATGTGTGAGTGTGTTGTGTTATATATACACAAACACATAACCATATTACATATACATTTATTTAATTAAAAATATCATTTAATTAAATTAAATAATTAAATAAAAGTTATCAAACAATAAAAATTAATTATAACCATATTACATATACATTTATTTAATTAAAAATATCATTTAATTAAATTAAATGATATTTTTAATTAAATAAATGTATATATGGTTATGTGTGTGTGTATATAACACAACACACTCACACACACCATGGTTTAATATTATGGCTTCATACCATGCAAACTATGTCAAGAGATGATGTGGAAAATCAACCATTTGGTACACCATAGTTTCACATTTTGGCTCCAAAACCAAGCCACCAAACAAGGGTTGGGCTAAACTTTCCACACTAAAACCATAAATTTGGCACTAAAATCATGTGCCAAACAACACCTAAGCAAAGCCCTTCAATTATTATTACTCCCTACCTATATTATTTTTTTTCTTTTTTTGCCTTTAATAATATAGTATAGTTGTGATTTTTAGTGAGGTTCATTACTTTTTGAAGTTAATGAAAAAGGTTAATTTGGGAAAGTATATGAACTTTTTCTCCTTATTTCTTTGAAAAGATCCTAAAAGTTCTCTAAAAATTACATTCATACGTAAACTTGAAAAAAATATATTTTACTTGAAAAAGTTAAACATATTTTACTTGCAAAATATTTTCTTGTATTTAAGACCACCAAACCATAAGAATAATAACATACTTTTCTAAAAATATTTTTCACCCAAATAAATAGATCATATATTTGTATTTATTGCAAATGGTTTATTTTATACTTAAAGCATGACCGTTTAATTGAAGAATTTTGACCTTTATGTCATGTTTGGTAATTGCATTTTTATTTTTCATCAATTTGGAGAACCTCAATATTAACTTAATTGGAATAGCCAGGTGTAACTATTTATTAAAATTCATTCATTCAAATTTGACCTCATTGGAATAGCCACCTATGGTGCTGTAGTGGTGTTTCGGGGTTTCATTGATCGAGCTTGTGTTACGAGGCATGCAATATATACATATTTTTATATATACCTATAAAATATATTGATTTATTTATTTTTCCGTGAATGACCCAAACCCTACTTCAATTTTCAACTAAACAAATCGAACACCGAAAGTCAAACATTTAATCTTATCGTGGTCACAATGACCTAAAATCCGACATTACTTGTTAACTTCGTTTGGTCTCTACAAGCACGGAAGCAAAATGTATTTGAGAATAAAAACTTGACCGAATATAAATAAAAAAGAAGAGTAATTTTGTCACTTTATATTGTTAAAAAATATATCTGTTTTCTAAAAATTTAATGTCAGAGTAAATAGGTGAATGAACAATCATGTTGGACAAAAAAGATATGTTGGAATTTGGCAAAACTTTTTGAAGGTATTATTGGTTTCAACATCAATTCTAGCACATGGTACATGTGGAGTTGAATTTGGAAGATGGCCAACTAATGAAGACTTTGTGAAAGTTAGGTTGCCAAATGTTTGGTGAAGACTTTGAAAATAAAGTAGCCAAATGAGACTTAAATGGTAGTTAGGTGGCAAGCCAATTTTGAATTGTTTGATCACTTCTAATGCCTATAAATAGAGGTGTTAGAAATGAAGCAATACACACCAAAACTTGTAATCCCAAAGACGAGAAAAGCTTTAGTGATAAGCTTTGTGAGGGAAAGAATTTTGTGGGAAAATTCTCTTAGGCTTGTATTTGTTCTTGTGGGTGTTTTTGGGGTGAGAGAAAATTACCGAGAGTGTGGTTGTAACAATTTTCCACATAGTGAATTTTTTCTCTAGTTGTCTTTGACAACGACAGTGGTTTTTCTCCGGTTTGGAGTTTTTCACTATAAATCTTTGTGTCGTATTTTCTATTTCTCTGTTCTTTGATTTTCTGCAAAGGAGGATCCTGGGATAGGGAATTTGTGATTGTCCAAATAATCTAAATTTCCTAACAATTGGTATCAGAGCTTTGGTTCCTTGAAGCAGAAATGACAGGCGTCAAATTCGAAATAGAGAAATTCAATGGGAAGATCAATTTTGGCTTCTGGCAAGTACAAGTCAAAGATTTGATGATTCAAACTGGTTTACACAAGGCTTTGAAGGGGCGACCGACCTCTGATTCCAACAAAGAAGCTTCGAAATCCAATATGAGCGATGAAGATTGGGAAGATTTTGATTTGAGAGCAGCAAGCGTAATTCGTTTGTCCTTGGCCAAAAATGTTCTTGCTAATGTGCATGGAATATCCACAGCCAAGAAACTTTGGGAGAAGCTTGAAGACATGTATCAAACAAAACGCGTCTCAAATGGAGTGTATCTTAAGGAGCAGTTTCATACTTTGCGTATGAATGAAAGGACTACTATCTCTGACCATCTGAGTGTTCTCAATGGTATCGTCTCTAAACTGGAAGCCATTGGAGTTAAGATTGATGATGAAGATATAGCTTTGAGGCTTATCTGGTCTCTTCCACCTTCCTACGAACACATGAAGCCTATCTTGATTCATGGGAATGAGAAGATAGCCTTCTCAGAAGTCACCGGCAAACTTTTCTCCGAAGAGAAAAGGTTGAGTAATGGAAATAGTGTCCTTCCTGAAAATTTAGCATTGGTGGCAGCTGAAAGTTGGAAGAAAAAGAACTCCATGAATAAGAAATCAGTTTGTTGGGGGTATGGACAATCTGGGCACTTCAAGAGAAATTGTCCAAAAGGTGGAGCTGGTTCGGCAAGCAGCTCAAGGTCAAATACCGACGGTGAAGTTAACAGTATGTCTGCTTTGGGAGAGGTGGACTTTGTTGATGCTCTCTGAAAGAGCATGTACATCATCATCACATACCGCTAGTTTTTCAAAAGTTGCCATGAAAAAAGGATGTGTTACTGCTAGCGGGTTCAAAAATTTGCACACGGGCATTGGTTGGTATTGATGCAAGGTGTGTGGTGGAATCGATGTCGATGGCTGATGAACTTCCTGGAGAGTCAACGAGGAAGTTGCACCATAATGTTTCAGCGGATTAGTTCGACATGAGCCGAGGTAAAATTCTTAGAATCGTTGATTTTAAGTGTGTGTACTCTTTATGGTGGAGTATGATAATTTTCTGTGTTGAGAATTATAACTGTTGGTGAAGACAGTGTTTGTAGCAGAAGCTATGATGTTCTTCTTTTGCATCAAGGTGGAGCAACAGATGTGGATAATTTTTGCCAAAGGTGGAGATTGTTGGAATTTGGCAAAACTTTTTGAAGGTATTATTGGTTTCAACATCAATTATAGCACATGGTACATGTAGAGTTGAATTTGGAAGATGGCCAACCAATGAAGACTTTGTGAAAGTTAGGTTGCCAAATGTTTGGTGAAGACTTTGAAAATGAAGTAGCCAAATGAAACTTAAATGGTAGTTAGGTGGCAAGCCAATTTTGAATTATTTGGTACTTCTAATGCCTATAAATAGAGGTGTTAGAAATGAAGCAATACACACCAAAACTTGTAATCCCAAAGACGAGAAAAGCTTTAGTGATAAGCTTTGTGAGGGAGAGAATTTTGTGGGAAAATTCTCTTGGGCTTGTATTTGTTCTTGTGAGTGTTTTTGGGGTGAGAGAAAATTACCGAGAGTGTGGTTGTAACAATTTTCCACATAGTGAATTTTTTCTCTCGTTGTCTTTGACAACGATAGTGGTTTTTCTCCGGTTTGGAGTTTTCCACTATAAATCTTTGTGTCATATTTTCTATTTCTCTGTTATTTGATTTTCTGCAAAGGAGGATCCTGGGATAGGGAATTTGTGATTGTCCAAATAATCCAAATTTCCTAACAAGATATTCACCTAATTTCAGAGGAGTAATTTGCTCAAATTTGAAATTAGTAGGAGTAATCTGCACTTTTGAAGTTGAGGGGATAATTTGCTCACTTGATAAAGGTTATTTTGCACTTTTACCTATAAAATAATACCCTTTCACAGTAAAATAAATTAGGATCATAAACGAATTAAAAGACAATCAAGTGTTTCTATTAAGGATAGGGTAAAATGTATAAAATTCTCTTGAACTATTGTTCTTTTGCAAATAACTCCCTAAATTACAAATAACTCCTTTAAACTATTACCTTGTTGCATATAACCCCGATTTTATCATAAAAGATTATTTTACCCTTTTCTTAAATTTATCTATTATTTGAATTATACCAATATTCTTTTTTATTTTTTAACATTTTAATAATACTTTGACCTTAATTATATTAGAGCAAATACTTCCTCAAATGAAAAATAAAAAATTATAACTTGTAACTATTTTTGTAAATAATTAAGTTGATAATATCTAGTTTTATTTAAACAATAAAGCATATTATCTTAAGTTTAAATTTTTTTAGAGTAAAATAAAATTTTCTTTTCATAAAAAAATTCCATAAGACCTTAAATTACTTAAATAATAGACACTTTTTTTCTCATGCTATATTCACAAAGTGTGTTAACTTAAGACTTAATCGTGTTAACCTTTTTTTTTTAATTTATATTAAAATCACCTAAACGCGTGATTTAATCAATTAATTTAAAATTTGTGTGTATGTTTATGAATATTTGAGTGAAAAATATGCTATCAAATTAGTGTTAATTAGTTCATAATCTATGTTAATAAGTAATGCATTAAGCTTAATTCAATAAAAAGGATATTTTGGTCATTTATGAAAAAATTGAAAACAACATGGCATTTTGCAACAAAATGATATACTTTAGGGGGTTTGTTGCACTTTTTATAGTTCAGGGGGTTATTTGCATGTATGATCATAGTTCAGGGGATTTATTGCATTATTCCCTTAAGTATAAGGAAGAAAATAACAAAATAATAAACATAGGCAAAAGTTCCAAGATTACATGACTTCACCTACTATAGCCAGGGATTTTCTATTACAAAAAATAATATAATCAGTAAAATAGAAAATGGAGGGTGTTATGATAGTTTATCCAATTTATTTTTTGTTTAAATTTTCAAAGAATTAAAAAACATAGTATTTAATTTCTCATCCACTAGAGACCCGAAAAGTGATTCGGGAGAGTTTTTGCCATCCATATGATGGCCTATTTATGTGTCTTTAATTTAGACCACGGGCCGGATGCTTCCCTTTCTAACCCGAATACTTAAAAATCTTAAACACATTTGTAATTTGCACATCATGGAATTTAGACCATGTGTCTTTAATTTAATTTCTCATCAACAATATCTTTTCATTTCAAAATGAATCAGAATAGTAATAGAAAACATGTAAGAGGGAATGGAGTTTTTACCCCCGTTACTCGACATAACCATCACAACTTCGCCAAAAAAAGAAAAAGGAAAAGAAAACTGAAATATACATCAAACGCCCTTAATAACACTCTTTAACATATATAATTTAAAATGTAAACCTAAATTTTATGCAGATAATAAAAAAAATAAAAAAAACCATGTAGATGAACGGAAAATAATTGAGCAAATCACATGATTCACATCTAAGGGATGGCAATGGGGCGGTTTTCTCAATCCCCATAACCAAAATCGCGAAAATTTTCACCCCCCATAACCAAAATCGCGAAAATTTTCACCCCCCATAACCATTTAAAAATCTCACCCTTATCCTCATAACCGCCCCATTAAACTTATTTTTTCCCCTAAAAATAAACAAAATATAAATACATTAATATTTTGCCAAAATCTATATAAAAAACAATCAATTATTCAATTAATTTAATCAAAATAAGTTTTAAAACAAAAGCAAAAACAAAACAAGCAATTATCCAATTAATTTAATCGTAACAACATCTAAATAACCAAACTTAAATAAAAATATCTAATTTGTAAATAATAAAGTGGAAAAATAATGTGAATTATTAGACTTAGACTAGAGTTATATAACTATATTAATCATTGAACTGTTGCTGAAATATTTCAGAGATTGATATACGGAGCCCTTTCGGCCAATGTAGGATATACATACGTATACATATCCATATATAAAAATAAAATAAAACCAAGCACTATATTATCATTGAGTGACTTCCTTAAAAGTTATTGATCAATTTTTAAACATAAATGATAAGGAGCTTATCTACTGAGGATAATCTGACCCAACTCCGACAACTAAATAACAGGAATCAGGATTAAGTTATTATTAAATATGTCTATCATTATAGACTAGACTAATTACTTGAAGAACAACTTGAAATATGAAATTACCTAGACGATCAATGAAAATAGCCTAGAGGGGGGTGAATAGGTTTTTTGTCGATATTATGATCAATTAAAATTATCTAGCGGAAATTAAATTTTAATCAGTCACAAACCCTAATTCTCTAATTAGATTAAATCAAGCAATCACATATATAAGTGCATAAAATAAATCAATGAGAAGATGTAGAAATTTTTACGTGGAAAACGTTGGAAAGACTCCAAGTAAAAATCACGGATACGCTCGGGTATCGATGCACTATGAATCAGAGAATTTGTATAGACTCTATGAAAACAGAACTTACAAGCGTTGTAATTTGTTGTTCTTCACTCGACGTCTGAAAGTCTAGATCCACTTGCGTTCTTGCTCCGATCTCCGTACTTTGACGGCTCCGCTTCTCAACGGATCAAATAACCACGAAGCCACCTGTTCCGATCTCCACATTAAGACGGCTCCGCTACTCAACGGATCAAAGCAGCCACGTTGCACAAGGAGGTGTGTTGATTTTTCCAGAATCTAAGTCATCCAATTGTGCATAAGATCATCGATGTAGAAGCACAATAGAATCAACCCCAAAACAAAAGAGAACTAGAAGATATGAAATCACTCAATGATATTTCTCTATCTTTATCTCTATCTTTGTAGATGAATATGAATCTATAGAAAACTTGCAGAGATCTCTCAAAGGCTCAAAGGTTGCCTCACATGTGTGGAAGACCTTGGTATTTATAGACAATGCTGAGGAGAAACCCTAATCTTCCCCTTTTTCATAATTTCACACCAAACCAAGTTAAACCATATATTTCTGATGAATATAATGTGTATGACATGTATCTCAATGTGTAAAGTTGCAGCAACCTCAGAGAAGAACAAATCGGGGTCAAAATAGGAATTTCAAAACATGATTACGCAGCCCTAACTACGTGCAGCCCGTAGAGACACTACACGCAGCGCATAAGTCTTCTTACGGGTGGCGCATAGACCTCTTTTGGTGGTCCGTAGATGGTGCGTAGAAATAACAATTTCTAGCCACTTTTAGCTACTGGGTCCGTCGATGGTGCGTAACATTTTTCATGGAAACCACTTTTCTTGGGAATAACACCTTTTGAACCCCCTCGACTCCATTGGAATGTTTCTCAAAGTTTCGGCTTCAAAAAATATCGTTTAAGCCCTCCGGGAGGCACTTTTTACTCAATCTTGCTTCTTCTTCACTTCTCTTGTATTCTTCATTTCTTTAGGCTTGATTTGAATTTGACGAAGCTTGTCAATGCCACTCAAACCTTCCCAACTCCACAATTCACTCAACATGGTTATTGTCTAGAACATGTCAATCACAAATATTACTAAAAATGTTCTTACAATCTCCCCTTTGGCATTTCTGAGACAAAATCATGTTTTACAAAACCTCACGAATAATAACATAATATCTATACTTATGAACACACACCAACAAACATAGACATATATATCATATTGTCCTCATGACGATCTTCCAATCCTGCAACCACAACACTTAACATACCATGAAAAACAAGTGTGGAAAACAGATATAATGATCATAAGAAAATCATAACAACAATGCAAGCATAATGATTATCAACATATACACAGTATAATCATACTCCTTCTCCCCCTTACTAAAAACTTCTCCTTCTTAACCAAACAATCTTTTCCCCTTACTAAATACATCTCCCCTTTTTTGTCACTGAAATGACAAACAAAGATATATCAATTAAAACATAGGAAAAAGATAACCGAGGAGACACTAGAGAATCTAAGACCAAGCACTAAATATGAAGATAAAGTACTCTATAAGATTATATCTAGATTCTCGAATAATAAATATCTCTATAATGCATGACCCTAATACTAAATGCATGAATGCAAAATGTCATGAATAAAATAAGACAAAAACAAGAAAAAAATATTTTTATATTTTGAAATATGTGAGCAAGGCAGTAGAGAAACAAGTTAATCATTAACACATCATATTCTTAGATCTAACTCAACCATTATACACACGGTAGTGAAAAAAATCAGCACACATACCTTGTAGACTCAATAATGCACAAGTCAAGTTTTGCAAATATATATATATATATATATATATATATATATATATATATATATATATATATAAAAATTATCATGTGCAAGCACTAAGGTAAAATGAAAATAATACACACTAATTATGATAATCTCCTCACCAACCGTGATGATAACTTAGTCCAAGATCCAAAGTAGAAGTCAAATCGTTAACTTGAACCTTATTGCTTAAAAAAAAATTCAAATAATTTATTTTATCGCACCTTTTCACCTTATCCCTTTTTATCTTTCTAAGCTTCGGACTTTTCAGCGAGAATTTTTAGTTCCGACCAACTGGGCCCGAGCTTCTTCCATGAGATTTATGTTCATTAGTCTTCTCCCATTTTTACGCGAACACTCAATGTTTACTGAGGCAAGAGGCTCGGATACTCAGATCGAAGAACTACTTTTTGAATTTCTATAATTTAAACAACTCATTCTTTCCTTCTTTCAACATTATCACAACATTCATAAGCATGCAAAAGGTATTTAAAATCATAGATTAATCTAGCATAGCTCAAGAACATTCATATCACTTCAGGTTAAATGAAAAGATTAACAGTTTCAGCAGACGTTAAGATCATCTCCAAAGTAAAACATTCACCTAAGATTAAGATTCTTCAACATAAAATAATCATGCCAAGTGGCTATCCAAAAACCCTTAGGTCAGTATGATACCTCTACTCCCATATGCATAATTAGACAAGTAAATATAATAATAGAGTAAAATATGACAACTATTTGTACTCTTGCCAAGCTCATTATTCCAAAAAAAATCATTTTATGATTTTTTTTATAAATAAAATGCATGCATGGATAAATATGATACAAATGCATAATTATTTATCAATTCAAGGAAAATAATGCAATGTGTTCCTAGAATGATAGATAATAAAATATTTATTCTAAAGAAAACATACCAATAGATTTCCTAAGACTAACATGCTTTTGAAAATCTAGTGGCTTTGTAAAGATATCTACCAATTGAGAATCTGTGGATATGAACTCTAGAGACACTACACCATCTTCAACAAGATCTCAAATGAAATGATGTCGAATATCTATATGCTTTGTCCTAGAGTGTAACACCCCGTGTTATTTTCCTTTTTCCTGAAATTATTTATAATTTTAATTTCAGTAATGACGTCACTTGTTCATGACGTATTATTTATTCTTGGTATTTAATACCTGTAAATTTTTCGCGTTTACTTTTAAAGTCGACTGTATGACTTTACGGTTTATCTTTGACGACTACGCGAATTCTTATTCTCGACTACACGATATCGTTTTGATTATTTCGGTTACGGTATTAGTACGTTTACGGATCCGGTGTGAAACATATTAAATTACTTTCTCGGTGTTCCGATTGTCGGGTTCCTACCCCGATATATTTTTGATTGGGCGTCCCGTTATTATTTCGGGTTTACGAGATTATGTTTGGACGTTCCCGATAATTATTAGGGTTCACTGTATATATATATATATTTAATTGTAATTATATATATATATATTGTGTTGGGGTCATTTCGCGATTAAGGATAACTTGAGGGTTAGTTGTGTGATTATTGCATATATATGTATATACGTATACACGTACTGATCTTCTCCTACAAGCTTGATCCCTCTTCTTCTACCTTCACAACGACTGCAACTTCAGCTCCTCTCCATTCTCCATGGTCGCCGGTCATGGCGAGAGAGAGAGAGAGAGAGGAGCGGCGAGAGAGGGACGACTAGGACTGTTGTCGCAGCAGCAGCTGCGGCTGGAGCAGGGTCGTCGACCGGTTGCTGTGCGTAGCAGGCGGCGGCGCAGCTGGGTGGTCGACGGCGTCTGGTGGCATCGGCAAGGCTAGCAGGTGGTGGCGCAGGTGGTGGTGCAAGGCGGCAGTCAGTGCAGAGGTGGCTACGCGCGAGCAGTGGCGATTCCGGCTGAGCTTCGGCTAATTTTTCGGCGAGCTTCCGGTGATCGGTTTGAGCCGATTTTCGGTGAGTAATTTCGTACCTACGTAGTATTCGTCATATATTAATTTCGTGAATTTACGATGAACGATTTACCCAAAAATCGTATTTATAGGTTATAGATTTCGTTTGGGTTATTTTAGATTTAACCCAATTAATTAACCGATTATTAATGGGCTTCATATATATCGTATAGGTTGTCGAGACGGACATTTCGATATATTCGAAATGGTTTTTGGACGATTTTGGTCGGCGGGCTTCATATTCGGCGCCGGTACTGTGTTGTTTCGGGCTGTTCGGTAACGTATAATTAGGTGGGAAATTATATTTCTCACTCCGCATTATTGAAGTAGTTTAGGGGTGCAAAACCCTTATTTAATTTATTATAGATATATTAAATTGCTAGTTTAAATATCTATAAATTGTTTAGGATCAGGATGGGGCTTAGGAATTAATTTAAGAAAATTTATTTAATTATTCCTATGTGATTAAATAATATTCTTATTTAAATTAAATAAGAATGTACGGCTTAGAAACCCTTACGAATTTAAATGGGTTATTAGAGATTCGAAAAGCTTAGACGATGTGCTAGGATCCTTTTGGTATACGTGAAATAATTGTTTAAATTATTTAAAAAGACATGTTAATTGAAATTGAAATATTTTCTAAAGAATTAAAGAAAATATATTGTTTAAAACATGAATCTATTTTCTCACGATTTAAATGCTTTAATATATTTTTAAAAGCATGTACAGAGATTTGAGATTTATGTTGATATTACCATGTGAGTATTTTTATAAATATGGTGCATTACATATTTATGTTGGACATGATTTTGTTGCGTACACCATGTATTGTGAGACATTGGTGTTGGTGCATGTGTTGCATGATTTCACCATTTGCAGAGAGATTCATTTGGTGTGGTCTACTTCCTTTGTGCGTGAGGCACGGGTAGACGTTTGTGTTTGGATCGTCGTGACAACTGGCCAGGGGGTGCTGCACCCACGGAACTAATCTTCTAAGAACGCAGACGATATAGGGGGAGGACACATAGTCCAAGGCCCTATGTTCACGGCTGGGCCGTGGTGGACGTCTTCCTTGGTTAAAAGTGTGAAGTGTCAAAAGCACTTGGGAAGAACGGGACGATAAGTCTACATTCCTTAGTGAGCTGTATCCTCAGGGGAATGGTAGAGAATGATCCAGTACCCTTGGGAAGGGTGTGTTTTTGTGTGTGTGTACCACAGGCGGTCTGTGAGTACTGTGCGATGCATATCATCATGTGATTTATTGATATGTATATATATATATATGTTGGAGCATGATTATTTATGAATATGCAAAATAAATTCATTTTATAAAATGCTCAGTTGAAAGTGATAAATGTGAAAACGGGAATTAAAAGCAGTAATTATTAAAGTATAAACGAGGCGTATATCCTTATACTTGTGTTGTATATTTTTGTGCCCGTAGGGGAGGTTAAGTATATTAGTCTGACGACTTCTGTGGTTAGTTGAAGTTAGAGATGGATTGTAGAATTGAGGTTGAGTTGATGTGGAGTAATGCCTTAGAGAATGTGGTTAATAGTTTTGTAATTGTGGTTAGTAGCCTTGTGATTATGGTTAGTAGCCTTGTGATCGTGGTTAGCAGTCTTGTGACTGTGGTTAGTAGTCTTGTGATTGTGGTTAGTAGTTTGGTGATTTTGGTTGGCTGTGTGACTTGTTAGAGATTTGAGATCCGAGATTGATTTTAGTATCAGTTATGATTTGGGGCCTTCGAGAAGGCGGGTGATGAGATTGTGAGTTGTAGTATGGACCTTTAGGTGCCTTTCACTTTTGAGGAATATGTTATCAATTGTAACTGAGATTTTGATTGGGAGATAAGAGGTTATGGTTGAGGTGAGTTCTATTAAGTACTTAGGGTACTGTAGCGTGGTTTATAGTGCTTAGTTCATTCCCCTAAGCATTTCTTGTACTGTGTTTTGTACACTAGTACGTGGTCGTTGACTTGTATGTTATTCCTTGAGTTGTCGGTTACGACATGGTGCCGAACCTTTTCCTGGTGTTGTCATTTGATTCTATAGAGTTGTGTTTTCTCTTATTGGCTGTCATTTCGAAAACGGTGTTTCCTAAGTTTTGAAGTAAACTCTTGTATTTAAAGGGAAAAACCCGTTTTCGCCTACCCCCGTATAAATGAAAAGTTTTAATACCTTATAAAATGATCTTAGGATCTTCTTTGAAAAGATTTCAACTTTTAAAAGCCGGAGACCGGGGGCAAGACAGTCATTTCTACTGTGTGATTTTCTAAAAGAAAACTATTTTATTACTTTTCTTGGGATTCTGAGGTTACGAGACTTCTTTCTCAAAACCTCGACTTGTAGAGTTTTGAAAGGTGTTCCATTGTTTCACCTTTGTTTCCGATCATTTTTTAAGTCTCGGTTTTGAGGCTTGTCGTTGTTCAGTGCACACATATAGTGTTGCCTTTCTCTTTTCTGGGTTATTGGTTTCACCACCTAGGTGATTTGAGTTTTTCTTACGTTAGGGGCATGGATGCCAAATGGATCGGTTCGAGTTTGAAAACATTTTTCTTAAAAACTATTGAATCTCTTGGATTCATCTTTTTATTACTTCCACTCTCGGCCATTCGTTTTTGGTTTCCTTGTTGACTTTTGGTGTTCTTTCTTTGTTCACTTGTGGTGTTCTTTCCTTGTTTGGGTATTCTTAACCTTGACGTTGTTGTCTTGGTTATCTGTTGGTTAGCATTGGGAATTCTTTTCCTTTGCTTCGTTTTGGTGACCCTTAAGTGGTCGTTCTTGGGAGTTGAGCTCTTGTACTCTTAGTGAATTGATCGGGTGGTTTTGTAGCTTATAGTGCAAGTGTTAGTGATGGATTTATCCTGTTGGCGACTTATTGACTTGTTGGAGATAGCATTGAGGTTTTCGCATAGTGAGATGATGGGGTGATCCCATCCTTGAGGTACAGACTTACTCTAGGAGAGGGATGAGATTTGTTATATATATTATATATATATATATTGATGATGTTGTGTTAGTACGCAAGGGAGTGGGTGTTTTCCTTCCTGTGTTATCGGGGTGTAGGATTTGAGCCTTCCTTGGTACTATTGGTGGATTTTGTTTCCTTGTGGATATTAGAGGTGAGTGTGATCTCCTCTGTTGGATCTTCTGTTTGGTGATGTGAGCACTTTGTGACTTGGTTAGATTTGACCTTAGTGTCGGGTACTTGATGTACGTTGGTGGGAATAGTGTAGACTATTGGTGTTGGGTACTTGGAATACGAGTTTTAGAGACTCATGTTGTGTATTTATATATATATACGTGTAGATATATATATACATATTCCCTATATACTTATGTATACTCGTTTACGATAGTATATGAGCGTGTGACTTGGGTTTGCGTGAATGGGATTAGTTGGGCTATTTATATCTTATTAGACGGTTTAGCTTTACCTAAACTATCAGAGGATGTGGCAGTTAGAATATTCTTTCCTACTGAGCTTATTTGCTCACAGGGGAATTTCATTCGCCCCCTGGTATTCCACGCCAGGTTGCAGGAAATATACGGCTATGAGCAGGATGCAGTGCAACGACAGCTTTCTTTTGTTTCCTTGTTACAGGTTTTGGAGTTGCGTTGGGTGATGCGGTTACGGTTGCAACACGACTGGGTTTGGGGACGATAGGTATCCACTTTCAGTTTCTCTACCCATTGTTATGGGATTGTTATGTATTTTCTTTTGGGAGCAGTCTGTTGGCATATCCCTGTTGATGTATCTTTTATTTCCTGTATTTATTCTTTCAGGATGTATTGTATCTATTCCGTACAGTTAGGTGCTCTTTTGTATTTTTATTCGAGCATTTGTGGCTCTGTTGATGTTAGAGGGTTTGGAGGGGTTTTGGTTCCTTTCCACTACCTCGGCCCTATTAGGATTGATGAATGTGGGGCTTGGAAGCCATTGTGATTATTGAATTTCTATTGGCAGGTTCTTGTGTTGTGGTTGTTGTCCGGATGTTCCATTTACAAACGGAACTCTGCCGGATTTTTGTTAGATTCCGCTGCTTAGTTTATTATCCATTTGGGTATGAAATATACCATATCTATCATTAACCCATGTGTTTTCATGGTTAATGATGTCTTAGTTGGTCATTCATGTTAAAGATCACATCCTGGATTCCTTGGATGTCCTTGTTCGGGAGTCTTAGGAATTTAGGAGCGTGTATGTTGGTATTTGAGGATACTATTGAGTTCTAGTATTCTATTTGGCATGGAGTATATTTTTCATTGTTACTCCATGTATCTTCTTGTCATTCTTGACTATAGTAGTCGCTTGACTTACGTCACCCTTTGGAGATTCGCTGATTCTCTAGATTAGAGTTTCGGGAATTCTAGGGGCATGATAGTAGGGTATCAGAGTGTGTCATTCTTACCTTTTTTTTTGGGTGTTTGATGACTGAATGTCATTTGTTCCAGTTTCTTTTTACTTCCGCATTCACTCCCCTAGCTCTTAGGCTCAGGTTTCGGAGTCCTAGGAATTCGGGGCGTGACATAGAGTGTTGAACAGGATTTTTAGAAATGCTTATCGCACTCGTGTTATCACAAAACACAATCATCGTTCCTTGGGAAAAACCATAATCCTGCAACATATGTCGCATCCACAAAACCTGAGTATAACAACTCCCAACTGCAATATACTCAGCTTCAGCAGTGGAAAGGGAAACACAATTTTGGTTCTTGTTATGCCAAACAACTAAGAAATTACCAAGATAAAAATACCTTCCACTAATACTTTTCCTATCATCAACATTACCGACCCAATTAGCATCAGAAAAAGATGTTATTTCAGTGTTAGTCCCTAATGGATACAATCCATAATTCACTGTCCCTTTAACATACTTGATAATTCTTTTTACCGCAGTAATATGAGACTCCTTAAGACTTGCCTGGTAATGTGCACACACACCAACACTAAAAGCTATGTCAGGTCGACAAGCAGTCAAGTACAACAAACTCCCAATCATACTCCTATAAAGTGTAGGATCAATATCTTTGCCTTTAGTAACTATGCTAAGCTTGAAACTTGTACTCATAGGAGTTCGAGCATCTTTAGCCTTTTTCAAACCAAACTTCTTCACCAATTCCAAGGTATAACGAGTTTGAGAAATGAAAATCCCATCATTCAACTGTCTAACCTGAAGCCTTAGAAAGAAGTTCAATTCACCAATCATGCTCATCTCAAATTCATGTGTCATTTGATCTAAAAAATAATGAGCAAGTCTATTAGAAGTGGAACAAAACACTATATCATTAACATAGATTTGAGCAACAACTGTATCACTTTCAATTTGATGAATAAATAGTGTTTTATCCACTCCCCCTCGAATAAAACTGTTCCCAACAGATAGTCAGTCAACCTTTCATGTCAAGTCCTAGGAGCTTGCTTCAGCCCATACAAAACCTTGTTAAGCTTATACACATGACCAGGACAATGAGGATCTTCAAATCATTTTGGTTGCTCCACATACACCTCCTCATGAAGAATGTCATTCAAGAATACACTCTTTACGTCCATCTGATATAACTTGAATCCAAGATGACATGCAATAGCAAATAGAATCTGAATAGATTCAAGTCTAGCCACTGGAGCGAAAGTCTTATCAAAGTCTATACCCTCCAACTGAGTATAACCTTGAGCAACAAGCCTAGCCTTATTCTTAACAACTGTACCATTTTTATCCTTTTTATTCTTGAATATCCATTTGGTACCTATCACATTTATCTCATTCAGTCTAGGCACAAGATACCACACATCATTCTTAACAAACTGCTGAAGTTCTTCTTACATAACATTTATCCATTCACTATCTTGAAAAGTTTCTTTGACATTTTTAGGTTCCAAGGAAGATGTATAACATGCATACGAGATTTCATTCCTAGCCTTTCTTCGGGTCACCATTATCTGATCAACAGATCCTGTGATATTATCCAAAGGATGGTACAACTTTACCCTTGTAGATGGTTCTTTAGAAGGAGTAGCCTAAACATCACAAGTTTGATCATGTGATTCTGTAGGACTAGATATATCTGTTTACACAAATCTTCTCCAAATTTAGTTAAAGTGCGAGCGTGCCAGATTCAAGTTGAATCAAAGAGGATTCGTAAGAAACTGGAGACTATTTTCATGGAAGATGATGATTATCAAGCGATTGTTTTTGGTTTCTTTTTGCCTTAGTCAAAAGGACTTAAATATTGAAGTGTTTGAGAAAGATAAGTAGGCTAAACAAATAAATTATTAAGGATTGTATTTGAAAGACAGTGACTAGAATTGAAATGAATTCTAATTGCTTGAAAGAAAGTGGAATTGAAACAACATTACATTGAAAAGGAAATTACAAGATAATGAAATTGCTTAATGAAATATAAGATTACAACTATGAAATTGTAATGTATTGTGTGTTTTGTGATGCTGTTGGAGAAGCTTGAAAATTATCTCAAGTGTTGTTCTTATACCAGCCTAACTTGTACATTGCAACCACCCTTTTAACCATCCCCCATTACTTTGTTATTTTGTCGCTGATAGGTGCTCAATATTGGTTATTTTTCGCCCTTATCTTGCGTTTGTTATGTTTTTACATTCCGTTACTTGGTATTTTTATCTCGTTTGTGTGTATAAGCATGTTTCAAGAGCTTAATGAAGAAACATAGCTAATCTCGGTGAATTAGCTGAGTTTGTGTTCGTTTCTATCTCGAGAAAGGAATCAAGAGGTGTATCAGAGCAAAGAAGAGCTACCGGATGGCAAAATGGTCATTTACCGACATCATTATATCACCGAAGGGCAAAAATATCATTTTCAGACATCATTACTTCATCAAAAAGCATCGGGAGTTAAAGGCGACTAGTCTAGCTCAAATATGAAAAAACGGGTTTTTACAGTAAAAGATGCATCATACCCTACGTCGTCAGAGAGAAAAAAAAAAGCAGATTGGACCTGAGCTACGCTTTAGTTTGGGCCCTACGCCCTAGACCTAGGTCCAAGCGTAGGCCAGGAGCGTAGCCTATGCCCTAGACCTACACCCAAGCGTAGGTCAGGAGCATAGGTCCCACCTTGTGGCCACGTGATCCCTTTACGTGCAAAAGTTGTTTCGGAATTTTCTAGTTTTGACCTTACTTTGATATTTTAAGTGATCGATGATTCCAGACCTTTACATACAGGCTTATACACATATTTACATCAGATTTTATAGATATTATTAATGTATTATGAAATTACAGAAAAGGGCAACCATTAGGGTTTCCCTCATTTGTCTATAAATATGAGAGAGTTAGGTTTAAAGAGGGGTGTTGTTTTTGGGAGGCTAGTTCTAGTTCTGATTTTCATGCACGTTCATTCATAGAGTTCTTCCATTGAATAGAACTACTATTAAAGACCTAGAGATCCGGAGAAGAAGACCATGGAGAATGTTTCTACACCGACAATGAAGATTCTCTCAGCCATGATCAACTAATTCGGTATCTAGGGTTTTCTCACAAAACCCTAGCTAAGTAATGTAGTTCTAATTTTATATTCAATTGTAGAGAGGAGAAACTGTGACTATACTGTGATGATTGTGATAGATGAGAGACCATTTTTATTCGTGATACAAGTTTATATATTTGAATTGATTATTGTTTTAGACTTTTCGAATGTATTTTTCTTACACAATCACAATTATTCACTATGGGTTGGAACTCGGATGTTTAATCTGTGATTTTCTACACAATGGTGGTCATAAAACTCGAAACCCTAGGTTGACACAGATCATGCCCTAACAAACTAATATAGATATGTTTTAGTTTATTTTCATGCTTTAATTTACTGTTTTAATTTATTTTTTGCATTTACTTTCTGTTAGTAGTTGGCATGCACTAATAAGTTTAATATTGAGATGGGTTGTCGCGATCCGGTTGAGAGTAATCCTTTTTGGGGTCAAACTGCTGGCGCGATGTGACCTAACTCACAGTCAATGGATCGCCCTCATGCAATTGAAATATAATTTAGACTATATTCTACAGTTAGTGGTGGAGTGAGGAAACCCTAGTTTTTTCTCTATCTGAATCACAACCATTCTTTATTATTGATTTCTATTTTATTTTCATTAGTATTAGATAATTCACAAAAACAAATTCTTTTCGAAAAAATATAATTCAATATTTTTAGACTATTGAAGTGAACAATCTTCGTGTCTGTGGGATCGATATTTCCCTACTCAAGCAAAACTATCTACAATTGATCTGTGCGCTTGCAGAAGGGTAAAACCTAAAGTGTCGTTAATATGTCATTTTTAACCACATATTTTTCACACACCTGACGCCCACCAGTCGTTCTTATTTCCCAGCTACCTTCCACGTGTCCCATAGCTTCATGTTGCTTCATCCACATTTTCTAGTATTGGTGCTTCATTCCCTTCGTGCCTAAAGCTCTCCTTCCATGGGCTTGTAAACCAATTCTTTTGACTTGAATCTGGCCCTAATATGGGTCAGATTCATTGCATTACTCAAGCTCCTAATCCTTATCATTAAGTCCCACTTTCTTATATTTTAGCTCCTCATTCATACACAACTTCATTGTTCAGCCCATTATCACATACGTATAATAAAAATTCTTTTTTATACTTGATGTAATGATGTGTACACACACACGTGGGCCCTCCTCATCGTGTCAATTGGCTTGCCCCGGTGTTGCCACGTGGCATAGCATTTTTGGGTATCAACATTTTCCCCCCAAGCTTCCGTAGCATGATGGACTCTTTCTAAACAAGGCTTTGGAAGATTTAAAATTTAAACTTTTGTTTCTATCCAAACTAACTTCATCTCTTCCTATACTTTTCTCCCAGAGACACTTCCCCTTCTTTCCAACCACGTGTTCCATTGTTATTAAGATATTCTGCCGCCAATGTTACTTGTATTGACCAAGTCCACGAGTAATTATAACAGCTATAAACCTCTCTAGCTCCCAATCGTCTCTTGGAACTAAAACCCTTACCATACCTCTGATTTTGAACAACCTCACTTTACTTCATCATTTTCAAGATTCTCCCTCTCTAATCTCTTCACATACCTCCCTTTTGAATTCAAATAAAACATATATCTATATTTGTATATACATATTGATAGATGTCAAATATTAAACATTTTGACCCCTTAACTCAGTATTGTTATGTTTTTTCATTCCATTATTTGATATTTTTATTGAGTTTGCGTGTTAAAGCATATTTCAGGAGCTTAATGAAGAAAGGGAGCTAACTTCAGTGAATTAACTGAAAAGTGTGTTCTTTCTATCCAAGAGGAGAGTCAAAGAGGCAATCCGAGACAAAATGGCTCCCAGAGGGCAAAAATGACATTTCCAAAAGCCGTCATCTTCAGCAAAAAGTATCGTGGGTTTAAGATGATCGTTTTGGTGCATTCACAGAGAAAAGTGATTTTCCATAAAATACCTACGCTTTTGCGTACGCTTTCAGTTTCAAAAAGTGGCTAGAAATCAAATTTCTATGCTGGACCTACGCTTGGAGGTATATTTGGGACCTATACTTAAAGCATAGGCCATGTACGCTTCAAGCGTAAATGTGACAACTTTTTGTGGTTTTTTGATGGACTTTGCCTGTTTCACCCCTGGTTCGATTCGAAGACGTGCATGCGACTCTAGACCTTTATATACATGTATATACACTTATATATATGAGAAGTTAGGGTTTGGATGAAGTTGAAAGTGAAAATACTGAAAATGGCCTTTCTATACCATTGCCTATTTATACACGATCATATATCAGAGTTAGAGGTTCTTGTTCTGGTACACGTTGGGGTTGGTTTTGGTGAGTCGTTCATTTAGAAAGGTTCATTTATTCAGACTTGCTGCTGTTGAGAGCCATATTCAAACCTAGAGATCCGGAAAAGAAGACCATGAAGAGCATTTCTACATCAACGATGTAGTCACCTTCCACCATGGCTAACTAACTCGTTATCTAGGGTTTTCTAGCGAAACCCTAGCCAAGTAATATAGTTCTTTCATTCTTTTTAATTGTAACAAGGGGAAATTGTTGACCATACTGTGATGATTGTAGTAGTTAAGAGACCATACTAATTTGTAATATAAAATTATATGTTTGTTCTAAATTTTTGTCTCAGATGGAATGAATGTATTATTTTGCACAACTATGATTATTCAATATGAGCAGGGACTCAGATGCTTAATTATGGTTTTCTACACAATGGTGGTAATGAAACTTGAAACCCTAGGTTAACACAGGTCATGCCTTGGCGATTTAATATAGACATGTTTTAGTTTATTTTCATACAGTAGGAGTAGATTAGAGTAATATAATTGGCATGTACTAGTTAGGTCACTCATGAGACGGGTTGTCGCAATTCGGTTGATGGTACTCCTTTTTGGGATCGTATTTAGCTATTTGCAGTATGACCTAATTCACAGTTATGGATCGCCCTCGTACAATTGATACAGTGATGAACTATATTATGCGGTTAGTGGTGGAGTGATGAAAATCCTAGTTTTCTCTCTCATCTGAATCACAACCAATTTAATTTGCTTTCTAGATAATTGTTAGTTAAAATAGATAATTTGGTCTTTGACAACCCAAACAAACCATATTTCTGAAAATATAATTCAGTATTTTTGAACTATTAAAGTGAACAATCTCAGTTTCTGTGGGATCGATATCCCTTACTCAAGCCATTTGATATTCTACAATTGATACGTGCGCTTGCGTTGTGTAAAACCTAGAATCGTTAAGGTGTTGTTTTTAACCACATATATTTATACACCTGACGTCGCATCAAGTTTTTGGCGCCGTTGCCGGGGACTAAGCATTGTTCATTAGCTTTAGTAGTTTATTTACATTGCGTTATTATATTGTATCTAAAGTTGGAATTTGTGTATTTTTGTGAGGTACTCTGAGAATCATAAAGGGATTTGGCGGAGTAGTGAAAGTTGCGTCGTTGGACCTCTTGTGAGTTTTAGTTTATCTTAATTTTGCACATAATTTTAGCTTTATTTATGTTAATAGTTAGAAGAGTTTAGAAGTAGTTAGTTTTATTTTCTGAAAAAAAATAAAAAATCTGCAGTTTTTGTATAAACTGTCAGAAACTCCGATTTTCATAAACAAGGTGAGATTTTTTAGTGGAAAAGGGCCATTGAACAAACTCACTAATTTGTAGTGAACCCAATTGATTTTAGGTCGAAATACGTCGTTTAGGACCTCAAAACTACAACTTTGTGATTATTAAAAAATAAAATTGGATTTCGAGAATATGGGTGACCAAATAGCCAATCTACCAAGGAAACCAGCCATATCTTTGAAAGGATACTATGCACCGGATGCGTATGATTCCTATGCTGATTTTCCAGAAGAAAAAGGCGCGAAACACTTCGAGATCAAGTCAAGCGTTATCAATATGCTTACAAAATTTTATGGCCTTACGATAGATGACCTATACCAGTATATCAATGATTTTTTAGAGGTTGAGAGTAAAAGTAAAAAGATGGTATATCAAATTAGGTAAGGCAATTAAAATTGATTGGGAAACCCTTCAATCTGAATTTATAGAGAAGCATTATCCCATAGGAAAGACTTTAAAGGCACAAGATGTGATCAAACGTTTTAGATAATTGCATGGTGAGAAGTTGATGCTTGGGAGAGATATAGTGAAATCTTGTATAAGTGTCCCCACCACAGGTTAGCTGAACAGGATATAGCTAAGAATTTCTACATGGGACTTGGAGAGGCGCATAAGACCTTGATAGATGCAGCAACACAATGTCAGTTTATCTTGAAACCAGCTAAAGAGCTTTTGGACATATTTGATAATATTAGTGAAAACACAATTCAATATCAATCTGAGTTGAGGTCTAGAAGTGGACAAGAGGATAGGAGATCTGAGAAATCTTATGTTGTAGAGCATGATGATGTGAGAGAAACCATGACATTATTTGGAGAGATGTTATAGAGAATTGAAAAGTTTATGCAGCGAAGTCATTCCTCTTCTAGAGAGATGTTTGAAGTCGAAACTGAGTATTCCCAAAATGAGTGTCGGGAGATAATGGCTGCGGATGACAAAGCATCATGTAACTATTCCAATAATGCTCATTTCACCAATTTATACACCTCTAGTGCCAGAAATCACCCACTCCTGTCTTATAAATCTACCAATGTAGAGAATCCACCACCAAAGTTCCAACAGGGGCAATCATCCAATCAACAACCAAGATTCACAGACAGACAATAGTCATATAATCCACAACCAAGGTTCACTGAGAGACAACAATTATATAAGCAACAACTAAGGTTCCAACAGAGTCAACAATCATTCGACTCACAATCAACAATCATGGCTAGAAATTCTCAGTTCAATTATCAACCCAGAACATCCAATAATTCCCAAGCTCTCCAATCATTCAATAATTTCCAAGATCTTTAGCCATTTAATAACAATCAAGCTGTGCAGCCATATAATTACTAAACCCAGCCTCCAAGAAGCCAAACTCCTCCACCCGGTTTCCAGACTAATAGGTTAGAGCAAGTTATATTGGACATTCATAACAAGCTAGGTCTTCATACCCAATCATTGGCACAACTACATATGAAGATGGACCAAATGGTTAATGAGAGGAATATAAGAGAACCAGGAAGATTGCCTAGTCAGCCGGTCTCTAACCCAATGCCACATCAAGCACTGAAGCTTGGATCATTTGTCAATGAACCTAATAAAATGGTTTAAGCAATCACGACTCTAAGAAATGGTAGGGAAGTGGAGAGTAGAGTTGAGGAGTAACATGAAGAAATGTTGCGGAAAAGAAAAGAGGAAGAACAAAAGCAAAAGAAGGAAGATGAAGAAGAGAAGAGGGAAGAGGCTGCAAGGAAAGAGGCTGAAAGAGTCCAGAAGGATCAACCATCAGTAAAAGACAGTTTCGACTAGACATTACTTGAAAAGCCAGATAGGTCAAGTTACGAGGAGGCAACGCCATTTCCTCAGCGTCTTAGAGAGCCGGCAAAGTACGAAAAGTTGAAAGAATATGATATGTTGGAAATATTTCGACAAAACAAGATTAATTTACCTCTCTTAGATGTAATCTCCCAGATACCGCCTTACGAAGTTTTTCAAGGATCTTTGCACCCAGAAGCGAAAGAGTAGAGCGAAGAATCCAACAAAAATACTATTGATTGAGAAAGTGAGTTCATTGCTTTTAAGCAATACTCCACCTAAGAGGAAAGATCCCGGTGCTCCCACTATTCCAAGTGTCATCGGTGACCATAAAATTGGTAAAGCTCTTCTTGATATAGGTGCAAGTATTAACTTGCTTCCTTATTCAGTCTACCAACAGTTAGGGTTAGGTGAACTCAACTCTATTGAGGTTGTACTGCAATTCGCTGATCGATCAGTCAAACAGGCAAGAGGAGTGTTTGAAGATGTCATTGTTTAAGTGGACAAGTTTTATTTTCTGGTTAATTTTGTAGTCCTGGATACATAACCCGTCCCTAACTCGAAGAAACACATTCCAGTGATACTGGGAAGACCATTCTTAGTTACGACAAATGCATGCATCAATTGCAGAACCGGAGCTATGGATCTGACCTTTGAAAATATGAAGGTCAGGATGAATGTGTTCAAAGAAAGCCACTAATTATCTGAATTGGGGAAATGCTTCCATATTAATGAGTGCGATGAATTGGATGATATCATAACAGATTTTTCAACTCAAATCCTGGAGAAAGATGAGCTAGACTTATTTATGACTAGAGAATGGCCAGATGAGAAAGTTGTTGATTGGGAGACATAATGGAAACTGCAAAATGAAGAGTCGGATGCGATGGAGACTGCTTTATATACTCAACCATGGCGGGAGCCGGTTGAATCAGTCTCGATAGTTTCAAATATTCAACCAATTCCCTTCTTAACTCCTCCTCCTACCTTGGAACTCAAGGAACTACCTGAAAAATTGAAATATGTTTTCTTAGGACCCGGTGAGATTATTCCAGTGATCATATCTTCAAAATTGAGCAAAAAAAATAGGAATCGAGTCTAGTCGCGATTCTGAGTGAGAACAAAGAGGCAACAAGATTACTGATTTGAAAGGCATAGACCCCTCGATTTGCATGCATCGCATACCTCTTGAGGAGGATGCAAAGCCATCAAGGGAAATGCAACGAAGGCTTAATCCAAATATGAAATAGGTAGTGATGAAAGAAGTGGTGAAATTGCTAGATGTGGGTATCATTTACCCCATTTCTGATAGCACATGGGTAAGTCCAACTCAGGTGGTGCCGAAAAAGTCGGGCATCACAGTGGTGTCAAACTCAAAAGGTGAGCTAATTCCACAACGCATGACCACATGGTGGCATCTTTGTATTGATTACAGAAAGCTTAATCTGAACACTAGGAATGATCATTTTCTGTTACCATTTATTGATCAAATCCTGGAGAGGTTAGCCGGGCAGAGCTATTACTGCTTTCTGGATGGGTATTTCGGCTACAATTAGGTGGTGATTGATCCTATTGGTCAGGAGAAAACAACTTTTACTTGTCCATATAACACGTTTGCTTATAGACATATGTCATTTGGTTTGTGTAATACGCCAACAACATTCCAACGGTGTATGCTGTCTATCTTCTCTGACATGGTAGAGAAATTTCTTGATGTGTTCATGGATGACTTCTCAGTTTTTGGGGAAACCTTTGAAGACTATTTAAAACATCTAGAACTGGTACTTAAGAGATGCAAGGAGACGAATCTGATTCTAAGTTGGAAAAAGAGTCATTTTATGGTTCAAGAGGGGATAGTATTGGGCCATATTGTATCTAAGTGATGGATAAAGCTAGATAAAGCAAAAGTTGAATTAATTTCAAAAGTGCCTCCTCCCACATCTGTTAAGCAGATACGTTCTTTTCTGGGCCACGCCGGGTTATACTGAAGGTTTATTAAAGATTTTAGCAAAATTTCCCGGCCGTTATGCAACTTATTAGCTAAGGACGCAACTTTTGTCTTTGACGAATAGTGCCTTCATGCTTTTGAGGAGCTGCGTACTCAACTTTCATCAGCCCCGATTATTCGTCTGCCAAATTGATCTCTACCATTTGATCTCATGTGTGACACTTCTGACTATGTCATAGGAGTTTGTTGGATCATAGAAAAGATAAGTTGTCATATGCCATTTACTACGCCTGTAGGACTCTGAATGAAGCTCAGATGAACTACACAACTACCGAGAAGGAGTTGCTGGCAGTTGTCTTCGCCTTGGATAAATTCTGATCATATCTAGTAGGCACCAAGGTTGTTGTTTACTTGGATCATGTCGTTCTAAGGCATTTGCTGATAAAGAAAAACTCTAAGCCCCGACTGATTCGGTGGATTCTGTTGCTACAAGAATTCAACCTGGAAATCAAAGATAAGAAGGGTTCAGAGAATTTTGTTGCGGATCATTTGTCAAGGATTATTATCGAATCCACAAATAAAATTACTCCTCTTAAGGATTCTTTCCCGGATGAACATCTGTTCAATGTGGCGGTTGTGGAATAAATATCGTGGTATGCTGACATTGTCAATTATAAAGCCACAGGTCGAATCCCAAAAGGATGGTTTAAGAATGAGAAATACCGATTCTTCAGCCAAGTCAAATTCTATATCTGAGATAATCCGCATTTATACAATTATTGCTCTGATCAGATTATCAAAAAATGCATCCCCGAGAGTGACGTGCAAAGAATACTAACATTTTGTCACACGTTGAAGTGTGGAGGGCATTTCAGAGCTCAGAAAATAACCCACAAGGTGTTGCAGAGTGGATTTTATTGGCCTTCCATATTCAAGGATGCTTTTGAGTTCTGCAAGGCATGTCTGCGATGTCAAAAGCTTGGATCCATAGGTCGACGAGACATGATGCCTTTAACCCCAATTCTGATCATAGAATTATTTGATATATGGGGTATTGATTTCATGGGATCATTTTCGAAAGTAGATAAGAAGGAGTATATACTTATGGGGCTGATTATGTTTCAAAATGGGTAGAAGCTATAGCCACCAAACATGTTGACTATGATGTGGTGGAAAATTTTGTAAAGTCGAACATTTTCTCACGATTTGGTATGCCAAGAGTTTTGATTAGTGATGGTGGAAGCCATTTTGACAACTAGTTTCTTCCTGCTCTGTGTAGGAAGTACGGTGTTACTCGTAGAATTGGTTCACCATATCACCCCCAATCATAAGGTTAAGTGGAGGTTTCTAATAAGGAGATTAGAAATATTTTAGAAAAGACCGTGCGTTCGGATTTGAAGGATTGGCCACAAAGGCTAAATTATGCACTTTGGGTATACATGACTGCATTTAAAACACCAATTTTATGTCACTATATCGTCTTTTGTATAGTAAAGTGTGTCATCTCCCTATAGAGCTGGAACACCGAGCATATTGGACTATTCGAAGACTGAATTTTGATATAAAGAAAGTCGGTGCGCAGCGGAAACTCCAACTTCAAAAGCTTGAGGAGTTGAGAAATAATGCGTATGAAAACTCTCGGATTTATAAGGCTTGAACAAAAGTGTTTCATGATAAATGTATTAGAAAGAAAGTTTTTGAGCCTGGCCAAAAGTTCTGGCTATTTAATTCGAGACTCAAGTTGTTTCCTGGTAAGCTCCAATAAAGATGGGATGGGCCATACAAGATTACGAAGGTTTTCCCCCATGGAGCTGTGGAACTCGATGATCTTGACATTGGAAAGAAGTTTTTCGTGAATGGGCAGATATTGAAGCACTACATAGAGGTGCAACCAACTGGGTGTGTGGTAGAAACGATAGATTTAACTGAACCACCACCCGAGCTAGATAAGCTTGATCCGGAGTATTAAGAGGTAGAAACGTCGCACCAATGACGTTAAATATTGGTACTAGGTGAAGAAGAATAACTTTTAAACCTAGTTTGTAATTGTAGACGGTAATTTAAACATCATCATTTGAGTAGGAGGTGTAAATTGAGACTAGGAAACATTGAGAATGGATGGGGTTGAAGACGGAATTTGAAAACGAAGAAAAAATAATTTTTTGGGCCATGGGGACGGTCCAGCTACGCTTCAAGCGTAGCTACGGGCATGTTATAAAACAGACCTGTTAGGTAGTTTCCCCCCCATTTTTATTCAAACTTCTCTCTCTCCCTCAATTCTCCACTAATCCTTACGAGGTTTGTTTCTACCATTTATTCATCTGATTCCTCATCATTCCTTACCAGAAGATCGTCAAATTAGTTGGTCATTCGTCCGGATTCGCGTAAAGAACTCGAAAAGTCTCTGAAACTCAATTTTTGAAAAATCATCATTTCTTTCGATTCAGTGAGTTTTGTTCCATTATTTTGATTTCAAATGACTTAATTAATTATTATAAACTAGTATTGACGAACGAGTCCAATCAAAATCGTGTTTTGATCCGTTTTCTAAAAGTTGAGTTTTTTTCGACTTCGAAAACGGATTAAATATCGAATTTTTGGAATGACGAATTGTTTAATAGTCATATTGGGTATATTTAGATATAGTTTGACTTTGATTCGGTATCCGGTTCCTTATCACTTACTTTTCAAAAATTCCCTATTGTAGGCATGACGTGGACCAAGTTATCGGCGAGACTAGTGGCTCAGGCTGCAGTTACGGCTGATCCATCGGTGCGACAGAGGTCAAGATCATCATCTCCTGCGCAGTCCCCTATTCACCGCTGGAGTATACGCGCCAGGAGACCATAGTATGTTGACTCGGCATCCTCGTCTTCCTCATCTTTTGAGGCGGAGGTGCCAGAGAGCTCTACACAGGGACACGACATCATTTTGACACATGTTCGACTTATTGTGGATCCATTTGTTCCTCGAGCACCATCACTGCCATATGTGCCTGAGCCACAGGCTAATGAAATGGAGGAGGATACCGAGAGTGATAGTGTGAGAGGGTACTAGAGTAGGAGGATGACGCCGATCAAGGCGATGATCGAGCGGATGAGGGGGTACTAGAGCCGCCTGTGGAGGGTGACCCCTGAATTTTGAATACATTCTTACCTGTGCCCCAGACAACATCGGTGGAGGATTTATTAGACCAGGTGATCCAGAAGGGGTATCAATAGAAGTGTACATCCTTATTGTAGATATTTAAGGGATTACAACCTGTACCCACCTGGACGATCGGCCGATTGACGGCTCGACGTTTATTACCTATTCTTGCCCTGACTACTCCATATATTTGCAAGGATATGATCCGAGAGTTCTGGCTGCACATGCGCCATTTCAGCAGGGGGATGAGACTACGAACATTGGTCCGAGGTACTGAGATTGAGATTACTCCCTAGACTATTACTGAGGCGTGGGGCATTCCTGACGAGTGTCCACCCGAGCTAGCTGTTGAGTTCCCAACAGATAGTCGGTCAACCTTTCATGTCAAGCCCTAGGAGCTTGCTTCAGCCCATACAAAACCTTGTTAAGCTTATACACATGACTAGGACAATGAGGATCTTCAAATCCTTTTGGCTGCTCCACATACACCTCCTTATAAAGAATGCCATTTAAGAATACACTATTTACGTCCATTTGATACAACTTGAATCCAAGATGACATGCAATAGCAAATAGAATCCGAATAGATTCAAGTTTAGCCACTGGAGCGAAAGTCTTATCAAAGTCTATACCCTCCAACTGAGTATAACCTTGAGCAACAAGCCTAGCCTTATTCCTAACAACTGTACCATTTTCATCATTTTTATTCTTGAATATCCATTTGGTACCTATCACATTCATCTCCTTCGGTCTAGGCACAAGATACCACACATCTTCTTAACAAACTATTGAAGTTCTTCTTGCATAACATTTATCCATTCACTATCTTGAAGAGCTTCTTTGACATTTTTATTGGCACCCATATTTTCAAGCCACCGGGTGGCCAATTAGTTCATGTGAACTTGGCAAGCAAAGTCCTTATTGGCAGTGGCCAGGAGTCAAGATGCCAGGTTCTTTAGAAAGCTTTGGCCAAGGAAAATAAGATAGAAGAAGCTAAAGCCAACAGTCGCGAGAACAATTCTAAAACTGAAGAGGACACGTGGCAGCCATTAAAGTTGTGAACATTTGAAATTTCATGAGAATAACCTGAAGAGAAATCACAGAGAGCAAATGGGGCGAGAATTAAAGGACATGGCTGCAAATTAAGGGATTGGTGGTTTTGCAACATGAATGAATCTGGCTAAGAAACGAGCCATATTCATTAGAAGAGTCATCACCTACTGGCCAAAGCATAAAATGAGAAGAATGAGGGAGCACGTCTCTGACAGTTACAAAGTGTGGTTTTAAATTGAGAAGAGAAAAACACGTGGTAAAGCAAGAAGAGAAGTGCTAGAAGAGGTTTTCTCTAAACAAACTGCTAGTGACAGATGGCATGAGACTAGGAGTTAATAGTGACACATGGCCACATCCTAGGCTGGCAGTTAGAGACGGTTGTGGCAATGTCTTGGCAGTCATATAAATAGTACACTTAGTGTAATTTTGTAAACTCTCCTACAACACACACAAAAACTCAGCACTTTGCAAATTCTTACATTTGTAATTATTATCCTTTCAATTTGCAATTTCATTCCAGCAATGTTAGTTCAAATATTTATTTGTTTTATTTTGTCTTAAATCATTATCTTGTAATCCATATTGCAAGAAGTGGTATTTTATTTCTCCTTCAATTCATGTCATTTAATTCCATGTAATTTCATTCATTTGCAACTTCTTTTGTTTCATTCTCAGTCAATTACAATTTCTTTGTTTTCTTACACTAGTTTATTTTTTCAAACTTTGATATTTAAGTCCTTTTAATTAAGGCAAAAAGAACCCTGGAAGTTGAAGTCTTGTACTTTTATTTCACAATTGCTTGATTCATACTCATCACTTCCAAAGGAAGAGTTGCACATTATTTTGGTAAGTTCTTGGCTCTTTTTAGAGTCTGGCACGCTCGCGCTTCCAACTTGGAAAACACTACAATTTTGTGCAAACATTAATTGGCACGCCCGCAGCGGGACAAGTGTCAAGGTTTGAAGAGTATGTCAGCACGACTACGGTTAGGAAAGAATCTCATGTCTGAAAGCGAGTTAGCCGAAGCAGTACCAGTTTCCACTAGTAGTTCTAATCTCAGCCCAGATCAAGAGAGACCATTACCTTAGGATGAGGCATTTGCAAGAGCTCAAACGGCCTCCTTGGCAGCACTGTTTGGAGGACTTTATGCTAGATTTGACGCTATGGAAGAGTCCAGTACTGAACTCAGAGCATCTGCTAATACCATGGGATCAGTCTCCCAGCTAGCACCATGTTCAACAGTGTTGGCTCTAGTGACATTAGCTCATCTGGCCACCGCTGCAGTTGCGGCCACTGCAAACCAAAATTTTTCTCAAGCCATGTATCCATCATCCGCTTCATGCCTAAGTATCTCAGTTATTATGCCGGTCCCATGGCCAGAGATGAGGCCACAACCAACTCTTCCACCAGTATTTCCAACATTGTCATATCCACTACCTCAGTAAATAGATCAGCCATATCCACCACCCAGGATGCCATTCTTCTCTTCAAATGTTCAAGCTCGTGACATTCTAGACCTGGGGGGCAATAATCAGTGCTGGAGGCAAAATCCTGTATATGTTTCTGGATTGCCACAACCAATGGCACCCGGGGGGGGCAACAACCATTTAATCCACCTCTTTTGGCCAATTAGCCAGCCCAGCTGATCATATTAGATAGGTCTCAGTTAGTAGAGTTGATAAATCAGGAATATGGTCTGGCTGGAAGAAGGGTGAGCAAGCCTTTTTATAGGAAACCTTATCCTGAAGTTATTGATGAAATTGAGTTTACAAGGGGCTACAAGTGCCTGATTTTATGACCTTTGGAGGGGAAGGAAATCAATCCACTGTTGAGCATATTAGCAGGTTTACTGTGCAGTGTGGAGAGGCAAGAGCCAACCCTTGGTTGAAGATGAAACATTTTCCAAACTCTTTGACTAGTGCAACTTTTTCTTGGTATATCCATCTTCCGGCCAATTCAGTTCAAAACTGGCAACAAATGGATGAATTGTTCCATAACCAGTTTTATAGATCTGAGCTAGAGGCTACTCTGGCCGATTTTTCTAGGCTTTCTTAATTGTTATAAGAATCTGTAGAGGAGTTTATTTCCAGATTCAGGAGGGCTAGGCTGAAGTGTAGGGTAAATCTTCCAGAATCTGAATATGTAAGGTTGGCTTTAAATAGGTTGGACTTTGAACTCCATAAGAGATTTGAAGGAACATAGTTCAGAGATCTTTTTGAGTTGGCCGATCGCATAACAAGGTATGAAACCATTTTGAAGGAAGAAAGAGACAAGAAGAATGCTTCAAAAGTAGTTCTTTGATCTTAGTAACCGGGCCTTTGGTATCACCAATATCATTGTTTGCGTAAAAAAGGGAAAAAACTAATGAGCATAAATCCCATGGAAGAGCTCGGGCCCAGTTGGTCGGGACTAAAAATCTTCGTTGGAAAGTCTAGAGTTTAGAAAGACAAAATTGGATAAAAGTGAAAAGAATGAGTGTTAAATTCAATATAAAAAAGGCAAAGTTTGATCAATGAAGTAGAAGAAGAGAGATTGAAATACCATAGGAGAATGTTCACAAAAACACGGAGGGTTGTCTAGATTGGGAGTAGAGAGTAACGAAGTCATTTACTTTAGTGGGGACCATTCATGATACGAAGCTCGAGATAGTTATTGTTCGGTAGTAAGTGGGAGTATTTGCATCCATATTGTCTTTTGCATTGTCTCATAATTTAATTGACTTGTGTGTGAACTCATGAGTGTGTGGTTATAGAGAACTGAGATGTTTGTAAGTACCATCATTGGAAACCCTCACGAGACTTCACTCGTCCACTAGGGGTAACCTAGGGGGTTTAAAAGGCTTGTTACACGTGCTAAATGTAATCATCGACCCTCACGAAAGCAAGTGAGTAATATAGATTAGTTTAGATTAGTATAGAGTAGCTATAATAAAGATCATCAAAACATAGTTTTCTTGAGTTCATTGCTAAGGGACTAACAATATGTAAGTTTAGGGGTGTGATAGGTGCTCAAAAGTGTCCATTTTAAGCCCCTATATTACTGTTGTTCCGTCTTTACATTCCGTTATTTGGTATTTTTATGCCGTTTGTGTGTTTAAGCGTGTTTCAGAAGCTTAATGAAGATTACGAGCTAACTTTGGTGAATTAACTAAAAAAGTGCTTGTGACTATCCAAAAGAGAAAGCAAAAGAGGTGTTTTCAAGAGAAAAGTGTCTCTCGGATAGCGAAAATGTCATTTTTCGGAGCTGCAACTTCAAAAATCATACCGAGTGAGTCAAGACGTTCATTTTGGCACAATTGCAGGGAAAATTAGTTTTCATGAAGAATCTACGCTTTTAGACTCAAAAAGTGGTCAGAAAGTAAGTTTCTACGTTTAGAGCGTAGGAAGCTACGTTAGGAACGTTATGAACATTGTTTTCAGTACAATTTTTCAGTCAACTTCGGACAGTCATATCTCGGTAAAAAATGTTCCAAATGGGGTTATTCTTGATCCTATCATCAATATCTTGAATTCATATTTCCAACGATATATTACACGCCTACATCCAATATGCGTAGCTCTAGATATGATAAAAAGAGTGAGAGGAATCCTGCAAAAAAAACTGGAAATTTCAGATTCGGGCCAAAATCCTATTTTGACCCGGATTGATCCGTTTTGACCCTGATGACTTTAAGTTCGACCCCGACACCTCTATACATGTAATATACACATATTATACATTAGATATTAGGGTTTTTCTTGGTTGGATGTGAAATTACAAAAAAGGGTAATCTTATTCTCCAAGTTAGGGTTTCCCTCACATTTGCCTATATATACCATGGTCTGCTACAGATCTAAAGGATTTATCTCCATATAATTTTGGGACTTATTTTTACCCAATTTTTAGAGCTTTCTTTTTAGATTCATATCATTCAAAGGGAGGAGCCATTCAAGACCTAAAGATCCGGAGAAGAAGATCATGGAGGGCGTTTCTACATGAACAATGTAGTCACCTTCAACCATGAGCAACTAATTCGGTATTTAGGGTTTTCTACAAAAATCCTAGCCAAGTAATGTAGTTCTTATTTGTTTTCAATTGTAATGAGGGGAAGCTGTGACCATACTGTGATGATTGTAGTAAATAAAAGACCATTTTTGTTCTTGATACAAGTTTATATATTTATTCCGCTTCTTGTCTTAGAATGAATGAATGTATTTATTTTACACAATCATGATTATTCACTATGGGTTTGAACTCAGATGCTTAATTCATGATTTTCTACACAATGGTGGTAATAAAACTCGAAACCCTAGGTTGACACAGGCCACACCTTGGCGAATTGATATAGACATGCTTTAGTTTATTTTCATGTATTAGGAGTAGATTAGAGTAATTTAATTGGCATGTACTAGTCATTTTAGTCATGAGATGGGTTGTCGCAATTTAGTTGACGGTATTCCTTTTTGGGGTCGTATTAAGCTATTTGCGGTACGACTTAATTCACAGTTTATGGATCGCCCTCTTGAAATTGTTACATTAATAGAATTATATTATGCGGTTAGTGGTGGAGTATGGAAACCCTAGATTTTGTTTCAATTATTCTTGTCTTAATTTATCTTTACTACTTTATTAATTAACTAGTTTAGAAATCAAAACCCAATAAATTATAATTTTTATAGAAATTTAAGAATATTATCTTATGGTAATTTATAATACGACTTATTCTCTGTGGGATCGATAACCTTTCATAAGCCATTTCTATACTACAATTGACTCATGCGTTTGCGATAGGTAAAACCTAAGCCGTCATAAGGGTGTATTCTTAACACATATTTTTAGCACACCCCGACGGACATCACTCTGCCAACTTGGCATATCTCTTCCATGATGAATTTCCCTCGACTGAATAACTGTAACTCTTCTCGGCCTATACTAATTGAAACTAGGCCGAAAGTCTCTTCTTTCATGTTGGAAGGTTACCTTTTCATGAACACTAGGTCTGGAAGTTTAATGATGATAAGGATGCTCTATGGGCCTCTTGCCTTTGTATTTGGGCTATTTGCAACTTGGACAACAACCATGGTTAATGAGAGTAATTTGAGCTTCCCTTAGCTTTCTTTCCAATTCTTCCACATTACTCTTTACAACTGGAACCTTAACATCCAAAGTGCGTGTTCGCCGCTTCTGTTCTTCTTGCTTGTTATCCCCTCCTGCCAACATAATCACATTGCTACTAGCTATGGAAGGAAATGTGTTTTCATCCACACCCATGACTTCCTTCTTCTTTTCTGGAAACTTTAACTTCCCTTCATCTATGGCTTTCTACAATGCATTCCTAAAAACAAAACAATTATTAGTTGTATGATTCCAAGAATTGTGATATTTGAAGTACTCATTTCCCTTCATTTCACCAAATAAAGGAATTGTGTGCCCTTTTGGAAGAATGATCATTTTGTCAGCCATCAGGTGATCAAAGATTTGCTCTATTTTGGTAGAGTCAAAGGTGTATGACTTCCCAAAATTGACCATACCTTTCTTGGCCGAATTAGAAGATGCTTGAGAACCTAAGGATTTTTAATGCTATGTTATGCCAATTTAGCCTCCAGCTCTTCCTCTGCATCGGCCACAAAGACTTCATAGTTTGGATCTCTATAATAAGTCTCTTTTGAAGCATTCTTCCTGTCCCTTCTTCCTTCATGATAATCTTATATCTGGTTGAACGATCTGCCAATTCAAAGAGATCCCTAAACTCCTACCTTCAAACCTCTTCCTTAATTCAAACTCCATACCATTAAGAGCAAGTCTGACATATTCAGACTCTGGAAGATCCACTATACATTTCAATCTTGCCCTTCTGAACCTGGAATTAACTCTTCCACATACTCAGATGATAATTGGGAGAGCCTGGATAAATCTGCCAAGGTTGCCTCTAGCTCTGACCGGTAAAATTATGTGTGGAAGAGCTCCTCCATTTGTTACCAATTTTGAACAGAATTTGCTGGAAGATGGATATACCAAGTGAAATTTTGCCCAGTCAAGGAATTGGGAAAAAGCCTCAACTTCAACCAAGGATTTGCTCCTACTTCACCACACTGGAAAGTAAATATTCTAACATGCTCAACAGTGGACTACTTTCCTTCCCCTCCAAAGGTCATAAAGTCTGGAACTTTGTATCCTTTAGGAAATTCAATTTCATCAACCACTTTTAGGTAAGGCTTTCTATAAGCAGACATACTCAGTCTTCTGCCTATAAGACCATATTCCTGAGTAATTATATCAGCTAACTGGCCCTTGTCCAAAATTATTGGTTGAGCCAGTTGATTTGCTGGAAGTGGAGGATGGTTAGCATTCTACCCCCCAGACGCTACTGGAAGATGCGTCTCAGGAAGAAACAAAGGATTTGGACGCCAACGATGATTATTGACCCCCGGGTCTGGAGCATCATGCCCTGGAACATTTTGAGGGAAAAATGGCTAGCAAAGACGTTGAAATGGTTGGGGTGTATGGTATGGTGGTAAATAAGGTAAAGGTTATAGATTATTTGGGACCATTGGTGGAAGATTTGGTTGTGGACGCATCTCTGGCCATGGAGCCGGCATGCTGACTGGAATGTTCACACATGGAAGCATGGATAAGTAGATGGTTTGTGGAATATTCCGACTAGTCATAGCTGCCACAACAGAAGCGGCCAGTGGTGGTAACGTAACAAAAGCATGCACATTTGAACATGGTGTGGGCCTTGAAACTGACCTCATGGTATTGGATGATGCTTTAAGTTCAACAATCGATTCTTCCACAACATCGAACATGTTTGCATCCGTGCAAATGACTCATCTAGTGGTAATGAGACTTCACACTTTGGTCTAAGGTTTGAACTTCCAGTGGAAACTGGTACTAGAACTTCCTGTTCCTCTTCACTCGTTATGGTATTCTTTACAGACCTTAGCCTTGATGACATATCATCCAAACTTCAACACGTGTTCCGTTGCGGGCGTGCCACTCAATGTTTGCAAAAATCTTCTCCAAATTTAGTAAAGTGCGGGCATGCCAGATTCAAGTTGAATCAAAGAGGATTCCTAAAAAGTTGGAGACTATTTTCTTGGAAGATGATGATTATCAAGCGATTGTTTTTGGATTCTTTTTGCCTTAGTCAAAATGACTTAAATATTGAAGTGTTTGAGAAATATAAGTAGGCTAAACAAATAAATTATTAAGGATTGTAATTGAAAGACAATAACTAGAATTGAAATGAATTCTAATTGCTTGAAAGGAAGTGGAATTGAAACAATATTACATTGAAAAGGAAATTACAAGATAATGAAATTGCTTAATGAAAGATAAGATTACAACTATGAAATTGTAATGTATTGTGTATTTTGTGATTCTGTTGGAAAGGCTTGAAAATTATCTCAATTGTTGCTTTTATACCAGCCTACCTCGTACATTGCAACCACCATTTTAACCGTCCCCCATTACTTTGCTTTTTTGTCACTTTTGTTGCCCAGCTACCTTCCACGTGTCCTATAGCTTCATGTTACTTGATCCACGTTCTCTAGTATTTCTGCTTCATTCCCTTCGTGAACAAAGCTCTCATTCCATGGGCTTGTAAACCAATTCTTTTTACTTAAATCTGGCCCTAATATGGGCCAAATTCATTGCATTACTCAAACTCCTAATCCCTATCATTAAGGCCCATTTTCCTATATTTTAGCTCCTCATTCATACACAACTTCGTTGTTCAGCCCATTATCACATACCTATAATAAAAATTCTCTTTTATACTTGATATGATGACGTGTACACACACATGGGCCTTCCTCATCGTGTCAAGTGGCTCCTCGATGTTGCCATGTGGCATAACATTTATGGGTATCAACAATATCATCATGAACCACGTTGTCCTCTTTACCAATATCTGAAGAATCATTTCCCAACAGAAAGTACGGCTCACTATTTTCCTTCTCAACAGACATTGGTGGTTCATCAACACATGAATCATCAACCACTACATTAGCAGATTCCATCATCGTTTGAATTCTAAGGTTAAAAAACCTATATACCCGACTTGTCAATGAATACCCAAGAAATATTCCTTCATTACTCTTATATTCGAATTTCCCAATGGACTCCCGATCTCTAAGAATATAGCATTTTGCTACAAAAACCTTGAAATACTTCACATTTGATTACTTGTCATTCCATAGTTCATAAGAAGTTTTTAAGGTGTCAGACCTAAGATAGACTCTATTTAAGGTGTAACAAGTTGTGTTCACCGCCTCAACCCAAAAATACCCAGGACCTTTCTTACCATGCAGCATAACATTAGCCATCTCTTGAAGGACTTTATTCTTCCTCTCAACCACTCCATTTTGTTATGGAGTATGTGGTGTTGAAAATTCATGCTTTATTCCTCTTTCATCACAAAAAGTATCAATCCCTGAATTTTCAAACTCCTTTCCATGAACACTCATCACTCTAGTAATAGGATAATTTTTCTCAATCTGAATTTTAAAACAATTTTTTCTAAAATTTTCAGCAACTTCAGACTTTTCACTCAAAAATCCAACCCATGTAAATCTAGAGTAATCAAGATATACTTCTTACCACCTTTGCTCATGGTCCGAGTGGGACCCATTAAGTCAATATACAACAACTCTAAAGGTATGGAAGTATGAATGGTAATTATCTTCATGTGCTGACATCGAACTTGTTTACCCTTCTAACATGGTCCACACACAATCCCTTTTCCAAACCAAGCTTAGGGACCCCTCTGACAATTTCACTCTTTGTGATTTTCGTTAAATCTCGAAAATTAACATGTCCCATTCGCTGGTGCCATATCTCAACTTCATCAAGTTTAACTCTATCGCAAGATAATTCAAAATCAGGAACAATGCAATAATAATTATCAGACGAACGCATACCTTCCATCACACAATTCCTAGAAGAGTCAATGATCGAACACTTATCAGAAGAGAAATTGACATTATGATTATTATTGTATATTTGGCTTATACTCGGTAAATTTGCTTTTAAACCCTCAACATACAGCACATCTTCTAGTTTAGGTAGACCAGAAACCACAATGGTACCTTTTCCTAGAACTTTCGACTTCTCTCCATCACCAAAAATGACTATCCCACCATGACACTCCTCGAGAAATCCAAACAATGACTGATCTCCAGTCATATGCTTTGAACATCCACTATCCAGATACCAAGACCTAGAATTACGTACTCTAAGTGCAGTATGAACTACAAAATAATGTAGCTCACACTTTCTAAACCATGCCTTCTTCATCTTTGGAGTTGTATTTACCAATTTTGACAAATTCTTCACATTTTCACTCAACACTTTAATATGATTTTGCACACAATCTCCTTATTGAGTTCTACGTTCCTTCATTGATTTCAAACTTTTTCCTCTTATCTTTGAGTACCAAGGTCAAATGTGACATCTTACTCCACAGTGATGACATATAGGAACAAACCTTTGAACTTCTTTAGTCGAACTCCTAGGATATCTAGAGGTAAAGGAAGGCTTGCTTTCAACAGTTCTTCTGACATGGGATTGAACATTAGGATTCCAATTTGAATTTCCTTGAGAAAAACTAGATGCCACTTGAGAATCTTTTACAAAATTGGTTTTCGACACAACGTTCGAATTATTCGATACTCTATCAAAATCCAGTCCCTTTCTATTTCTTGCAGATTTTCCAATACTCAACATATGATTAAGCTTAAGAGTTCCACTATACCATTTATGAATTGTTGAGTTAGCATCCTTCAATTCATTTTCCAAATTTCCAATCTTGGTAGATTTCTCAACTAACTCCTTCTTGAGATCATCTACTATCTTCAAAGCATGAGTCTTTTCTTGTTCAGACTTATTCAATTTCTCAAACAATTTGGTCTTTTGAGTCTGTAGGAGATTTAGAGTTTGAGAACAATTAACTAATTCATCTTTTAAAGAATGCAATTCTTTGTCCATGTTAATACTTTTATTCAACAGTTTCATGTGATTTTTGTGAAGTTGTGTGGTCCTGTCAAGTAATTTGTCATAAGACTCTTGAAGCGTGTCATCACAATCTTCATCACACTCATAATTTTCAGACATTGCCCAACTTGTAGCAACTTCTCTAACCTCCTTTCTTTGTGCAGCAAACACGATGAAATTCTCAGAATCATCACCTACCTCCGAGTCTATCGCATCACCAACTGATCCCTTATCAGAATCATCATCCCAACTGACTACTAATATTTTGGATTTTTTCAAAGTGTTTGTACACTCTGCAGCTATGTGACCATATCATTGACACTCAAAACATAGAGGTTTTTTCTTTCGAAGATAAGACTTATCTTTCCTAGTTTGAGTCTTATTTCTATTTCTAGACTCACCCAACTTATCTCCAAATTTTTGTCCTTGGCTATTCTGTTTAGCCTTAACAAGTTTGTTCAACCTCTTAGTAAACATGACAATATCATTCAAACTCAACTCACTTTCTCCATCAAATTCAACATGATCCTCTGTTAATTTTAAATTCCCTGCCAATTCTTCAACCTTAATTTCTTTAAGACTCATGACCTCTAAGATGACAATAAACTTAGATCGAAAACGTTCAGGTAAAGACCTAAGTATTTTCTTCACTATGGTTGTCTCAGGAATGGGTTCACCTAGATTGTGATAACCTGTGACAATATCAGTTAGTCTAGCCTCAAAGTCAGCGTAGACTTCATCCTCCTCCATTTTCAACTGTTCAAATTGAGAATTTTGAATTTGAAGTTTTGATTGTTTAACCTTTGAGGTTCCTTCATGAGTTACTTGGAAAATATCCCATGCTTCTTTGGCAATTTCGCATGTGGCAATTCTCTTAAATTCACTCCCAGTCACAGCATTGTATAAAACATTCAACGCTTTGGAGTTCCAATTAGCACTGTTCGTCTCAACATCAGTCCACTCACTCGATGATTGATTAGACGTTGCATCCATCACAATAGGAGAGTAGCCTACCTCTATGGCCAACCAAGCTCTCGCATCTAACGATTTCAAAAATGCTTTCATCATCGCTTTCCAATACATGTAATTTGAGCCATCAAACAAAGGGGACCTAGATACGGAACCTTCTTCATGAGATACGTTCATCATCTAAGTTCAAGATCTAACCCTAGGTCGTTAACCTAAATCAGGGCAAACCTAGCTCTGATACCAATTGAAATTACCTAGATGATCAATGAAAATAGCCTAAAGGGGGGTGAATAGGCTTTTTGTCGATTTTATGATCAATTAAAATTATCTAGCGGAAATTCAATTTTAATCAGTCACAAACCCTAATTCTCAAATTAGATTAAATCAAACAATCACAAATATAAGTGCAGAAAATAAATCATGAGAAGACACAGAGATTTTTACGTGATTTTTTTTGGAAAGACTCCAAGTAAAATCCAATGAGTCCGTGGTTATATTCTTGTCATTGTAGACATTATTTCTTGTAGTGGGTGGAAAAACATCATTAATTGCCTTCTACGTACAAACTTTGTATTACTCTATAATTTGTTTAGGCCCTATTTGTTTACTGGTTATGGTCCCATTTTTCTGGTCTGGTTATGGTTTTTTTATACCAGACCATGTTTGTTTTGCATTTGTCTCAAAAAATATAACCAGACCAAGTTGGATCAAATTGAACCAAAATGAATTTTTTATGACCACAATTTTTGGTGGTTCTATTTGGTATAGTTACAAAATCTATCCAAAATCTAACCAAACTGTCCTCCAATAATTGAACCACATCTAACCAATATCTCAACCAAAAACAAAAAAAAAAAAAAAAAAAATGAATAATAAATAAATTGAATTAAATCATACATAAAAATAAAAATAAAAAAAATAAATATAATAATGAATAAATAATAATATAAAGAATAAATTAATAAAATATATTTATACATTAATAAAAATAAACGAATAAATAAAATAAAATATATTTATAAATAAAATAATATTATAAATAATAAATTAATAAAAATAAATGAATAAATATAAATAAAAATAAAGTAAAATAAATTTATATATTAAAATAATAATATAAATGATAAATTAAATTAAATATATTTAAACATTAATATAAATAATGAATAAAAAATAAACAAAATAATGAATAATAAAATATATTTATAATAAATAATAAATGAATAAAATATATTTATAAATTAATTAAACGAATAAATAAATAATAATAAATGATAAAATAATAATAAAAATAATTATTCATAAACAAAATGAATTAAATAATACGTAAAATAATATTAAATAAATAAATAATAATAAAAATGAATTAAATAATTCAAAATTAATAATAATAAATGATTAAATATAATAATAAATGAATAAAATATATTTATAAATTAATTCAAATTAACAAATAAATAATAACTTATATAATTAATTAAAAGAATTATATTTATAAAAAAAATGAATAATAAACAAAATGAAATAAATAATACATAATAATAATTAATAAATTAAATGAATTAAATAATGAAATAAATAAATAAAATAAATAATAAATAATAAATAATAATATAAATATAAATAAATGAGTAAATAGTAATAAATAAGAAAAAAATGAATTAAATAATATGTAAAAATAAGAAAAATGAATTAAATAATAAATAAATAAATAAATAAACAATAATAAAAATGAATTAAATAATACATAAAAATAATAAAAAATGAATAAATATAATAAAAAAAATAAATGAATAAATAATAATATAAATAATAAATGAATAAAATATATTTATAAATTAATTAAAATAAACGAATAATCTATAATATAAATAATAAATTAAATGAATTATATTTATAAAAAAATTAATAATAAAAAGATTAATTAAATAATACATAATAATAATTAATAAATTAATTGAACTAAATAATACATAAAAATAAAAATAAATAAATAAATAAATAAATAAATAAATACAATAATAAATAATAAATTAATAAAATATATTTATAAACAAATAAAAATAAATGAATAAATAAAAATAAATAATAAATAATAAACAAAATCAATTAAATAATATATAAAAATTATAATAAATAAATATATATAATAATAAATAAATAGTAAATATTAAATAATAAAGAATAAAAAAATTTTAAAGCCAAAATATCATAGTGCATTATTTACATGTTATCGAAAGTTGAAGTTGTTATGTAATATTAGTGTGTGACTTGTGAAATTTGTGTTATCGTAATTTTTGTATAAAAAAAATGTTGTTTGTATAAACATATTTGTTGTTATATTTGATAATTGGAGTGCAATAATCATATTCAAAGAAATTTTTATAAAACCAATATAACATTATTATGTAAGAAATACATAATAAAAATCAATTAAAAAGACTTTAATAAATGTTTACAAATTAAATGTGTGGGTTTTAAGGTTATTACATCATATAAAGTATATTCAATATTTTCACAGTTTACTAGAAATTTAAGACCAGATCAGTTTGCCAAACATGGTCTCCATCAGTCCCGCGCAGCCAAAGAAAGATCTCTGTTAATTTATTATTTGAATTGATTTTGTAAGAACATTTATTGTATGTATGAGAACTTTTTAGTACTATTTGTGATTGACATATTCTAGACAATAAACATGTTGAGTGAATTGTGGTATTGAGAAGGTTTGATCGGTATTGACAAGCTTCGTCAAATTCAAATCAAGCCTAAAAAAGTGAAGAATACAAGAGAAGTGAAGAAGCAAGATTGAGTAAAATGTGCGTCCGGAAGGGTTAAACGACATTTTTCGTTGAGATACATAGATTTTTCGTTGTATTTAAAAATCATACATATATCTCTCATATATTTTAATAATTTATTCCTTATTTAGATTATTAACACATCAAGTTCACGCGACCCACTCTCTCCACTCTCATTCTCCACTCACCGATCTCATTTCTCTCTCTATATGCAGCATCTCTCTCTATCTATATCGCAGAACCTCTTTCTCTCTCTAAATTCGAATTCTCCGATACAAATCCTGATTCGACAGTGTAACGTATAGATCTCTTAAACCCTAAACCATCTTCATTTCAGAGAGTGCTAAAATTAGGGATTAGGGTTAGGGTTTCTATTGAAAATGGTGAGTGTTTGTGTGTGAGAGACGGTGAGTTCTAGCAATGGCGAAAGAAGAATTGATGTTGTATAATAGCATGACGAAACAGAAAGAGTTCAAAGTGCCCGGCAAGGTCGACATATATATCGGTGGCGTTACAGCTTATGATTTCAGCCATATTGGACACGCTCGGGCCTATTTTGCCTTCGATGTAGGGCTGCAACTTGGGCCAGCCCAACCCGAACCCGGCTAGGCCAGATCCGGGTTGGGCTGGGTCAGGCCAGCCCTTAAGACATGCCCGGGTTTGGGTTGAGCCCGACCCATTCTTTCATGGGTTGGGTTGGGTCGGGTCGGGTTGAGCCTTTTTTTTATATATAAAAAAATTGCATATACTGTGTGTGTATATATACCTGTATCTATATATACATATATATAGATTTTTTTCACTTTTACTTTGACCTGTGTTGATAATCGCAAAACCGGGTTTCAAGATGATTATGATTGAAGAGGTGAGATCTGCAGATTAATTACCTGAGAGAGAGTGTGAGGAGTGAGAGAGGAGAGTATGGGAAATGAGGGCGGAGGGAGAGAGATTATGAAGTGAGGAAAGAGAAATAGAGCATCGAGAAGATCGTCAATGAGGATTCTGTACAGGTGTAGAGAGAGAAAGCATCAAAATGTCGATACAAACTATGCGCAGAGAGAGAGAGAGATGGGTTATGCTATAATGAGCCAGCCCTTTTCGGTTTGGCCGTTAGGACAATTGAGTCTAGCTTGCCCTAGTCTCTCATACCGTCATACGTATATATTCATTATATATATATATATATATCGATGCTTTCAATAATTTTTATTTTGGCTCTAGTATGGTTGTGCTCATTATAAGATGAATTTTGTCTATATAATTTGCAACTTTGTTTACTAGGTGTTGTTTGAAAATCTATTGAACATCTAAATTTGAATAAATTAAACGTTTTTTAATCAAGTTTTTTTTATAAATAATTTAAACATTAATGTCAATTAAAACAAAATAAAATTTCAAGTGACTCAATTATTATTTCAGCCATTGGATTGTGTACAGCAATGGTTCAGATCATTCTTTTTTAATAAAATCGGGTTTCGGGTTGGGTTTGGGTTTAACCCGAACCCAACCCAATTTAAACATTGACCCGATAAAACCCAACCCGTGCTTACCCAAATTGAGCCCGAACCCGACCCAAATCCAAAATTTCCGAGTTGGGTCCGGGCCAACCCGCCCAAGTTGCACCCCTACTTCTATATCACTACAGGTCCCCTTCTCTCCCTCTCATTCTATATCAATATACACCATATATATATACATCCATATATTATATGTATACGTATTTTCAACTTTGTATCTAATTGATCGTAGCTGGTTTTCCTTCTCAACAATTTAACCGACTAAAGATAATTAACACAGTCACAAAGTGCACACATTGAAGGTCCTCAAGAATTTCTAGGGTTTCGTATTGTTCTTGTATAATTTGTTTCTTGTTTCCTTTGATTTTGTATACAAATTTCAGTGTTTAAGGGAGTATTTAATGATTTTGCACTCTCAAGTCTTTGCAATCTTTAATCGTCAATGACTCTTCATCTGTGTATATATACACACACATGTATATAAATGTGTGTGTTTATGTTTATGTAGTTATGTATAACAAAGTTTTGCTAGCTATATCACACAATTAACTTCATCAATCTCTATCATCATCTTATATTTATCATGAAGCAAAATAAGTAGACAAATTGAATACATAGCAAGTGCCTAGACAGTGTGGAAATTATAATGCATAGCCTTCAAAAATTGGGCTTAATTAATTCACTGTCAGTCCCATAAATTTGGTTGTAGAGACCAAGTTGGATTTAATTAAATTGACATCTCTCTATTGAACTGTTTTTTGTTGATATTGATTGGGAGATTGTTTTGGTCCATTATTGAGTTTCTGAAAGCCAAACATAGGACAGACTCAACACTTTCTTTCTTTTGGGATGGAGTTTGTAATTTCTATCCGATAACATAAGCTGTTGTACTGAATTGTGTTTGTAGGTAAGGATGTTCTCGCCAAGGCAAGAATTGGCACTGGAAAAACTGAATTTTGTATCCTCACAACTATGGCTTTCTCTCCCGTACTCTATGCGAGGACAGTGACCCCATGGATGTCTTGGTTATCATGTAGGTATGATATTTGATTTGCATTTATTGTATATTTACATGTTCACCCATATACCTCGAATCTAGGACATGTATGGATTTATTGAGGCTCTGTATGGATCTATTGTCTGACAAATTTAACTGATCGGGAAAGGTATTTTGACGATTCATAATTGGGCATTTCCGAGTCAATCCAGGGCACAAGATAGAATCCTGTTCCTACTAATATATAATATAAATATATATTTGGGGGAGGAAGTTCAAGTAAACACACTGACTCACTAACATTAGAAAACTTATCCATCCGAGATTGTAGCATTTAAGCTGGGCCTATTTTAAATTTCTACTACATGTCACCAGTTTGTGATCATGAGTCATGACCATAGAGGAATCCTTGTCCTTTTTGAACTTTCACTCTCATCCCTTTTGATTTGTTTATCTCACAATTTATTTCTCTTTGTTAATGGTGCATGTATACACACAAAAGAAACTAGACTTACTTTTGGTGACCGACTCTCAAACTTCTTTAATTGAGTGAAATTGTTGATGATTAAACCAAGACAAAAGTAAAATACAAGTTATTTCAAATAAAATAAACTGCGTTCTAACTAGGGCGTATATGTATCGAGCAGAATAGTAGATCTTTTGGTGGAGAGGAATCTATATAGGGGCATTTAAAATTTTCATTATTAGGTCTCTTTTTTGTTGTGTTATGGAGAAAGTTATAAATCTTTTTTTTTTGTGAAGTAGAAAGTTATAAGTTTAGGCTTCCGTTTTCATGTAGTTCTTTCGATCTATTCCCCTTGTTAATGGCTTCTAGTACATTTTTCCTTGTGAATAAAACTTTATCAAACAGGGCTTCACCATTTCATTTTCATTTCATGTTAATCTTGTCAACTTAATTCTTGCAGCTCCGAGATTGGTTGGAATTATCTCTCAATCACTCTGTACCATCTTCACTTAGATCCTTTCTAGGTACCTGAATTTATTTCTTTATTTATTACTTTTTTCTTTGATTCTTCTTTTCTTATGAAGTGAAAGTCGTACAACTTCTTGTAACCTAGACTTTGTATTGGATCTGACTCGTTTCTGGTCTTAAAACTCACGTAGAGCCTTAACTATATCTGGAACTCATCAAGGTTGATAATATTTTGATCTCTTGCCTAATTAACAGCCTATTTAGCTTTGCAGTCTGCACTTGAGCACATGCTAGTGTTCTATTGCCAGGGTATCAGTTGACTTGTTTTACTTTTCTGTTGCTAAGAGTTTTTTGTTACTTTTATTTTGGTGGGTCCCCTGCCATTTCAATTTAAGCCCAAAAGAATTCCTCTAGAACTTACACTACTATGCCTAGTTCTTGATTTTGTTTAGAAAATGAGGCTGAAGTCTCGAATCTCATTGTGTCCTCTATATACTTTGAGGGATCACTTGAGTCTCTGGGTGCGTGAGGAAAATTTATTTGGTAATCACTATATTGTTGTAATTTTCTCCATATTATTGCTAATCAAAAGCATGGCCACTAATTTGCACTGATTCAGTTATCATTTATCTGTTTGGTTGGCAGGGTTTCGGAAAATGGATTTTGATGCTCATGCATGAATATTTAAGGGCTGATTTTAGTGCTTCTGAACATGAAGATTTGACGCAAATAGGTGTTTTTTGATATTTTCTTTCCGGACTTCACATTTTATTCGTTTGTTTTGTATTTTATGCTAAAGATCGAGTACCTCGAGGCATGGGCTAAATTTTTATTTTTTGTGTCTAGAGGTTTTGACTTAGACATAAGAAGGACCAGTGCAATTATTTTCTTATTAGTTTTTGTACTAGTACTTTTGAATGTGTTGAATTAATTAATTTCCAAAGACAATATTGTAAAGAAGTATTATTTTATTGTAATAAATTGAATTTATATTAAATAATATTTTTTAGGTGCAATATATATGTATATGTTGAAAGTTGTATTTGTAGTTCACTAGTTAAATAAGCTCATCAATGTAAATATTAAAAAAAAAAAAATTCATTAGCTAAATAAGCTTATCAATGCAAATATATATAAAAAAAAAATTAAAAAAAACCTATAATGGTTAAAAAATTTGTGGTTCTTTCATGTAGAAATTTTGATCTGGCAAAATTTTTTAAAGGCCACAGTCTTTACCCCTTTAGTGGGGGAAATGTCCGTCACTAAAATCTGACCCTTTCTTGTAGGGACCATTGGTAAAAGCAATGGAATCAACATATCCAAACCCAAAGAAAATAAATTAAAATAGAAAAACTAGATTACACATCAAACAATATTATTAAAATATCTCTCATACATGTAAATTAAATTGTAAACTTAAATTTTATTCAAATAAAAATATATATATCTAGTTCCACTGAACAACACTAAACCAAAAAATAATGAATAGAGCAAATCGCATCAATAATTAACATCCATTAATTTTTTTCTATCCTTACTAATTAGTTCGAACATATGACTTAAACACTTTACCAAAATTGCCCATGACCTCCACGATCAAAACCCCGAAGATAGTCCGGAGTTTGATTCATTACATGATGATGAGGCACACTCAAGATTTGGTTGTTCATTCCAAGCATGGACGTGAATGGCATTGTAGAAGCATTCACCATCATCAGTTCATCAGCTTTTATATCAACCTTCTTCTTCAACTCTTCCAATGCAATCATCCTCATCTCGAGCTCGTCCACACCCATCGCATCGATAGTTTCATTCCACCAAAACTCAAGATTCCCGACATTCTTCACTTCCTCAATCATCACAGTCCTCTTCGTCTCTACCTCCAACTCTCTCGTAAACTTGGCATACTGCCTCGAAAACTCCTCGTACTTCGTGTTAGGTGAGGGAGGGAGGAGTATCGTGGGTGAAGACGATAATGATGTGTTTTTTACGAAGTTATCGATGACCGTGTCAACGCTCTGGTGGCCGAAAGAGAAGACACGGCGACCGGGGGAGCAGACAATGATTGCAACTTCTGCGCCGCTTAGGATGCAGAGCTCGCTTGCTTTCCTGAAGAGGCCCGATCGGCGTTTCGAGAAGGTGACTTGGCGGTTGTTGACTTGCTCGATTTTCTTTATTTCAATCTTCTTCCGACCTTGGGTACTCTTCTTCGTAGTCATGGTGCTTGTCTTCTCCATGCACAATGTGGTTATAATGGTTTAGGGTTTCCCTGAGAAGGTATATTTATAATGAGAACCTTCCTTTTTAGTTCCAATGATTTTGCCATTCACTACCATATTTAGCATGTCACAATCTTTGTAATAAGGAAATTAAACCTTCCTTCTTTTTTATTTTATTTTTATATATGGTATTTTATATATATGTATTTCCTATATATATTCGAATTATATTTACCTAGCTCTAGAAGGATTGATGTTAAAAAAATTAATTATTATAAAAAAAAGATATCAATCACATGCAATATTGGTGGGATGAAATTTTTTCACAGAGAATAAAATATTGTATATATTTGTATGTCTTTATAGGGTCAACAAGTTTCCAATAAGGTATATATGGAAAATATTTCCAAAAAAGTTAGATTCTGATTGTCTCTGGCGCCATTCCGGAGGGCTGTTGGTTAGGGTTTTCGCACAAGTATGTGGCGGCCGGCCTTGTGATGAGAATAGGGCTGCGACCAAATTTAGTTTGAATAATTGTATATACTAACACACACAATATACGCAGCTTGTATATATAGTTGCTTATATATGCATAATAAACACATACTCTTGAGATTTAGTGCAAGTTTCAAAATGGAGTAGTTTAAACTAGAAATACTGTAAAAATATATATAGACAATCCCAGAGAGATTGAGCTCTCGAGTGAAACATATGTGCAAAAACTTTGGTGGTGCCCATCATGAAATTTTGGATGAAGAAATTAATTGGGACAATGTGAGTAGAATTCTTTACCGAGAATATCATGGAAGTTCATATCATTTTATCGAATGAAAATGATATACTTTCGGAGATATCTCCTAATATTCACTGACAATTAAAATCGTAAAAGAAAATATAATTAGGAAGTAAAATGTGTCTTTTGAATATAGAGGGGCTTGAACTTTCGCAATTTTTTAAATTGACGGATTTCCCTCTAAATTTTAATTCCATTCAAGGCAAAATTGACAATTTTTTTGTTTAAATTACACTTTTGCCCCTGTTGTTAATGTAAATTAATTACACCCACACTCCCTGTAATTTTTCTAATTACACTTTCACCCCCTAAATTTCATCGGCTTTCAAGTAAGTTCCCCGGAGTATGGGAAACGACCTTTATACCCATAGCCATATATTTTATATATATTTTAAAAAATTATAAATATCCTTTTATATTAAATTACCTATTTACCCTTCTCAATCATCATCTTCCTCTTCACCCACTCTTTCTCCTAAAATCCTTAAAATCAAACCCTAACCCTAGAAATCAAAGTTTAACCCTAGAAATTCTAGTGAAGACAAACTATTCGCAATCACCTTCAAGATATTATTCGATTGCATGCTAGGGTTCGATGGGTTTGTTCATTTGAGAAATTTTTTTGATTCTCCTTATAAATTGAAGATAGAACTCTCACTGTCTAAAACTCTCATTTCTCTCTCTCTCTGTATATATATATATATATATATATATATACTCTCTCTCTAAAACCCCATTTCTCTCTCTCTCTCTCTCTCTCTCTCTCTTTATATATATATATAAACTCCCTTCCTCTAAAATCCCATTTTTCTCTCTCTCTCTCTCTTTATATATATATATATGTTGAGACTAGAATATGCAATTCTAGGCGTTAATTAACCCATTGTTAGTCTCTTTAATATATTATTTTGGTACTTTTACCTGCGTTGTGTGTTTAAGCATGTTACAGAGGTGTTAACAAGAACATGCATTAATTCTGAGGATTTAGCAACAATCTGGATTCATAACGGTACTTTGAAGCATGGAATTACTTAATTTAGACCAAGGTACAAGTCAATTGTGAGCAAAGTACAAGTCAACAAAACACAAATTCGTAAAACCCTAAAAAGATAAATTCAGGGGTTGCCGATCGATCAATCACCAGACGGTCGATCGGTGGAAGACGGGTCTACCTTGAAAAACCTGCGAAATCAGCCTCCAACTTCCGTTTCCTTCTGCAAGCAAAGTCAAAGGGTGATCTTGTCGATTCAGCTAATACTTGATCCCCACACCAAGTCAACTTGGAGACCAAATAAGTACATGTCATGATTACACCAACTTTTGTCTATAGATATGTGAAGCTACGTGTAAAGAAGGCATAACTTGAATTCACAATTTAGAATTCTCTCTCTTGGAGAGAATATTCTCTCAAGTCTTCTCTCTACAATTCAAGAACCCAAGAACAGATTAAACCAATCATGGAAATAATTTCTACATCAGTGATGCAGTCTTCTCCAACGGAACCCTAGACGAGTAATGTAGAACTTTAATTATTTTTATTGCAAATAGGGGAAGCTAAAGAACACTTATGTGATGATTATGTAGTGAGAGACGAAGTTAATTAATGAAACAAGATTCTTTATTGATTCTCTTCTTGTCTTAGAATGAATTAATAATTAATCTTAACCAATCATGTTTTATCACTAGGAGCTAAAACTCTGAAGGTTTAATAGTGGTTCTTTATGGGTATGATGAAGTCTTGAATTTACACAATTCATGCTAAGAGAAGATGATATAAGCATGCTTTTAATTTATATTAGTATAAGTAATTTAGAATAGATGCATGCACTAATCATACTTTAATCGAAGATGAGTTGTAGCAAATCAGACCGATTGCATCTCTTTGGAAATTAGGCAACTGCCCGTTACTAATCTGATTCACATAAGCTGTATCTCCCTCTTGTAATTATATGATTAAAGGACTATATTATGAAGCTAGTGGTGGAGTTGGAAATACCCTAGACTTGTTTATCTTGAATTTAATACAAAACAAATATTTAATTCTTGCTTTGTTCTTTAATTTTATTAGTTGATAGAAACAAACAAAATCAAACCAATTTCATAATATAATTCAATTTGCTAAATTGCGAGAATTTGGAATACGACTTTGATCTTAGTGGTTCGATAACCCTCTTGACTTAACTATACTATATACTACTTATGTACTTGCGATTGAGAGGTAAAACTAGATTGTGATAATTCATCGTACTTAACATTTTTATTTTCACACGATTTGGATTGATCATAATTTTGTTGGCGCCATTGTCGGGGATCAAACGGATATTTCAAAATTTTGCAATTCATTTTCTTGAGTTATTATATTAATTCTAGTTTAATTTTGATTTTATTGCAGGTTGAATAGTGATTTTCAGCACTGATCCGCACCTGTAGTTTTTAAAAAAAATTATGAACCAACTCACTGTATCCCCGATCGATTGCCAGTCACCGATCGATCGCTGGCAGTCTACCGATTGATCGACTAAGAGTGAGATAGCCCAGGTTTGTGGAAAAAAAGGACAAACTAATTTATTTATTTATATATATATACATAGAAATAATATATATACAATTATACACATATATATCTCTAGATATCTAAATATACAATTACTCATTATAAAAATATATATATATATATATATAATAAAAAGTAATAATTAATTAATAAATAAATATAAATAAAAAATAATTTAATAAAATAAAAAAATTCTAATAATAATAAAAAACATTTAGGACATAAATAAATAAATATTTCAGAATATTTAATTCTTTTATCATTACTCTATTTTGTTTATTTGATTGTTATTGATTTTTGGTTTATGCTTGGACGTCGTTCAATTGATATACCACTTGTGATATTTGATCCAAAAATTGAACGAACGTGCAGGGAAAGCAGAAAAACAACTAAAAATAATGTTATAAATAATAGTATAGAAATCGACAATATGGGTGATAACGTAATAGTAGCGCCACTTGTAACTTTTAAAGATTTTTATACTCCTCAGGAATATTCTTCTCCTTTGGAAGTTCCGATACCAGGAGACAATACAAACCAATATGAAATTAAACTTGCTATAATTAATATGCTATTTAAATTTCATGAAAACTCATGAGGACCTTTATCAACATATAGATGAATTTCTAGAAGTCTATTCTACCGTACGTATGAAGGGATATACTGATGATGCTTTTAGAGCTAAATTATTCTCTCATTCCTTAAAAGATAAAGCTAAAATATGGTACGGTTCATTACCGGCAGATACTAAACAAAATTGGAAAAGGCTTGATTTTACATAAATTCTTCCCGGTATGAAACACTCATGAGACTCGTAGAGCTGTCTTAATGTTCTCACAATTACCTGGAGAACAATTCTATGAAATTTAGGAACGTTTTAATGAGATTTTACGAAAATGCCCTCACCACGGATTCCCAACTCACGAGTTGGTCCATAGTTTCTATTTAGGTTTAGGAGAGGGTCACAAAAACACAGTTGATGCAGCCTGTGGAGGAACATTTACACAAAAGCCTGTAGACTTTCTATGGGATTTTAAAAAAAACCTTAGTGAAGATTCACGTAAAAATATGTCTAATATTAGAGCACCTCGAACTATTCTTACTAACTTTAGGAAGACGGATGGTGTGTTTGAGGTCAGTCAGATGTTAGAAGTCACATCAAAAGTAGATCAACCGAGTCAAAAGCTAGATCAACTTATGAGAAATGTAAATGTGAATCCTACACCAAAAGAAATTTTTTCGGTTTGTACCGACCCTTTACACTTTGCTATCAATTGTCCCTAAATTCATTAAGAATCTGATTTTATCACTGAAGACGTGAATGTTGCTTTCATCGATCCGAATAATGATCCATTCTCAAATACTTTTAATTCAGGTTGGCGAAACCATCCTAAAGTTTTGGATGAAACTCAGAACAAGACATTCAATCAGTATCCTAATCAACAATCCAATATAAATAACGGGCAACCTAATTTTAGACCCACTAATCAATTCCGACCTTTTAATCAAAATCCTAATCAGATACCTTTTCGGAATATGAATAACGCACCACCTATGAGACCACCTGGTTTTGAACAAGAGATAGGAAGTTTGTTAAATGATTTCAAAGCTGCTACGCAACTTTTTCACACGCATTCTCAATCTATCTCTAAACTAGAAACCCAAATAGAGCAACTAGCGAATTCAATGAATAAAAGAGAAGAAGGAAAGTTGTTTAGTCAACCAATAATTAACCCTAAGAGGCAACACATGATTGAGTTAGCCCCTGTAGGTGAACCATCTATTGAAATTGTTCAAGACGTAACTTCTTTTAGAAGTGGTAGAGTTGTGGATAATAAAGCTGAGGAACGAACAAAGAAACAGAAAGTAAATGAAGAGTCAATTCCTAAAAAAGAAATAGAATCAGTTCCCAATAAGGAAAAGGAACCTGTAATAGAAAAACAGAATGATAATGTACCAAAAGAGACAGTGGCAACATGTTATGAGCCAAGAGAACCGTTTACACAACATTGGAAAGATCCCGTTCCTTACAGAAAATAAGGAGAAAAGATTCAAGAGATGTTCGTAACTTTCCAACAAGTAAAGATCAATCTTCCTCTCCTTGATGCTATTAAACAAATACCGGCTTATTCTAAGTTTCTAAAAGACTTATGTACTCAGAAAATAAAAAAATAGAACTCATACTACAAAGAAAATTGTATTGACTAATCACGTGAGTTTAATAATCTCAAATAATACACCTCCAAAGTTTAAAGACCCTGGAGCTCCAACTATTTCATGTGTAATAGGAGACCAAGAAATTGGTAAAGCTTTGATTGACTTAGGAACTTTCAGCAACACCTGTGATTTTACAACTTGTTGATAGATCAACTAAGCAACTGAGAGGAATAGTAGATGATGTTATTATCAAATTGATAAATTCTACTTTCCTGTTGATTTTGTTGTTCTTGATACTTAACTTGTTTATGATCCTAAAAAGCACATTCCGGTAATCTTGGGTCAACCATTTTTAGCAACTGCTAATGCATGCATAAATTGTAGAATTGGGGTTATGGATTTGTCATTCAGAAATATGAAAGTAAGAAAAAATATTTTTGATACTAGTCATCAGTTAGCTGATCAAGGTGAATGCTTTTTCATAGATACCATTGATGAGCTAGTAGAGGAAGTAACGCCTAACATATTAACTAAAGATCCATTGATACATGCTATGACAAGTGATAAAATTCTAGATGATTATATCGAATCATTAAATAAACAGCACTTGCCTAGATTAGAGTATATTGCTACAACTAAGAAAGCTTTAGGAGCACAACCCTGGAGAGCACCTAAAGAACCTCTACCCACTGTATCAAGTACAACTCCTATTCCTTCACTACTATCTCCACCTAAGTTAGAGCCAAAATAACTACCAAATCATTTGAAATATATATTCCTAGGACCCAAAGAAATATTACCGGTAATTATATCTGCTAATTTAACAAAGGGTCAAGAGGAAAGTCTAATAAAAGTCTTAAGGGAACATAAAAAAGCTATTGAGTGGGGTATTGTTGATTTAAAAGGAATAGATCCTTCAATTTGCATGCACCGTATCCATCTAGAAGATAATGCTAAACCTTCTAGGGAGACGCAACGAAAGCTAAATCCGAATTTGAGGGAAGTAGTTAAAAATGAGGTAGTAAAACTATTGGATGCATGGATAATATACCCAATTTCCGATAGTACTTGGGTAAGTCCTACCTAAGTAGTACCAAAGAAGTTTGGTATTACTGTGGTTCCTAATGCATCAGGAGAATTAATTCCTCAATGCACCACCACGGGGTGGCTTGTTTGCATATTTGCATTAATTATAGGAAACTAAATTCATATACTAGAAATGATCATTTTTCATTGCCTTTAATAGATCAAATCCTTGAAAGATTGGCCAGACAAAGTTATTATTGTTTGTTAGATGGTTACTCTGGTTATAATCAAGTGTGTTGGCTTTGAAATTTACTTTCGGCAAACAATTCCAAAATTGATGATAACAAACCATTGAAGAGTGTTTGATACTAATGAATTATCAAGTTTATATTTTCAGCAAAAGAAAGGTGAACGACTCTGAAATCAAACTCAGAAAGAAAACAACTCGAAAAGCAAGCTCGGAAAAAAAGCTTGATTTAAAACAAAAAGCTGTGAAAGAAATTGAAGCGCAAAATGGAAAATCATTTAATTCAACGGCAAAGGCGAAAGTCGAAGACTCAAGACTCGGGGTAGATAGGTCGGGGAGCGATCATTGTAACAAGGTAATTTTATGCGTTGATATTATCGTATAAGCTCAAGTATAAAATGAACCAAACTTAAATGGAATGAAAAACGCTTTACCGAACTTAAACGGAAAGAAAAATATTTTTATCAAATGTTTTTTAAGTTGTAGTTGACTAGAATCACCCTGTGTATTTCTAAATAGTCGACTAAAACAATCAGTAGCTTTAGGTTTTTCATCCACATCAAAGCAGTCGACTAAAAGAACTTTGAGTCGACTAGACTACAATAAGTAGTCGACTAGAACTCATTCTAGTCGACTAGATGAATCAATGTAGTCGACTAGAACTCAATCTAGTCGACTAGATGATGCATTATAGTCAACTAAAAGGAAAGAGTAGTCGACTAGTTGTACCTTAAAAGCTGCAGTTTTATCAGAAAACATTTTCCATGTTTTAAGGATCGTGCTTAATGGAATTCAAACGGCTCTTGACTCTAATAATTCAATACTCAATGTCTTTGTAACACCCCGTTTCATTTTCCCTTTTTTTCCTGAATTATTCCCGATTTATTTTCGGTGATGACGTCACTTGTTCATGACGTCATGGTTACTTTGTGTATTTTACGAGTAGATTTTTCGCGTTTACGCTTGGATTCGATTGCGCGACTTGACGATCATCACCTTAACGACTTTGTGGAGTATCGATGATTACTATGGGACTGGATAGTAACGTTTAGTAGATTCGGACTTGGTGAAACGTTTACGTGTGTTCTTGTTATCGACTACGTGATTGAGTTGTGACGATTGACAGCTAGTGTTATCGACTGAACGGATTTGTTTCGACGCTTGACGCTTTGGGCTTCGACTCAGAGATTTGAATTCGGTAGTTAGTGCTTTAGGGGTTTGACATTTTTGTTTCCCCTGGTTATGGGGTTAGTACGTGTCTTGTTTAGCTGACGTGCTTAGGAGTATTGATAGTCCTTTCGCTCATTTTATTTATGTTTGTATATACGTGCTCTGTGTGTTGATGCCCTGTGTATTGATGTGGCATTAGGTGCCTATGTGCCTTAATTGCTTGACTTACGTGCTTATGTGTATTTGTATTGCTATGCTCGTTTTTCATGTTTATACGTACGGGTTAAGTGTTAATGCGATTTTGTTAAAACCTGTAGCGTTTAGTATTTCGACTAGACGACACGTTTGATTTTGATTCGATTGGGTTAGTGACGACTCCGATGACCGGGTAGTTGAGTCTCGTACCCGGAGTATTTATTCGGGCTTATATTATTTGGTTGGCATCCTGTGGACTTACGGGTTCACGTGTCATTATTTGGAGGCTTCCGATATATTTTGGGATTATCGGGTATCTCGTTTATTTTTGGAGTTCGCGTGAGATACGTTGCGAGTCGATTCGGGATTTATTTTAGTTTATATTCCACTATATAGCTGAATTATTTATTTCGGACGTTATTAGTTATTCGGAGTACCGTGGGGTTTTCGGTGAGTTAATTGGTGGAAGAGTTTCGTACCCGAAGTACTTGTTTAAGCTCGTATTATTATTTGGTGACTCGTGAATTTTATGGATTCACGTGGTATTATTTGGGAGTTCTCGGTATATTTTCGGGGTTTATTGTACACGTATATATTATAATTAAAATTATATATATACGTGTGAGTATTTGTTGGAAATATATATATATGTATAGTGAGAAATTTTGGGTTATTATTGACTAGTAATTAAAGTATGCAATAATAATAATCATTTATTAGTTATTAATTGAAATGGGGAGTATAGTTCGAAACTTGGCTGGAGTTTTCGAAGAGAGGGGACGATGATGGTGAGGCGTCGCGCCTCTACCTGCGCGACGGTGGACGGCAATGATGTGTAGAGAGGGTGGCTCACGGCGGAGCTGCAGATCGCGACGGGGTCGACCAGTCCAGTGTTCAGCCGGACTGAGTCGGGTTGACTCAGTGGCGAGTTGGGCTCGGTTCGGGCTGATTTTCGGAGGATAGCTCGGCCTCTGTACCGTGTACGTTATATCCGAATTTGGTGCGAAACCGTTGAGCGATTTTCCGGGAATTTCAGATTTTCGGTATAATTTCCGGTTTCGATTTTTGTAGATTTGTTCAAATTAAATTATCGATTGCTAACGAATTTTAATTATATTGAATAGGGTGGTAAGGCGGTCGTTTCGACATATTAAAAATAATTTTCCGACGATTTTGGGCGGCGAACACAATTCACGGCCGGTACTGTCCACGACGGGACTGTCTGTAAGCGTTTAAATTAGGTGGGGGAATTTTATATATATTTTTAGGGAAAATTACACAAACTATCCCTAAACTATGACCTAATTGCACGCGGTACCCATTACATTTCAATAATATCATAAACTACCCTCAAAACCATCTCCGTTGTAACACTTAACCCCTTCTGTTCAAAGTCAACGCTAGAATTGGTCAATAAAGGCTGTTTTTGAAGTGAACTTTCATTTTTGCCCTCATATCATTGCATGTTCCAATTTTGCATACAAAATTACTTAAATACCCTATTTTTTTTGAATTTATATATAATGTTCCAAAATATGAAAAAAAAATTCGAAAAATAATTTTTTTGCGAAAAAGTATATATTATGTTCCAAAATATGAATTTTTCCGAAAAATATATATTATGTTCTAAAATATGATTTTTTTTTGCAAAAAAAGTGCTTATTATGTTCCAAAATATGAATTTTTTTTTCGAAATATAATTTTTTTGCGAAAAAGTATATATTATGTTCTAAAATATGATTTTTTTCTGAAAAATATATATTATGTTCCAAAATATGAATTTTTTCCGAAAAATATATACTATGTTTCAAAATATGATATTTTTTGCAAAAAAGTACTTATTATGTTCCAAAATATGAATTTTTTTTCGAAAAATATATATTATATTCCAAAATATGATTTTTTTTGCAAAAAAGTACTTATTATGCTCCAAAATATGAATTATTTTTCGAAAAATATTTTTTTTGCGAAAAATATATACTATTATGTTCCAAAATATGATCTTTTCTAAAAAATATGTTTTTTTGCGAAAAATATATACTATATTCCAAAATATGATTTTTTCTGAAAATAATTTTTTTTCAAAAAATATATATTATTTTTTCCGAAATAATTCATATTTTGGAAAATAATATTCTCCCTTCGAAAAATAATTTTTTTGCGAAAAATATATATATATTTTTGAATTTATAATTTTTGGGACAAAGTGGACACCGTGGGGGTTAGTTGATAAAACTGGATAGTATAGGGGCTTTCTTGAAATTAACCCTAAAATATAATATAAAACAAGGGCTTTTAAGTAAATTCACGCACAAATCTAACTGTGGTTGTTCTAAGGGGTAGTAACTGATATTATTCAAACATTAGGGGTACTCTCTACAATTAGATCATAGTTCAGGGGTAGTTTATGTAATTTTCCCTATATTTTTATATATATATGTTTATCTAGCACTCACTAATAGTGCGTAGAAAATGCTAAGTTGTCCCGTTGTATGTTTATGGATAATAAAAGCATAAAATTAAATTCCTAAGCGATAAATGGAATTTAAGGATTTTATAAAATTCACGAATTACCCATAACTGAATAAATGAGGTCGGGAATAGAAATTACCTGGGAAATTAAATAAATTAATTCCCTGAGAATTTTTAAGAAATTAAATCCTATTTAAATTGGATTAAAATAGGTGGTTTAGTACCCCTGGACTTAAAGTAGGATTGTGTCGAATTATGTGATTGAAATTGAGATACTGTACGGACATAATGGATATTGAGGGATGTAGAGCCGACGAGTAAATTATCCCCTATTATTTATAGTTTATTGAAATTGAAAATATAAGCTAGGGGATTCACGTAGAACTTAGACACGGTTTCAGTTCCCTTTATAATTTATTTTTCTCGTAAAATATAATGAAGTTGTATTGTGAATTACATTGTTCCCTGAGGCGAATTAATTTGAAAATAATTATTTGGAAATTAAATTAAAAGCATGCTGGCGTATAAAAATCTATAAAGATGGGGCAATTGAGAACCCGAGTATTTTTGTGATAAATGGAAATTTAATTATCGTGTGATTTAAATTATGAAACATGATTGATATGAGATTGCTTGGCTTTTATGCCGTGTTATTGAGCATATTAAATTCATATGGAGGCATTTTGCATTCATATAACACCATGTTATATACATATTGTTTCGGTGCACGTTGCATGCCCCAGTTATATCACGTACATGTCTAGATCGTTTGGAATGTCGCAACAACTGGCCAGGGGGTGGTCTAGCACCTAGGGAGCTAGTAACTCTCAATTCTCTAGACATTTGGGGGTGAGGGCTTGGGCCTCACTTGCCGGTTCCCGGGCGGGCTTGTGGTCCCCGCACTTTCTTTGGCGACGCCCACCCTTCCTGTTGTGGGTTTGTTGCCCCAGCAGTGAACGGTTTGGGATTCCTGGATATTTGTTTCACCAATTAGTGGCTAGGGTTACATTGGAGTTGCATTGTCATGGCATTTACATTCATATTGGACATTTATTTGATATGTACTTGCCTATTATTATTGATTATCGGTATTGAATATGTGATGTTTGAGTTGTAATTAAATATTTGTATTATTCTATTTGGCGCTAAGGCACGGTGTTTGTAATTAATATTTTAACTGTGGTTAAATTATAATGATTATTTAAAGATTTAAAATTGTAAAGAAAGAAAGAAAGTTCGACGATAATAAAAACCTGGATTAGTAGAGCCATGGTTGGCATGTGTTCCAGGTGGTTACGTGGATATAGATGAAAAGAGGTTTTGATAATTAATTGTTTTCCCCTTGAGTTGGAGTTGAGTTGAGTTGGCTAGTCGTATATTGAGACTTGGTTGTGGTTGTGCCTTTGGCCACATAGGCCTTTGTGATTGGTGATTAGTGTTATCACTGGATGATTATTAGACCACTTCGGTAGTGGGGAGAGTTGTTCAGGTTACAGGTCGGGTAAGACTCGTTAGCCTGACCTTATTTCTCTTGGCTTGTGTATGTTGAGCTTGTCGCTCACCCTTTCACTTTAAAAGTGTTTCGAGTAGTAAATGGTTTTTAGCCGTGTGCCTTGAAAATCTCCTTTCTTACATGTTCTGGTAAAGTTAGTGAACTCTGGACATGGTTTGTCCCGTTCTTGAGACTCGAGGTCAGTTCTGAGATCTAGATATGTTTTAGAGTTGATTGTTTCAGATTCCTCCTAGTTGTTCCGAGGAACACTTGAATCCCGGTGTTGGCTTGGTAACCTTTAAGGATTTGTTTATAGGTTCCTATATTAAGTTGAAGATCTTAGAACCTGTTTCGAAATAAGTTTGAATGTGACTTTAAGGTGATATTCAGTTGAACCCTAGTAGTTCTTTTTCCCGTGTTATAGTTTCTCGGGTTTTAACCCGAACATGTGTTTCTGAGGTTTCATTCCTTAAGGTAAGAAATATGATCATTTGTGGTAGTCTGTGGATCTTCTCGGGTAAGAGAAGTGAGGTTAAGTTAAGCGCACATAGTGCGATTCCTAGTGTTTGGTTGGGTTAGGAGGCATTGGAACAAAATATGATTTGACCGGGCCCTAACTTTTTCTTAAAAACCGGTTGAATCCTTCGGGGTTTAACATTTTTCTTTAAAAACCCGAGGGCTATGACATCTGTTTGGGACTAAATGACTCTAGTAACCCTTTCTTGCGCCTCGATAGGCGGTATGAGTTAGAGGTGACCTTGTTGATTTGTACCCTTTTTAGTGCCTTGATAGGCAGTGTGAGTTAGAGATAGTTCGGTTGGTTACCGAATCCGATATGGAGATAGGACCTTCCCTTTTTAGGTTTCTTCGAGTGATCGGGTTGGTTCACTGGTTGTTGTACGTAGAAGAATGGTTATTCCCTTTCGATAGTCCTAAGGAGTGACCTATATACCTCCTAGGAACCTTGAGTAGCGTGCTAGGTGCACGGAATGGTTGATAGCTAGTTCTGGTTGTATCTTTAGATGAGAGTATGTATTCGACTGGGTGCCTTCATACACCAGGTGCTAGGATTAGCTATTTACGGGAATTTATGTATATATATATATGTATATATATATATGTTGATTCGACATGAGTATATACGAGTGGTAGATATATCTCATGAGCTGTTCTGTTTTACGACTTTTGAGTAGTTTTGAGATTAGTTGAGAGGTTATTGTTGGGTATCTCGGATTGGAGGGGGTGCCACGGTAGACGATAACTTGACCTAGGATAGATGCATGCACACGGGATGGTTAGCATTTTCTAGACGGCTATGAGTGTGATGTTTTGATATTATGGTGAGCGCGTGGTTTTTTGCTCACCCCCCAGACACAACATTTTCAGGTTTGCAGGTGGATGCAGCACGACGCATACGGCGGCGATGGTACGGGGGATTTGGGATGGTAGATTCATTCCTCCTTCTGTAATCATGTTTATTATTCTTTCATTCTCTTGGGAGCCAGGTTGTTGGCAGATCCCCTTGTGTTGTATCTTTAATTCCTGTGTATTTATTATTTTTGGAGTGCCATTGTATCTGTTCGGCGCTACCATCAAGTTTTATGTATTTTTATGTGAGCTTGGTGGCTCAATCGGTAATTGTTATTTTGGGGTTCCTTTATACCTTTTCGGCATCGCCATGTGGTTTTCTTTATGTTTTTATTTTAGCATTTGGGGCTCTATTGATTTTTGAAGGGTTTTGGAGAGGTATTGGTGTTCTTTTCCATTATCTCGGCCCTAGTAGGTCTCTGGAATGTTGGGCTGCGTGCCATTGCTTTTATTCTTGTTATATTGGGCAGGTTGTTTCGTTGTGTTGAATTTTGGGTTATCCGGATGTTCCAATTACAAACGGAATTCTGCCGGATTTTCGTTTGAATTCCTTTACCGAGTTTCTATCACTCAGGTGACATGGAATACTTCATTTTCATTCCTATTCCATGTATTTCAGTGTTATCGTTGATCCCTGGTTGTCGTTTTCTGTGACGTCATCCCCCGGTATTCGCTGATTCTCCTGATTGGAGTCTCAGGAATAACGGGGCGTGACAGTCTTAACCCTATTTAAATGCTATATATAGAATAAGATGAGTTTATTGAATATTAAGAGAGTTGAATCAAATAGAGAAATAAGTCTTCATCTTCTACAGAAAGTTTTTTGCAAAATCCATTGAAGGCAAGAAGCAAAAATCTGATTTTCTACAAAATCTTTGAAAATCAAAAACTCTAGTTTCTCTTCTAATTCTCCAAATATTATTCATTGATATATCCTTTGAGAATATATTTCTAGAGCTATTCAAAATCACCAAATACACTTGAGTTTATATTGATTTATCTTCCATAAAAACCTTTGGCTTTTGAGTGTTTTTGTTCTTGAGTGATTTTATTGATTACATAGTGAAATGATCGGGAAAAGTCTCAAGAAGAGGTTTTCGAGCCGAGGAGTATGAGTTACCGAACCTCGAAAAATCACAGTGTCAATCTCTCTATCTCTCTATCTTTATTTCATTAATTTGCATGTTATATTTAATTGAATATCTTGTATGCTAATTAGTCTTGTGATTAATTGTTAGATAAATTGAATTGAATTTATTCACTTGACTGTTGAAGAAATTGAGTATTGAATATATATATATTGTTCCAATTTTGAAAAGGAATAGAATTATTTTTGAACACCCTATTCACCCCCTCTAGGGCTAATTAGTGACTAACAATTGGTATCTGAGCCTAATCTCTATTAATCGTAGATTTAACCGTCTTAGAGAACGATCATGTCATCTAACTTAGTCACTCATGTTGAAGGACAATCGAATAATAGGCTCCTATGGTTTGATGGATCAAACTATAGCTATTGGAAAACTAGGATGATAGATTTTCTTCAAGCTATTGACTACCAAATATGGCAAGTAGTTCTTGAAGGACCATTTGTACTAACTAAAATTGTTGATGGAAAAACCGTCCCCAAATTACCAAATGAGTGGGATAATGATGACCGTAAACTCATATCGTACAATGCTAAATTTAAAGTAAATTTAAATTGTGCTTTAAGTCCAAATGAATTTAATCGTGTATCTACTTGTTCAACGGCAAAAGAAATGTGGGATAAACTTGAGGTAACCTATGAAGGAACATCTCAAGTACGAGAATCTAAAATTGACATACTCATGCATGAATATGAATTATTTGTTATGAAAGACGATGAAAATGTGAATTCTATGATGTCTCGCTTTACAAATATTTTGAATGGACTAAAGCATCTTGGTAGAATTGTTCCTAGATCCGATGCGTCACGAAAAATGCTTAGAAGTCTCCCGGCAAAATGGGATGCTAAAATAACGGCTATCAAAGAAGCTCATGACATCAATACCATGAGTCTCGATGAAATCTTCAACTCTCTACTCACTTGGGAAATAACGTTAAAAGCTCGCGAGGACGACATCAAGCCAAGAAAGGGAATAGCCTTGCAAGCCTTCACCAAAAATGAAATCAATGAGCCAAGTGAAGAAGAAGAGGATGAGGACATTGCTCTTTTCACCCAAAAATTCAAGAGACACCTTCAAAGAAAAAAAGCCAATGGTGGAAGATTCGTGAAGAGAATCGAGTCAAAAGGCGAGAATAGTAAAAGGGAACCCCCCAACTTGTTTCAATTGCGGTAAGCCGGGACACTACAAAAGTGATTGATTCAAGCTCAAAAAGGAAAACGACAAAAGACCTAGCAAGATGGCAATGAATGTCACTTGGAAGGACTATAACTCATGCGACTCGGATGAGGAGAAAAGTAGCGAGGAAACGACAAACATTTGCCTCATGGCAAATGAAGAAGAGGTACACTTAAATTTACATGATTTAGATAAACTATCATATGATGAATTTCTTCTTGATTATAACGAATTGCAAGATGTGTTTGAAGAACTACATGATGAGTTTGAAAAATTATCTAGAAAATATATTCTTCTTAAGAAAGCAAAATCTTCAAGTAGTCTCACTAGTTCAAGCTTAGAAGTTTCTTGCAATGACAAAAGCTTGGAGCTAGAAAATGAAAATATTCGGTTAAAAAATACTATTGATGATCAAATAAATATCTTAGCTAAATTCACAAATGGAAAAGAGAACTTTAGTATCATGCTAGGAAGATAAAGAAGATCATTTGATAAATGTGGTCTAGGATATGATGTTTTTGACAAAGATGCTCTTATATTGAAAAAGAGAAAATCACTTAGTTCTACATTTGTTCGAAAATCATCTCATGCATCTTCAAATGTTTATAAACATATTACATGTTACTATTGCAATAGAAAAGGACACAAATCAAATGTATGTTTTCATAGAAAGAAGAGAATTATGTAAAAAATGGTTTGGATTCCGAAAGGAACTATAACATGCTCACATAGAAAATAGAAGGTTGTAACTAAACAAATTTGGGTTCCAAAAGAAACTATCGCATCTATATCTAACCAAAATGGACCCAAAATAGATTGGGTACCAATAAAAGTTACTTGAACTTGTTTTGTAGGTATGCTTGAAATCCGCATCAAACGAAAAATGGTTTCTTGATAGTGGATGCTCAAGGCATATAACGGGAGATAAATAAAAGTTTATTTCACTAAAACCGTATGAAGGAGGGAACGTAACTTTTGGAGACAACTCTAAAGGCAAAATTATAGGAATTGGCTCAATCGGTATTTCCTCTTCTCTCTCTATAGATGATGTGTTTTTAGTTGATGGTTTGAAGCATAATTTGTTTAGTATTAGCCAACTATGTGACAAGGGTTATGATGGGAAGCAAATGTTCAATGCCAAACGAAATAAAAATTTGTATACTTTGTTGCTATGTGATTTGCATGAACAAGATGTTAAATATTTTGTCACATCTAGCGAAAATAGTTGGTTATGGCATAGACGCCTAGGACATGCTAATATGGATCTCATTCATCGTTTATCCAAAAATGATTTAGTCAAGGGCCTCCCAAAGACAAAATTTTCGAAAGATAAAATATGTAGCGCATGTCAAGTAGGCAAGCAAGTAAAGTCCTCTTTCAAAAGAAAGAAAGACATTACCACTTCTAGACCTTTAGAGTTACTTCACATGGATCTTTTTGGTCCGGAGAGAACGGCTAGTCTAGCCGGGAAACTCTATGTACTTGTTATAGTTGATGACTACTCTAGATATACTTGGGTTCACTTTCTTGCTCATAAAAATGAAACTCACTCCATTATTGAAAGATTTTATAGAGTCATTCAAAATGAAAAAGATTTAAAAATTAAGAAAATTAGAAGTGATAGAGGTAGGGAGTTTGAAAATCAAGACTTAGAGAAATTATGTGATGACCTCGGTGTTTCTCATGATCTCTCGGCCCCTAGAACTCCTCAACAAAATGGTGTAGTTGAAAGAAAGAATCGATCTCTACAAGAGATGGCTAGAACCATGTTAAATGAGCACAACCTTCCCCGAAGTCTTTGGGCGGAAGCGGTAAATACCGCTTGCCATATAATTAATCGTGTTATTATTCGGATGAAGTTGGGGAAGACGCCTTATGAGTTATGGAATGGTCGAAAGCCCAATATTGGGTATTTCAAAGTTTTCGGGTGTAAATGTTTTGTGTTAAATGATAAAGATAACCTTGGAAAATTCGATCCCAAATCGGATGAAGCAATTTTTCTAGGATATTGTACAAGGAGTAAAGCCTTTCGTATTTTCAATAAACGAACTTTAACTATGGTTGTGTCTATTCATGTTGTCTTTGATGAATCACCCTCATCACCATCACCTAGAATTGACCTAGAATACGATGAGGTTGGTGGGATTGAGGATAATTTAAATACTCTCAATATCTCCAATTCATCAAGTTGCCAAAAGGAAATGGGGGAAGTTGAGCATCAATCAAATGATGACTTGACAAACTCAATGCCTAAATCATGGAAGATTGTTCACAATCATCCTCTTGATCAAGTCATAGGTAATCCATCAAAAGGGGTTAATACTAGATCTCAACTTAAAGATTTTTGCAATCACATGGCTTTTGTATCGCAATTCGAACCCAAGAACTTCCACGAAGCTCAATATGATGACTCTTGGATCGTAGCAATACAAGAGGAACTAAATCAATTTGAACGTAATCAAGTTTGACTTTTAGTTCCTAGACCCAAAAATCAGACTATAATTGGCATAAAATGGGTCTTTCCAAAGAAAAAAGATGAGAATGGAGTAATTATTCGAAATAAAGCAAGATTGGTAGCTCAAGGATATAATCAAGAGGAATGCATCGACTACGATGAAACCTTTGCACCGGTAGCTAGGTTAAAAGCAATTAGAATGCTTCTTGCATTTGCATCATTTAGAAATTTTACTCTTTATCAAATGGATGTCAAAAGTGCTTTCTTAAATGGCGTCACAGAAGAAGAAGTCTTTGTGAAGCAACCACCCGGTTTTGAAAATAATCTTTTTCCAAATCACGTTTTCAAATTAGCTAAAGCTCTATATGGTTTAAAGCAAGCTCCTCGAGCTTGGTATGAAAGACTTAGCGAATTTTTGACTAAAAATGGTTTTATAAGAGGAAGAGTTGACAACACACTTTTTACAAAAACCATTAAGAATAATTTGTTGATTGTCTAAATTTATGTTGACGACATTATATTCGGCTCAACAAATAACTCTTTATGTGAGGAATTTGCTACAAGCATGCAAAATGAATTTGAAATAAGCATGATGGGTGAGTTGAATTTATTCTTAGGGTTGCAAATCAAGCAAAGCTCGGATGACTTATTCATTAGCCAATCCAAGTACACTAAAGATTTGCTAAAACGATTTCGTATGGAGGCTACCAAACATGCCATAACTCTTATGAGTTCCTCTATTAAAATTGATAAAGATGAAAATGGTAAATGTGTTGACATTACAAATTATAGAGGAATGATCGGTAGTTTGCTTTACTTAACCGCTAGTAGACTGGATATAATGTTTAGTGTATGCCTATGTGCCCGGTTTCAATCATGTCCTAAGGAATCTCACTTGCTTGCGGTAAAACGCATTTTTCGCTACCTAAGTGGTACAATAAACTTAGGGCTTTGGTATCCACGAGGAACTTCAATTGATCTTATTAGTTATCCGGATGCCGATTTTGCGAGATGTAGAATTGATCGAAAAAGCACAAGTGGCACTTGTCATTTTCTAGGACACTCCCTAGTCTCTTGGTCAAGTAAAAAGCAAAATTCCGTTGCATTATCTACGGCCAAAGCCGAATATGTGGCAGCCGGTAATAGTTGCGCTCAAACTCTTTACATTAAGCAACAACTATGTTGGCTTTGAAATTCTATTTCAAGCAATAAATCTTATTTTGATATTTACAAAACATTCAAAACCGTGTTTCGTACTAATATGACTTTGAGCTAAGTGTTTCAGCAAGTACAAGTAAATGATTCGGGAAGATCGCTAAAGCAACAAGCGATAAGGAAACTCAAGCGCAAACTCGAAGAAGGACAAAAAGATCAAAGAAATAACAAAAGATGGACTCAAGACCTGGGGTAGATAGGTCGGGGTGAGAATATTGTAACAAGATATCTTATGTATTGATTGGTCTTATAAGCTCAAGTAATAAATCAAACGAACTCAAACGGATAAAAAACGAACCTTGAAAACAATTCTTGGAGTCACCCAGTCGACTGGCCATGAAATGGCAGCCGACTAACTGTGACCCAGTCGACTGGCCGTTAAGGACCCAGCCGACTGGATGAACCAGTGAGCTATAAAACATTTTGACTGCATGAGGCAGTCGACTGGTAGTTAAGGACCCAGCCGACTGACTGAACCAGAGAGTTTCGAACATTTTTGGTTGCCTGAGGCAGTCGACTGGCCTGTCCAAGGGAGTCGACTGACTCATGAGGCAGTCGACTGGCCTCAAGAAGGCCAGTCGACTGACCCTAGCCGTTGGGAAAAATATTTTAAATCTAAGCATGGAGGCAGTCGACTGGGTGCCGTCAGACAGTCGATTGGGTGCTTCAGGATTTTAAGGAAAAGTATTTCTAAACAATATTTTTGCCCAAAAAGAAATGATTTTGCTTGCTGATTTTCAGGTCCTACTCTCCACATTGTCTAGGGTGAGATACACTCTCCAAACCCTAGTGTTACACTATATAAAGAAAGATATGGATTGAAATCTTAAGGTTCTTGTGTGAGAAATTTTCCAAATATTGTTCATCTCTAATTTTCTCTTAAGCATCTTCTGAAAAATCTTTTGATAGCAAGAAAGATCAAAATCTCGTTTTTCACTCTTATCATTTTGAAGATTTAAACTCAAGCCTTGAGCCTATTCTCTTATTGAAAATATATTGTGAGAATATATATATATTGAGTTATTAAAATATCACCTAAAAACACTTGAGCTTATATTGATCTATCTTCCATAAAAACCTTAGGGTTTTGAGTGTTTTTGTTTCTTGAGTGATATATTGATTGCATAGACAAATTTGTGATCTTTGGTGAGTGAAGCCCCCATTGTATCAAGGGAGGATTGTTCTCTTGATTGTGTGAAGAGCTAGTTAGCTCTTTTATAAAGGTTTTGCGATTCCACCTATTGAAGGAAGAGCCATAGTGTGAGGATCGGGAAAGTCTCAAGGAAGGGGATTCTTTGAGCCAAGGAGTAGGAGTTACCGAACCTCGTAAAAATCACGGTGTCAATATCTCTATCTCTATCTCCTTACTTTATGTTCATGCATGCTTAATTTATATTGTGGTAAATAGCTTGTTGAATTTAAGTGAAATTATTCATTGCATATTTTACCTTGTAAATTAATATTGAACCTTGTTGCATGTTCTAGTAAGAATAAAAAGAAGTTAGAAATTACTTTTAAAACCCTATTCACCCCCCCTCTAGGGTATTTTAGTGACTTACAATTGGTATCAGAGTCTAATCTCTACTTGTTTTAGACTTAACCGTCTTAGAAAATGATCATGGCCTCAAACATAGTCACTCATGTAGAAGGACAATCTAACAATAAGCCCCCATGGTTTGATGGTTCAAACTATAGCTATTGGAAGACTAGAATGATAGATTTTCTTCAAGCTATTGATTATCAAATTTGGCTAGTTATTGTTGATGGACCTTTTACTATTACCAAAGTGGTTGATGGAAAAACTATTCCCAAATTGCCCAATGAATGGGATAATGATGAGCGTAGACTTATGTCATTAACGCCAAAGCTAAGGTTAATCTAATTGTGCCTTAAGTCCAAACGAATTTAACCGTGTATCTACTTGCTCCACGGCCAAAGAAATGTGGGATAAACTTGAAGTTACTTATGAAGGAACTACTCAAGTTAGAGAATCTAAAATTGATATACTTATGCATGAATATGAACTCTTTGCCATGAAGGAAGATGAAAATATCAATTCTATGATGTCTCGTTTTACTAATATTTTGAATGGACTAAAGCACCTTGGTAGAATTGTTCCTAGATCCGATGCGGCACGCAAAGTCCTTAGAAGCCTTCCGGTCAAATGGGATGCAAAGGTGACGACTATTAAAGAAGCACATGATCTTAGTACTATGAGTCTTGATGAGATTTTCGGGTCACTCCTTACATGGGAAATTACCTTAAAATCTCGTGAAGAAGACGCCAAGCCTAGAAAAGGTATAGCCTTGCAAGCTTCAACTAAAAGTGAAGCAAATGAAAGAATCGAAGAAGAGGTTGATGAAGACATCGCCTTGATCACTCAACAATTCAAGAGATTTCTTCAACGAAAGAAGGCTAAAGGTCGGAGGTTCTTAAAGAGCAACAAACCAAGAAGAGAGACAAGCAAGAAGGAGTCCATTACTTGCTTCAATTGCGGTAAACCGGGACACTATAGAAATGAGTGTTTCAAGCCCAAAAAGGAGAACGAGAAAAGGCTAAACAAAATGGCCATGAATGCAACATGGGATGATTATGACTCTTGTGATTCAGATGAAGAAGAAAATGGTGAGGAGATTGCAAATCTTTGCCTCATGGAAAATGAAGATGAGGTACATTTAAATTTACATGCATTAGATAATTCCATTTTGTCATATGATGAGCTTTTATTTTCTCATAATGAATTACAAGATGCATTTGAAAATTTGTATGATGAGTTTGAAAAACTAGCTAAGAAACATAGTTTGCTCAAGAAATCTAAATCTTCATGTAATTCTACTTATCACACCATAGTTAATGTAAATGCTAAAAATGACAAAAGTATGAAGATAGAAGAGGAAAACAGTTTATTGAAAAAGACTATCTATGATCAAATAAACATCTTAGCAAAATTCACAAAAGGAAAAGAAAACTTGAGCATCATGCTAGGAAGACAAAGAAACTCTTTTGACAAATGCGGCTTAGGATATGATGCATTCAACAAAGATGCACTTTTATTGAAGAAAAGAAAATCATTAAAGCATACTTTTTCAAAACAATCTTCATTCTCACCTTCTATTGATCATAACCATGTCTCATGCTATTATTGCAAGAAAAGAGGTCACAAAGCAAATTCATGTTTTCTAAGGAAGAAGAAGAAAATTATCTCAAAAATGTTTTGGGTTCCTAAAGGAACCATTGCATCTCTACGTGCAAAAGAAAATTTGGTAACAAAATCATTTTGGGTTCTTAAAGGAACTATTGCATCTCTTTCTAACCATAATGGACCCAAAATAGATTGGGTACCAATAAAAGTCACGTAACATTGTGTTGTAGGTATGCTTGAAGTCCGCTTCAAAAGAAAGATGGTTCCTAAAATTCATGTTCCTAAAATCTTATGAAGGAGGAAGTGTTACTTTTGGAGATAACTCACAAGGCAAAATTGTTGGAATTGGATCCATTGGTATATCTCCTTCTCTTGCTATAGATAACGTACTTTTAGTTGATGGTTTAAAGCATAACTTGTTTAGTATTAGCCAACTTTGTGACAAAGGTTATGATGTTATCTTTAGGTCAAATGCATGCATAGTTGAGAAAGATGGAAAGCAATTGTTCAATACAAAGAGAAACGGAAATTTATATACTATGTTGCTATGTGAATTAAATGAACAAGATGTTAAGTGCTTTGTCACATCGAGTGAAAATAGTTGGTTATGACATAGACGCTTAGGACATGCTAGTATGGACCTCATTCAATGTTTGTCTAAAAATGAACTAGTCAAAGGCCTCCCGAAGACTAATTTTTCAAAAGATAAAATATGTAGTGCATGTCAAATAGGTAAGCAAGTGAAATCTTCTTTCAAGAGAAAGAAAGATATCACCCCTTCTCGACCCTTAGAGTTACTTCATATGGACCTCTTTGGTCCGGAGAGAACGGCTAGCTTAGCCGGGAAACTCTATGTACTTGTTATAGTAGATGACTACTCTAGATTTACTTGGGTTCACTTTCTTGCTCATAAAAATGAAACTCACTCCATTCTTGATAAATTTTATAGAGTCATTCAAAATGAAAAGGATTTGAAAATCAAGAAAATTAGAAGTGATAGGGGTAGAGAATTTGACAATCAAGATCTAGAGAAATTATGTGATGAATTTGGTGTATCTCATGATCTCTCGGCTCCAAGATCTCCTCAACAAAATGGGGTAGTTGAAAGGAAAAATAGATCTTTACAAGAAATGGCTAGGACTATGTTAAATGAACACAACCTTCCCCGAGGTCTTTTGGCTGAAGCAGTAAACACCGCTTGTCATGTCATAAATAGAGTTATCATCCGAATGAAATTAGGTAAGACTCCGTATGGTTGTGGAATGGTCGGAAACCCAATATTGGTTATTTCAAAGTGTTTGGTTGGTAATGTTTCGTCTTAAATGATAGAGATAACTTGGGAAAATTTGACTCCAAATCGGACGAAGCAATTTTCTTAGGGTATTCCTCAACTAGTAGAGCCTTTAAAGTCTTTAACAAAAGAACTTTAACCATAGTAGAGTCTATCCATGTTGTTTTTGATGAATCACTGCCTCTACCCTCACCTAAAGTTCACCTAGATGATGATGAAGTTGTAGGAATTGAGGATAATTTCAATAATCTCAATATCTCTAACTCATCAAGTAGGCAAATGGATAAGAGCGAAGTTGGAAATCAATCTAATGATGACTTGACTTGCTCCATTCCTAAATCTTGGAGGATTGTGCACAACCATCCTCTTGACAAAGTCATAGGTAACCATTCACAAGGTGTTAGCACAAGATCTCAACTTAGAGACTTATGAAACCACATGGCTTTTGTGTCTATTATTGAACCCAAGAACTTCCACGAAGCTCAATGTGATGATTCTTGGATCATGGCCATGCAAGAGGAACTAAATCAATTTGAACGCAATTAAGTTTGACATTTAGTCCCTCAACCCACACATCAAACTATAATAGACACTAAATGGGTTTTTCGAAATAAAAAGGAGGTACTGCAATGATGTCGCGAGTATAATTTGAAAATGAATCCCCTCAAATGTGCCTTTGGAGTACCACAAGGAAAGTTCTTGGGGTGTGTTGTACATCGGCATGGCATTGATATGGACCCGACGAAACCTAAGGTAGTATTAGAAATGGCTCCACCCGCAACTTGTAAAATGTTGAAAACTTTTATGGGGAAGATATCTTATCTGAGGAGGTTTATCCCGGCACTAGCAGAGGTAACTCACCCGCTCATGCCTTTGTTAAAAGAAAAATCCGTATATAGCTGGGGAAAAGAGCAGCAAGAGGCTTTTGAGAAGATCAAAATTATTTTGGCATCACCAAAAACAATGGTAGCGTCCGAGTCAGGAAAACCGTTGATAATGTATCTCACTTCCACCAATAAATCTGTGGGAGATCTGTTAGCCCAGGAACATGAAGGGGAAGAAAAGCCTATTTATTACATCATTCGGGTGCTCAAAGGACCAGAGTCGCGATACACATCATTAGAAAAGCACTGTCTAGCTTTAGTATTCACAGCCCAGAAGTTCAAACATTATCTACTAGCACATCCGTTAGAACTAATCATCAAAAGTGATCCCATTCGGTATCTCCTCACAAAGCCCATACTCAGTGGAAGAACTGCTCGATGGTTATTAGCACTATCCGAATATGAGATCACATGCTCTAGGCCGAAAGTAGTAAAAAGCCAGGCTTTGTCGGATTTGCTAGCTTTATTTCCTGGGAGAGCCGAACCCAAAGTCGAAGAGGTGGGAATGGCAAGTACAACTCAAAGTACAGAGTTTTCTTTAGAGTTCGATGGTTCGTCCACAGAAAAGGGAGGTGGGGTTGGTTTTGTACTGAGGAATGAGGAAACAAAGGAGGAATTAGTAATGGCTTACAAACTCGACTTTCCTTGCACCAACAATATTGCCGAATATGAAGGATTAGCGCTGGAATTAATGATGGCTCAGCAGTTGAGGGCAAAAGTACTTCATGTTAAAGGAGATTCCAAGTTGGTCATTAAGCAGATTAAAGGGGAGTATGCTGTCAAGGAACCTCATCTGGTGTCTTACAGAACCCTTATCCGTCAAATGTTAGAAGGCTTTGAGACTGTGAGCTTTCAACATGAGTTACGAGAAGGTAACCAACGATCCGATGCATTGGCCACATTGGGCTCGCGACTACATTTCCAAGGGTCAGAGTCTTCTGTGCAAGTAGTACGAAGAACCAACTCTGTGGTCAGTGGCGGGATGAGATCAGAAGTATATGAAGAACATGATTGGAGACCGCAAATAGTACAGGCTCTGCTAAAGAATGATAACAATGCCTTGAGACGAGAATACCAGATCATAAAAGACGTGTTATATTACAGAACGGCCGGAGGTATTCTAGCTAGATGCGTAACAATAAATGAGATAAAAGAACTGCTACAGAAAGCTCACAAGAAAATATGTGGTCAAACGGATGTCAGTCTCTATCGAGTTTTGTAGCGAGAAGGTTTCTTTTGGCCAAGTATGAAGGATGAGGCAGTAAGGTTACAAAGTAGTTGTCAAAACTGTAATGCATATCCATCCGCGAGCAAAGGTAATATAGCAGACTTGATAGACTGGCGGGACAAATATGTGCACTATTTGAAAGATGGGATTTTGCCGAAAAAAGATCAACCGCGGTTCAGAAAATTAGCCTCGCGATTTGTCTTACAAGAGGAAAAATTGTTCCGCAAAAGCTTTGAGGGAAAATTGATGAAGTGTGTAAGCGAAGAAGAAGCGGGGGAAGTATTGAAATAGGTTTATGTGTTTGGTCACCAGGGCCCTAGAAAAATGTTTCAACAGTTGTTGTCATCCGGGTATTACTGGCCAACAATGGAGAAGGACTGCAGTGATTTTGTGAGAAAATGTCATGTGTGCCAGGTGCATGGAGATCTTATCCACGCTCCGGGAGCTGAATTGCACAGTTTAGCTACACCTTGGCCTTTCCATACTTGGGCACTAGACATAGTTGGACCAATCACGCCACAAGCTCAGGGACATGCATGGATTTTAGTGGCAACTGAATTATTCACAAAATGGGTAGAAGTTATCCCGCTGCGACGGACGACAGCAGATAATGTGGTTCGATTCATAAAGGAGAATATCATTTGTCTATTTGGGATACCAAAGGTGATACTGTCAGATAATGGGACTCCTTTTGTCAATAGTAAGGTCGCGGATTTGTTGGGGAGATACTCAGTTATTCATCACAAGTCCACGCCTTACTATCCAAAAGGGAATGGGCAGGCTGAAGCTTCAAATAAAGCGTTAATTCGAATCTTGTCCAGGCTGGTGCATGATAATCAGAAAAATGGGTGGAAGAGCTCCCAATAGCACTGTGGGCACATCGGACCGCATACCGGAGTGCGACAGGCATGACCCCTTATGCATTAGTCTACGGAGCAGAGGCTGTACTACCTGCAGAAATAGAAGTGGCTGCTAAAAGGTTGGCATGCAAAAGTAGTTAAGAGGATAGGCTATTAGAGATAGAAGGATTGGATGAAACAAGGGCTGAAGCCTTTGCAAATCAGAAAGAATACAATAAGATGCAAGCAAAAAACTACAACAAAAGGGTACGGTACAGATGGTTCAAAGAAGGAGACAGAGTGTTGAAAGTGGTACCGACAATCATGAGGGGACAAAGGGTAATAAAATTTGAGGCTAAGTGGGAAGGTCCGTATGTGATTGTAAGCGAGAGCAGCAGTGGATATTACAGGATGGAGCATGAAATCACCCGCGAGAAAGCTGGACCTCTGAATGTGAAATGGATTAAATTGTATCAGACATAAAGGCGTTGCGGATTATGTTGTTATGAAAATATGTTTCAAATAAAGACAGTATCAAACAAAGCATCCCATGTATATAAGTATATCAAAAATGTTATCATAATACAACGATATATAGCAAAAATGTGGTTACAAGTAGAGGATAACCTAATAATAATACAAGGAATGAGCTAAAAGAGGTTTCGAGTAATAGGAACTGACAACTTGAAACCCTCATGCTCCTTTAAATAAAGACGGGCCTGCTCGAGATGCTCAGCTGAATCCTGAAGTTTCTTCTCATCCTCCTCGAGCAGTGCTAACTGTCTACAAGACTCTGCGATCTCTGCCTGTTTTCTCTGAAGAGCCTCGCGCCCCCTCAGCTCGACAAGATAGTGATCATAGAGTCTCTGAATAATAGCTAGACGGGTCTCCCACCAGGACACATCCATCCCTACCTTCTTCCAGTCCTTTATACGCGCATGACATCTCGGAAGAGTATCAGGGACGAGGTCCTGAATAGCAGTCTTTGAAAGGGTCCTAAACACATCTGCAACGAGCTGAAGATGGACCGTCTGCAAAAGTGGCTCATGAACTTCCATACGAGCAAAGGTCTCTGGATGAGTTGCCTCTATCAAATCTAGCACAAGAATATCTCGCGGATAACAAAACCATTGATGCCAAGGTATTGGCACTGAAGAAGCAGCATCATAGGCAGGTGCAACAGCAGGCATGCGAGAAGTAGATACATTGTCACGAGCAGACTCGGGAGGATCAAAGGAAGAGGCGCGAACATGCTCGCGGGAATCAGGCACGATGATGCGAGATGGGGATGGAAGTGTCTCTGTATGCGCCTCAGCAGAAGTATCATGGAGTAGCTCATTAATCATCTCCTGAGTTTTGGAGTTTGTACCTAAAAACATAAGGGGGACATGATAAAATCATAATTTGGCATTAAAAGTTCAAATGAAAGAAGAAAGAGATAAACGAAAGGTTACCTCCCTCAACCTCTCGGATAGGGGTGCCAAAAAGGGATCTCTCAATGTTAGGATGGTCTGCGAAAGTTGTGGCAACCTGGGATGCAAGATCACCATCAAGAGGCTGCAAATGCCTATCATCAAAGTCCGGATCCTTTGCAATATCATCAACGGCCTTTGGGGAAGCAGGGATGGGAGACAGGTTGGGCAACATCTCGCGAGACATTATGGTCTCCTCAACCTCGCGATTTGAGGATGCCTCGCGATCCCCTTCTGGAGTAGAGGTCGCGGAGATGATGCTATCGCGAGAAGAGGAGGAGGAGTCATCATCTTTTGCCTCCTCAAGAATAGGCTGTGAGGACTTGCTGAATAGCGAATCGATGGTGAGATTGTCCTCGTCATCTGATGAAGCCGTAGTAGAGTGAAGGCCACCTCTTGGAGAGGTTGGAGCACGCGGAGATAAAATCTCATGGGGACCTAAAACAAGGATAGATGCGAATTATTAAAGGTAAATAATCAGTAAAAATGAAAATAAGTATCTAGAATCAGAGTTGAAAACTTACTCTGGGAAAGAACCGTCCTGGGTAAATCAGAAAGTATATTGGCAACTTCTGTCTCCTCTGCCTCATCTCCAGTCCTCATCTCCTCGACCACGCGAGCAACAGTATCAAGCAATGATGAAGTCGCATCAGCCTTCTTTTTGTTATTTAGTTTTTCCAAAGCAAGCCTACGTCTTTCGGTCAGGGAAGCCTCTTCTGAGGCAGGGTCTGAAACACCAAGAGGTGGAATGACAGACGAGGATTTGTGTTTTCTCACCAAAGGGGCCTCCTCTGAGCTAGGAGCATCTTCCGCTACAATAGGTTGCGAAATCTTGGAAAGCTTCCTTTTGCTCCTTGCAAGAGGAACATTATCCAGTACTGCTGCGACAGAAAGATTTTTAAGTCTAATGGATAAGGGAACATGGTCCAATGAATCAGTAAAAACGCTAGTAATACCTGTAGCTTGGGCGTTGGAACGCTGTAGAAAGAACGAAGGAGTTACTAATAGAATATGAAAGTACATAATAAATTGAAGAAAAAAGAGAAGACAGGAATTTACCAGACCCCTCGCGATAGGCTCCTCGCGGAAGGCCTTATTGCGAACAGGCTCCTCGCGGGTAAGCTATCTCGCGAGAGGAATCTCCTCGCGGAGAGATCGTTTGCGGGTAGTTGCATTGGGTTTTTGAGGCTGAGAAGCCTGAGCATGATGTTTTGGCGTGGTCTTGGCCCTTACCTTGCGAAGCTTAAAGGACGGATCTGCAATGAAGACTGGAACTGGAATAGGAATAGGGGGAGCTTCAGCCATGAAACATTGAAATCTCATAAGTTGCTCCTTCCAGAACTCATGATATGCCTCAGTCACTCCACCTCTCTGAGTGCCAGGCTGGATAAAAATAACAGTAAAAAATATGCGGACACTCCTCTCAATAGACTCACGATAGGCAATGAAGCACCTGTCAAAATTATCCTCGCGGTATCGAGGAAGTGGAGGGGAAATGGCCTGATCAAAGCCTAATTGTCTTGCTACACGTGAAGGGTTATATGGAGTGATGGTATCAAAAGTCTCGCTGAAAATAGGGAGGTGACACTTGTGAGTAATAGCCGCAAAGATGAGGTGATCACCTACCGCTATATCATACGATACTATCTCCTATTTTGGGTAAAAATCAGGAGAGTAGAAACCCTCCAGAGAGGTGGCGTATGGACGCCAAGAAAATTCAGAAAATGTATCAATAAATGAGGAAAGGGCTTGTGAGGATGAGAGAGAAGTCCAGCAGGTAGCCCGCGACTTCAATGGAATAGGGACAGTGGTTTCTAAGGATTGAGGAGAAAGGGAATAAAGAATGGGAGCGTAATTAGGGAAACGCTCAAAAAGAAAGAGGGTAAGGAATGTACCTGAAACATGGGTACTAATTTCATACCTACCCAGTGAACGTGCGAAATCATTCGCAAGAGTGTCCAGTTGCGAGTACAGGGTGCCAAGGAAAAGTGGGGCCAAGGCAATACGTACACCTCGCGAAAGCATGCCTGCTAGAAGGAACACCATACGGCTGGGACCGTCCTCTGGCTTGCCTTGAAATATGTAACGGTCCAGCCAATATGCAAGGAAGCCCGCGAGTTCCAAAGGCCCATTGAATTGAGGACCGAGCACTGATTCACGATCTTCACCAGGAGCTGGCTTTCGCGGAGAATACTCGCGAAAGAAGTGGTGACACCAGGCAGCATAGGACAACTTCGGATGACTAGATATGGCCTGTTCAGAAAGAAGTACGCCTTTATCAAACCAACTTCCTCGCTTGCAAGCATACTTGCCACAATCGCGAAGTTGATTGAGAATCTTCTTGTCTTCATCCTCAACTAGAGGCGCCTTGATGGGGCACGAATCAAGGACAGGCAGCCAAAATAAAACCACCACATCTTCAATGGTGGGAGTGAACTCCCCCCAAGAAGCAACGAAGGTGTGGGAAAATGTGCTCCAGCGCGAGATCAATGTAGTCAGTGCATCCACATCACGACGGACATAGAAATCCGAAAACAGCTCTATGGACTCAAGAATGCCAGCCTTGGCCAAGGTGGCACAATGACGGTCTTGAGTAAGAATGTGACTGGACCACATCTCTAGTCACTGATGGGGGCAACATGTCCTTCATACTCAATAAAGGAAAATGGAGTGTCACCCCTCTCCACAAGAAAGCGTGGAATAGAAAGTGGGGAAATGAAGGTCGTTTCTGCTTCATTATCAGGATCAAGGGTGAGAGATGGGCTCGAAATAGAAGGGGAAGTTAGATCTCTCGCGGATACCCAGAATGTGTCTTGAGAGTCTAAGAAAGGTGCTTTCTTCCACTCTGAAATATTAGGAAAAGAGGGAGCGACCCCGGAAGGAGGTGCAAGAAGTTTTGGTGTAGTTGTTTTTGTCATGGTGGAACAAACTTGCGAATAGCTTTTATGAAGTAAAGGGGTATGTGCGAAAAGGATTGGGAGGTAGGAAAAGGGGTACAGAAAGGCCAGGAAAAATGGTGCTCTGAGGAAAAATAAGGTGGTGAAAGGAAAATGACATGAGAGTATATATATATGTGTTGGGCATGGAAATCGAAACGATGCATTAAATGCGCGAGGAAGGCGAAAAGTCGCATGGCCAGGCGCTTAGAAAAAAGTCGTGGATCCGAAAACATGGACAGATTTGGATAAACAGGAAGAATATGGGGAAAAGCGAAATCTGTACATACATAAAGTTGGTCGAAAAACAGAAAAAAAAAAAAAAAAACTGAAAAAGGAAGGTCGCGGATTTCATCAAACGTTCGCGAGAAATAGTAAATATACTTCATCCGCCAAGGAAAAGACCAAAAATCGCATAGGGAAAGGTGGTTTTCAAAACAACAGTATAAAGTACTATCAATCGCGAGCCAATGTTATTGCACTTTGATACTTGGCTAAGTATCAAAGCACAATGGGGAAACAATGTAAAGGTGGTAACTCGCGACAAAACTAATCCCCGAGGTTTATTTATTTGGGATATGGCCCAAGGCTTTATTTATCTGGGATATGGCCCAGGATTGGAATATTTGGGGAAACCGGCCCAAGTAAAAGATTATTTGGGAGATTGGCCCAAATAATTGATTACTTGGGGAAATAGCCCATATATGGTTTTACGCGAGAGCTTGCATTATACAGAGGGAGGCATGAGGGGCTGATGTGTTTTATAGCTCGCATCAGAAACTCATAACCCTATATGCTGCTCGCGTAGGGAGTACTACTCGGAATCTAGGGGAAATGCTGGGGATGAGTAAATAGTGGGTCGCGTCCTTATTTACACCATCCTAAGCAAGAGTACCTTAGAGAGGCCGATAGTATTCAGGGACATGACCAAGACATGTATGATTGGCAATGACCCAGCAAAGCTATAACGACATCCTTGGCTAAGCATAAATCAGATCCGCGATGAAATAGGCGCGGATCACGGGGTATGGCGCACAACATGACCCATGCATAAGATTACGCGAATCCGTTTCGCATAGTCGAAATGGGAGATAACACTGTGCAAGGTATTTATGGAGCACTGTATAAATCCGCGCATGAGATTACGCGAATCCGTTTCGCGTAGGCAAATGCGCGAGATGATACTGTCCAGGGTACTTTTATCGCGGATTGGTACACAGCACCCGTGTCGCGAGACAGATGCTGACGTGGCAATACAAGTTCGCGAGGATTACTGGACAGTCACGTCTATAAATAGAGGTGCGAGAGCTCATTTGAGGGGGACTTTTCCAGAGACTAAGAGAGAGAAATTCCCAGAGAGAGAGAAAACACTTCTCAAATACTTGTACTCGTTATCTTTTCCTCCCTTTTCTCTGTAAAAGAAAATCAAAAGCAATAAGAACATCATTACCTTTATTTGACTGACATACTTGTGGAGGAACTATCTTCGCATCATGAACTTGCGAACCCCTACAATACAAAGTGCTTCATTTGGTTAGAGGGGTGGACAAACGGATGAAAGGGAAAGGGGGAGGGATGGATGAGACCTTCTTATGCTTCGTTTGGTTGGATGAACGGATAAACAGATGGAAGGGATATGGGGAGGGATGGATGAGACATCCTTAGGAAAATGATTGTGTTCTTATCACTTTTTGTTTGGTTGGGTGGAAGGGATAATAGAGAGGATGAATGAATCAAAATATATTTCTTGTTTGGTTTAAAGGAAGGGAACCATGATTTTTATATTAATTTTACAAATGGGCAAATGGCGCTAAACACCCTTATGGTTTTAAAATTATGTGGAAAACCCTCATCTAGTTCAGTTTGTGCAGATAACTCCCACTACTATTCCAAAAGTGTGTACTTTAACCCCTTTAACACTGTTCCATTCACTTTTTTTACCGGAATCCAATCACGTGATGAGCGCAAAACACCCATATGATTTCAGAAATGTGCAGAAAACCCCTCTCTCAGTCACCAAAAAAGGGCTTTGAGGGGGTTATTTGCACTCTTTACAAAGTATAGGGGTGTTTAGAAACCATGAGGGGGGTTTTCCGCACACTTTTGAAACCATAGGGGTGTTTAGCGTCATTTACCCTTTTACAAATATATCTTCATTAGGTATCATATAATTTATAAAAAAAATTTTATTATAAAGGATAAGAAAGTCATTTTAAATACAATGAAGTAGTTATCATTTTTCTCTTTCCTCTTCTGGCCAAATTTGGGCGGATAGAAAAATATAAAGGAGGGAGAGATTCTTCATCCCTCATTTCTTCCTTCCTTTCTTCCCTTTCCTCTATCCAAACACAAAATAATTGCATTATCCTAATTCTAATCCCTCCCTCCTCAATCCCTCCCTCCAATTAATCAAACATAACATTAAGGAAAATATTGTGTTCTTCTCACTTTTTGTTTGGTTGGATGAAAGGGATAATAGAGAGGATGAATGAATCAACATATGTTTCTTGTTTGGTCGAAAGGAAGGGAATCGTTATTTTATATTAATTTTACAAATATATCCTCATTTGGTGATATATAATTTATATAAAAAACACTTATATAAATGATAAGAAAGTCATTTTAAATACAAATTTGGGCAGATAGAAAAATGTAAAGGAGTGAGGGATGCTTCACCCCTCCTTTCTTCCTCCCTCTCTTCCCTTCCCTCTAACCAAACACAAAATAATTGCATTGTCCTCCCTCTAATCCCTCCCTCCAACCAAACCAACCAAACATAACATAAATCTTAACAAAAACTTTTTAAACAAAAAATAGATATAAATATATATGCTATGTATTACCACCACTAGAGAATCAAAATCATGGTTTTGAAGCAATATAAAGATATTAACGAAACATCTCTAATCTCCAACCCTTCCTTCTTCAAGAGGTCGCACAATTAGGAATGGAAGTGTAGGAGAGAAAGTGAGATCCATATTCGATTTTTATGGGTTCAGTTTTGATTTGGTGACATCGCTGATATATATATATATATATATTATTAGAAAAATATAAAACTCTAATTAAAAGGCATGAATTGAGATGGAAATATGAAGAAGGATATTTAAACGATCTAGGAACATAAAGAAATGTTTGAGATTGAAAACCCTAGCAAGAAAAAGAGAAGCGAACAAAAAAGATAGTAAATTTTATTCTCGCAATTACACGGAAGAGATTAGGGTGGAAAAAAGAGAAAGAGGAAAAAAAAAATTATATCTGGGTTCAATCCTAAAATAATGGGTAAAATCCATTTAGATATTTTAATTAATATGTGCCACGTTTATTAAATATATTGGGTCAAGTAAGATGGGAAGACTAACTTGTGGGAGAACCCAAGTATTGTCCTTAGTATTGTCCTAATAATAATTAGACTTTGTTTGCACCATTCTCAATATCAACAAAAATATCATTCACAAATTTGGGTTTGAGTTTGAAGAAAGCCATTTAAGCCCGTATGACAAGGCTACCAAGGCTCAACTACTACGAAGTTCAAATTGTATATTAGCCCTAGTTGTTGGGCTTGAGCTTCTTTTTTCAGGCTTTAATGTTAAACTTAAGTCAAAAGTCAAAACTAATACACTCTTATAGATACGGGCTATTATCAGAAAATCGTCCTATGATTTTCAAATTGTTCAAAAAACTTCATGTGGTTTCAAAACATTTCACATGATTTACATTTAATCAAATACCCCATATCCTCTATAAGATTACGAAAATACCCTCCAAATCTAATTCCTTCTATTTATCACAAACACACTTTCAATTTAAATTCTAATTTCAACCCAAATCAACTTTAATTTCTTCCATTTATCAAAAATTCACTTTCAATTTATAATTATACATCTCTCTTAATATATATATATCCTTCCAATTCTTTTTTCTCCCATCTTCTTTTGCTTTTAAATGATTCAACTAACTAAATGTTTTTAAAAAACCAATTATATATATATGTTCGTATATATCACTATATATATATTTATGTACATATATATCACTATATATATAAAGGTACGTATATATACTTATATATGTATATAATTATTCATATATAATTATATAAAGTGATATATTAAGAGAGATTATAGAGAGAGATATTATTATAAATTGAAATTGGGATTTAAATTGAAATTGAGTTTGTGATAAAGGAAATTAATTAGAGTTTTGAAGTAAATGGGTGAAAGAAAATGGATTTGTAATAAATGAAAGAAATTATAGTTGAAATTTGGATTTAAATTGAAATTGGGTTTGTGATAAATGGAAGCAATTAGAGTTTTGGAGTAAATGGGTGAGAAAAAGTGAGTTTGTGGTAAATGGAAGGAATTAGAGTTGAATTGGGTTAAAATTGGAATTTAAATTGAAAGTGGGCTTGTGATAAATAGAATGAATTAAATTTGGAGGGTTTTTTTGTAATTTTATAGAGAACAGGGGGTATTTGATTAAATTGGAAACCATATCAAATTTTTTGAACAATTTGGAAGCCATATGGGGGTTTTCTAATAATAACCATATAGATATAACTAGTTCAAGAACACGAGCCTTTGCACCTAATTAAATATTAATTTATAGTAAATACATTTTCGTATATAAATATACCAAAGAATTTTGATACTCCATCCGTCCAAATTAGTTTTCTATTTTTCCTACTTTACTTATCCTAAATTAGTTGTCCAGTTTCGAATCCCAATACAATATTATCATTGTGGACAACTAATTTGGGATAGAAGGAGTATTAAATTTTTGGGCTCCTTCTGCGGACCAGGCTGGTCCATCTGTTCCTCATCATGATGTTCCTCATCCCGAGGCACCTCGCCTAGATGCTCTGACTTCTTCTTTTCCGTCTCTTGGTAGCGATTTCGATATTCCAGATTTTGGGTTCGGGGGAAATCCCGAAACTCTTACCCAAATCTTGGAAATCGTAAAACGCAATGAAGAGGCCCAAAAGCGCAATGAGGAGGTCTAGAGGAAGACGGCTGAGGATATGAAGCGTCTTGAGGAGAAGATCGATCGCATCGCCACTGCCATGGACGACTTTCGTCGTGACCCTCCTCCTTTTTGATGTCGTCAAAGGGGGAGAATGTATTAGGGTGTTTGTGTTGGCCATATGTCTATTTTGTGTTGCATAGGACGTTACCTATGTTTTATGTTTGTTATGCTTCGTTGCATTTCTATGCTTTATCATTTTGCAATGTGTAGTAGTAAAACAACATGTACCGAACTCGCAAATTATGAATTGAAATATGTTGTTTCTATTATCTTTCCATGCATTACGTAAATGAATATCAAATTGAAAAATTTATTTCCTAAGGGGGAGCATGCAAATAAAAATGAAAGATGCACACATTGAGGGGGAGTATCACTTGATACTTCACCATTTATGCGCAAACACGAAATGTTTTGTCAACATCGAAAAGGGAGAGATTGTTGGCTTTGAAATTCTATTTCAAGCAATAACTCTTATTTTCATATTTACAAAACATTCAAAACCGTGTTTCGTACTAATATGACTTTGAGCAAACTGTTTCAGCAAGTACAGGTAAATGATTCGGGAAGATCGCTAAAGCAATAAGCGATAAGGAAACTCAAGCGCAAACTAGAAGAAGGACAAAAAGATCAAAGAAATAACAAAAGCTGGACTCAAGACCTGGGGTAGATAGGTCGGGGTGAGAATATGGTAACAAGATATCTTATGTGTTGATTGGTCTTATAAGCTCAAGTAATAAATCAAAAGAACTCAAACGGATTAAAAACATACCTTGAAAACAATTCTTGGAGTCACCCAGTCGACTGGCCATGAAATGGCAGCCGACTGACTGTGACCCAGTCGACTGGCCATTAAGGACCCAGCCGACTGGATGAACCAGTGAGCTATAAAATGTTTTGACTGCATGAGGCAGTCGACTGGCCTGTCCAAGGCAGTCGACTGAATGTGCCCAGTCGACTGGCAGTTAAGGACCTTGCCGACTGACTGAACCAGAGAGTTTTGAACATTTTTGATTGCCTGAGGCAGTCGACTGGCCTGTCCAAGGGAGTCGACTGACTCATGAGGCAGTCGACTGGCCTTCTTGAGGCAGTCGACTGACCCTAGCCGTTGGGAAAAATATTTTAAATCTAAGCATGGAGGCAGTCGACTGGGTGTTGTCAGGCAGTCGACTGGGTGCTTTAGGATTTTAAGGAAAAGTATTTCTAAACAATATTTTTGCCCAAAAAGAAATGATTTTGCTTGCTGATTTTTAGGTCCTACTCTCCACATTGTCTAAGGTGAGATACACTCTCCAAACCCTAGTGTTACACTATATAAAGAAAGAGATATGGATTGAAATCTTAAGGTTCTTGTGTGAGAAATTTTCCAAATATTGTTCATCTATACTTTTCTCTCAAGCATCTTCTGAAAAATCTTTTGATAGAAAGAAAGATCAAAATCTCGTTTTTCACTCTTATCATTTTGAAGATTTAAACTTAAGCCTTGAGCCTATTCTCTTATTGAAAATATATTGTGAGAATATATATATCTTGAGTTCTTGAAATATCACCTAAAAACACTTGAGCTTATATTGATCTATCTTCCATAAAAACCTTAGGGTTTTGAGTGTTTTTGTTTCTTGAGTGATATATTGATTGCATAGACAAATTTGTGATCTTGGGTGAGTGAAGCCCCCATTGTATCAAGGGAGGATTGTTCTCTTGATTGTGTGAAGAGCTAGTTAGGTCTTTTGTAAAGGTTTTGCTATTCCACCTATTGAAGGAAGAGTCATAGTGTGAGGATCGGGAAAGTCTCAAGAAAGGGGATTCTTTGAGCCGAGGAGTAGGAGTTACCGAACCTCGTAAAAATCACGGTGTCAATATCTCTATCTCTATCTCCTTACTTTATGTTCATGCATGCTTAATTTATATTGTGGTAAATAGCTTGTTGAATTTAAGTGAAATTATTCATTGCATATTTTACCTTGTAAATTAATATTGAACCTTGTTGCATGTTCTAGTAAGAATAAAAAGAAGTTAGAAATTATTTTTTTAAAACCCTATTCACCCCCCTCTAGGGTATTTTAGTGACTTACAAACTACTTGATTTCGGTCTTACTTTCTCTCACGTGCCTATTAAATGCGATAATAGAAGTGCGATTTGTATTTCAAAGAATCCTATTCATCACTCACGCACCAAGCATATAGAGATTAGGCATCATTTTTTACGTGATCATGTTGCTAAGGGTAACGTTGAATTGGTTTTTATCGATACTAAAAATCAATTGGCGGATATTTTTACAAAACCATTTGCGGACGAATCATTTTCTAAAAGTCGTCGAGAAATAGGAATGGCCATGGATTTTGATGTTTTATCTTAAATTCTTTCATAATTTTTATTTTTTTATTTGTGCTAATATTTGCCTATTTATTTCATCATTTTTAACCTATTTTTATCATTTTGTCAAATATCCTTGCTCTAGTCGACTAAACCTATGCTAGTTCAAACCTCTCTAGTCGACTACATCAACCAGTGATCACTTGTTTTGAGCATTTTCTCAGCCTAGTCGACTACATGACATTCTAGTTGACTAAACCACCATTCTAGTCTACTCAACCACATGTTCTAGTCGACTCAACCAACTACACCTTAGCTCCTAGTCGACTCAACCCTTCTCTCCAACCGACTCACCTAGACCTAGTCGACTCAAACCACTTTAAAACCTAATCCTCTTCTCATTTTCTCCATCCGCCTCCCTCCCTCTTCACCCACCTTTACTTCATCTTTTTCCATTACTTCTCATATTCCCATTTCTACCTTCAAATCTCCACAAATCCTTAATCTATTTTGCATTTCTACCATCATTCACCCATTTCCTTCACTTATTTTAATCACTTTCATCATCTTCATCACATTCATATATACACAATCATATATCTATATATATACACCATCATATATCTATATATACACCATCTTCTTTACATTTTTGTGTATTATCATCCACAATGCCACGAAAGACTCGAGGCCTTTTTCGGAAACGTTCCCGCATTGATGGAGGTCAAAGCTCCACCAATCCAAGCATTCCTACGGTTGTTGACGAAGATGAGTTGAATGAACCTCTTCTTCTTGAGGTACTTCTTTTTGATGATGATGATAGAAATAAATTCATCACTATTTTTGATCATCACGCTCCTACTCCTTGCCTTATCGTCACACAAGTTTTATGCACTGAAATTAGGGCTCGAACTTTCGAGTTGTTCCGAGCAATTGGTTGGGATTTTTTCATCTCTCTCGACATTCCGGTACTTCCGCAAATTGTCAAAGCTTTTTATGTTTCTCTTGACAATCACAAGGAGAAATTCCTCCCTCATCTTCATTTTAATTTGTGTGGTAATGAGGTATCTGTTGATGACAGCGATATCAAGCGCATTTTCTCACTTCCGACTGATGGAATTCTCCATTTCTCTAAGGATTGGTATAGGGCTGATGGGTTCGACTGTATTCAAGCAGTTCGAACTATATGCGTCGACAAGGACATCTCACAGGATGCCGGTATTCTCTCTTCTATGCTACTACCCGAGGCTAGATTAATCCATAATGTCATTACTTACTCTATTTTGCCTAAAACTAGTAGTCGTAGTAGTGTATCTCGCATGGAGGCTTTTTTAGTTTACTGCGTCATAACAGGAACCTGAGTTGATTTAGCGTATATTTTCCATTCCGTCATACTTACCTGTCAGCGCAAGCCATCCGACCCGTTTTTCTTTCCCGCGCACATTACATATTTACTGCAGTGGAAAAGTTTTTCATTTCCGAATGAAGTGTCTGAGCATCACCTTATTTTTCTTGATGCCACTCATGTCAAGCATATGCACATTTCCTCTAATGCGGAAGGTAATTTTATTTCTGAGCATGTACCTGCTCTCGTTCGCGCCCTGCTCCTAGTGGTTCTGCACCACGCCAGGAAGCCTCTTCCTCGGCTCCTCAGTTGGACAGTGCGTCTGCTTCTCAAACGGCTCTTCTCACCCAAATTCTTGGGGTTGTTCAGAATAATGCGGAGACTTTTCAGCGCCTTGATGCAACCGTGAACATAAATACGGAAGCAATTCGATTGATCAACGAGCGCCTTGTTCGTATTGATGAGGAAATGTCTAGCCGTATAAATGGTCTTGCCGGGTCACTTGATGATTTTACTCTTGGGCTCTCGCACCCTCGCTCCCGCACCCCTCGACGCTAATAAAAAGGGGGAGAAATTATGCTATCGTACTATCATGTATTTCATTATCTGACAATAGTAATTTCTCTTTTATGTGGCTTTTTATGTTCCTGTTATGGTTTATTTGTGACTTGTTTGTTATTTCCGTGTTTTCATTAGCTTAAACAACTTGTATTAAATCGATCCATCTATGAAATGCTATTTCTTTTATTATCTCAAATGTGCATCTATTTATATATTGTATCCAAATGCCCATTAAATTGCAAATTTCATTTACCAAGGGGGAGCATTCGAATAAAATATTATGCACATGTTGAGGAGGAACATCACTTGATGTTTCACCAATTACCAAGCAAACACAAAATGTTTTGTCATAATCAAGGGGGAGATTGTTGGCTTTGACATTTACTTTCGGCAAACAATTCCAAAATTGATGATAACAAACCATTGAAGAGTGTTTGATACTAATGAATTATAGAGTTTATATTTTCAGCAAAAGACAGGTGAACGACTCTGAAATCAAACTCGGAAAGAAAACAACTCGAAAAGTAAGCTCGGAAAGAAAGCTTGATTTAAAGCGAAAAGTTGTGAAAGAAATTGAAGCGCAAAATGGAAAATCATTTAATTCAACGGCAAAGGCAAAAGTCGAACACTCAAGACTCGGGGTAGATAGGACGGGGAGCGATCATTGTAACAAGGTAATTTTATGAGTTGATATTATCGTAGAAGCTCAAGTATAAAATGAACCGAACTTAAATGGAATGAAAAACGCTTTACCGAACTTAAACGGAAAGAAAAATATTTTTATAAAATATTTTTTAAGTTGTAGTCGACTAGAATCACCATGTGTATTTCCAAATAGTGGACTAAAACAATCACTAGCTTCAGGCTTTTCATCCACATCAAAGCAGTCGACTAAAAGAACTTTGAGTCGACTAGACTACAAGAAGTAGTCGACTAGAACTCATTCTAGTCGACTAGATGAATCAATGTAGTCGACTAGAACTCAATCTAGTTGACTAGATGATGCATTATAGTCGACTAAAAGGAAAGAGTAGTCGACTAGTTGTACCTTAAAACCTGCAGTTTTATCAGAAAACATTTTCTATGTTTTAAGGATCATGCTTAATGGAATTGAAACGGCTATTGACTCTAATAATTCAATGCTCAATGTCTTAACCCTATTACAATGCTATATATAGAATAAGATGATTTTATTGAAGATTAAGAGAGTTGAATCAAATAGAGAAAGAAGTCTTCATCTTCTATAGAAAGTTTTCTGCAAAATCCATTGAAGGCAAGAAGCAAAAATCTGATTTTCTGCAAAATCTTTGAAAATCAAAAACTCTAGTTTCTCTTATAATTCTCCAAATATTATTCATTGATATATCCTTTGAGAATATATTTATAGAGCTATTCAAAATCACCAAATACACTTGAGCTTATATTGATTTATCTTCCATAAAAACCTTTGGCTTTTGAGTGTTTTTGTTCTTGAGTGATTTTATTGATTATATAGTGAAAGGATCGGGAAAAGTCTCAAGAAGAGGTTCTTGAGCCGAGGAGTATGAGTTACCGAACCTCAAAAAATCACAGTGTCAATCTCTCTATCTCTCTCTCTTTATTTCATTAATTTCCATGCTATATTTAATTGAATATCTTGTATGCTAATTTGTCTTGTGATTAATTGTTAGATAAATTGAATTGAATTTATTCACTTGACTATTGACGAAATTGAGTATTGAATATATATATATATTGTTCCAATTTCGAAAAGGAATAGAATTAAGTTTATGGTTCAAGAAGGGATAGTTTTAGGTCATTGTACATGTGAGTTTTCCCGGCCCATGAAAAAGCCCATCCCGACCGGATCGATCCAGGAAAGACCCGGGACTATGATCCGATCATTGTACCCATTTCATAACCCGACCGACACATCAGCCCTGTGGTCCGAGGAGTATCTTAGCCCGACCACCAGATCCATCTTATGCCCCGACCAGAAGAGAATTTTAGAAGGAACTCGAAGGTTCTAGAAAATACTTGCAGCTTAAGGCAATGGCATAGTATAGGTGTTATATAGCTGACGTGTAAAGTAAGATATTAGGGAAAAGTTGAAAATGTTGCCCTAATGGGCCAAAGGCCCATTGGGAAAATGTATATAATCAAATGAAGAGTAATGAGAAAGGGATATTTTTGTGTTGTGCAAATTTCGTATCTACACAATGGCGCCGTTTGTGGGAAATTAGGTCATTTTCACCGACCATCTTCCTACCTCAGAAAGCTGAGCGAAATCCAAATACACCCCCGAAACGTTCGATACCATCCTCTCTGCCAGATATAACCATGCCGGTGACCAGATCCCACTCGGAAGCATAGATCCCCGGCACCGGACAACCGAGTGCTCCACCGACGATTGAACACCTCCTGCGGCAGCTTGTTGAAGCCGAGAAACGCAGCTAGGCCGCCTAGGCGAGAAGCCTGGCGGCGGAGAGGTGGAGCGAGGAGCTTCTGGCCATATTGAATCAAACAACTATCCCACCGGTAGTTCCCGATCAATCACAGACCCAAGGAGAAGCCGAACCACGGGAAGAGCACTGTGAAACCTCTCACCTACCAGGCAAGGCCCCGACCACCGATGATGTTCCTGTCACCGACGAACCTCTGACATCACAGAAGCTCCAAGAGATGATGGCAAAGTTTCAGAAGAAGGTCATGAAGGATCTGAGGGCCCGATCTATCGATGACCAAGCCCACCGAGCCTCTGCCGACTCGGTTCAATCACCATTCACTTTAGAGATCACCTGGGAACCCTTCCCCAGGAAGTTCGTCATGCCCAGATTCACTCCCTACGACGAAATGAAGGATCCCGAGGAACACATTTACCAGATCCATCAGAAAATGACCATGTATGCCGAGAACAAAGCCTTGCTATGCAAAGTATTTCCGACTAGTCTTATCGATGCACCACTCCTCTGGTTCAGGAAGCAGCCGTCGAGATCCATTGGCAGCTGCCAGCAACTGTCCGACCTCTTTATGGCTCAATATTTCGGGAACAAGAGGCAAAAGAAGACCATCTCGAGCCTCTTTACCATGACTCAGGAAAAAGGAGAATCCCTCAAGAGCTTCCTATCCAAATTCAATGTCGAGTCGTCCTCCATCGACAACTGCAACCAACACTCTGCCGTGGAGGCCTTCAGGATGGCACTGATCCCGGGGACCAAGTTCCACTAGTCACTTGTGAAGAAACCCCCCTCGGGAATTGGAGAACTCAATTCTACAGCTCAGGGCCACTTGAGGATCGAAGAGGAAGAAGCAACCCGACAGAAGAGAGCAGCACTGGTCAATGTGGAGGTCAAGTCGAAGGATAAAGTGTCAGACACATCCCGAGAGGATATTAATCGCAAACGCTCAAATCCCCCGAACCATTCTTCATCTCAGTTTCCTCAACAGCCCGAGAGGCATGCCAAGCTCGAAGAGAAGATCACTCCATTAAAAGTGACGCTTGCCAAGCTCTTCCAAGAAAACAAAGCTCGAGGAATCTTCCAAACTCCTCCCCCAATCAGGCAGCCACTTGACCAGAGGGATAGATCCAAGCATTGTGCCCTCCATGATGATTTTGGCCATACGACAAATGATTACCGAAACCTGAGACGCTAGGTGGAGGCAATGATAGCCCGAGGGGAACTGAGGGACTTATCCAGAGGGATGGTCTAAGAGCTAATCCACCAGCACAGTATAACCAACGGAATCAAGGCCCTGCTCACCCGTCAGAATCATCAATATGATCCATGGAGGTCCCAACCCACGAAGCGGCGAAGGATCGAGACCCTCGCAGATGAGGAGAGCACATCAGGTCGCCAGGATATCCGGGATAAACGAAGTCCACCACCGAACGGGGCAATCTCAGATACTCTTCTCCCAAGAGGACCTCCGGGACATCCAAGTCCCGCATGAGGACCCACTAGTCATCACTTTGATGGTCTCGGGATGTCTTGTCAAGAGGGTCATGGTCGACTCGGGAAGCAGCGCCAATATCATGACCAAGTGGGCTTTTGATAAATTGGAGATCGACCCGAGGGACATTGTAACTTCCCGAAATCCAATCGCCGGTTTCGATGGAAAACAAGTCGAGCCTCTCGGGGAGATCAAGCTACCTGTGACGACGGCCCAGAAAACTCTATCCAAGACCTTTGTGGTGGTGGACGTGAAGTCGTCATACAATATTTTTATGGGAAGATGATGTATACACAGGATGCAGGGCATACCATCAACTCTCCACCAAATGATGAGGTGTGTCGGGCCAAATGGGTACGACATAATTGACATCAAAGGGGATCAAGTGGCGGCCAAGCAATGTTACGCAGTCACCATCAAAGGAATGAAGGATAAACCCGATCGAAAGAGAGCCCGAGAAGAGAATCAGGATTTGGAGTCCAAATAGCAACTATAGGACGGGGAGTCGGATCCCCCGATCGTGGCAGAGCCTCTGCAGCCGGTATCAGTAATATCCGACCAACCCGACCAGGTCACCTACGCAGGTACAAGCCTCACCACATGTGAATTGAATGAATAGACAACGTTCTTACAGGACAATCATGACGTCTTCGCATGGGAGCATACAAATATGCCCGGCATCGACCCCTCCATTACCCGACACACATTACATGTCGATCTAAATATTCGACCTGTCCGACAGAAATAGAGGCGAATGGGGGGTCAAAGGAACCAAATCATAGCTGACGAGGTGTCAAAGTTGTTGGAAGTTGGGTTCATCAGAGAAGTTCATTATCCCGAGTGGTTGGCCAATGTGGTGGTTGTGCAAAAAAAGAACGGGAAGTGGCGAGTCTGCGTCGACTTCACCGACCTAAACAAAGCCTGCCCGAAAGACAGTTTCCCCTACCCAAAATAGATCAAATAGTCGACGCTACTGCAGGCTACGAGAGATTAACTTTCCTAGATGCCTACTCGGGTTACAACCAAATCCCGATGGACCCGAGGGATGAGGAAAAGACCTCTTTCATTACCGAAACAGGTACATATTGCTTTAGAGTTATCCCTTTCAGACTAAAATATGCAGGAGCCACATTTCAAAGACTGGTGAATAGGATATTTAAAGGAATGATGGGCACAGTGGTCGAGGCTTACATTGACAACACAGTGGTCAAGAGGAGAAATAAAACTGACCACTTGGGACATCTCCGAAAGGTGTTTGATACCCTGAGGAAACATGGGATGAAGCTCAATCCAGCCAAATGCTGGGACAATTCCTGGGACACATAGTTGATCGCTCGGGAATACAAGCCAGTCCAACCCAAGTGAAGGCTCTGCTCGAAATAAAAGAGCCAGCCACACAGAAAGAAGTTTAAATCTTGACCGGAAGGGTTGTGTCCTTAAGCAGATTCATTGCACGACTGACTGACCGATGCCGACCCATCTTCCAGGCGATTAAGGCAAAGAAGGGAGAAGTATGGGGGCCCGAGAAAACTAAAGCCCTGTCCCGATTGAAGGAGTACATGCTCAAGCCTCCTATTCTTGCGACACCCGAGCCCGATGATGTCCTGCTCTTGTATCTGGCAGTATCATCAGTTTCAACTAGCGCCGTGCTCATCAGAGAGGACAAGAACATCCAGATGCCCATTTTCTATACCAGTAAGGCACTGGCCGATCCCGAGACCCGGTACAGCAAACAAGAGAAGTTAGTCTTATCCCTGATCAATGCCAAACGACGTCTCAGACATTACTTTGAAGCTCACCAGATCATTGTTCCCACTGCCACTCCCATTCCTGTACTTATGGCAATGCCCGATCTCTCCAGAAGGATATCCAAATGGGCCATTGAACTGGGGATTTATGATATAGCTTACGTACCCAGAGTCTTGATCAAGGGACAGGTCGTGGCCGACTTCCTATTGGAATGGGAAACCGAGGAAGTTGATCAACCCGTTGAGTTAGAAACGTGGAAGTTATTCGTGGACGGCTCGGTGTGCGCCAATGGAGCAGGCGTCGGGCTGGAGATCCATACTCCCGACGGGACTAAGTTACAGGCCTCGATGCAATTACAATTCTCAGCCACTAACAACGAGGCAGAGTACGAGGAAATCATATCGGGCCTAAGATTGGCCAAGAGCCTGGAAATACAATCCCTATCCGTGTACAGTGACTCCCAGCTAATTGTCAGGAAAATAACCGGTGAGTATGAAACCAGAGATCCCAAAATCGAATCTTACAGAGCGCTGGTGCTCAAGGAATCAGAAGGTTTTCAAAAATTAACATTCAGCCAAATCCCTCGGGAAGAAAACACCTCCGCTGACCATTTATCTAATCAGGCATCTGTAGCTGATGAGGATATGACCTGAGTAATATTGACCGACTTAATCACTATACCAAGTATTCGAGAACCCGACGAATTGATATGTCTAGTTCCCCAAGAACCGAGTTGGATGGATCCCATAATCGACTACCTAAATGTCGGGACTCTAGCAACTGATAAGGCAGAGGCAAGAAAAATTAGAATGAAGTCAACCCGATACTCGATCATCCAGGGCCAACTCTACAGAAGATCTTTCTCGGGTCCGTATCTACGGTGCGTGACTCCTTCCGAGGCAGAGATAGTAATACAAGAGATACACGCTGGAGCTTGTGGAAATCACTTGGGTGCCCGATCTCTTGCCCATAAAATCCTATCCTAGGGTTATTTTTGGCCCTACCTGTCCCTAGATTCAGAGGAGTATATGCGTAAATGCAAACCCTGTCAGATGCACGATGATGCTATACTCCAACCACCGAAATTCTTGAACCCGACAATTATGCCACATCCTTTTGCCCGATGGGGAATGGACATAGTTTGACCACTGCCAAAAGCCATCAGGTCAAATACCCATGTGTTCCTCGCCACCAACTATTTCACCAAATGGGTTGAAGCCGAGGCCTAACCTTTTATATAGGGCAGCCACGTTGTCAAGTTCATATGGAATCACATCATCTACAGGTTTGGGGTGCCTCAGACCATCATGATGGACAACGACACAAACCTAGACTGTGAACCGGTCAGGTCATTTCTGGCCGAGCATGGAATCAATCAGAATACCTCCTCGGTAGGGTACCCGCAAGCCAATGGACAGGCAGAAAGAACCAATCGTTCCATCTTCAACACTCTGGTAAAGAAACTCGAGAAGGCCAAAAGAGCATGGTTGGACAAGTTACCGGAGGTATTGTGGTCGTATAGAACCACTCCCTGAAAACCAATCGAGGAAACACCTTTCGCTATGGCATATGTGCGGAAGCCGTAATCCCGACGGAGTATGCCGTCCCGACGTTGAGATCACTAGCCTAGGACAAGAAAACAAATAACCTACGCTTGTCTCACGAGCTCGACCTATTGGAAGAGAAAAGAGAAATTGCTGGGATAAGATTGGCAGCTTACCAGCAATGGGTCAAGAATCACTTCAATAAAAGAGTAAAAAGAAGGGGATTCCAAGTCGGGGATATGGTCGTTAGACGAAAAATTGGACACGTGGGCAAACTCCAAGAGCCATGGGAGGGACCTTACACCGTCATTGAAGTAGTAGGGAGCGAAACCTACAGACTACTTAGGAACTTTGATAACAGAAGGGAGCCCAACACACAGAATGCATCCCGACTCAAGAGGTATTATTCCTAGGGATACTCTGTTTCGATTACTGTAAAGAAAGGCCACGAGAGCCCAAAAGATTGCAATAGAAGTTCCACTTCTCCCCGATCATATCCACGAGTGTCAGAATCGTCTCCATGATAATATCATCTTCAAAACCTAAGTGTTGAATCCTCTCCATGGGCCCAAAGCGCCCGAGAGATCTTCACAGACCCTCTAGTGGTCGGGTTTTACAAAAATCATTTTCAAACCCTAAGTGTTGAATCCTCTCCATAGGCCCAAAGCGCCCGAGATATCTTCACAGACCCACCAGTGGTCGGGTTTTACAAAACAACGGTTTAAAAACCTAAGTGTTGAATCCTCTCCACGGGCCCAAAGCGCCCGACAGATCTTCACAGACCGACCAGTGGTCGGGTTTTACAAAACAACGGTTTGAAAACCTAAGTGTTGAATCCTCTCCATGGGCCCAAAGCGCGCGAGAGATCTTCACAGACCCACCAGTGGTCGGGTTTTCCAAAAATCATTTTCAAAACCTAAGTGTCGGATCCTCTCCATGGGCCCAAAGTGCCCGAGAGATCTTCACAGATCCACCAGTGGTCGAGTTTTATGAATGACAATTCTAAAAACCTAAAATGTTGGATCCTCTCCATTGGCCCAGAGTACCAGAGAGATCTTTGTAGACCCAACAACTATCATTCTTTATTATTAATACCGATTCTAAATCCCAACGGTTATTATCTGGTTTAATTGTTATTTTTTACCAAGGCATAATTCAAAATCCCAATTCTTATCATAGTATAAAAATGAAACAGTATGGATCACACAGGTCCTCCAACAAATGTAAATGAATAAATTCGTTTATATTAAGGCCCCAGTGGCCAAGGCTGATACAAAGACAAAAGGAAAAATATCAAAAGGGACAAAAAACTAAGTAAAAAGCCCTATTCCATCGCCTCAGAACCTCCATTCCCGCCTGAGCCTTTGGTCCTAAGGGGCTGTCCTTCTGTAGCTTGAGGCTCATCCAGGCCAGAATGAGAACGCGGAGCTGGCAAGGGATCCTGAAGGAATTCGCTAAATGCCAGGTCCTCAGGTTCAGGCTCGGGATCATCATACCGAGGCCCCACTCCTATACTAAGATCGAGATCCTCTATAGTCGGGATATATCTGTCTTCTTCAGGCTTTTGAAGCTCTAATATGCATTCCCGCCAACCCTGCTCGTAACGATACTTGCAGGTCAGCTCAAAGCGGGAGATCATCTGTTTACCACCCTTATGGCACATCTCTACCCGAGATCTCTCCATGCCTAATGCATTCTCAACCTCGACCTTCTCCTCAAGCAACTGCACCCCCGAAGTCTTTAACTTCGCAACTTCTTCGGTTAGGGCCTGCACTTGGAGAGTTAGAGCCCCCGAGCCTGGGCTTCCCGATTAGCCATCTCCTCAGCCTCCCGAGCCTTTCCGTTGAGCTCTGAGATCGTTGCCTTGGCGGATTAGAGCCCTTCCTCAGCTGCGACAACCCTGTATGTCAGGGACTGGATCTTATCATTGGACTTCTTGACCAGCTCCAAGGCCTTGGCACACCCAGCTTTGTGGACATGAACATCCCGATTCAGGGCGTTTATGACCCGGGAATCATCCTCAAGCTTGCAATTGTACGCCTGAGTAGCGTGAAGCATCTGAAACAAAAAGAATGTTAACACAAAAGAAAAGGGGCATAATAGAAGCTAAGCACCAAATGTATAAAGAATGTATTACCCTCATTGCAAGATCGGGCCCGTTCAAAGCTAGGCTCATCCTGTCGTACCGCCCCATGGCCAACCTATCGGCCGGGGTCCATACCCCCAGGGCCATCTCTCGTAGAGCTTATGAATTCCCGATCGTCTGGTCTCCCACGGAAAGATATGGATGGCCCTTCCTAGTATCCAGCCTGAACCGGGGGCCACGGGGGATATCTCTCCCACTCTCAGCAGCTTTCTCAATCTCCCTATTATCTTGTTTCCTGACATTTGTAGAGATAGTAGTGCGGAGCTTTGAAGGTCGGGATTGACCCTGATCCTCGTCATCAGAGCCTAAGTCCCGGGCATCCGACACTGAGGCAGGAACACCTAGTGCTACACTTCGGCTAAAGCTGGGTCTGACTGAAAGGTCGGCCCGAGACGGATTCTGGTCCAAACCTGCTGAGCTCGAGACCAGAGCATGATCACCCCTGACCTCGACCGCATCCGATGCACCCGTTTGTGGATTATGAGTTGGTGGAGGCGGGGGCGTGACTGGAGGATGCTCTACCGGAGGAGAAGGGGGCGTGGCAGCAAGGCATCCAGTCGGTCCTGCTGATTGACTGTTTGCAGGATTGTCAGGGATTGGAGGGACATCAACCCCACAAACAAAGGACGTGGAACCGATATCACCCTTTCTGGCCCTCTTGATTGAAAGCTTGGGCATGATAACCACTTTCCTTTTCTGCTGGCCCCCAGACATATTCCTCTTGATTTTTTTGATTCCTGATGACTTGGACTTCAGTTTTTTCGACCCTGATGTAGTCGATGCAGAACCCGAGGTGATCGTCGGTGCAGATGCTCCCGATGCAAGCTCCTGCAATACAGATCTGGTCAGGCAATTCTGGCTATCCCTTAAATCCTGACTCCATACTCTGGCACGCAACAGTTCAAATCGGGATCTTATATACCCGACCTCCCTTTTCTCCCGAGGAGCCTGCAGGAAACCCATCACTAGCATACCCAACTTATCATTGCACAGTTCGCAGTGGTAGGAAGCTCGGGTATGAAAACTCTTAAACTCAGGAAGTCGGATTGGCTGGAAAACATGGTTGACATGAATGTTCATAGCATCAGGATTCCTCCACTGACCACTCATTATTATCATCCTTTCTTTACATCCCTTATTGTAGGCCAGGACGTTGTCACACAACTTCCTCTTGACATACGAGGTTAGGTTGTACCGACCCCTATTATCTTTCTGTTCTTGAAGTTTATGCGAAAATAGAAGCTCGGCCAAACCTAAGTCTACCTTCAATTCCTTATTAATCAGTAAGATCATTGCCAGGATCCTATAAAAATTGGGACCGACTTGAAGGGGGCCAGACTCAAAGTCGCCAGTGCCAGGAGGAAGAAATGATGAATGGGAAACTTTAATATGGCAAGGTGGAATGAGGAAAGCAGTATCTCCCCATCCTTTAGCCCCTCACCGATCCTAAAGTCTTTGTCCCGAGGGTAATGCCTAACTTTAACCCCTTCGGGAACCCCGAGGCTCCTAAGTTGAGCGTCTTTCCTGTATTTGGCTGGGAGAGGGCCAGTACAGAAATTCTCCTCCTCTTCAGTGTCCTGATCCTGACCCATCCTAGCATCACCCTTTACAACTCGATCCCCTGCGTCCTGAGTAACTTATGGTGGACTAGACCTAGTGACTCGGGTAATCTCTACGGATAGGGTGTTCACTGAGACTTCTGGATCAGTAATGGTCAGGTGAGTGTCTGTCAGTTGCTAGTCGCTAACCGATCTAGTATCTTCACTCCCCGACATATTTGACGAAAGGTAGAAAATTGAGAAGAACAACTTACAAAAAGGTAGAGAAGATTCCGACAGTCTCCCCTTGTATTTTTCTCCGACTAAATGATTTGCAAAAACCGGAAACTGTACCAACAAGTAAAGATGGGCGCGTCAGGTTAAACACTCCACAACAGGGATCAAAACACTCCACACAGTGCAAAACTCGACCAAGATCGCTGAGATTTGCAGAAATTGATGAGCCAATCTGGGGATTTTGTAGGTTTGAGAGTGGATTTGAGTTCGCAGATAATGCTTGAGTATATGGAAGAGAGTAATGAAAGAGGAACAATCCAAAAGTGGTGCAAGTGTGGCGTATGTGGATTATATAGATAAGTATGACGTTTCAACTACCCGGGTCAGGGTATCGGGTCGACATGACCCAGCCCATCTCACGTAAATCTATTCCATCTCAGCCACCAGTTCAAAATTGTAATGATGGCGACAACTGTAGCATTAAATGCGTCCTGCGTCATCCGGCACGCATCCCCGCATCATCCGGCACGCGTCCCGCGCACCAACTTTGAGGAATTTTTTATGGGCCTTAAGATTCTTTCACCTAATGGGTCCTTTGAATGCAGGCCCATGAGCTAAAAGAGGGCCTGTGTACATGTGAGTTTTCCCGGCCCATGAAAAAGCCCATCCCGACCGGATCGATCCAGGAAAGACCCGGGACTATGATCCGATCATTGTACCCGCATCATAACCCGACCGACACATCAGCCCTGTGGTCCGAGGAGTATCTTAGCCCGACCACCAGATCCATCTTATGCCCCAACCCGAAGAGCATTTTAGAAGGTTCTAGAAAATACTTGCAACTCAAGGAAATGGCATAGTATAAGTGTTATATAGCGGACGTGTAAAGTAAGATATTAGGGAAAAGTTGAAAATGTTGCCCTAATGGGCCAAAGGCCCATTGGGAAAATGTATATAATCCAATGAAGAGTAATGAGAAAGGGATCTTTTTGTGTTGTGCAAATTTTGTATCTACAATCATATTATCTTAAAAAGCGGAATTGAGGTAGACAAAGCTAAAGTAAAGTTAAATTCTAACTTACCTTCCCCGACATCTGTACGATAAATTAGATCATTCATAACTCATGCGGGATTTTACCGACATTTTATTAAAGCTTTTAGTAAAATAACGAGGTCTTTATGCATTTTACTGGCTAAAGATGCACTGTAATGTCCAGTATTTTCCCTTGATTTTACAAGTAATGTTTTTGCAAATTATAATTTTTTATTTAAATTAAAGGCTCAATGTAATATATATTGTTGCTATATGTGTTATATATTTTAGATGTGTCGTCGAAAATTGTTTTTGGAATTGTTTTTGAGTTATTTTAAAGTTTTGAACTATTTGATACCCCAGGACACTAGAAAAAGCGTATGGTGGAAGTAGGTCCCAAGAGTGTCCGATTTCGATTCCGAAAGTGTTGCTCCTACTACCAATATCTATAAGACCATGGCTATGTTGTGAATTCGTGGTGAACCCATGGGTAACGTAGGGAAAAAGAAAGTGTGATTTATCAATTCTACTTCTCTCTTTCCTTCTTTAATCACTTATGTCAAAGTACAATTGGTGACATATGGGGAGATATTCTTCAAGACAATTCTAGAGGTGGATGATGTGTCAATCCCATGTTGATCTCTACCATCTTTTTATTCTTCCTAGCACAAATCCTAGCCCTTGGATCTCAAGGTTAGGAGTTGGAATGTTGTGTACATATATATATATATGAAATTATGAAATTTGTGGTCTTTCATTCGCATCACAAAACAAGACCAAGACCCCCATTTTCTCTCTAATGTTTGGCCAAAGGGGTCTTTACCCTTCTTCTTGCTTCACTTGAATTTTCTAGCTTCATTCACTTGAAATTTGATGACTTCATGAACTACAAAGTTGATCATCGAGTTCTACTCTTCCATTTGGCACGTAGATCTTAAGATAAAACTCTCTCTTTTGTGTCTTTTGGAATTAAACCCATAACTCTTTATTACTTGGAACCATGTCTTTAATTCTTGAGAATCATGAGTTGAGATTTTGACAAGGTCTTGTTGAGGATATTGTCATAGTTTTTCTCTATTCTTGGTTGTCTTTGATAGCTTGAGAAGACCCATTTCTTGTGGAGATTGAACTCATTTTGGTGGAATCTATCTTCAAATCACTTGGGTTTTTTCTTGCCTTCAATTATAATAAGTGTTGGGTAAACTTTTCTACCCTAAACATTGTTTTATTTCTATAAACCCTAGTTTTTCTCTAATTGGTAATTTGCCCTTAAGTTTGGTAAATTCGAGCTTTATTATCAAAGTTCTTGATTTGTGGCCAAACTTTAATTATATTCTTTACCAATTTTGTGATTAATAGCTTGGAAAACTATCTTACAACCTTGAGCTCATTTGGGTGACCCTTTTTGGAAATTTTCACTCATTTGGACTTGGACCCTCTTGCTTGATTTTGGAATTTGATTGGCTTGGACTTGAGGTAGGGGTTGACACTCCACTTTTTTTCCCGGTTATGTGGGTGTGTGCGTCTTTGTGTGTACACCTATACATACATGTTGGTGTCACAACTTAGAAACATGTTTAGGCCTCTTTTTAGTACTTGGTACGTTGCATGATATGTCCATGTTTCTATATTAATGGCCTATGGTTGATAGCATGATTATTAATTGCTCATTGAAAAGTGTGTTGCTATAACACGAAGACATTGAGAAGATAGTCCATGTGAGCATGATTAAGCTATATGCAAGTTTATGTGCATCTATGTGCTAATCATTGTTCTCATGTTGCATATCATGGACCTTGTAATTTTTAGACCATTTAGATAGTCGCAACAACTGGCCAGGAGGTGTTCTCGCAATGTATGGAGATAGAAACTCCCGAATCTGAGAAGTTAGGGGAGGACTAGATCCAAACCTAGGTTCCGATCGAGCTTGTGGCCCTGAGCTCTTAATGAATGACAACACTTGATATCCGCTTCCCTTAGTGATAGGATTTTGCATTATCATCATGTTGCATCCTATCACACATACTTGATTATTTTGTTATCTATTACGGATATATTTTATTTTAATGGTAGATTGAGCATGTGGGGTTGCTTGTGGGTATGACGGGGTCCCAGATTGGTACACGTGTCATGTGGGACAATTGGACCTACCTAGGCACGGGGTCGGGTTTGTACCACTCGGATAGCCGAGATTGAGATGGTGAGGATTCTCCTACTAAGCTAGTGTAACTCACTCCATTATTTCTAAAACTTTTCAAGTGACACTCTAAGAAAGGAGGGAAATAGGGTGTCGTTGGTGGTTTCAAGGATTTACATGTGCTTTTGCTCTTTGAGATTGTATTTTGTGTTTATAAGGATTTCAAAGGTGTTTCATGTTCATCTTTTTAACCCGAAACTTGTTATATGTATAAATTATCTTTTGAATAGGCTAGCGTGTTAGCCCCGACTTCAATGTGTAACTGGTTAGTGCTATGGCATTTTAACCTTTTTTGTACTTAACAATGTAATATGAAACCTTGAAATGCCTACGGGTGACTCTTTTGTTCAATATCTTGAATGATGCCGTTTATAATTTTTTTTTCAAGTGTATATGGTCTTTGGGGTGTCTCATAATCAAGAAAAAAGGTCTTGCAAATATTTACTAACAAATCCTTTCGATCTTTTTTCAAGAAAAAGGGACAAAACGGTATTTTCACACCAAATTATGTTTTACAAGTTTAATTATGTAGATATAGAGTGAATGAACAAGTTGAAACGTCTTTTGTCTGGAACCAGAACCATTTTTAAAGTTTCAAAACCGACACTTTTGGTTTTAGATGAAAAACGACGTTTTCCACTCAAAAATGGGGTTTTTTTTTTCCTTTCGAGGTCGAAAATGTTATTTTCCAAATTTTTGTGATTTTCAAGGACCAGAATCATCAAAATCGGACTTTGTATGAAAAAATGGCACTTTTCTGGAAAAAATTAGAAAATTGAAAACAATTCAGCCAAAGGGGCCTTAGTCCCTGGGCGACATCTCGCAGCCCGCGAGATGTCGCAGCCTGCTTGGGTGCGCAGGCCTGCATGGCACTGCGTGCCAGCCTGCAGGCCAACCGACGTCTCAACTTCAAAAATTCATCCCTCTTACCTCGCACCTTCGAATCGAGTTCCGTCTATTCCCATGGATTCCCCTATTTTTGAATTTAGTACTTGTATTTTGAAATTACCATTTTACCCCTGTAATGACCGTTTTACCCTTGGGCAAATATGATGTGTTGGAATAAGTCGTTTAAAGTGCCATTTTATTCTTTTTATTTTGTTTTTGACTTCCGACGACTTTTATGACTTTCCTTCAGTATAAAATAACTATTTTACCCTTAGTATGGGTTTAAAACAAGTATTTTTCAAAACTGGTTTTAAAAGGCTATATTTTCTGATTTATTTCATTTTCGGCGTCGCGTGTCATCATTCTCCGAGTCCAAGAATGGCGGGGCGTGTCATGCACCATTTGTTTTTTATAAGGAATGTTTGAAATCATTGGAGACACTTATAAATATTCTTTCAACCGCACCTATTATGCAACCTCCTGATTGGTCTTTACCTTTTGAGCTAATCTATGATGCGTCAGACTACGTAAATGGGGTAGTATTAGGACAAAGAAAAGATAAATTACCTAGTGCAGTATACTATGCTAGCAAAACTCTTACAAAAGCTCAAATGAATTACACCACTATGGAAAAAGAGTTACTTGTTGCAGTTTATGCCCTGGATAAGTTTAGATCTTACCTATTAGGGACCAAGGTTGTAGTATATTCTGATCATGCTGTGCTTAAATATCTTTTGTCAAAGAAAGATTCTAAACCACGCTTAATTTGATGGATACTTTTATTATGAGAATTTGATTTAGAAATCAAAGATAAAAATGGTACGAAAAATATAGTAGTTGATCACTTATCAAGACTAGTTGTTGAGTAGACCATAAATGAAAATCCTAACGAACAACTATTTCGTATAGATGTAATTAACATGCTACCATGGTATGCTGGTATAGTTAATTATTTAGGTACAGGTAGAATACCTAGAGGGTGGACAAAATAGGAAATGGATAGTTTCTTTTCACAGGTTAAACACTACATTTGGGAATATTCACTTTTATATAAGTACTGCCCTAATCAAATAATTAGGAAATGCATTCCTGAAAGTGAGGTAGAAAGTATTCTAAGATTCTGTCATGCTCTTGAATGTGGAGGACATTTTGGAGCTAAAAAGACAGCCACAAAGTGTTGCAAAACGAGTTCTATTGGCCTTCATTATTTATAGACGCATATGAATATTGCCAGGGATGTGATAGATGTCAACGCTTAGGTGCCATCTCTCGTTGTGACATGATGCCACTATCCCCAATTCTTATAATTAAACTATTCGATGTATGGGCGATAGATTTTATAGGATCATTTTTGAAATCCAAATAATTTGAATATATCCTAGTTGGAGTAGATTATGTGTCCAAATGGATTAAAGCTATACCAACTAAGAAAGGTAATCATCAAGCAGTCATCAAGTTTTTACAATCTAACATATTGTCCAGATTTGGTATACCAAGAGCTATAATCAGTGACGCAAGAAAACATTTTTGTAATAAGTATCTCGGAAGTCTATGTCAAAAGCACTCTGTTAGTCATAAAGTAGGTACACCCTATCATCCTCAAACTAATGGGTAGGCTGAAATTTCAAACAGAGAAATTAAGCAGATATTGGAGAAAATAGTGCGTTCTGATAGGAAAGACTTGGTGTCATGATTGAATAACGCACTGTGGGCATATAAAATTGCTTATAAGACACCGATTGGTACTACACCTTATAGATTGGTTTATAGAAAAGTGTGTCATCTCCTTGTTAAACTAGAACACAAGGGTTATTGGGCAATAAAAAGATTAAACTTCGATCTTACAAGCGGGTATTCATAGGAAAATCCAACTAAATGAGTTAGAAGAAATACGTAATGATGCTTATGAGAATGGTAAGATTTATAAAGCACGTACGAAAGCATTTCATGATAAACATATTCGTCTTAAGACTTTCGAACCTGGTCAAAATTATTCAATTCGAAATTAAGATTATTTCCTAGAAAACTCCGGTCACGATGGGATGGGCCGTTGTAAGTGCTATTTTTTGCTCAAACACTCGAATCCATATTATTGAGGCTCTCATGGACATATATATACAAGAGCATGATGCGTTCATTGGCCCATTATGATTAGAATCAAATTCTCTCATTGAAGGGATTTAATTTCCTTTACAAATCAATCACTAGTATCTTTATCTTAATAGGCTTTTGGCTTAAGCCCAAAGTAATTCCAGAATTTTCCTAGGTTGGGATGGGCTTTGGTATTTCATAGCCACCATATCTGATGTTGGGCCTACACATCTATTGGGCCTAAATTTATGGCCTTTACACTAGCCCCTTTGGGTTTGGCCTAATGTCCCATGGGCCTGACCCAAAATTTAGGTTTAAAAATTGATTGGACAATTATGATGACATCATTATAATGATGAGTTGGTGGTGTGTGGGTTTCAATTTTTAAACTGACGGCTTGATTGTTCTCGTTCGTCGCACCTGTCCCCTTTCAGGTTCTATAACGCCTCATACTTCATTAATGGCATCGGTTGAGTGTACCCTCACAGTTCTATAAAAGCATCATTTGGTTTTCACTTTGCATCTCTTCAGTCTTTAAACTTTCATCTCCGCTTTTGCTTTTGCAATCTCAAGTGCTATATTGCTCTGATGATTGATTTTCTGGAAATGAATAAGTGCTTTTATATATTTATTTTCCCTTAAATATGTCTGAGTCAAGCGCGACTATTGCTAGTGAGGAATCAGCCCCTCAAACTCATGAGGAGAGTGGTGAGAGTCATTACGAGGATCTCCCCGTTCTTCCTCACGATGATGGGCGTGGTGATGACATCGAAAAACCCCCTCCATATAACCCTGACTGAATCCCTGCCGACCAACGCAAAACCCCAAGCCTCAAGCCCCTGAAAAAATTGGTTAAACCTCCCAAGAGGGTGGAGTTTGAGGCCTACGATCATGAATTAGATTTTACCCAGGGGAAAGGGGTTGGCCCAAATGACCTACTCCTTTCTTATAACCAAGTTAGGCTTGTTAGGTCCCCCCTTTATCCCTTGTTCCATTTCGTCTTTTTTATTCTAGGTATAGCCCTTCTCCAGGTTAACCCCAATTTTTTTCCGCATCATCTTGATGTTGATCATAGCCAATCGTGACAACGGATTGCATTTGAGCTTTGATGACCTCCTCCCGTGCTACTAGATATTAGACCTATCTGGCTGTGTAGGAGGTACATGTTCTACCCCTTCAAGGGCAGAGGCAATTGCTCGAGCACTGAAAAGTATCAAAATCATTGGAAATAGAGAATGGTCCTAATTAAGGGTCCTTGGTGTTATCCTCTATTCTCTGCCTTTCCCATCCTTAGTGCCTTTAGCCCTATCAAACGCAAACCTTAAAAATTTCTTCATGGACACTCTGTGTCATGCATGTGCCGTAATTTGATTTGTGCAGGGCTGAGTATATTTATGAGTTTTACGGCTTGGGCTGTAAGGGAGTTCACTCCAATAGAATTCCGTGCAGGGTTAAGCTACTAAAGAGTAAACTTTGGTCTGAGACTCCACTGTGTACTGATCTTTTGACTCCTGCCAATTTGTAGGATATATCGAAGCTAGAAGACTCTGTCGATATGCTTCTCCTAAATATACCAGAGCTCATGGATGATGATATGGATATCATCCCAACCTCTTCCACACAAGCCACTTCCTCTTCTGTCCCTCCGGTAGTCCAAGGGTCTGGGTCGGTCTTGGTCCAAGCTAGCCCTCCCACCTTGCCTCAACCCCCTTCCTCCCGTACTTGCCCTGCTACAGAGGAGAGGGCTGCAAAGAAGCAAAAGTTGAAAGGGAAGGCCGATGAGTAGGGTGGGAGTGCCCCCATCCCCACCTCTATGGAGGCGATGACTAATAGGGCCAAGTCCCTCTAGAGCCTTGAGGACTTAACTGCTTTTGTGGCCCTTGAAGGCCCTGAGCTGCCAGATAGAGTCATGGGCATGATGATGAGGGTATGTTTTTCTTCCATATTGTTTCTTATGTCCTATTTTTTACTTGGGCACCTTTTCTTGACCTCTGACAACTTTCGCCTTGTACTTATTGCAGGCATTTTACACTGTGGGTACTCTGTGCTATACACGTGAGACCCATACTGATGAACTGACCCGCTTCAGGGTTGCCTTGAATCTGGCTGATGAAAGGTAAACCCTGCTTACCAAAGAAGTTACAACTCTGAAGGAAGATAATGCGGCTCTAAAAGAAAGTAGGGCCAAGGCAAATGCTAATATTGAGGACCTTAATTATCGGCTGACCGTTGCCCATTCCTAACTGGAGGTCTGCAAGAATGGTGGGCTGGAGATACATGCTTGCTATGAAGACATCAACAACAATGTTACTGGTCAGTTTTGGTGTAGTGGCTTTCGTAATGCCCTAAAGGAGCCCAACCAGAGGAAGCCCAAGGATCCCGATGGTATAGATGCTCATCTGAAAGTGATGCCTCCTTACAAGAGTCCTAAGTGATCGGTTCTAGTCGTACGAAAATAAAAGTGGTTAAAATGAAGAATTAACATGATCTAGTTTTACCTTTTAGTCACAAGTACGTGAGTAGTATACAATATAGTTGGGTAGAGAGGGTATCGAACCACAGAGATCAGAGTCATATTTCAAATAATTGTAAAACAGAAAATTAAATTATATTATAAACGTTCTTTTGATTGGTTGGTTTTATAACTACTAAACATAAAATAAATAAACAAATAATTTTTGTGTTGTATATCAAGATAAACAAGTTTAGGGTTTTGCCCCAACTACACCATTAGTCTCATAACATAGTCATTTAATCTTATTATTGTAAGAGGGAGATACAACTAATACGAATCAAATTAGTAATTCTACAAGTAGTTGCTTAATCCCAAAAGAGATGCAATCATGTTTAGTTTACTACAATTCATCTTAGATTGGCATGACCATGGTATGCATCTATACTACAAGTACTCCTCAAACATGAAATTAAAAACACATTAATGGTCATCTTCTCTTAGTATGAACCGTATGTACTTAAATCCTTATCATGCCATTAAATAACATTATATAGAAACCATTATTTAAACCTTGGATTTCTTGCCCTTAGTAAAAACATGATTGTTCAAGATAAATCATTAATTAAATCTCAGCTTAAGAAGAGAATTAATAAATAAATATTGTTTAAGTAATTCGTTCAGCCTCTCACTACATAATCATCATATAAGTGCTCTTTAGCTTCCCCTCTTTGCAATAAAATCAATTAAAGTTCTACATTACTTGACTAGGGTTTCGTTGGAAATCCTAGATACCGACTAGGTGCTCATGGAGAAAGGGGACTACATCGTTGATGTAGACATTCTCCTCACGATTGGTTAGTAGTTTTTGAGTTCTTGAGGAGCCTCTCTCTCTAGAGATACTTTCTGTATGAACGATGGTATATGATCCAAGGATCTAGGATATCTTCTCTTCATGAAGTCTTCGTATATTTATAGACAAAATTTAGTGTAAATATGGCATGTATTTTCTTGCACTCCAAGAAGACTTGGTGTGAGAACCAAGTAAAAGTAGCGAATGGACCAATCTGTCATCTTATATACTTGCACACAAAGTTAGAATTCTATAGTATCTTCACGCACATTTCCCAATGTTGGCGGTGGCCGATCGATCGGGAGTTTCCACCGATTGATCGGTGGCTCCTGAATTTTAACATTTATTTATTCTGCGATTTTGTTCTTCAGTCGTTTGTACTCTACTTTGCTGACTTGTACCTTGCTCTAAACTGAGTGCCTTTATCCTCCAAGTATCATTCCGGATCAGACATATTTGCTAAAAACCCGAAATTAACTCAGATTTACGTTAAGGCCCCTGAAACATGCTTAAACACGTAATTCAAATAAGAATATCTTATTAATAAAATAAGGAGACTAACTAAGGGTTTATTAACGCCCATAATACCAAATATTATGGTCTCATCACACCCCCAAACTTTAATATTGCTAGTCCCTTAGCAATAAAATAAAAGAAAACAACATGAAGAATTAACTAATCTAATTTATTTAAACTAATCCCTTTCTTTCTTGAGGAAAAACCGATTACACTAGCACGTGTAATAAGTCTTTTATACCCCTAGGAAAAATCCTAGTGGACGAGTGAAGTCTCATGAGAGTTCAATAGACTACCCAAAACTTCTTTATAATATTTATTATTATTATATATATTTTTGAACCTATTAAGGAATGTCCTTGTTCATGAATTAGGAGATGATACGGTCCATAAAATAAATGCAAGAAAATAAATCCTACTTATGCAAAATAATAATCAAGTCAGGTCGGTGTTAAGAATGGTCTCCACTAGTGGTTAAACTTAGTTTATTTCTATTTTTAGAGCCAACAATCCTCCGTGTTCTGTGAACTTTCTTTACAACACATTTACTCCTATTTATAGTATATCTCTATATAATTGTTTTCATTTTTGTTGAGGGCTTTCCTCTCTCTTTTTGCTTTTTCGTCTCATAACATATTTTATTTTCTTTCTTTTCTTGGAGAAGTCTTTCTTCTCCTATTTGTTTTTTCCGCTCTATTTATTTCTTTTTCAATACGACATTATCCAATCTTTGATATTGTATTGTTTAAGAGGGTGAATGTTTACGTATATATATATATATATATATATATATATATATATATTCCAGAGATAATACCTTATATGATCATAAACGAAACTATAGAGATCTTGTGCATGTGCTTATAGGTCGGGATTGTCTTTTCTAGTTTCAATTTCACCAGTTTACTCACCTATGGAGAACCACATCTCTTCACTTTTCTAACATTAATCATTATTTAGATAAGCAGAAAATATAGCATTCATATACTTTATGAACTAGTCTCATTTTCCTAATCAAATCACAAGTCTAATTATAAATAAGTTTTAAATGATAACTTACTAAAACTTCAAATCCCTAAATAAATATATATACATATTTATTAATTTTCTCTTTTTTTCAAAATATTCATTTTTTTCTCTGATCGATCGATGAGTATGTTTAATCGATCGACAGATATTCTGTACGAATAATAGTGACAAAACAGTAGCAAAACTGCAGTTTTTTCATTTTTAATTCTATCAAAAAATTTCAATTTCCCCTCTATTTCATACTTCTTATTATTCCACCCCCCCCCCCCCAAACTTAAATCAAACCATGTCCTCATGGTTCTAAGAAACATTAAAACATGGGAATAGAACAATATTACCACTTTATGAAGCAAGATTTCATAATGTAGAAGAAACCTCCCCCAAACATGGTGTGTGCCATAATTTGCAGTCTAAGTCAAGACTAAAACTAAGATTATAGGAGAATAATCAACAGAGATAATGAATAAGAGGGAATGAAATTTTATTAATTGACTAAAATTTAAAGATAGTGTGGCCAAAGTCCTGCAATGAATTGAAATTGCAGAAAAGAAAAACAACATAATTCTAGAACTTGAAAATTTTCAAAAATAAAAATCAACACAACTTTATTCCATCCCTTTGTAAATTATATGTTTCTCTACTTAGTCATGATCCCATTGATGGAACATTCCTTCCTCTAGTTCTGCCTTAAACGACCTCATCCCATAATACTTAGTGAACGCCTCACATTTCCTTTCCTTCATATACATGTCTTCTTCTAACGCACTTTCAAGTATTTTGCTAATGAGAAAGGGATCAGGCAATTTCTAGTCATTAGCAAATGGATCCTCATTTTCCACGATGAGTTCCATATACAGACGCATATTGTTGAGGATTAAGTCAGGAATAGACACCCAATACCCCATATGAAAATTTTAAATTCATTATACCATATTACGATGGCGAAACAATCCCTCTTGGTTATGGTAGATTTGATTGATAAGGATGGAATCTAAGGCCCAATAATTTGTATCTAGATGATGTTTATCCATCAATTCTAACCCCATAGGAACTTCATACCTATTACAAATTGCACTCGCCATTTCTAAAAATGAAGGTAAAAGGTTTGGTGGAGGAGGAAAATTTTCTTGTAAATTATCAGGAACTTATCGCAGAATCTCCCACTCTCTAGCGATCATATCAGTATTAATTAGGATTGAGTAGAAGTTCTACTCATTCCAAACAGAAAGAGCAATCCTTTTGGTTAGTCTATATAATGGTCATATTATGGTAAAACTGATGGCCCACCTCCGGAAAAGCTACATTAGAACTATAAATGAGTAGATGGAACAAACTACGATTATGAAATAATATGAACGAAAGATGAAAACTTGGGTGATTAAGCCAATTCGCTAGGAATGTAACCTCATATCCTAACTCATAGAAGTCAAGAACATTAAGGCCGGGATTATCCAAAGGGACATACTGTGGTTGTCACGCTTCTAAATTCCAAAGACTTCCAAACCGGGACATCCGACAAATCCGGGGTGTGATCCATACAAAGAGTGACCAACTAAGATTATAAATAATAATAAAATGAATGGAGTATTATTAATAACAATAATTTCATACATAATCAAGCGGAAGCTAAACCAAATGATACACAAGGCACATCGAGGCACCGAATGAATACATCTCTACACCAATGCAATGATACCAAATACAAGGAATGGATATGCCAACAGAGTGGCTCCCAATAAATATAATAACAATCCCCACATAAGGGGATAACAAAGGGAAAAGCTAATAGGAATAACACTATGTGAAGACGTCCCAATCCCGTAACGTCATCCATATCCCTCTACGTAAATCCAGAACCTGCAACGAGGAAACAAAAGAAAGGTGCCATTGCACCCCATGTTATCTGTAGCCGAAACATCACATGCAAATTGGTGTGGACCACCAGGCAAACCAACACTGGGGTGAGCTCATTAAGCCTTGTAGGAGAAAGGAATTGTAACTATCACATCCTCCGACTGTCAAAGTCTAATGCGAATCAACCCATTTACATGAATCTACCCTAAGTCGGTCAAACGTCCCACATAGCTCTCACGCCAATACGAGACCCCAAAAACACATCCCTCTACTCCCCTACCATGCATCAACAAATAGGGTAACTAACACGTAGTGAAACCATAACATAACAACATATAATAAATGCACCCCTATATATGTATGTATATATTTATATAGAGACATACATTTAGTACAAGCCACATACTACAGACCACCTCAGGGATCACTTTAACTCGTACCCGTCAGTCCAACACAGACAATTAACACAACACCTATCACTAAAACACGGGAGAAACACTCCTATTCATAACACTTCAGGAAGGATAATAATCACACTTCCTAGATCACAGGCATACCGAACTCCAAAACCTCTAATCAGTATCAAATCATATTACTAATCACCTCACATGGTACTACCCATCATCTGTAGACCCAGCATAGGGGTAAAATAGTCACTTCAACCTAAGGGAAGTCACAAAGGTTGTCGAACACAAAAATAAAATGAAGGGGATCAAACCAACCATCACATCGACCACTCAAAGCACACATGTTCGCCCAAGGGTAAAATAGTCATTTCAAGGGCAAAAATATAATTTCAATATTTACCCCACCTATTGGAACATAGGGAAAATCATTGAAACAAACGGAACCGAATTCAAGGCCATGGCGCGAGAGATATGAAATTTTGAAAATGGCGTTGGACAACGCCGACCCAAACAGAAAGTTAAAGTACCCCTCTTTCACCAAGGGTAAAATAGTCATTTCAAGTGCAAATAAATGATTTAAAATTTGTATCAAATATTTGGACATAGGACAGGCCCTAGAAATAAATGAGACCTAAATCAAAGCCACGGGACGAGAGATATGCAATTTTGAAAACGGTATCGGACAACGTCGACAAAAACGGAAAGCTAATGTACCCCTCTTTCACCAAGGGTAAAATAGTCATTTCAAGTACAAATAAATGATTTCAAGATTCAAATAAATTTTTTTTACCTAGCACAAGCCATAGGAACAAATGAGACTTAATTCAAAATCACGAGGCGAGAGATATGAATTTTTGAAAATGGGTCGAAACAAGGTTGAAACAAGGACCTACGAATTTTTTTGAGTCGACTGCCCATGGACATCAGTCGGCTGTTGACTCTTCATCAGCCAACTGCCCTAATTTGAAACTTCACAAAAATGATCAGAAAAGCCAAGTTTCCATGAGTCGGCTTGTCACGCCCCAAATTCCTAGGACTCCGAAACCCGAGCCTAAGAGTTAAGGGAGTGGTTGCGGAAGTAAAAAGAAACGAAAACCAAGAGACATTCAGTCATCAAACACCCATAAAGGGTTGCAATGAATGCCCAGATACCATGCTGTCACGCTCCTAAAGAATGACGCAAACCAAGCGACTACTAGAGTCAACAATAACAAAGAAGTACATGGAATAACAATAAGAATATACTCCATGCCAACCCGAATACTAAAAACACAAGAGTATCCTCAGATACCAACAGACACGCTCCTAAATCCCTAAGACTCCCGAACTGGGACATCCAAGGAATCCAAGAGGTGATCCTTAATACGAATGACCAACTAAGACATCATTAACCAAGAAAACACATGGGTTAATGATAGAAATGGTATATTCCATACCCAAATGACTAATAAAACTAAGCAGCGGAATCTAACGAAAATCCGGCAGAGTTCCGTTTGTAAATGGAACATCCGGACAACAACCACAACACAAGAACCTGCCAATAGCAATTCAATAATCACAATGGCTTCCAAGCCCCACATTCATCAATCCTACTAGGGCCGAGATAATGGAAAGAAACCAAAACCCCTCCAAACCCTCTAATAATCAACAGAGCCACAAATGCTCGAATAAGATACAGTAAAGCACCTAGCTGTGCAGAATAGATACAATAACCATCAGAAAGAATAAATACAGGAACTAAAGAATACATCAACAGGGATATGCCAACAGACTGGCTCCCAAAAGAAATACATGATGATCCCATAACAATGGGTAAAGAAGCTGACAGAAGAATACTAGCGTCCCCAAACCTGTCGTTCTGCAACCGTAACCGCATCACCCAACGCAACTCCAAACCTGTAACAAGAAAATCAAGGAAAATTGCCGTTGCACTGCATCCTGCTCATAGCCGTATATTTCCTGCAACCTGGCGTGGAATACCAGGGGGCGAATGAAATTCCCCTGTGAGCAAATAAGCTCATTGGGAAAAGATACTCTAACTACCACATCCTCTGATAGTTTAGGTAAAGCTAAACCGTCTAATAAGATATAAATAGCCCAACTAGTCCCATCCACGCAAACCCAAGTCACATGCTCATATACTATCGTAAACGAGTATACATAAGTATACAGGGAATATATATATATATATATATACACATATATATATATATATAAATACACAACATGAGTCTCTAAGACTCGTACTCCAAGTACCCAACACCAGTAGTCTACACTACTCTCATCAACGTACACTAGGTACACGATACTAAGGTCCAGTCTAACAAATCACCAAATTACTCACAACACAATTCCGAAGATCCAACCGAGGAGATCACACTCACCTCTAATATCCACAAGGAAACAAAATCCACCAATAGTACCAAGGAAGGCTCAAATCCTACACCCCGATAACACAGGAAGGAAAACACCCACGTCCTTGCGTACTAACAGAACCATCATCAATATATATATATATATATATACAATATATATATATATAACAAATCTCATCCCTCTCCTAGAGTAAGTCTGTACCTCAAGGATGGGATCACCCCATCATCACACTATGCGAAAACCTCAATGCTATCTCCAACAAGTCCACAAGTCACCAACAGGATAAATCAATCACTAACACTTGCATTATAAGCTACAAGACCACCCGATCAATTCACTAAGAGTACAAGACCTCAACTCACAAGAACGACCACCTAAGGGTCACCAAAACGAAGCAAAGGAAAAGACTTCCCAATGTTAAACCAACAGATAACCGAGACAACAATGTCAAGGTTAAAACACCACAAGTGTTTAAGGAGAACACCTGGACAAGGAACCCAATCCACTCGGTATCCATGCCCATAACATGTGGAACAACTCGAATCACCTAAGTGGTGACGTCAAAACCAAGAAGAAAGGAAGGGCAACACTGTATGTGTGCACTGAACAACACCAAGCCTCATACCCGAGACTTAGAAATGATAGGAAGCAAAGGTGAAACAATGGAACACCTTTCAAAACTCTACAAGATGAGATATTGAGAAAGAAGTCCCGAAATCTCAGAATCCCAAGAAAAGTAATAAAATAGTTTTCCTTTTAAGAAACCACACAGTAAAAATGACCGTCTTGCCCCCGGTCTCCGTCAGTTGCCATCACCGGCTTTTAAAAGTTGAAAATCTTTTTAAAGAAGATCCTAAGATCATTTTATAAAGTGTTGAAACTTTGCATTTCTACGGGGGTAGGCGAAAACGAGTTTTTCCTTTTAAATACAAAGAGTTTAGAAAACACCGTTTTCGAAATGACAGTCAAATAAGAGAAACAAAACTCTATGAATTCCTATAATGCCCAAAAGGACAGTAAAGGAAGTACAACACGTTGGACTCACGGAAGACAACCATCCGTTTCCAACTCCACCAAATCAAATGACAACACATGGAAGAGGTTCGGCACCACGCCGTAACCGACAACTCAAGGAATGACATAGAAGTCAACGACTACGTACCAGCGTACAAAACACAGTACAAGGAATGCTTAGGGAATGAACTAAGCACTAGAACCAAGTCTGTCAACTACAGTACCTCGAGTACTTAATAAAGTCACTCAACCATAACCTCTTCTCACCAATCAAAATCTCAACTACAGTTGATAGCCTATTCCTCAAAAGTGAAAGACACCTAAAGGTCCATACTACAACTCACAATCTCATCACCCACCTTCTCCAAGGCCCCAATTCATAACTGATACTAAAATCAATCTCTAATCTCCAATCTCCAACACAGTCACACGACTAACCATAATCATCCCAAAGAGATTACTACACGAATATACTTAACCTCCCCCAAGGGTGCGAAAGTATATATACTCACAAGTATAAAATAAACATTTCATTATACTTGATTTATTACCACATGTAATCATTTTCTTTCACGTTAATCATTATCAACTGAGCATTTTACAAAGATATGAATTTAAATTCGCAATATTCATACACAACATGCTCTAAAATCCAACAGGCAATAATAACACATATTAAACCTGCTCCAACATCACATGTAATAATATCACGTATACATGTCAAATGAAATCACATAAATGTCATGCAAATACAATGTGACTCATACACCACCCTTTGCCCACATCACGTGGTTAACGAATACGCACTCCACCCATTTACAAGGAGAAAGAGTACCGCACCGATCATTCCCAAGTGTTTTTGACACTACACTTTCAACAAGGAAGACGGTTGCACGAGAGCCCTACTTGCGACTCCCCTGCGAGAGCGGCGCATACCACCACGATGGGGCAGCAACCAACCCTATATCCAAATTCCGTAGGTGGGAGACACCTTTTCCTGCAATATACTCAGGACCCGAGAGTGGCGCATACCACCACGATGGGGCAGCAACCAACCCTATATCACCTTCTGGCTTTTTAGTTCCATAGGTGGGAGACACCTTTACCTGGCCAGTTGTTGCGACGATTCGACACAAAGACATCCCCACATGATTTCACAACCCACATATATCAACTCAATATGCATCCAGGTCTAAATGACAATCATGCCTCAATATAAATATGTAATGCATCATATTTATGTACAATATTCATATATAATTCACACGGCGCCCATCACAGGTTAACGGATACAATCCGACACAAAACCGTCCCTACAGGATACATACCCCTGTACTCAACATAAATATATAGTGCATCATATTTAAGCAATTACCCACATGGTACTATCAACATAATCTCATAATCTCCTTACATGCTTTAAAATACAATAAAGCATTTAAATCATATGAAAACAAATTCATATACAATTCATGTTTTCAAAATATATATTTTCTTTAATTCTTTAGAAAATATTTCAATTCCCTTATCATGCCTTTAAAATAAATTAAAGCAATTAATTCACGTATCGCAAAGGAACCTAGCACAACGTCTAAGTTTCCACGAATCTCTACTAACTCATTTAATTCTCAAGGGAAATTCTAAGCCATCTATTCCTATTCGATTCATATAGGAAATTATTTAATTACATAGGAAATAATTTAATTAATTTTCTTAAATTAATTCCTAAGTCCAATTCCGATTCTAAACGAATTATAGATATTTAAATTAACGATTTAATATATCTATATTAAATTAAATAAGGGTTTTGCACCCCTAAACTACTTCAATAATGCGGAGTGAGAAATAAAATTTCCCACCTAATTATACGTTACCGAACAGTCCGAAACAGCACAGTGCCGGCGCCCGAATATGATGCCCGCCGACCAAAATTGTCCGATAATTATTTCGAATATATCGAAATGTCCGTCTTGACAACCTATACGATATATACGAAGCCCATTAATAATCGGTTAATTAATTGGGTTAAATCTAAAATACCCCAAACGAAAACTATAACCTATAAATGCGATTTCCGGGCAAATCGTTCATCCTAAAATCACGAAATTAATATATGACGAATACTACGTAGGTACGAAACTACTCACCGAAAATCAGCTCAAACCGATCACCGGAAGGTTGCCGAAAAATTGGCCAAAGCTCAGCCGGACACGCCCCTGCTCGTGTCCACGCGCGGCTGCCGCTAGCGTGAACCAGCTCCTCCGCCCTGTTCCACCGTGCACGACCACCTCTGGACCGCCACGCCGTCGCCGCCTGCAACTTCAGTCCCGGTCGCTCTTTGCTCCAGCCAAGCCGCAACCCACAGTCCGGCTAACCCACCGCTTCTCTCTCTCTCTGTTGCCGACGACGAGAATGGTGAATGAGAGGAAGGCAGGTTCGGTCATGAAGGAGAGGTAGCAGGTCTGATGTTGTGTGAGGAAATGTAGCAGTCGTGTGTCGGAGAAGAAACGTGAAGCAGAGAAGGAGATGAAGTCTGATCCGTGTATACACAGATATGTATATTTCGGGCTAATTACAAAAATGACTACCATTTCTTCCAAAATCACTCTATCACCCCTATATACACACACATATATTTAGTGTCAATTGCCATTTCAACTCTTTACTCTTTCAATATTACAAAAGCAACTCTCCAATTCTCCATATTTACAAAGGTGACTCCCAAGTTTTTCATAGTTACCTATGTGACTCTTATCTTTTGTCAATTCACCTTTTCAACCCCAAGACGATATATATATAATTAAATATATATATATACAATAAATCCCGAAAAATACCGGAAACACCCAAAGTAAATTCGCAAACCCGAATTAATAACGGGACGCCCAATTAAATACACCGGGAAAGTAAATTAATACGCTTCACACCGGATCCGTAAAAGTACTAATACCGTAACCGAAATAATCGAAACGATATCGTGTAGTCGAGAATAAGAATTTGCGTAGTCGTCAAAGAGAAACTGTAAAGTCATACGGTCGACTTTAAACTAAACGCGAAAAATTTACAGGTACCAAATACCAAGAATAAACAATACGTCATGAACAAGTGACGTCATTACCGAAATTAAATTAGAATTAATTTCAGGAAAAAGGAAAATAACACGGGGTGTTACACGGCTGATGGCTCTCCATCAGTCAGTTGATTCAATTCGAAACCGCCCAAAAATGACCCCAAACCATCTTAAACTTTTATGAAATATGGAGGATATCCTCAAAACTATTAGGGAACTTTTGGAATGATAAAAATATCATTTAATCTCGGTTTTGTTTTTATCAAAAACAGTTCCTTGAAAATCCGTAAAAATAACCGTCTTGCCCCCAGTCTCCGTTTTGGACACAACTGACTTTAAAAGGAAAAATCTTTTATAGCACGACTTTAAAATCATTTCAAAAATTGTTGTCGGGGTCACGGGGGTAGGCAAAAATGGGTTTTTCACCTAAAGATCGAATGGACTCAAATACAAGTCTTATGAAAAATCCGTTTTCGGAGAAACAAACCGAAACACCAATGGAAAAACCAAAGCGAATTTGTAGACGCTTAATACAGTAAGGAAATAAAGAAACGGAAGTGAATGGGATCCCAAAGGAAAAGGTAAGTGGCTATACATAACGACACCAACCCTAATCCAACCACACTTCACTCCATATTCAAACCCATAAACCCTATAACGACTTTACCAAGAAAGACCCCAACTCTGATGACATCCATTCCTTAAGATCGCTAAAGGGAACCTAGTGATCGTTGCCACAGACCAACTAGTTTCAACCAAAAACCTCTTCCAATTCTTTTAAACCTTAATTTTACATTCAAAACCACATAACTTAGGTTTCTAACCAAATCAATTGGCCATCAATAGACAATCGACTCGGTTCACTCATGACGTTATCTATCATAACCAAACCCTCAATGTCACGTTCCAACACCAGCGCTAACTTAGGCCATAAAACCATCACCGGCCTTCTCAAGGCTTCAATTCACATTCAACTCCATAGTCCACTACCGACTTCACTTATAACAAGAAAGTCCTTAAAACCAACTCATATCACCCCCTAAGGTATATAAGCACATATCAACAAGTATAAGCATTCATCTCAGATTATACTTTAAACAAGGCATGAAAATCATATTTTCACATCTTCCAATTTCAATTGAGCATTTTAATAACATATGAATTATATATCTCAAAATTCACATTAAACATGCTTCTCAACCACATAGGATAATATCATGATCCACATATAAACATAAATCACATATTAGCAACTGAAATGCAATGTGACTCACACACCTCATGATACACCCTATGCTCCCGACACGGTTAACGAATATGCACTCTGTCCAGTTACTTTTGAGGATACAAGCTCATCAAGTAATGTAGAGTACCGCACCGATCCTTTCCAAGTGCTTTTGACACTTCACACTTTTAATTAGGAAGGAGGTTGCACGAGAGCCCAGTTTGAAACTCTGTGCGCCATGACCACCAAAGTCAAGAATATGAGCCTCTCTTACGACTCCCAATCCCTTACCACATTTCCAGACTTACTAGTTTCATAGGTGTGAAACACCTTCTGGCCAGTTGTTGCGACGATTCGACATAAGACTACTCACACATGATTACACAATCCGCATATACCAACACCATGATTTGACACTACACGATGTACTCAATATGCATCCAGGTTCACAATAACAATCATGTCCCATTATAATATATATGTTTTTCTCTTTTGCAAAATATTGTACTTAATAAAACCATCATGCTTATAATTTCACATTTATAAACAGTGGTCTACAACATGCTCAATCACAATACATGTTTTTCTCATTTGCATTATATTGGACTCCATTTAGCACAATGCTTATAATTTCACATTTATAAGCAATAATTAACAATGATGCTTTCTCATGCACCATTCATGATCCGAATCATCAAGTTGTCCTTTAATATACAAGGATAACATTTTCAATTTTTAACATGCTTATATTTCAAATAAAGCATTTAAATCACAAAGATACATTCTCATGCACAATTAATGTTCCAAGTCCTCAAGATGTCCTTTAATTCATAAGGATAAGAATTATATATTCTTTTAAACATGTTCTTAATTCAATTGAATCAAGTTTATCACAAATCACAAATCAAACATAACATCACTTCCAAAAATACCCCAAAGGTACTAACCAAAGGAGCTAGCCTAATCTCATTTCAAAGGCTACATCCCTAACACCCACATACACATATGTATAATTACACTTACACATATATACCACTATACCCACCTACATATACACATATATAGGGATACAAGCATACTTGAATATTGAAAATCTCAAGAACAACCACACCACTATCATGCATCATAATCCTATCAATATCATCATCAAGTACTCCACACACAAGGGTTAACATACATACGCATGCTCAACCCTAACTTCTCAATTTCAAGGATATACTTAGCAATTTCATCTAAGTTTAGGAATCCTAGAATCAAATTCACACTCACACAATCATAAGATGAACTAGTTAAGAAGTTTTCCCCTACCTCAAGTGAAGAACCAAAGCACAACCACAAGGCAAGGCCTATGAAACTCAAGCTCTCACCCAACACCAAAATCAAAGAAGTAAGTCGGTGAAAAGCTTCACCATAGCCTCCTAACAATGAATCAACCTCTAACACAAAAGGAGAACAATAATCATAAAGTGGTTTAATAAGAACCCCAAAACTAGGGTTTGAATGGAACATACACAAGAAAGGAAGAACACTTACCAATCATTGACTTAAACCAAAGAGAAGAACACCATGAACAACTTCCATGTTGATGGCCACATCAAACTCCCAACTTATGGTGATCAAATTAACCCATAAGTGGAGAAGAAATAAGAGGGAAAAGATGAGATAAAATGGAGAGAAAGAGCTGAAGTATTACCAAATGAAAGATAACTACACTCACACATGTGTAGAGATCCTCCACTCACCCCTGTCACAATCCAAGGTTCCAAAACAAATATGGGGGAAAAGAGAAATGAATCCAAGGGGTAGAGACAAGTCTTGCAAATGGAAGACTTAAACCACACATAAAACCCGTTAATTTTCCAAATAAGGCCTTAACATCTAAGGGTTGAGAATAAGACAATGAAAATGAATAACAGATCCAATGGTTGACATGAAGTCTTGCTAAGTGAAAGACTAAGAATAATGCATTATTTCATTTAAGTATCATCCAAACAAGGCCCTATGATTCAATGGTTGAGAACAAAGATGGGAGAAGGAGATCAATGGTTATAAGTGAGACACCACTTGAAAATAGGAAATGACCAATTTCTTCCAAACTTATGGTTAATTACAAAAGTGTCATCATATATCTTAATTACCCTTATATCCCTTGTCATTCTCTCTATTTACCACTATGCCATTCATACCCCAATAATTAGCCAAATCTCTACACTTTCCACTAAGTGCTCTAAATATGAAAATACTCATTTACCCTTCAGTCATTTCTTTCCTGAAATTGTTTCCAATAATTTTCATTAATTACAAAATGAAAATATAACAAGCAATTCACATAAGTGCTATCCTAGAATGTTTACAATAAACTAGGGTAACACGTTCGGGAATGCAATACGATTGCCGAAGTTCCAATAAGAAAATGTTGCACAAACCCACGTAGTTGCTAATGAACAATAAATCACAAAGCTAAAAATGAAATTTCACGAAGTCACCCCGTTAAGTCCGAAACTCAAACGCGAAAAATTTATACGTACCCAGATTACACAAGACATCATGAATAAGTGACGTCACAAAAACGTTAACACTTGGAAAAGAATTCTGGAAAGGAGAAAGGAAATGCGGGGTGTTACAATGGCTCTTCAATTTCTTGATCAACCTCATTCACATCCAATACATACTCAATCCCGTTATTGTTAATGGAAGTATTGGAAGCAACAGAAGAACGGGACTAAGACGGAGAAGAAGAAGAAATGACAATGATACCAACCATTATGCTAATAAAGTTCTCTTGGAATATGAATGAAATGAGATGAACAATTCTACTTAATTTATAAAATGTGTTATGCTTAAATAAGTCAGGTTCTTGGTAAAAGAAAAAGAAATGAATCTAGTCCAAATCATATATTTTTGTGAAAATATCATGAAAATTTTATACATATATATTCGACTATATTAGTATATATTGACTGTTTACTAAAGTGACTAGTTTTTAACCTAATTTCTTAAAACTGACTATTGACCGAATTTTTAGAAAACTGGAGTCTCCGATCGATCGAGACATACACCGATCGATCAAAAATTTCCAAAAAATAAAATAAAATAATAAAATAATAATAAAAATAAATAGAAAAACAATAATGAAACAAAGTAGAATGAAACTCATATTATTATTCTCGAGTTAGTAAGAAAATACAAAAATAATTTACTCCATGAAATGAAATAATTTATACTAAATAACAAACGACCAATCTTTAATGTCCATGGAGCAACGACTTTTTTTTTCTTATATTTTAGTCAGAGTCGTATATGGGATCTATCAAATCAATAGATTCCACCATACCTATTTTTGTATCATTCTCATAGCAATGCTTAAGTTGTTAACCGTTAACTTTAAACCGATTCCCATTTTTAGGATCTCTTAATTCTACCGCTCCATAGGTATATGCCATTATTCTTGTATATGGTCCATCCATTCGAAACCGAAGCTTTCCAGGAAAGAATTTTAACTTCGAGTTGAGTAACCATACCTTCTGGCCTATTTCAAATACTTTTCGCCGAATATGTTTATCTTCGAACATTTTTGTCCTATCCTTATAATTTTTAGCATTTTCATATGCCTCATTGCGTATTTCATCCAATTCATTTAATTCCATCTTGGGCGGGGATACTAATGATGGTACTGGAGGAGTACCCGATATTGTAGGCAAAGGCTCTTTCGGTGTTCTCCAGGGTGGTACCTCGAATGCTTGCTCGATTATGGATATTTTTTCTAGTTTTGGTAACTACTAATTAATTAGAGACCCAACATAGTCGTCTAGAATTTCGCTATTCACTGTCCTCACTAATAGGTCTTTAGTCAATATTTGTGGTGACATTTACTCCACTACCTCGACAATAATGTCGATAAGAAAGCACTCTTCTCCTTCAGGTAATTGATATGGATTTGAAAAATATTCTTTCTGATTTTCATATTCCCAAATGATAAATCCATAACTCCCATTATGCAATTTATGCATGCATTCGCAGTTGCTAAAAATGGACGACCTAGGATTATAAGTATTTGCCTTTTATGGTCATAAACAGGTTCCGTATCTAGAATATTGAAGTCAACTGGGAATTAGAATTTATCAATTTGAACAATAACATCCTTTATTACTCCTCATGGTTATTTAGTGGATCTATCAGCAAGTTGTAAAATAACGGATGTTGAGTTAGTTCTCCCAGTCCTAACTGCTGATATACAAAATACGGTAAATGATTTACACTAGCTCCTAAATCGAGCAGGGATTTTCCAATTTCTTGATCTCCTATTGTACAGGAGATAGTTGGTGCTCATGGATCTTTATATTTTAAAGGCGTATTATTGGATATTATAGAACTCATGTGATTGGTCAACACTATTTTCATAGTGTTATGAGTTCTGTTCCTCCTTTTATGCGTACATAAATCTTTTAAAAATTTAGCATAAGGAGGAATCTGTTTGATTGTTGTCAAGAGAGGAAGATTAATTTTTACTTGTTAGAATGTCTCAAACATTTCTTGAATCTATTCTCCTTGTTTTCCGTAAGGAACAGACTCTTGTAAACGTTACGGAAATGGAGCTTTAGGTTCGTACCTTATTTCTCCTATTTCTTTTGTTGGTGTAGAATTTTGTCTTTCCATAACTGGTTCTTGTTTCTTTTTAGAAACTAATTCTTCCTCTATTTCGAGATTTATTTCTTTCTTGTTAGAAGCTAATTCTTTTTTCTCTTCAGGATTGGTTTCTTTATTATTTTGCTTATTCGTCCTTTCCTCAAATTGTTCCTCAGCCTTATTGTTTATAACTCTATGACTTCGAAGTGTAGTTATGGCTTGAACGGTTTTTATTGATGGTTCTCCTACTGGTGTTATATGTTAAATCATATGTTGCCCTTTTCAGTTTATGAGTGGTTGACTCGGTAGTTTCTCTTTTTCTCTTCTATTCATAGAATTAGCTATCTGCCCAATTTGGGTCTTGAGTTTAGAGATAGATTGGGAATGGGTATGTAGGAGTTGCGTGGTATTTTTGAACTCGTTTAGCACACTCCTAAGTTCTTGTTCAAAACTAGGTGTTCTCATAGGTTATGTATTGTTCGGGTTTCTAAAAGGTGGTTGATTAGGGTTTTGATTGAATGGATGAAATTGATTTGGTTGTTGATTAGGATTTTGGTTAAATGATCGGAATTGGTTGGTCTGTTGGTTAGGGCTTTGATTAAAGGTGTTATTCTGAGTTTTGTATGAGAAATTATGATGATTTCACCAATCGGGGTTGTAGTTATTTGAAAATGGGTCATTATTCGGGTTGGTAAAAGTGGCGTTAACATCCTTAGTGGTATACTCAGATTCTAGTTGTGTATAAGGACAATTGTTAGGATAGTGTGAAGGATTGGCACATATCGAACAGACTTCTTAGGGTGTGGGGTTTATATGAGTGGTTTTCATTAGTTGATCAAACTTCTTATTTAGCTCATCCACTTTTGATGTTACTTCATATATATGACTTACTTCGATTGCACTATCGGTTCTTTTAGGATTGGAAATGATAGTTTGTGGAGCTCTAATATGAGACATATTTTGTCGAGGATCTTCACTAAGATTCTTAAAAATATTCCATAGGAATTCTACAGTTTTCTGTGTAAATGATCTTCCACATGCTGCATCAATTGTATTTTTGTGGCCCTCTCCTAGTCCTACGTAGAAACTACGGACTAATTAGTGACTAGGGAATCCACGATGAGGGCATTTTCATAAAATTTTGTTAAATCGTTCCCAAGTTTCATAGAATTGCTCACCAGGTATTTGTGAGAACATTAAGATAGTTCTATGAGTTTCGTGCATTTTTCCCACTGGGAAGAATTTGTGTAAAACTTCTTTCTAAAGCTTCTTCCAGTTATTTCTAATATCTTCTAGTATCGTACTATACCAAAGTTTCGCTTTATTTTTGAAGGAATGAGAGAATAATCTAATTTTAAAATCATCATCCGTACATCCTCTTATACGCACAGTGTTACAGACCTCTAAGAATTCATCTATATGATGATAGGGATCCTCATGAGCGTTCCCCTGAAACTTAGATAACATATTATTTATAGCGGGTTTAATTTCATATTGGTCTGCTCCTGCTGGTATTGTGATTTCTAATGGGGAAGTATACTCTTAAGGAGTAAATAAGTCTTTAAAGACAGCAGGCGGAGCTACTACTGCGTTATCACCCATGTTTATATTATTTAAATTATTTAAATTCTTTATTTTATTTATTTGGTACGTTCGATCAATTTCAGGATCAAATGCTTCAAGAGGACTATTAATTGAACGACGTCCAAGCATAAACAATAACAATGATATTAAATAAAATAATAAGTTGCAATAAATGAGTAATGCAATAAATATATTTAAATAAATATTATTTATTTATTTATCATTATTTTAAATATATATATAATTTTTTTATATATTTTTATATTTTATATATAGCAATCAAATATATATGTTATGCAAATATGTTTATATTTTTATCTTAAGAAAGGATTATCTTTTTATTTTTTCTGATACAGTTCTGATATGATTGACCTATATATTTTTTGTTTATCTTTGTTTTTGTACGAACAGAGGTATTCCGATCGATCACCAAGTCAACCGAACGATCGGGGTGATTACCGATCGATCAGAGGATGTTGCGAACGATCGTTGAACTTACTCGAACGATCGCTGAAGAAGCAGATCAATTGGATACTGGAGTCTGTGAGTTTTCTTGAAAATTTGGAGTTTCGAACAGTGGTTTCTGACCTACAAATAAAAATATGAAATGCGAAAATAAACTAAAATTAGTACAATAATTCAATAAACTTCAGTACAATAATCTGGAATATCCGTTTGATCCCTGACAACGGTGCCAAAAACTTGTGATTTCTTATAGTCGTATGGAAATAAAATTACTTAAAATGAAGAATTAACACGATCTAGTTTTACCTCTCAGTCGCAAGTACGCGAGTAGTATATAGTATAGTTGGGTAAAAAGGGTATCTAACCATAGAGATCAGAGTCGTATTTCAAATAATTGTAAAGCAGAAAATTAAATTATATTATAAACTTTGTTTTGATTGGTTGGTTTTATAACTACTAAACATAAAATAAATAAACAAATAATTTTTGTGATGTAAATCAAGACAAACAAGGCTAGGGTTTTGCTCCAGCTACACCATTAGTCTCATAACATAGTCCTTTAATCTTATTACTGCAAGAGGGAAATACAGCTTATACGAATCAGATTAGTAACGCTACAAGCAGTTGCTTAATCCCAAAAGAGATGCAATCAAGTTTAGTTTACTACAATTCATCTTCGATTGACATGACCATGGTATGCATCTAAATAGTACAAATACTCCTAAAACATGAATTAAAAACACACTAATGGTCATCTTTTCTTAGTACAAACCATATGCACCTAAAACCTTATCATGCCATTAAATACCATTATTTAAACATTGGATTTCTTGCCCTTAGTAAAAACATGGTTGTTCAAGATAAATTATTAATTCAATCTCAGCTTAGGAAAAGAATTAATAAATAAATCTTATTTAGGTAATTCGTTCGGTCTCTCACTAAATAATCATCATATAAGTGCTCTTTAGCTTCCATTCTTTGCAATACAATCAATTAAAGTTCTATATTACTTGAGTAGGGTTTCGTTGGAAACCCTAGATACCTACGAACTGCTCATGGAGAAAGGAGATTGTATCGTTGATGTAGACATCCTCCTCACGATTGCTTCATGGTTCTTGTGTTCTTGAGGAGCCTCTCTCTGTAGAAAGACTTTTTGTATGAACGATGATATATGATCCAAGGATCTAGGATATATTCTCTTCATGAAGTCTTAATATATTTATAGATAAAAGTTTATGTAAATATGACATGTATTTTCTTACACTCCAAAAAGACTTGGTGTGAGGACCAAGTAAAAGCAGCGAATGAACCAATCTGCCCTATGATATAATTGAACACAAAGTAAGAATTTTGTAGTATCTTCGTATACATTTCCCAATGTCGTCGGGGGCCGATCGCTCGAGAGTTTTCACCGATCGCTCGGTGGCTCCTAAATTTTAACATTTCTTTATTCTGCGATTTTGTGCTTGAGCCGCTTGTACTCTGTTTTGCTAACTTATACCTTGCTCTGAACTGAGTGCATTTATCCTCCAAGTATCATTCCGGATCAGACATATTTGCTAAAAACCTGAAATTAATTCAGGTTTGTGTTAAGACCCCTGAAACATGCTTAAACACGTAACTCAAATAAGAACATCTTATTAATAAAATAAAGAGACTAACTAAAGGTTTATTAATGGCCAGAATACTAAATATTCTGGTGTCATCACTGAGGTTGGTCCCTCTGAAATCCTTTTCCTGCAATTCCTTGAGGGGACCTTTCCTGCAGACCTTCATAACCAAGATGTTCCACACTTTTCTCCAACGGAAGTGGTGGATTCCTTTTGTTCTAAGTTCAGGGCCAGGTCCAAGACTCAGGACCACTCTTTTTCTCTATTTTTCTTTCTTTTTGTTTCGCCTATGGGCGTTTTGTAGCCCCTGGAGCAATTTAGACTCATATTTTTAATGAAATTTTTTTGTTATGTCATAATCTGTGTTATGCTTGCTTTTCCTTGTTCTAAATACCATAATCTAATAGAACTTTTTATTTCTATTAAGGTTGTATGGTTTGACTACCTTTTAGCTGTATCAGTGTATGGCTCAGGTAGAAAACCTTTAACTGATATAATAATTTTGTTTTTAATGTCCTATGCCTCGATCATTTTCATACTTAGGAATTATATTCCTCTTTTTTACTGCACGGGCATGTGCCTCTATCATTTTTGTACTTATGAATTATATTCCTCTTTTTGATGACTCGCTATATGCTTTTGTCTTTTTTATACTTAGGAATTATATTCCTCTTTCTGATGACTTAGGCATAGGCCTGTGTCATTTTTATACTTAGGAATTATATTCCTATTTTTGATGACCCAGTCATATGCCTTTAATGTTAACAGTGGATTACTTGAATCTGAAATTAGGTTTCAGCCTCTTTTATTGATTGTATTTGAATAACAAAAATTCTCAGGCATGAGTTGCCTCTATTATACATGCAAAACAAAAAATACTTAAGGATAATACCTCTTTAGTCTAGAGGCATTCTGGGAATCGGGTTCTATTCGACTGTTGGATTTACTCAAACGGTAGGCCTCTTTCCCAATGACTTCAGTTATAGTGTATGGGCCTTCCCAATTTTCTTGAAGCTTGCCAACAATCCCAATCTTTTTCCTGAGGACCATGTCTCCGACCTGGAATTCACGCCTTCTTACCTTCTGGTGATACTCAACCAACCTTGTAACTACCATATCTCATTTTTCCTCCCGAGTGTCGAGAGTGTGCACCAAGTTTTGGCTGTTTTGATCCTTTTAATAAACTTCAGATCTTATAGTTGGAATCACTGTGTAACTTTGGTGGGGGATAAATGTTGTCACCGTGGATCTGGCATTTATGGTATCTCTTGACGAAAGCTTTAGTGTCCCAAGAGAGATAGGGCCAGAAGTAGCTCTGACTTAGTACCTTATGAGCAAGGGACCTTCCTTGTCACGCCCCAAATTCCTAGGACTCCGAAACCCGAGCCTAAGAGCTAAGGGAGTGATTGCGGAAGTAAAAAGAAACGAAAAACAAATGAAAACCAATGACTGAAGGTCATCAAACACCCACAAAGGGTTGCAATGAATGCCCAGATACCATGTTGTCACGCCCCTAAGATTCCCGAAACTCAAATCTAGAGAATCAGCGAATCTTCAAGGGATGACGCTAGTCAAACGACTACTAGAGTCAACAACAACAAAGAGACACATGGAATAACAATAAAAATATACTCCATGTCAAGTAGAATGCTAGAAACTCACTAGCATCCTCCAATACCAACTGGCACGCTCCTAAATTCCTAAGACTCCCGAACAGGGACATCCGAGGAATCCAGGATGTGATCCTTAATACAAATGACCAACTAAGACATCATTAACCAAGAAAACATATGGGTTAATGGTAGAAAAGGTATATTTAATACCCAAATGGATAATAAACAAAGCAGCGGAATCTAACGAAAATCCGGCAGAATTCCGTTTGTAAATGGAACATCCGGACAACAACCACAACACAAGAACCTGCCAATAGCAATTCAATAATCACAATGGCTTCCAAGCCCCACATTCATCAATCCTAATAGGGCCGAGGTAGTGGAAAGGAACCAAAACCCCTCCAAACCCTCTAACATCAACAGAGCCACAAATGCTCGAATAAAAATACAGAAGAACACCTAACTGTGCGGAATAGATACAATATATCCTGAAAGAATAATTAGAGAAAATAAAAGATACATCAACAGGGATATGCCAACAGACTGGCTCCCAAAAGAAAATACATAACAATCCCATAACAATGGGTAGAGAAAGTGAAAGCGGATACCTATCGTCCCCAAACCCAGTCGTGCTGCAACCGTAACCGCATCACCCAACGCAACTCCAAAACCTGTAACAAGAAAACCAAGGAAAACTGCCGTTGCACCGCATCCTGCCCATAGCCGTATAATTCCTGCAACCTGGCGTGTGAATACCAGGGGGCAAGTGAAATACCCCTGTGAGCAAATAAGCTCAGTGGGAAAGAATACTCTAACTACCACATCCTCTGGTAGTTTAGGTAAAGCTAAACCGTCTAATAAGATATAAATATAGCCCAACTAGTCACATCCACGCAAACCCAAGTCAACACGCTCATATACCATCGTAAACGAGTATACATAAGTATATAGGGAATATATATATATATCTACACGTATATATATATAAATACACAACATGAGTCTCTAAAACTCGTACTCCAAGTACCCAACACCAGTAGTCTACACTACTCTCACCAATGTACACTAGGTACACAACAACCCAAGTCAAATCTAACAACCATCAATGCTCACCACGCTAACCACCAAATCCAACAGAGGGAAACACACTCACCTCTAATATCCACAGGAAACAAAATCCACCAATAGTACCAAGGAAGGCTCAAATCCTACACCCCGATAACACAGGAAGGAAAACACCCACGTCCTTGCGTACTAACACAACCATCCTCAATATATATATATATATGTACAATATATATATATATATATATATACGACAAACCTCATCCCAGTCCTAGGGAAAACCTACCTCTCAAAGGCTAGATCACCTCAATCATATCTCTTACTCAATGCCATAAATCACATCATCACATTTACCTCATAAAACTATCATCAATATATATATATATATATATACAATATATATATATAACAAACCTCAATTGCTATCTCCAACAATATTAATAAATCACCAACACTCTCACTAAGGATAAGAAAAACCACGTAAGAGCCAAGAACCCAAGCAAGGGAAAAGAAGTCCCAATGCTACACCAACAGATAACCGAGACACAATGTCAAGGTTAAAACACCACAAGTGAACAAGGAAAGAACACCAAAAGGGAACAAGGAAACCAAAAACGAATGGCCGAGAGTGGAAGTAATAAAAAGATGAATCCCAGAGATTCAATAGTTTTTTAAGAAAAAGGTTTTCAAACTCGAACCAATCCTTTTGGTATCCATGCCCCTAACGTAAGAAAAACTCATATCACCTAGGTGGTGATACCAACAACCCAGAAAAGGGAAAGGCAACACTATATGTGTGCACTGAACAACAACAAGCCTCAATCCGAGACTTAAGCATGATAGGAAACAAATGTGAAACAATGGAACACCTTTCAAAACTCTACAAGATGAGATATTGAGAAAGAAGTCTCGAAATCTCAGAATCCCAAGAAAATAATAAAATGGTTTTACTTTTAAGAACCACATAGTAAAAATGACCGTCTTGCCCCCGGTCTCCGTCAGTCGCCATCACAGGCTTTTAAAAGTTGAAAATCTTTTCAAGAAAGATCCTAAGATCGTTTTATAAAGTATTAAAACTTTTCATTTCTACGGGGGTAGGCGAAAACGGGTTTTTCCTTTTAAATACAAAAAGTTTAGAAAACACCGTTTTCAAAATGACAGCCACATAAGAATGAACAACTCCACGGATTCCTATAATGCCCAAAAGGACAATAAAGGAAGAACAACACGTTGGACTCACGGAAGACAACCATCCGTTTCCAACTCCACCAAATCAAATGATACCATGAGGAAGAGGTTCGGCACCACACCGTAACCAAGGAATCTAGGAATGACATACAAGTCAACGACCACGTACTAGTGTACAAAACACCGTACAAGGAATGCTTAGGGGAATGAACTAAGCACAAGAACCGAGACTGTCAAGCTACGGTACCTCGAGTACTAAATAAATCCCTAATCATAACCCCTTCTCATCAATCAAAATCTCACACAACTCATCACTCGCCTTCTCTAAGGCCTCAATTATCAATTGATACAAAAATCATCCCTAACCTCACATCTTCAAAAGAGTTCACACAACTAACCACGATCACCAAACTACTAACCACAATCACAGGGCTACTAACCACAATCACCAGGCTGCAAACCACAATCTCTAAGGCTACTAACCACAATCTCTAAGGCCTCAACTCAAGTCAAGCCTACGGTCCACCACTAGCCTCCGCTAGCCACATGAATCACTATGCCAACACGCATAACCTCCCCCAAGGGTACTAAGGTATACAACAACAAGTATAAATATATTCGTTTCATTTATACTTATTAATAATGGCATATTATCATTTTCTTCCACATTAATTACTTTCAACTGAGCATTTATAAAATATGAATTTAATTTACAATATTCATAAATAGCATGCCCCAACAACACATGTAATATAGCACATATACATGTCAAACGAGATCACATAAATAATAGGCAGTGTAATGTGACTCAACACTCCCCGTGATACTCACACACAACACACTCTTCCCAAGGGTAACGGATACAAACTCTGTCCACTCATCATAGTGTAGAGTTACCACACCGACCTTTCCCAAGTGATTTTCTCTCTATCACTTCAACAGGGAAGACGGTTGTACGAGAGCCCAACTTGCAACTCCGTACGCCATGACTACCCTTGAGTCAAGAACATGAGCCTCTACCTGGACTCCTAACTCACATTTACCGGCTTTTTAGTTCCGTAGGCGTGATACCTCTTGGCCAGTTGTTGTGATGATCCGACGCAAACGTCTACTCGTGCCCCACGCACAAAGGAAGTAGACCACACCAAATGAACTCTCTCTGTCAATGGTGAAACCGTGCACTACATGCACCAACACCCATGTGCTCACACGACATGGTGTACAATCAAATCACATCTCAACATAAATATATCATGCATCATACTTATGTAATTATCCACATGATAATATCAACAAAAATTCTCAAATCTCTTTACATGCTTTAAAAATACAATAAAGCATTTAAATCATATGAAAACAATTTCATATATAACTCATATTTTCAAAAATATATTTTCTTAATTCTTTAGAAAATATTTTAATTTCCCTTATCATTTCTTTAAAATAATTTAAACAGATAATCCACGTAATAAAAAGGAACCTAGAATAGCGTCTAAGTCTCTCACGTCCAACGTTTACAAATTCTTCTAGCTCATTTAATTCTCAAGGGAATTTCTAAGTCGTCTATTCCTATTCAATTCAATTAGGAATATATCTAATCTCGTAGGAAATAATTTAATTAATTTTCTTAAATTAATTCCTAAGTCCAAATTCCGATTCTAAACGAATTATAGATATTTAAATTAACAATTTAAAATATCTATATTAAATTAAATAAGGGTTTTACACCCCTAAACTACTTCAATAATGCGGAGTGAGAAATATAATTTCCCACCTGAATACGCTTACAGAACAGCCGTTTCGGGCCCACCGTGAACAGTGTCAGCGCCCGATTATGGAGCCCGCCGACCAAAGCCGTCCTAAAATTATTTCGAATATATCGAAATGTCCGCCTCGACAACCTATACGATATATACAAAGCCCATTAGCAATAGGTTAATTAATTTGGCTAAATCTAAAATAGCCCAAACGAAAATTCGAAACTTCAAATCGAATTTCCCGACAAACCGTTCAACGAAAAATTACGAAATTTTTACACGTCATACCTGACATATAGGCGAAGCTACCCTCCGAAAATCAGCCCTCGGGAAGTCGACCGAACAATTCCGCAAAGTTCCTGGCCGAAATGGCCCTGTCGTGCGAACTGCTACAGTGCGCGACCACCGGCATCGCCCCTGCACGTCGCCGCCCCTATGCGACACCACCAGACCACCACTGCGTCGCCACCCAACCCTGCTCCAGCCGCCGCCTCTCGCCGCGTCAGCCATGGCGACCACCAGCCGCGTCCACCGCTTCTCAACCGACTGCTCTCTCTCCCTCCGGTTCTCTCTCTCGCCATGACCGGCGAAAATAGAGAAGGAGGGCTGCTGCTCCAGTCGTGCATGAAGAGAAGAGAAGGATTAGGCGCCAGCCGTGGAGAAGAAGGCTAGGTCGTCTATTGCGCGTGAAGAGAAGATACATACATTCGTATACATCTGATATACATACTTCTACTAATTACACAAGTGACTAGTTAGTCTCCCCTAATTACAAAAGTAACCCTCATATCTTGCCAATTCACCATTTTAACCCCAAAACTATATATATATATAATTAAATATATATATACAATAAATTCCAATAAATACCGGGAGCCTCCAAATAATATCGCGTGACCCCGTAAGTCCACGGGACGCCAAATAACTAAAATAGTCCGAAATAATTACACCGGGGTAGGAACCCGACAATCGGAACACCGAGAAAGTAATTTAATACGCTTCACACCGGATCCGTAAAAGTACTAATACCGAATCCGAAATAATCAAAACGATACCGTGTAGTCGATAACGATAATTCGCGTAGTCGTCCAGGAGAAATCGTAAAGTCATTCAGTCAACTTTTAAAACTAAACGCGAAAAATTTACAGGTATCAAATACCAAGAATAAACAATACGTCATGAACAAGTGACGTCATTACCGAAATTAAATCAGAATTAATTTCAGTAAAAAGAATAATAACACGGGGTGTTACATTCCTCTTGAATGGTTTGCTCATGGTCCCTCATGTATTTCCTGATCGGTGTCTTATGTCGGTTAAAAATATGATTATAAATAAGACTATAATGACCTAGTTTTACCTATCGCAAGTGCACAAGTCATTTTCTACTATAATATGGCTTGAAACAGGGTATCGAACCCAAAGGACGAATTTGTACTCTAAAATCTAATAAAATGATATTCTTGAACTATAAAGATATTTTGATTTGTATTTTTATATTAAACTAATTAAATTAACAATTAAACTAAATAAAACAAGTAAAGATAAATTAAGAAAATTTAATGGAGAAAGTCTAGGGCATATATAACACCACCACTATCTTCTTAATGTAAACATTTTATTCATTCTATCATGAAAAGGAGATGAAACTTCTATGAATCAGACTAGTGCTGCTACAAGCGAGCTTCTAGTCCCCAACAAATATTACATTCAACCGGGCTCAGCCACAACTCATCTTCGAAGTGAATATGATTAGGGTGTACAATTACTCTACCCTACTCCTACAATGCATTAAAATAAAACACAACAATCACACATTCCCTTAGCATGAATTGTCCAAACCAAGGTTTCTTGTTTTAAGAACTATTATGTAGAAAATTAGCAATTTAACCTTCGGAGTTATAGTTCGTAGTGATTAAATTTAATTGTACAAAATTAAACAAAACACACATCTAGAATATGATAATGTAAAACCTTATATAAAAAAAATATCATGGTCTTTCATCTACATAATCATCACAGAATCGCTCTTTAGCTTTACCTTTCATAATAAAAAGAAATAAAATATTGTCTACATTACTTGGGTTAACCCTAAATACTATTTAGCTGCCCATGTCTGTCGAAGATCGCACCGTTGATGTGGAGCCCGAATCCATGGACCTCTTGGTGTTTTCTTATATTTTTTCTTGGTCTTCTCCTATTCGTCGCTCTCTAGATGTGTTCTTTTACGCACTAATTTTTGTCGCAGAGAAGAAGCCCATTCAACTCTGATGTACGTGGCCTTTTATAGAGAAAATAAACCACACTCCTAAATGATTTGTGAGATATAATTAAAATAATCCTAATTACTAAAACTTACATAAAATCAAAGTTTATCTTAAAATTTCAAAATAATTACAGAATAATACTAATTAATAAATAATATTTCCTAAAATATCATCCCGGCCGGAGTTTATGTTGACCACCAATAAAAATCACGAAGTCTTCAACAGCCTTTTTAATAGTAATAAAATCGTGGGTTTGAGCTTTAAACGATGTGTTTTAGCCCAAAATCATGTGGGCTCACTATATTAGTGAGTTTTATTTGTTGGCCCATTTCTACTCGAAAAGTTCTCCTTTCTTCCTAAATTATGACATTTTGACAGTTTATGCGAAAACTGCAGACTCGGTCTGTCTGCAGGCGATCTTTTGCATATTCAGCCATTTTCTTCGGTTCCTTGGCGGTCTCAGCTCTCGAATGGTCTTGAGTCGGCATTCCAGTCAATTCATCGAAATTAACTCATTTACCTCATAATGCACCTGAGACACACCAAACAAGACAAACCGTATAAAAACACCCAAATAATGAAATAATTAGACTAACAATGACAAGTTAGGGGCCTAGAATACATAATATTCGGCACCTATCAAGCCCCGAAACTTAAACATTCCTAGTCCCTTAGCAATCAACTCAATAGAAAAACTAAAAACACAATGTAATGATTTTATTAATCTAAACTAAGCTCACCTACTTCCTTGCTTTCATGAGGGTTGATGATTACACTTAGACATATAATAAGCCTTTTAAACCGTGGATGAGTGAAGTCTTGTGAAGGTTAATTATACTACCCACAAATTCTTTTAATTCTCCATTTTCATACATTCATGAATTTACATACTCTTCTATCAAGTAATGCTACAATGCACAAGTAAATATGGACACAATAATCCCCACTCACTTTCGAATAATAATTATCTCAAATCAATGTCAAGAATGGTCCCCACTAAAATAAATAAACTAGTTAATATCTAATCCTAATCCGGGAAATGTTTCGTGTCAAGTGAACTCCCTCTATAGCAAATCAATCCCTTTCTCATATTCTATCATTATTGTCTTTTTTCATTATATTTTTGTTTTCACTATGCTTTTGCTCAATAGTGTTCTCCCCTTTTTATCCTTCTAAGCTCTGGACTTTCCAGCGAGAATTTTTAGTCCCTACCAACTGGGCCCGAGCTTCTTCCTTGGGATTTATGCTCATTAGTTTTCTCCCATTTTTACGTGAACACTCTTACTTTGTGGTTAGAAGCCCGATTACTCGGATTGAATAACTACTTTTTGCATTTATTTTTCATAGCATTTCCCAATAGAATACTCAAAAGAAAATCAATCTGATCATAAAGTTAGTGTGCATGTGGTTATAGGTCAAAATCATCCATTTCAGTTTATAGTTCACTAACTCATCCACCCATGTAAAACCGCATCCTTCCATCAATTCAATCTAACTATTACTCTCATGAGCGGGAATATTGCATTCCATACAACTCGAACAACATAAACATATACTCAATCAAATTATAGTGCAAAGTAATCATATATGATCATGAAGAAAATTTTCAAACATTTTCAATTTTTTTCTTTTAAAATTTTCTATGAACTTTTTTTTCAAATTTTCTTTAATACCAAACCCTAATTACATACATGATATATTAATAACCATTTCATCCCCCCAAACTTAAATCAAACCATGTCCTCATGGTACACAAATTAAAAATAAGGATGGAAAAAATAGTTACCGACTTGACGTGTAATTCCGGAAATTGCATTGTCATGCTCGGTTGCTCCCCCCAAACTTGAATTATACAATCCTGTTGAGATCTTAAAAAAGAATGCATATACCACAGATCATATCAAGCAAGAAGAAAACAAAATCCATAAAAATCCCGAAATTATACATGACAATGTAAATATCAACGCCAAATAATAAGAGAATGGTATTTTTTTCTATTTGTTTTTCTTTTTCAAACTATTCTACATACCTATATATATATATATTAATATAAAAAAATATTAATAAAAATAAAAAAATAAAAAATCGTACATATATAAAAATCTATTTAAAAATAAAAAATTAAAAATCCATAAGTTTTGTCCAAATATTATTTTTACTGTTTGTGTAACACTCCGTGTTATATTTTCCTTTTACCTGAAATTATATTTATATTTAATTTCAGTTATGAAATCACTTGTTCATGACGTTCATTATATCCTTGGTATTTCGCGTGTAAATTTTTCGCGTTTCGTTTTAAAGTCGACTGAACGACATTATGGTTTCTCTTTGACGACTACGCGAATTCTTGTTATCGACTACGCGGTATCGTTTCGACATTTAATTTTTAGTACTTCGACTGGGTGACAACACGTTGTACTGGATTGGGCTTGTTAGGCGTTTCGACGTTTGGGTTCCTACCCCGGTGTATTTATTTCGGACTATTTTAATTAATTGGTGTCCCGTGGAATTACTAGTTTGTGTAATCAGACTTGGGGTTTGGTCCGTTATAATTTTGGATTTATTATGCCTATATAGATTATTGCAAATAATTATATAGAGGTGGGGTTGTTTTGTAATTTCAGATGATTGGAGGGTCACTTGTGTAATTGAGTTATATATATGTATACTCGTGCATACAGATCTGACCTAACTCCACTTCTCCTCCTTTCTTCACACGACTACACCAACTCATTCTCCTTCTTCTTTGATCAGCAGCTCCACCCTTCTCCTTCACCCTCATCATCTTGCTGAGAGAGAGAGAGAGAGATTGGATTGGGAATGAGGAAGCTCACACAAGGTAGACGCGATTTGTGCGTTGGAAGGTTCATCGGTTGAGGAGAGCTCCGGCGACAGCTGAGGGAGAAACGGCGAGCGCCGGTGTGCGCAGGTGAAACTGGTGGTCGGAGGTGGGTCGCAGCAGCAGGCCGCGCGTGGCAGAGACGTCACGCATAGCAACGACGACAGTGTGGGTTCGGCCGAACTCCGACCGACGATTTCGGCGACTTCCGGTGGTCCGATGAAGGCGATTTGTGGTGTGTAGATTCGTCTCTACATAGTGTTCATCTTACTTTAATTTTGTAATTTTCCGTTGAACGGTTTGTCGGGAAATCATGTTTATAGGTTATGATTTTTGTTTGGGTTATTTTAGATTTACCAAAATTGATCAACCTATTGCTAATGGGCTTCGTATATATCGTATAGGTTGTCGAGGCGGACGTTTTGATATATTCGAAATATTTTCAGACAACTTTGGTCGGTGGGCTCCATATACGGGCGCCGGTACTGTTCACGGTGGGCCGTTTCGGGCTGTTTTGTAAGCGTATATTTAGGTGAGAAATTTATTTCTCACTTCCATATCATTGAAGTGGTTTGGGTGCGCAAACCCTTATTTATTTTAATATAGATATATTAAACTGTGAATTTAAATATCTATATTTGGGTTAGAATCGAGGCAGGGCGTAGGAATTAATTTGAGAAATTAATCTATTTATTTTCCCGCTAAATTAAATAATTTCCTATTGAGAGATAATAGGTGGCCTAGTAAAACCCTTGCGAATTAAAATGGGTTAGTAAACTTTTGTAAAAGTTAAACGTAAACTTAGACGTTATGCTAGGTTCCCCTTACGATACGTGGTTTATTTGTTTTAATTGTATTAAAAGTATGTTAAGAGAAATTGAAATATTTTCCAAAAGAATTAAAGAAAATATGTTGTTTAAAACATGAATTTATTTTCTCACGATTTAAATGCCTTTATTATATTTTAAAAGCATGTTAAAGCGATTTTGAGTTTCATATTGATATCATGTAGATATTTTCATATATATGATGCATTACACAATTATGTTGAGGCACGATTTTTATTGTGTACACCGTGTACTCTGAGTACATGGGTGTTGGTGCATGTCGTGCATGGTTTCATCTTTTGTAGAGAAAATTCAATTGGTGTGGTCTACTTCCTTTGTGCGTGGTGCACGAGTAGACATTTGTGTTTGGATCGTCGTGACAACTGGCTAGGGGGTGCTTCTTGCTCCCACGAAACTAATCTTCCGAGAAACGCAGACAATATAAGGGAAGGACATATTGTCCAAACCCTATGTTCATGGCTGGGTCGTGTTGGACGTCTTACTTGGTTAAAAGTGTGAAGTGTCAAAAGCAGTTGGGAAGAATGCGACGATAAGTCTACATTCCTTAGTGAGCCTGCAACCTCAGGGGAATTGTGGAGAATGATCCAGTCACCCTTGGGAAGGGTGTGTTTTTGTGTGTGTATCACAGGCGGTCTGTGAGTACATTGCATTGCATATCATTATGTGATTTCATTGATATGTATATATATGATGTTGGAGCATGTTAATTATGACTATTTTAAAATAAATTCATATTTTATAAATGCTCAACTGAAAGTGATTAATGTGAAAACATGCCTTTAAATGTAGTAATTATTAAAGTATAAATGAAGCGTATATCTTTATACTTGTGGTTATATACTTTGTACCCTTGGGGGAGGTTAAATATATTGGCATAGTGACTTCTGTGGTTGGTTGAGGTTAGTGGTAGACCGTAGAGTTGATTTTAAGGTTGAGGCCTTAGAGAAGGCGGTTAATTGTCTTGTGATTGTGGTTAATAGTTTTGTCTTTGTGGTTATGTGTGTGACATATATAGAGATTTGATGTAAGGTATTGATTCTAGTATTAATTAAGATTTTAGGTTTAGAGAAGACGGTTGATGATATTGCGAACTTAGTGGATGTTGTTGTATAAGCCTTTCACCTTTTGAGGAATGGGTTATCAACTGTGTCTTGAGATTTTGATTGGGTTAGAAGAGGTTATAGTTGAGGTGATCTTATTAAGTACTTGAGGTACTGTAGCTTGACAGTCTTTGTCCTAGTGCTTATTTCATTCTCCTAAGCATTTCTTTTACTGTACTCTGTATACTAGTACATGTCTTTGACTTATCTATCACTCCTTGAGTTGTCGGTTACGGCGTGGTGCCGAACCTCTTCCTTGTGTTGTCATTTGGTTTCGTGGGGTGGGAAATGGATAGTTGTGTTCCGTGAACCCAATGTAGTACTCTTCCTTCCTTGTCCTCTTTGACATTAGAGGAATCCGTAGTGTTGTGTTCACTCTTATTTGACTGTTTTTCGAAAGCAGTGTTTTCTAAGTCTTAAAATAATCTCGTTGTATTTTAAAGGAAAAACCCGTTTTCGTCTACCCCCGTAGCAACTAAAATTTTTAGTACTTTATAAAATGATCTTAGGATCTTCTTTAAAAAGATTTCAACTTCTAAAAGTCGATGATAGCGATTGACGGAGTCCGGGGGTAAGACAGTCATTTTTACTGTGTGGTTTCTTAAAGGAAAATTATTTTATTACTTTTCTCGAGATTCTGAGATCTCGAGTCTTCTTTATCAAGATCTCATCCTGTACAGTTTTGAAAGGTGATTCCTTGTTTCACCTTTTCTTCGGATCGTTCTAAGTCTCGGGTATAAGGCTTGGTGTTGTTTAGTGCACACATATAGTGTTGCCTTTCACTTCTTCTTGGTTGTTGGTGTCACCACTTAGGTGATTTGAGTTGTCACACGTGTTAAGGGCATGGATACCGAGTGGATTGGTTTCTTTTGTCTGGGTGTTCTCCCTAAACACTTGTGGTGTTTTAACCTTGACATTGTTGTCTCGGTTATCTGTTGGTTAGCATTGGTATTTGTTTTCCCTTCATTTGGTTTCCTTGTTGGGTGTTTTCCCTAAACACTTGTGGTGTTATAACCTTGATATTGTTATCCCGGTTATCTGTTGGTTTAACATTGGGAAATCTTTTCCTTTGCTTTATTTTGGTGACCTTCAGGTGGTTTTTCATGAGGGTAGTGTTCGTATACTCCTCGTGATTTGATTGGGTGGTTTTCCTCACCTACAGTGAGAGCGTTAGTGATTTGATTGACCCTATTGATGATAGTATTATGAGGTCGATGTGATGATATGATTTATAGTATTGATGAAGAGATATGTTGAGGTAATCTAGTACTTGAGAGATAGGTTTCCTATAGGAATGGGATGAGGTTTCTTATATATATATATATTGCACACAGATATATATATATATATATAGATAGATGATGATTGTGTTAGTAAGCAAGGACATGAGTGTTTTCCCTCCTGTGTATCGGGGAGTGGGATTTGAGCCTTTCTTGGTACTAGTGGTGGATTTTGATCCCTGTGGATATTAGAGGTGAGTGTGATCTCTTCTATTGGATCTTCTGATTTGTTTTGTGAGTAATTGATGATTTGTTAGATTGGACCCTAGTATCATGTACCTAGTATACGTTGGTGAGAGTAGTGTAGACTACTTGTGTTGGTACTTAGAGTACGAGTCTTAGTCATACCTTGTATAATATTATTGTGTATTTATATATATATTTATATATATATTCTCGATATATATATATATACTCGTTTACAGTAGCATATGAGCGCGTGCCTTGGGTTTGCATGGATGGGAGTTGTTGGGCTATATATATCTTGCTAGATAGTTTAGCATTACCTAAACTGCCAGGGGATATGGTAGTTAGAGTTTCTTTTCCCACTGAGCTTATTTGCTCACAGGGTTATTTCATCGCCCCCTGGTATTCCACGTCAGGTTGCAGGAAATGTTACGGCTACGGGCAGCATGCGGTGCGACGAAAGTTTTCTTTTGTTTTCTTGTTACGGGTTGGAGTTACGCAGGGTGATGCGGTTACGGTTGCAGCACGACTGGTTTGGGGACGATAGTTATCTACTGTCAGTTTCTTTACCCATTTGTATGGAATTGTCATATATTTATTTTGGGAGTCAGTCTGTTGGCATATCCCTATTGGTGTATTCTTTATTTCCTGTATATATTATTTCAGGATGTTATTGTATCTATTTTGCACTGCCATGTACATTTCTGTATTCTTATTCGAGCATTTGTGGCTCTGTTGATTATAGAGGGTTGTGTAGGGGTTGGTGGTTTCTTTCCACTACATCAACCCTGGTAGGATTGATTAATGTTGGGCCTGTGAGCCATTGTTATTATCGAATTGTTATTGGCAGGTTATTCTGTTGTGGTTGGGTGTCCGGATGTTCCATTTATAAACGGAACTCTACCGGATTTTCATTAAATTCCGCTGCTTTGTTCTATCATTCATTTGGGTATGAAATATACCATTTTTATCATTATTCCATATGTTTTCATGGTTAATGATGTCTTAGTTGGCCATTCATGTTAAGGATCACATCCTGGATTCCTTGGATGTCCCAGTTCGGGAGTCTTAGGAATTTAGGAGCGTGTCAGTTTGGTATCAGAGGATACTATTGAGTTTCTAGTATTCGTTTTGGCATGGATTATATTTTTCATTGTTATTTTATGTATTTCCTTGTTATTGTTGACTCTAGTGGTTGCTTGACTTACGTCACCCTTTGGAAATTCACTGATTCTCTAGATTAGAGTTTCGGGGATTTTAGGGGCGTGACAACATGGTATCAGAGCATTTTTACCCCTGTTGTGGGTGTTTGATGATTGAAGGTCATTGATTCTCATTTCTTTTTACTTCCGCATTCACTCCCTTAGCTCTTAGGCTCAGGTTTCGGAGTCCTAGGAAATTTGGGACGTGACAGTTTGTTTATGTTTTTTTTTAGAATAAATGTATATTATTTTTTTATTCAGACTTTCGAAATTTTTTAAAAATGACAACTTTTAGAGTCTATATTAAAAAAAGGACAACATTCAAAAATAATTTAAGAAAAATGTCACTTTTCAAAAACAATTACAAAAAGGACAACTTTTATTAAAATAATTAAAATTTTAACAAGTTTGGATAATTACATGACTAAAATACCCTCAACTAATTTATAATTATTTTTTATATTTACCCTTCACTTATTCATTTTTTATAATGACAATTATTTCTCCAATAAGTAAATCTGCTTAGTACCCCTAATCACATATTTATTCTTCGTGTAGGGTTTTCATTATTCTGCCGTTTTAATCAGTTCACACCTTCATGCCTAAGAACTGCTCCTTAACCGCTGAAATCAGGGCAAACGCCGATATTCTGTATTGATCCATGGGAGTGAGAAAGAGATTGAAACATTTTTCAGAATTGGCGATGAAAATAATTCAGGTGAGTCGATGAAGTACGTGTATATATATATATATAGATGTACATATATATATGTATGTGTGTGTCTATATATCATCGACTCACTTCAATGATGATTTGGTGATAATTTGATATGTTACTTATATTATTTTGTTGAGATATGCATGTAGTTAAATATTATTCAATACATTTTTTATGATATCTAAGGATTTTTTGAAATTTGATGAGTGTCTTGACTCATAAACAACAAAGTTACATATATTTAAATTTTACACATTGAAATATAAGTTTTACTCAATGAGACAAAAGTTTTACATGACTTTCGAAAAATATGTATTTTCTAGAAATCGAGAAGTTCTTACTCTCGATAAATTTTAGGTGAAACAAAATATTTTATATCTTGTGTCAAAAAGTTTCATATCTTGCGTCAAATGTTTTACCTAATGAAATATAAGTTTTACAGTAAGAATTAGAGGTTGTACTCAATGAAACAAAAAATTTACATTTGGTAGTGTGTATTTTCTGTAAATTGAGAAGTACTCATACTTTGTACCTTTTAGCTAGAGCAAAATATTTTACCTGTTTTGTCAAAAACTTTTAAGGACTGCATTAACAATTTTACCTTATGAAATTAAAGTTTTATAGTAACATTCTTGAATCTGTTTTTACCTAATGATATACTTGATGGAGATGAGGTTTATGAGATGGAGGGTTGTCTAAGATGAAAGGATAATTACGCCAGTTCAAAAAAGTTGATTTATTAGAGTTTTTTAGTGAAATACAAGATAAGGACATTAAAAGAAATGGTTGCAAGTGTGTTAAAGGCATTATAGACCAAAATTGTGTTTTTCCTTTTTTTGTAATTGTTTTTGAAAATTGACATTTCCCTTAAATTATTTTTTGAATGTTGTCATTTTTTTAATATAAGCTCCAAATGTTGTAGTTTTTAAAAATTTTCGTATATAAAATCCCTTTATTATATTTATTACATATGTATATAGAGATTTTGATATAAATATGAAAATATAGGTAGGCGTATATATATATATATATATATATATATATATGAATAGATAGGTGTTAGGATTTGGCAGAGGTGGAAACTAAGGGTTGTATATGCAAATAGATATATAGATGTAGAGATATGGATTAGGGTTGAGAGGTTGAAGGAAATGATGCCAAGTCGGATTAGAATTAGGGTGTCAATTAGGTTGAGAGAGACGTGTTGGTTTTGTGCTTTGGCGTTCTTTTTTTTTTCTTGCGCAGCGTAGGGGCGTCACCACACCCAGTGGCACCATAGCGCCATTCTCTGAAGTTGATTTGCGTGTGAGCTCTAGGCATCACAACGCAAATGGCGCCATATTGCCCTTTTTATTTATTTATTTAAAACAGGAAATGACGAAGGTTTTCCGAAGGGTACACTGGTTCCGCAAGAGTTTTTAGTTAGCTTCTGCGTGACTTCTCCCATTTGCGAGATGTCAGAACCTTGGAGTGAATTTTTATTTTTTTAATAAAATGGAAATTTACATATATAAATAAATATATGTAAATATCCTTAAACGAAATATATATATATACATTTAGAAATATAATACGGATTTAGAATAGTTTTTCTTTTCTTTTGCAACTAAAATTTTATTAAACAAATACAAAAAATATAATAAAATAAACAAACATTCCTTAAAGAGAAGTCACAAAACATGCAAAAAAATAAAAGAAACGTCAAATCTAATTACTAAACAATTCCGGATTTCCGGTGTCAATCCTCCACGCAAACTATCCAACTCCCTTCCTTTCTGTCACGCTTCCCCCAAATGTAGAAGAAAGTGTGGGAAGTGAGTTGTGAAGTGGTGTCCAGTGTGGACATGTAGTACTTAACATGACATCGATCAAATAATAATCTTCATATAAACTATCTCCTTTGTCATGTTTTAAATTCATCTCATATTCATTAATTGTGTTAAACAAATTTTTCTCCAACAAATAAGGTAATGGTTCCTGAATTAACTCATCAATCCCCTCGATTGCATAGTATTCATCCCCTCCTTGTTTAATGACGTGAAATGACTGATTGAGACTTTGGAGAGATGGTTGTCTCACTGGTTGAGAATATAAAGTAGCTTCTAAAGCAGCGATAACTTCCAAATTTGATCAATGTTGATCCTCCCACTTTTCAAAGTTTGCGTTTGCTCTATTCATAACGGCTTCCAAGTCGTCTTTTACTAATATTTGTCGCACATCTTTAGCTATTGGTCTCTCGATTAGCTCTTTTGGTAGGGGAATATTACGCTCATATTCGGTTGGTGAATTTTCACTCTCAGCCCTACATATTCCTCCCCTCGATGATCAATTTCCTTTATGCTTTGAAAAGTCGTATTGGCCTCATTTATCCCATATTTAGGTCCAGGAATTGATACTAAGTCGACTATGTGTTGACCATTTGGATTAGCTACTGTTTGACTTGATAATTCTTCTTCTTCTTGTCTTAGGCTTTGGGAAATTGAGTCCAAGTGAGTATCTATTAATTTTGCATTAACTTGAAAGTTACATGAAATAGTGTCACAGTCACGTAAAATAGCTGTAAAGGTACGTGAGGCAGCTCTAAACTCTCTCATCTCAGCTAATAATTCATCGTAAAAACTATTCGATTGGGGAGGTGGATTTAGATTTGCATTGAATCCTCAAGTATTGAGGTTGATTGGAATTGTAAGGATATATTTCTTGGCTATCTAACTGAAAGTATGAATCATCTATATCCAACCCGGAATGTATGTATTGTAATATGGCATATTGGCTGGATTAGAATAGTTATTATACAATTTTATTATAAATAATAAATAAAACTAAAATAAATAAAAAATAAGCAAGAAAATTAAAGTAGAGATTATGCAATAATTTTAAATAAATTATAACTTACAAACAGTCCAGTAAAGCAATCGTCACCGCTTCTCTAGTTCCCCTTTTGCTTATTTCGGTGTACCTCGCAAAAACACACAGTCTAACTTTGAAAAAAAGAAAATAAAAACTTGATCGGTGTCTTAGGTCATAAAAATATGATTAAAAATAAGACTATAATGACCTAGTTTTACCTATCATAAGTGCACGAGTCATTTTATAGTATAGTATGACTTGAGACAGGTTACCGAACCCAAAAGACGAATTCGTACTCTAAACTCTAATAAAATAATATTTTTGAACTGTAAAGATATTTTGATTTGTATTTTTATATTAAACTAATTAAATTAACAATTAAACTAAATAAAACAAGTAAAGATAAATTGAGAAAATTTCATGGAGAAAGTCTAGGGCGTATCTAGGGCCCCCACTAGTTTCTTAATGTAAACATGCTATTCATTCTATCATGAAAGGGAGACGCAATTTCTATGAATTAGACTAGTGCTTCTACAAGCGAGCTTCTAGTCCTCAACAAATATTACATTCAATCGGGCTCAGCCACAACTCATCTTCGGAATGAATATGATTAGGGTGTGCAATTACTCTACCCTACTCCTACAATGCATTAAATTAAAATACAACAATCACACATTCCCTTAGCATGAATTGTCCAAACCAGGGTATCTTGTTTTAAGAACTATTATGTAGAAAATTAGCAATTTAACCTTCGGAGTTCTAGCTCGTAGTGATTAAATTTAATTATGCAAAATTAAACAAAACACACATCTAGAATAGGGTAATGTAAAACCTTATATAAACAGAATATCACAGTCTCTCATCTACATAATCATCACATAATAGCTCTTTAGCTTTCCCTTTCATAATAAAACGAAATAAAACATTGTCTACATTACTTGGGCTAGGGTTTCGCTAGAAACCCTAGATATCATTTAGTTGTCCATGTTTGTCGGAGATCACATCGTTGATGTTGAGCCCGAATACATGGACCTCTTGGTGTTTTCCTCTATTTTCTCTTGGTCTTCTCCTCTTCGTCGCTCTCCAAATGTGTTCTTCTACGGAGTTTATGTTGACCACCAATAAAACTCACAAAGTCTTCAGCAGCCTTCCTAATAATAATAAAATCGTGGGTTTGAGACTTTAAATGACGCGTTTTGGCCCCAAATCATGTTGGCTTACTGTTATACAGTGAGCTTTATTTGTTGGCCCATTTACACTCGAAAAACTATCATTTCTTGCCAAATTAGGACACTCTGACAGTTTATGCGAAAACTATAGACTCGGTCTCTTTGCAGGCGATCTTTTTCTTATTCAACCATTTTTTTTATGAAATTACCTAGACGATCAATGAAAATAGCTCAGAGGTGGGGTGAATAGACTTTTTGTGGATTTATTGACAAATTAATAATAATTATGAAAAAATAAAGTTTAATCCAATTATCTATCAAGATAAATCATGCAAAGAATAATCTAAGTGCAGAAAATAAAGCAATAGAGACACGCGATATTTTTACGTTGAAAACATTGAAAAAAACCCAAGTAAAAACCACGAATATGCTTGGGTATCGATGCACTATGAATCAAAGATTACACAGACTCTATGCAGCTTTAGACTTACAAATCCCTCCAGATCTGCCTTTCTCCACTCGACGTCTGAAGAACTTGAATCATTGCACTCCACGAACCTTCTCGCTCCGCTCCGTACTCTGACGGCTCCACTTCTCAATGGATCAAATCACCACGAAGCCTTCTGCTCCGATCTCCGCACTTTGACGACTCTGTTTCTCAAACACATCTAAGCAACCACGTTGCACCAGGTGCTGTGTTGATTTTTCAGCAACTAGGTCATTCAATTGTGCATAGAGATCTTCGATGTAGAAGGACAATTGAACAAACCCTAATTAAGAAATAATAAGAATATCTTTACTTAATAATTTTGTCTCTCTATCTCTATCTTTGTAGAAGAATATGAATGATATAAAAACTACAGATATTTCTCAAAGACCACACCCTCAATTCTGTAGAGGTTTCTCCTATTTATAGAGTACAAAACCCTAGTTTTGAGATAACTTATGTAACGTCCCGCATTTTCCTTTCTGGAATTCTTTTCCAAGTGTTAACATTTTGTGACGTCATTTATTTTAGCGTCTTGTATAATCTTAGTACGTGTAGATTTTTCACATTTATATTTCGGACTTAGCGGGATGACGTCGTCGAATTTCGTTTCTGGCTTCGTGAATTATTGTTCGTTGGCGACTACGTGGGTCCGTGCAATATTTTCTAGTTGGAGCTTTGGCAATCGTGTTGCATTCCCGAACGTGTTACCCTAGTTTATTGTAGACGTTCCGGAGTAGCACTTATGTGAATTATTTGTTATATTTTCATTTTGTAATTAATGAAAATTGTTGGGAACGATTTCGGGAAAGAAATGACTGAAGGGTAATTGAGTATTTTCATATTTGGAGCACTTAGTGAAAAGTGTAGAAATTTGGCCAAGTATTGGGGTATGAATGGCATGTTGCCTACGCTTTCAGTTTTAAAAAGTGGTTGGAAAACACATTTTTATGCTTGGAGGAATGCTTGGACCTATGCTTGGAGGTATGCTTGGACCTACACTTGAAGCATAGGCCAGCTATGCTAGAAGCGTAGTCCAGGTACGCTTGAAGTGTATCTGCGGCATGTTTTGTGGTTTTTTCGATGGTTTTTTCCTGTTCTACCCCCGGTTCAATTTAAAGACGTGTCTGTGACTATAGACCTTTATATACATGTATATACACCTATATATATCAGAAGTTAGGGTTTATAGGAGGTGAGGAGTGAAAATACTAAAAAGGACCTCTCTATACCATTGCCTATATATACACGATCATATGGAGTTCATTAGGGAGGTTCAATTGTGAGTTTTGGAGGTTCACATTCAATGAGAGAGGTTTATTCATTCAGACTTGCTTTTGTTGATAGTCATATTAAAACCTAGAGATCCGGCGAAGAAGACAATGGAGATTGTTTCTACATCACATATGTAGTCACCTTCAATCATGGCCAACTAACTCGGCAGCTAGGGTTTTCTAGCAAAACCGAAGCCAAGTAATGTAGTTCTTTCATTATTTTCAATTGTAACGAGGGGAAAATGTTGACCATACTGTGATGATTATAGTAGTTAAGAGACCGTACTAATTTGCAATATAAAATTACACATTTGTTATAAATTCTTGTCTTAGATGGAATGAAAGTATTATTTTGCACAACTATGATTATTCACTATGGGTAGGAACTAGGATGCTTAATTATGGCTTTCTACACAATGGTGGTAATGAAACTTGAGATCCTAGGTTGACACAGGCCATGCCTTGACAATTTAATATATACATGGTTTAGTTTATTTTCATGCATTAAGAGTAGATTAGATTAATATAATTGACATGTACTAGTTAGGTTAGTCATGAGATGGGTTGTCGCAATCCGGTTGATGGTACTCCTTTTTGGGGTTGTATTTAGCTATTTGCGATACGACCTGATTCACAGTTATAGATCGCCTTCTTACAGTTGATACAGTGATGAATTATATTTTGCGGTTAGTGGTGGAGCGATGAAAACCCTAGTTTTCTCTCTCATCTGAATCACAACCAATTTAATTAACTTTCTAGATAATTTTAGTTAAAATAGATAATTTGGTCTTTGACCACCCAAACACACCATTTTCAGAAAATATAATTCAGTGTTTTGAATTGCTAAAGTGAAAAATTCATTATCTTTGGGGGATCGATATCCCTTATTCAAGCCATTGCTATTTTACAATCGATACGTGCCCTTTCGTAGGGTAAAACCTAGCATTGTTAAGGTGTCATTTTTAACCATATATTTTGTATACACCTGACGCACATCAAGTTTTTGGTGCCTCTATCGGGGACTAAGCATTATTCATTAGCTTTAGTAGTTTATTTACATTATGTTATTGTAGTATACTGAAAATTGGAATTTTTGTGTGATTGATAGGTACTCTGAAAAACATAAAAGGATTTTGGCAGAGCAGAAGTTGGGTCGTTGGACCTCTGGTGAGTTTTAGTTTATCTTAATTTTGTGTATAATTTTAGCTTTATTTTCTATTAATATTTAGAATTGTTTAGAAGTAAAAAAAAATGGATCGAACATTGAATTAGGTGTATGACAAATCGAAAATCCCATTTTGGTCCCAATGTTGAATTAGAACCTTTTGATCCTGAGATCGAATATAATTTTTATTGAAATCGTCAAGCTATTGAAGAGCGTCAACCTCAGTCAGAAGAAGAAGTGATAGGTGACGAAAGAGCCAACCTACCGAGGGCACCAGAGACGTCTTTGAAAGGATACTACGCGCCTGATGCGTATGATTCCTATACTGAGTTCCCAGACGAAGAAGGCGTGAAGCACTTGAGATCAAGTCAAGCGTTATCAATATGCTTCCAAAATTTTCAGGCCTTAGAATAGAGGATCCATACCAGCATATAAATGATTTCTTAAAGGTTGCCTCAACTGTTAGGTGTGATAATCTGTCCAAAAATGACATGAGAGTGTGATTGTATATAGAGGATCCATACCAGCATATAAATGATTTGAAGGAGAGAACCAAGAGATGATATATCAAATTGGCTAAAGGGATTAAAATTGATTGGGAAGCCCTTAAAAGAGAATTCATAGAAAAGTATTATCCTATAGGAAAGACCTCAGAAGCCCAAGATGCAATCAAAAGTTTTAGAGAGTTACCTGGTGAGAAGTTTTATAATGCTTGTGAGAGATATAGTGAGATCTTGTATAAGTATCCCCACCATAGGTTCTCTGAACAGGAAATAGTTAAGAATTTTTACATGGGACTTGGAGATGCACATAAAACTTTGATAGATGCGTCAACATAAGGTCAATTTATCCTAAAGCCGGCAAAAGAGCTCTTATATTTGTTTGATAATATTAGTGAGAATACGATTCAATATGAATCTGAGTTGCGGGCTAGAGATGGACATGAGAGAGGATCCTGCAAAACATTTGTTATAGAAGGAAGGCCAAATGAGGATGTTAGAAAGTCAGTGGCGTTGATAGGAGAGAAATTAGAAAGAATTGACAAGTTTCTTCAGCGAAGTCATTCTCCTACGAGAGAGAGGTTAGAAGCTGAGTATTCTCAAACTGAGTGTCAGGACATAATAGATGTCGATGCCAAGGCATTGTGGAACTATTTAAATAATGCTCCTTTCACTAATTCATACACCTTAAATGCCAGAAATCACCCACTTCTGTCCTATGGATCTACAAATGTGGAGAATCCACAACCAAGGTTCCAACATAGTCAAAAATCATCCAACTCCCAACAAACAATCATGACTCAAAATCCTCAGTCAAATTACCAATCTAGACAGTCATCCAATAATTCTCAAGCTCTCCAGCTATTCAATAATAAACAGGTTCTCCAACCATATAACTATAAAACTCTACCTCAAGGAAATAAAACCCAGGGATTCAATCCAAATCAAGTTTACCCTACACATCCTCAAAATCATTTCCAACATCAAAATCCCAACTCAAAATCCACCACCAATACCACCTGGCTTTGAAGAAGAGGTGATGAGCACCTTGGGGAGTTAAAAAATCAATCTAATCATTTTCAGGCAGCTATCTAATCGATGAACTCTAAATCCCAATCCATCGCTTAGATAGAAACCCAAATTGGGAAACTAGCTAATGTGGTGAATAGGCTTGAAGAGGAAAGATTGATTAGGCATGCAGTGGTTAATCCAAAGAGTCAAAAAGTAGTGGATTGTGATTCATTTGCTAAGCATAATTATGAAACAGTTCAAGCCATTATAACTCTGAGAAGTGTAAGGGAAATGGAGAGTATAGTTGAGGAGGAACATGAAGAGAGGTTGCAGAAAAGAAAGAAGGCGGAACAAAAGCAAAGAAAGGAAGTTGAAGAAGAGCGAAGAAAGGAGGCAAACAAAGTACATAAAGATCAATCTCAAGTGAAGGAAGATGAACAGCCAGAAAATGCACCATATGAGGATGAAACACCATTTCATCAACGTCTTAGAGAGCCGACCAAAGATGGTAAGAATAAAAAGTCAGGCATGTTGGAGACCTTCTGATAAGTCAAGATTAATCTGCCTCTCTTAAACATTATAGACCAGATACCACCCTATGCTATGTTTTTCAAGAACCTCTGTATGCAAAAGCGGAAAAATAGAGCGAAGACTCCAAAGAAAGTCATGTTGACTGAACAAGTGAGTTCATTGCTTCTAAGTAACATACCGCCCAAGAGGAAAGATCATGGTGCTCTCATTATTCCATGTGGTATTGGTGACCATGAAATTGGTAGAGCTCTTCTTGATTTGGGTGCGAGTACTAACTTACTACCATATTCAGTCTACCAACAGCTAGGGTTGGAAGAGCTTAGTCCTACCTCGGTGGAACTCCAATTTGAAAACAGGTCAATTAAGCAAGTGAGGGGAGTTCTGGAAGATGTCATCATTCAAGTGGACAAGTTCTACTTCCAAGTGGATTTCATAATTCTTGATACAGAACATGTTCAAGACTTAAAGGAACATATCCCAGTGATATTAGGTAGACCATTCTTGGCCACAACCAATGCACATATTGATTGCATCATTGGGGCGATGGATCTATCTTTTGGGAATATGAAGGTAAGGATGAATATTTTTTATGTAGGTCAGCAAAGCAAAACACCAGTCGAGTGCTTTAATGTAGAAGAAGTCAATAAAACTTGTAAAAGACCGGTACTTCAGAGTTGCGTAGGAAATTACTTGGATACTGTGATTGAAAGGTCAAATGAAAAGTTTGACACATGGGAGGAGCCGAGAGATTCGCCTAAATCTCCATTTCAGTCACCAGCGACATTGGTGCTCGATAACTCACTTTATAAGATTGGGTTGTATGATGGCAATAAAGGTCGAGAGAAGAGCTTAGTGATGAAAAGATCGGAGGTTTATGGGCATCAGGTGTGTGCAAAATATGTTGTTAAAAATGACACCTTAACGACACACTAGGTTTTACCCTTCTATAAGCGCACAGATCAATTGTATATAGTTTTGCTTGAGTAGGGGAATATCGATCCCAAAGAGATGAGAATTATTCACTCTAATAATTTAAAAAGATTGAATTATAGTTTTCCAAAAATAGTTTGATTTTGTGAATTATCTAATAATAATGAAAATAAAGCAGAAAACAATGATAAATAATGGTTGTGATTCAGAGGGAGAGAAAACTAGGGTTTCCTCACTCCACCACAAACCGCATAACATAGTCCAAATTCTATTTCAATTGTATGAGGGCGATCCATTGACTGTGAATCAAGTCGCACCGCACGAGCAATTTGACCCCAAAAAGGATTACTCTTAACCGGATCGTGACAACCCACCTCAACACTAAACTGATTAGTGCATGCCAACTACTAACAAAAAATTAAATTAAAGTAGTAAATTAAACTAAAGCATGTCTATATCAGTTTATCAGGGTATGGCCTGTGTCAACCTAAGGTTTTGAGTTTTATGACCACTATTGTGTAGAAAATCATAGATCAAGCATCCGAGTTCCAGCTCATAGTGAATAATTGTGATTGTGTAAGATAAATATATTGGAAAAGTCTAAGACAATAATCAATTCAAATATATAAACTTGTATCAGGAATAAAAACGGTCTCTCATCTAACACAATCATCACAGTACAATCACAGTTTTCCCTCTTTACAATTGAAAATAAAATCATAACTATATTACATGGTTAGGGTTTTGCGAGAAAACCCTAGATACCGAATTAGTTGATCATGGCTTAGAGAATCTCCATTATCGGTGTAAAAATGCCCTCAATGGCCTTCTTATTCGGATCTCTAAGTCTTTAATGATGACTCTGTTCAATGGAAGAACTCTATGAATGAACGTGCATGAACCAGCCTCCAAAAACTATACTAAAACTAGAACTTAAAACATAACTTAAAAGATTAATTAAACCCTAAACCTAACCCTATCATAGTTATAGACAAGTGAGGGAAACCATAATCGTTGCCCTTTTTTGTAATTTCATAATACATGAATAATCTCATAAAATCATATGTAAATATGTGTATAAGAATGCATGTATAGGTCTGAAATCACCGATTGCTTAAAATATCGAGGTAAGGACAAAACTGGAAAATTCTGAAACAACTCCAAAACAACTTCAGCATGTCGAGGGATCACGTGTCCATAAGGTGGGACCTACGCTCCTGACCTACGCTTCGGTGTAAGTATAGGGCGTAGGGCTACGCTCTTGACCTACGCTTGGGCGTAGGTCTAGGGCGTAGGGTCCAAAACCACATCATAGCTTAGGAACGTAGGTTGGGTCTAATCTGCCCCTTTTTCTCTCTAACGACATAGGGTATAATGTATTTTTGCTGTAAAAAATCATCTTTTCATATTTGAGCTAGATTGGTCGCCTTTAACTCCAGATGTTTTTCAGTGAAGTAATAATGTGTGAAAATGACATTTTTGCCCTTCTAGTGAGATAATGATGTCGGGAAATGACTATTTTGCCTTTTGGTAGCTCTTCTTTGCTCTGGCACACCTCTTGATTCCTTTCTTGAGATAGAAATGAACACGAACTTAGTTAATTCACCGAGATTAGCTATGTTTCTTCATTAAGCTCCTCAAACATGCTAACACACACAAAGGGGGTAAAAATACCAAGTAACAGAATGTAAAGACATAATAAACGTAAGATAGGGGCAAAAAATGACCTATATTGAGCACCTATCAGAGGTGAATTTTAAAAATTGGGAGGACCAACAACGATCTAGTTTGAAATTTATTGCTGAATTGGGAGCTGCGTTGTATTCGCCGTCAGAAAGATCACCAAGAGAGTAAGCCAGACCTCAAATTATTCTTTCATAATAGTTGATGTCTGAGAGTACACTTCACGAGATGGTGATATGTGGGTTAATTGAGGATCAAGAGGATGGCGTATTGAAAGAGAAAAAGGGTGTGAAGACTGTGATAGTTGATCATTTACCACGAACTGTCATAGAGCCTACCAAGGATGAGGCCCCTCTTCAGGATCCCTTTCCAGATGAGTGAGTGCTGAGTATAGACATGGTATACAAGTTGTATGCTTGGAAAAATCTGCGATTAAGAAATGAGTTTGAGGGGATACGGAATTGTGCGAATGAGGATGTTCAAATTTTCATAGCTCGGACAAGAGGACATCATGTTAAGCATGTTTGTCTTAAGTTCCTTGAGCTCGGTTAGAAGGGACGACAGTGTAATTAGAAGCTAAAATTGTTTTCAGGTAAGATCTGGTTAAAAAGGGACAGACCAGTTAGAGTTAAATCGGTTTACCCTCGAGGAGAGGTAGGTTTTGGAAATAAGAGGTTAATGAGGCGTGGTCAATAGCTGAAGATTTATTAGGAGATTAATTCGGGACTGGAATTTATGGCATTTGTTAGTTTAATGGAGAATGATGAATTGGTGGAGGGAGTATTACATAAGGTGTTGAAGGACGATCTATTGGACACATTGCGTGTATATGGGGTGAAGTTTGAATGTGACAGAGGAGGTACTTTATATGGTGATTATTGTTCTATATTTGATGTTATCGATAGTACTAATTGTCTACATGTGAGAGCACTGAGGGAGTTACTTCTTATATTTTGTCTTATGAGTAGGAGAAGTGTTGTAGAGAGAAAAGGTGTTGGATAACCCTTTTAGTGGCCCTGTCATGCCGACGATGTTAAACATTGGTCCTAGGCTGTAAAAGTTAGTTTCTAGCCTCGGTTTATAGAATAGTAGATCATTTAATTTTTGTAATTTTCAATTTTTAGAGATTGTAGGCTCTTATGGGCAAATCTTTGCTAATTTTATTTTAATTTCACAGGATTGTAGGCCCTTAAGGCCAAATTGGAAAACGAAAAGGAGAATTTTTAATTCCTTGAAAATTTTGTATGAATTTTTGGATATTTTTTAAATTTATTTTCCTTTGCTATGATTGGGTATTTGTGCTTTGTTAATCATATCTACAGGTGATCCAAATCAAGTTTGGGGAAGGAGATCAAGTGCTTCCATGTTTAATTCAGAATTGAGCTTTAACGGAAACTGTATTTGTTCTCATACTTTATTTTTGACCATGGAGACATGGTCACATTTAAGTTTGGGGGTGAGGGTATAGGATTAGGAATTGGAAGTTTTAAAAAAAATTGCAATTTTTTTTAAAAAAACTTTTGAGCAGTTCTTTGTTTTCACGGATGAATGTTTTGTATTACAATTTAATTGAGTTCATGTTTATGATGTATAAGTAGTATGTGTTGTGATATTCCCACTCATGAGAGTAATGATTAGATCGAGTTCGTGGAGTGATGTTGTTTTACATCGGTGAGTGAATTAGTAAAATTGAAATCAAGAAGGATGACTTTGACCTATAACCACAAGCACACATTCACTATGGGAAATAGGTTGATCTTTGACTATGTAGTTAAAAATAAGAATTTTGGCACAATAAAAGGGGAGAAGGGGAGATGTTATGGTTGAAATAGAGAAAATAAAATGCAAAAAACAGTTCTTTAATCTGAGTAACCGTGCCTTGGTATCAACAATATAACTGTTTGCGTTTAAAGGGGAGAAGACTGATGAGCAAAAATCCCATGGAAGAAGCTCATGCCTAGTTGATCGGGACTAAAATTCCCCGTTGGAAAGTTTGGAGACTTAGAAAGACAAAAAGGGATAAAAGTGGAAAGATGGAAAGATGAGTTTTTACGAAAAATGGCAAAATTTGATCAATGAAGTAGGAAAAAAGATATTGAAATACCATGGTAGAATGTTCAGAAAAACATGGACGGTTGTCCGGATTGAGAGTAAAAAGTAGCAAAATCGTTCACTTTAGTGGGAACCGTTCATGACACGAAGCTCGATATAATTATTGTTCGGTAGTGAGTGAGAGTATTTGCATTCATGCTGTCTTTTTCATTATATCATGACTTATTTCAACTTGTGTGTGAACTCATGACCGCGTGATTATAGAGAACTGAGATATTTGTAGGTACCATCATTGTAACCTTCACGAGACTTCACTCGTCCACTAGGGGTAACCTAGGGGTTTAAAAGGCTTGTTACATGTGTAAACTGTAATCGTCGACCCTTACGAAAGCAAGGGATTAGGTTAGATTAGTTAGAATAGATAGAAAATAAATAATCACAAGAAAGTTCCCTGAGTTTATTGTTAAGGGACTAACAATATGGAAGTTTGGGGGTGTGATAGGTGTCCAATATTAGTCATTTTAACCCCTTAACTCACTATTGTTATGTTCTTTCATTCCATTATTTGGTATTTTTATGTTATTTGCGTGTTAAAGCATATTTCAGGAGCTTAATGAAAAAATGAAGCTAACTTCGGTGAATTAACTGAAGAGTGTGTTCTAACTATTAAAAAAGGAGAGTCAAAGGGGTAGTCTGAGACAAAAATGGCTCCAGGAAGGCAAAAATGGCATTTCTAAAAGCCTCAGCTCACCAAAATGTATCATGGGTTCAAGGCAATCGATTTGTTGCATGCACGGAGAAAAGTGGTTTTTCATAAATTCCTACGCTTATGCTTACGCTTTCAGTTTCAAAAAGTGGCTGGAAAACACAATTTTACACTCGGAGGTACGCTTGGACCTACGCTCAAAGCATAGACCAACTATGCTTGAAGCGTAGTCTAGTTATGCTTGAAGCGTATCTGCGGCATGTTTTGTGGTTTTTTGATGGTTTTTTCCTGTTCTACCCCCGATTCGATTTGAAGATGTGCCTGTCACTCCAGACATCTATATACACGTATATACACCTATATATATCAGAAGTTAGGGTTTACAGAAGGTGAGGAGTGAAAAGACTGAAACTGACCTCTCTATACCATTGCCTATATATACACGATCATATGGAGTTCATTAGGGAGGTTCGGTGGTGAGTTTTGGAGGCTCATGTTCATTCAGATAGGTTCATTCATTCAGACTTGCTGCTGTTGAGAGCATTATTCAAACCTAGAGATCGAGAAAAAAAGACTATGGAGATCGTTTTAACATCACCGATGCAGTCACCTTCCACTATGGCCAACTAACTAGGTATCTAGGGTTTTCTATCAAAACCCTAGCCAAGTAATGTAGTTTTTTCATTATTTTCAATTGTAATGAGGGGAAACTATTGACCATACTGTGATGATTGTAGTAGTTAAGAGACCGTACTGATTTACAATATGAAATTATACGTTTGTTCTAAATTCTTTTCTTAGATGGAATGAATGTATTATTTTGCACAACTATGATTATTCAATATGGGCTAGAACTTAGATGCTTAATTATGGTTTTCTACACAATAGTGGTAATGAAACTTGAGACCCTAGGTTGACACATGCCATGCCTTGGAAATTTAATATAGACATGTTTTAGTTTATTTTTATGCATTAGGAGTAGATTGGAGTAATATAATTGGCATGCACTATTTAGGTCAGTAATGAGATGGGTTGTCTCAATCCGGTTGATGGTACTCCTTTTTGAGGTCATATTTAGTTATTTGTGGTACGACCTGATTCACAGTTATGGATCACCCTTTTACAGTTGATACAGTGATGAACTATATTATGCAGTTAGTGGTGGAGCGATGAAAACCTTAGTTTTCTCTCTCATCTGAATCACAACCAATTTAATTTGTTTTCTAGATAATTTTAGTTAAAATAGATAATTTGGTCTTTGACCACCCAAACACACCATATTCAGAAAATATAATTCAGTGTTTTTAATTCCTAAAGTGAACAATCTTAGTCTCTATGGGATCGATATCCCTTATTCAAGCCATTGTTATTTTACAATCGATATGTGCACTTGTGTAGGGTAAGACCTATCGTCGTTAAGGTATTATTTTTAACCACATATTTTTCTCCACTCGACGTTTAACGAACTTGAATCACTTGCGCTCCACGAAGCTTCTCGCCCCGCTCCGTATTATGACGGCTCCGCTTCTCAACGAATCAAATCACCACGAAGCCTTCTGCTCTAATCTCCACACTCAGATGACTATGTTTCTCAAATAAATCTAAGCAACCACATTGCATAATGTGGTGTGTGGATTTTTCAGCAACTAGGTCATTCAATTGTGTATAGAGATCTTTGATGTAGAAGCAAAATTGAACAAACCCTAATTAAGAGATAATAAGAATATCTTTACTCAATGATTTTCTCTCTCTCTCTCTCTATCTCTGTAGAAGAATATGAACATTATAAAAACTGCAGAGATCTCTCAAAAACCATACCCTCAATTTTATGGAGGCTTTTCCTATTTATAGAGTAGGAAACCCTAGTTTTGAGATAAATTGTTCCCCACTTTGATTAGGATTCATTCTTTGTGTCAAACCCTTCCAATTAGAAGTGACACTGACTTATATTGATATACAAACATGTATATAAGTCAATAAGTCGTAGTCATATCATCAAACTTCAAGTCGGGGTCAAATTCGACAATTAATAAAATCTACAAAAAATCCCTTGCCAGGCACCTATGCCTAAGGCGTAGGTACACTTTAGGTGTAACCCTTGAGCGTAGATACGGCAGAACACCGAGCGTACCCTTGAGCGTAGTTTTTCACTTTCTAGCCACTTTTAGGTTCTGTAGGCGAAGACTTGAGCGTAGATACTTTGTGAAACCCACTTTTCTCCGCAACTATGTCAAAATGACCGTCTTGATTCCATGAGACTTTTTACTTTAGGTAACGGCTTCGTAAAATGTCATTTTTGCCCTCCGAGAGACATTTTTACTCAATACACTCACCTTTGCACTTCACTTGTATTCTTCGCTACTTCAATGCTTGATTTTGCTTTTGTCGACACTTGTAGATGTCGTTGAAACCAAAACAACCTATCTAACAGTCAACATGGTTATTATCTAAAACATGCCATAAATAAACAATACTCAAAAGTGTTCTTACACTTTGGTTCCTTGGCGGTCTCGGCTCTCAAATGGTCTTGAGTCAGCATTTCAGTCAATTCACCGAAATTAACTCATTTTCCTTATAATGTAGCTGAAACATACTAAACAATAAAAACCATATAAAATCACCCAAATAATGAAATAATTAGACTAACAATAACAAGTTAGGGGCCTAGAATACATAATATTCGGCACCTATCATTTCCTTTATGATTTCTCCAGTCTCTGAGGTGGTGAGGCACTTGAGGTAAGGTCCTCCAAAGGACTTTCGATACAGTTTCCCATTGATCAGAGAATATTTAAAGGATTTTATGCAGATCTTCCGAGCCTCAGACTTAATTTCGGGCAGTATTCCATCCCTCAAGTAGGACATGATCTGGTCCATCTAGTTGGGTTCCCATGGTATTATATAGACGCTTACTGGCTGCTGAACACTGGGGTATCTAGATAGTCTACTGAAGCCACCCTTGTTAGGCCCTGAGTATTGGATGATGCCATGTTGGCCAATCGGTTTGCATTCTCATTCTGCCCACTTGGCACTGCCATGAGGGTGAACTAATCAAAGTGGCTCAGCTCTGACAAAGCTAAGGTTTTGTATGGTTCCATCTTTCCTCCAGCCTCATATTCCCTATTAATTTATCTGACTACAAGTTGAGAATCACTATATATCTTTAATCGTTTAACCTGAAGACTCTAGCATAATCTGATGCCTACAACATTGTCTCAAACCCAGCTTCATTATTGGAGGTTGAGAATTCCAAACGATCTGAATGCTGGATTTTAGTACCGTTAGAAGTTATGACCTCTAGTCCTATTCCAGCCCCTGACATCACAACTGATCCATCAACGAACAGGCTTCATTCTTGTTGGCTTTGAAATTCCATTTCAAGCAATAAATCTTATTTTGATATTAACAAAACATTCAAAACCGTGTTTGGTACTAATATGACTTTGAGCTAAGTGTTTCAGCAAGTACAGGTAAATGTTTCGGGAAGATCGCTAAAGCAACAAGCGATAAGGAAACTCAAGCGCAATCTCGAAGAAGGACAAAAAGATCAAAGAAAGAACAAAAGCTGGACTCAAGACCTGGGGTAGATAGGTCGGGGTGAGAATATTGTAACAAGGTATCTTATGCGTTGATTGATCTTATAAGCTCATGTAATTAATCAAACGAACTCAAACGGATCAAAAACGGACCTTGAAAACAATTTTTGGACTCACCCAGTCGACTGGCCATGAAATGGCAGTCGACTGGCCTGTCCAAGGCAGTCGACTGACTGTGACCAGTCGACTGGCAGTTAAGGACCCAGCCGACTGACTTGACCAGAGAGTTTCGAACATTTTTGATTGCCTGAGGCAGTCGACTGACTCATGAGGCAGTCGACTGGCCTTCTTGAGGCAGTCGACTGACCCTAGCCGTTGGGAAAAATATTTTAAATCTAAGCATGGAGGCAGTCGACTGGGTGCTTCAGGATTTTAAGGAAAAGTATTTCTAAACAATATTTTTGCCCAAAAAGAAATGATTTTGCTTGCAGATTTTCAGGTCTTACTCTCCATATTGTCTTGGGTGAGACACACTCTCCAAACCCTAGTGTTCACTATATAAAGAAAGAGATATGGATTAAAAATGCTAAGGTTCTTGTGTGAGAAATTTTCCAAATATTGTTCATCTCTAATTTTCTCTCAAGCATCTTTTGAAAAATCTTTTGATAGCAAAATCTCGCTTTTCACTCTTATCATTTTGAAGATTTAAACTCAAGCCTTGAGTCTATTCTCTTATTGAAAATATATTATGAGAATATATATATATCTTGAGTTCTTGAAATATCACCTAAAAACACTTGAGCTTATATTGATCTATCATCCATAAAAACCTTAGGGTTTTGAGTGTTTTTGTTTCTTGAGTGATATATTGATTACATACACAAACTTGTGATCTTGGGTGAGTGAAACCCATTGTATCAAGGGATGATTGTTCTCTTGATTGTGTGAAGAGCTAGTTAGCTCTTTTGTAAAGGTTTTGCTATTCCACCTATTGAAGGAAGAGCCATAGTGTGAGGATTGGGAAAGTCTCAAGGAATGGGATTCTTTGAGCCGAGGAGTAGGAGTTACCGAACCTCGTAAAAATCACGGTGTCAATATCTCTATCTCTATCTCTTTACTTTATGTTCATGCATGCTTAATTTATATTGTGGTAAATAGCTTGTTGAATTTAAGTGAAATCATTCATTGCATATTTTACCTTATAAATTAATATTGAACCTTGTTGCATGTTCTAGTAAGAATAAAAAGAAGTTAGAAATTATTTTTAAAACCCTATTCACCCCCCCTCTAGGGTATTTTTGTGACTAACAATTGGTATCAGAACCTAATCTCTACTTGTTTTTTACTTAACCGTCTTAGAGATCGATCATGGCCTCAAACATAGTCACTCATGTAGAAGGACAATCAAACAATAGGCCCCCATGGTTTGATGGTTCAAACTATAGTTATTGGAAGACTAGAATGATAGATTTTATTCATGCTATTGATTATCAAATTTGGTTAGTTATTGTCGATGGACCTTTTACTATTACCAAAGTAGTTGATGGAAAAACCATTCCCAAATTGCCCAACGAATGGGATAATGATGAGCGTAGACTTATTTCATTTAATGCCAAAGCTAAGGTTAATCTAAATTGTGCCTTAAGTCCAAATAAATTTAATCGAGTCTCTACTTGCTCCACGACCAAAGAAATAAGGGGTAAACTTGAAGTTACTTATGAAGGAACTACTCAAGTTAGAGAATCTAAAATTGATATACTTATGCATGAATATGAATTATTTGCCATGAAGGAAGATGAAAATATCAATTCTATGATGTCTCGTTTTACTAACATTTTGAATGGACTAAAGCATCTTGGTAGAATTGTTCCTAGATCCGATGCGGCACGCAAAGTCCTTAGAAGCCTTCCGGTCAAATGGGATGCGAAGGTGACGGCTATTAAAGAAGCACATGATCTTAGCACTATGAGTCTTGATGAGATTTTCGGGTCACTCCTTACATGGGAAATTACCTTGAAATCTCGTGAAGAAGACGCCAAGCCAAGAAAAGGTATAGCCTTGCAAGCTTCAACTAAAAGTGAAGCAAATGAGAGAATCGAAGAAGAGGTTGATGAAGACATTGCCTTGATCACTCAACAATTCAAGAGATTTCTTCAACGAAAGAAGGCTAAAGGTCGGAGGTTCTTAAAGAGCAATGAACCAAGAGGAGATACAAGCAAGAAGGAGTCTATTACTTGTTTCAATTGTGGTAAACCGGGGCACTATAGAAATGAGTGTTTCAAGCCCAAAAAGGAGAACGATAAAAGGCCAAACAAAATGGCCATGAATGCAACATGGGATGATTATGACTCTTGTAATTCGGATGAGGAAGAGAATGGTGAGGAAATTGTAAATATTTGCCTCATGGCAAATGAAGATGAGGTACATTTAAATTTACATGCATTAGATAATTCCATTTTGTCATATGATGAGCTTTTATTTTCTCATAATGAATTACAAGATGCATTTGAAAATTTGTATGATGAGTTTGAAAAACTAGCAAAAAAACATAGTTTGCTCAAGAAATCTAAATCTTCATGTAATTCCACTTGCCACACCATAGTTGATGTAAACGCAACTAATGACAAAAGTATGAAGATAGAAGAGGAAAATATTTTGTTGAAAAAGACCATTGATGATCAAATAAACATCTTAGCAAAATTCACAAAAGGAAAAGAGAACTTGAGCATCATGCTAGGAAGACAAAGAAACTCTTTTGACAAATGCGGCTTAGGATATGATGCATTCAACAAGGATGCACTTTTATTGAAGAAAAGAAAATCATTAAAGCATACTTTTTCAAAACAATCTTCATTCTCAACTTCTATTGATCACAATCATGTTTCATGCTACTATTGCAAGAAAAGAGGTCACAAAGCAAATGCATGTTATCTAAGAAAGAAGAAGAAAATTGTTTCAAAAATGTTTTGGGTTCCAAAAGGAACTATTGCATCTCTACGTGCTAAAGAGAACTTGGTAACTAAATCAATTTGGGTTCCGAAAGGAACTATTGCATCTCTTTCTAACCAAAATGGACCCAAAATAGACTAGGTACCAATAAAAGTCACGTAACGCTGTTTTGTAGGTTTGCTTGAAGACCGCCTCAAAAGAAAGATGGTTTCTTGATAGCGGTTGTTCAAGACACATGACGGGGGACAAATCGAAATTCATGTCCTTAAAATCTTATGAAGGAGGAAACGTTACTTTTGGAGATAACTCACAAGGGAAAATTGTTGGAATCGGATCTATTGGTATATCTTATTCTCTAGCTATAGATAACGTACTTTTAGTTGATGGTTTAAAGCATAACTTGTTTAGTATTAGCCAACTTTGTGACAAAGGTTATGATGTTATCTTTAGGTCAAATGCATGCATAGTTGAGAAAGACGGAAAGCAATTGTTCAATGCAAAGAGAAACGGAAATTTATATACTATGTTGCTATGTGAATTAAATGAACAAGATGTTAAGTGCTTTGTCACATCGAGTGAAAATAGTTGGTTATGGCATAGACGCTTAGGACATGCTAGTATGGACCTCATCCAACGTTTGTCTAAAAATGAATTAGTCAAAGGCCTCCCGAAGACTAATTTTTCAAAAGATAAAATATGTAGTGCATGTCAAATAGGTAAGCAAGTGAAATCTTCTTTCAAGAGAAAGAAAGATATTACCACTTCTCGACCCTTAGAGTTACTTCATATGGATCTCTTTGGTCCGGAAAGAACGGCTAGCTTGGCCGGGAAACTCTATGTACTTGTTATAATAGATGATTACTCTAGATTTACTTGGGTTTTCTTTCTTGCTCATAAAAATGAAACTCACTCCATTCTCGATAAATTTTATAGAGTCATTCAAAATGAAAAAGATTTGAAAATCAAGAAAATTAGAAGTGATAGGGGTAGAGAGTTTGACAATCATGATCTAGAGAAATTATGTGATGAATTTGGTGTATCTCATGATCTCTCGGCTCCAAGATCTCCTCAACAAAATGGGGTAGTTGAAAGGAAAAATAGATCTTTACAAGAAATGGCTAGAACTATGTTAAATGAACACAACCTTCCCCGAAGTCTTTGGGCGGAAGCGGTAAATACCGCTTGTCATGTCATAAATAGAGTTATAATTCGAATGAAATTGGGTAAAACTCCGTATGAGTTGTGGAATGGTCGGAAACCCAATATTGGTTATTTCAAGGTGTTTGGTTGTAAATGTTTTGTTTTAAATGATAAAGATAACTTGGGAAAATTTGACTCCAAATCGGATGAAGCAATTTTCTTAGGTTATTCCTCAACAAGTAGAGCCTTTAAAGTCTTTAACAAAAGGACTTTAACCATGGTAGAGTCTATCCATGTTGTTTTTTATGAATCACCGCCTCTACCGTCACCTAGAGTTGACCTAGATGATGATGAAGTTGTAGGAATTGAGGATAATTTCAATAATCTCAATATCTCTAACTCGTCAAGTAGGCAAATGGATAAGAGTAAAGTTGGAGATCAATCAAATGATGACTTGACTTGCTCCATTCCTAAATCTTGGAGGATTGTGCACAACCATCCTCTTGACCAAGTCATAGGAAACCCTTCACAAGGTGTTAGCACAAGATCTCAACTTAGAGACTTATGCAATCACATGGCTTTTGTGTCCAATATTGAACCCAAGAACTTCCACGAAGCTCAATGTGATGATTCTTGGATCATGGCTATGCAAGAGGAACTAAATCAATTTGAACGCAATCAAGTTTGGCATTTAGTCCCTCAACCCACACATCAAACTATAATAGGCACTAAATGGGTTTTTCGAAATAAGAAGGATGAAAATGGAGTGATTATTCGAAATAAAGCAAGATTGGTAGCTCAAGGTTACAATCAAGAGGAAGACATTGACTATGATGAAACCTTTGCACCCGTAGCTAGATTAGAAGCAATTAGAATGCTTCTTGCATTTGCATCATCTAGAAATTTCATTCTCTATCAAATGGATGTCAAAAGTGCTTTTCTAAATAGAACTATAGATGAAGAAGTGTATGTGAAACAACCACCCGGCTTTGAAAATGAACGTTTTCCAAATCATGTTTACAAATTATCTAAAGCTTTGTACGGGTTAAAGCAAGCTCCTAGAGCTTGGTATGAACGGCTTAGTGACTTTCTACTTCAAAAATGTTTTTCTAAAGGCAAAGTTGACACCACTCTATTTACAAAACCTGTCAAGAATGATTTGTTGATTATCCAAATATATGTTGACGACATTATATTCGGATCAACAAACACTTCCCTTTGCAAGGATTTCGCATCTAACATGCAAAACGAATTTGAAATGAGTATGATGGGTGAGTTGAACTTCTTCTTAGGGTTGCAAATCAAGCAAAGCTTGGATGGCTTATTTGTTAGCCAATCTAAGTATACTAAAGATTTGCTAAAGCGATATGGTATGGAGGAAGCCAAACATGCCATTACTCCCATGAGTACCTCTATTAAACTCGATAAAGATGAAAATGGAAAATGTGTTGATATTACTAAATATAGAGGCATGATAGGAAGTTTACTTTATTTAACTGCTAGTAGACCGGATATCATGTTTAGTGTATGCTTATGTGCTCGCTTTCAATCTTGTCCCAAAGAATCTCACTTGCTAGCCGTAAAACGTATTTTTCGCTATCTTAACGGGACGATTAACTTAGGACTTTGGTATCCAAGTGATACTTCACTTGATCTCACGAGTTATTCGGATGCCGATTTTGCGGGTTGTAAAATTGATCGGAAAAGCACAAGCGGTACATGTCATTTTCTAGGTCACTCGTTAGTTTCATGGTCAAGTAAAAAGCAAATTTCGGTTGCCTTGTCTACGACTGAAGCCGAATATGTTGCGGCCGGTAGTAGTTGTGCTCAAACTCTTTACATTAAGCAACAATTACTTGATTTTGGGCTTGTTTTCAATCGTGTACCTATTAAATGTGATAACACTAGTGCTATTTGTATCTCAAAGAATCCTATTCAACACTCTCGCACAAAGCACATAGAGATTATGCATCATTTTTTACGGGATCACGTAGCTAAAGGCGACGTTGAATTAGTTTTTATTGACACTAAGAATCAATTGGCGGATATTTTTACTAAACCCCTCTCGGATGAACCATTTTCAAAAATTCGTAGGGAATTAGGAATGGCCATGGATTTTGAAGTCATCAGTTAATTTTCACAAATTCTCGTCCACGTTCTCGGCTTTCAAAATTTAAAAATTTTTCAAAATTTTTTTGAGGGCCAATCGACTGCCTCATATACGGCCAGTCGACTGGATCAACCAGTGAGTTTTTGTGTTTTTAACTATCTTCAGCCAGTCGACTGCCTACATTGGCCAGTCGACTGGGTCATGAGCCAGTCGACTGTCTCTATATGGCCAGTCGACTGCCTCTGCGCGAACATAGTTTTTATTTCTTCTTTCTCTTCGTCTTCTCTCCACTCTCTCCATGATCTCTCCCATTTATTCTCTCCTTCACGCCATTTACTCATCTTTAAACCACTTTCCCACTACACCACGATCCTCTCCTCCATCATCACCACTCCCCTCTTCATTTTCAGTTATATATCTCCATATATATATCAATATATATTTTTTTTACAGTTTCACTTCTCCCTCTCTGATTTCACCATTTCTTTTCGTTTTTCTTCTCAAAATGCTTCCCATCATCTTGATTCTCATCTCTCTCATGGCTCCTAATGTCGTGCGCCTCAAGAAACGCGCCCGTAGGGGTGGAAGCTCTTCGGCTGCACCTCCTCCACCTCCGTCTCCTGTTCATGAGGACACTGATTCCGAATCTGAATCTGGTCCGATGTCTCTGACTGCTCTTCTCGGTGATGAAGACAGTGTTCGTCTTTTCGAAACTCAGTTCCTTCATCGAAAATTTGCTCGGAGTCGCATTGTGACTCAACCCTTGTGCGAAGAGATTGGCGCTAATACGTTCAATCTTTTTCAAAATATGGGTTGGGATTTCTTTCTCTCGCTCGATGTTCCGCTCTATCCGAGGGCTGTCAAAGCATTCTACACCAATCTGGTGAATCCTTCTCAACCACACCTTATCTCCACCCAGCTTAGCTCCAATGTTGGAGGCGTCTCTGTTGAGATCACCGAAGCAGTAATCAATACTGTTTTTCGGCTACCTCCTGGCGGTATCTCCTATTACTGCCCATCTATTTGGTACTCTTCGAGTGATTTCGATCCTCTCGAAGCAGTTCGGGCTATTTCTATGAATAAAACAACCACCGCCATTGCTGAGTTTCCTTCTTCCTCGCTTACTTCCGAGGCTAAACTTGTGCACAACATTATCACGTATTCCATTTTGCCCAAGTCCGGAAGCCGGAGTCTTGTGTCGATTATGGAAGCTTTCCTTGTCTACTGTGTCATGACCGGTCGGAAGGTCAATCTTGCCTTCCTCTTCATATCGGCAATCCTCGAGTGCCACAAGAAGAAAGGCACACTTATTTTTCCTACCCATTTATCCTATCTTCTCAGTCGGAACGGTGTGCCACTTGCTGACGAGCCTACGGAGTACAATCCAATCTTTCTGGACCGCACTCATCTCAAGCAAATGCACATTGGCAAAAATGCCGATGGAGTGTTGGTCTATCTTAGGGTTGCCCCTCCTGCGGACCAAGCCGGTCCTTCTGTTCCTCGTCCCGACGCTCCTCGTCCCGAGGCACCTCGTCCGGATGCTCCGACTTCCTCATTTCCGTCTCTTGGTAGCGATTTCGATATTCCGGATTTTGGGTTCGGGGGTAATCCCGAAACTCTTACCCAAATCTTGGAAATCGTGAAGCGCAATGAGGAGGCCCAAAAGCAGACGGCCGCGGACATGAAGCGCCTTGAGGACAAGATCGACCGCCTCTTCACCGCCATGGATGCACTTCGCCGTGACCCTCCGCCTTTTCGATGTCGTCAAAGGGGGAGAATGTTTAGGTTGTTTGTGTTGGCCATAGGTCCATTTTGCGTAGCATAGGATGTTACCATGTGTGTTGTTTATGTTATCTTTAGTTTTATTTCTATGCTTTATTATTTTGTAATGTGTAGTAGTAAAACAACATGTACCGATCTTGCAATTATTAATTGAAAAATATTGTTTATATTATTCTTCAATGCATTACGTAAATGAATATCAAATTGCAAAATTTATTTCCTAAGGGGGAGCATGAAAATAAAAATGAAAGATGCACACATTGAGGGGGAGAATCACTTGATACTTTACCAATTATGAGCAAACACGAAATGTTTTGTCAACATCAAAAAGGGGGAGATTGTTGGCTTTGAAATTCCATTTCAAGTAATAAATCTTATTTTGATATTAACAAAACATTCAAAACCGTGTTTGGTACTAATATGGCTTTGAGCTAAGTGTTTCAGCAAGCACAGGTAAATGTTTCGGGAAGATCGCTAAAGCAACAAGCGATAAGGAAACTCAAGCGCAAACTCGAAGAAGGACAAAAAGATCAAAGAAAGAACAAAAGCTGGACTCAAGACCTGGGGTAGATAGGTCGGGGTGAGAATATTGTAACAAGGTATCTTATGCGTTGATTGATCTTATAAGCTCAAGTAATTAATCAAACGAACTCAAACGGATCAAAAACGGACCTTGAAAACAATTTTTGGAGTCACCCAGTCGACTAGCCATGAAATGGCAGCCGACTGACTGTGACCCAGTCGACTGGCCCTTAAGGACCCAGCCTACTGGATGAACCAGTGAGTTATAAAACATTCTAACTGCATGAGGCAGTCGACTGGCCTGTCCAAGGCAGTCGACTGACTGTGACCAGTCGACTGGCAGTTAAGGACCCAGCCGACTGACTGGACCAGAGAGTTTCGAACATTTTTGATTGCCTGAGGCAGTCGACTGACTCATGAGGCAGTCGACTGGCCTTCTTGAGGCAGTCGACTGACCCTAGCCGTTGGGAAAAATATTTTAAATCTAAGCATGGAGGCAGTCGACTGGGTGCTTCAGGATTTTAAGGAAAAGTATTTCTAAACAATATTTTTGCCCAAAAAGAAATGATTTTGCTTGCAGATTTTCAGGTCTTACTCTCCATATTGTCTAGGGTGAGACACACTCTCCAAACCCTAGTGTTCACTATATAAAGAAAGAGATATGGATTAAAAATGCTAAGGTTCTTGTGTGAGAAATTTTCCAAATATTGTTCATCTCTAATTTTCTCTCAAGCATCTTTTGAAAAATCTTTTGATAGCAAAATCTCGCTTTTCACTCTTATCATTTTGAAGATTTAAACTCAAGTCTTGAGCCTATTCTCTTATTGAAAATATATTGTGAGAATATATATATCTTGAGTTCTTGAAATATACCTAAAAACACTTGAGCTTATATTGATCTATCATCCATAAAAACCTTAGGGTTTTGAGTGTTTTTGTTTCTTGAGTGATATATTGATTACATACACAAATTTGTGATCTTGGGTGAGTGAAGCCCATTGTATCAAGGGAGGATTGTTCTCTTGATTGTTTGAAGAGCTAGTTAGCTCTTTTGTAAAGGTTTTGCTATTCCACCTATTGAAGGAAGAGCCATAGTGTGAGGATTGGGAAAGTCTCAAGGAAGGGGATTCTTTGAGCCGAGGAGTAGGAGTTACCGAACCTCGTAAAAATCACGGTGTCAATATCTCTATCTCTATCTCTTTACTTTATGTTGATGCATGCTTAATTTATATTGTGGTAAATAGCTTGTTGAATTTAAGTGAAATCATTCATTGCATATTTTACCTTGTAAATTAATATTGAACCTTGTTGCATGTTCTAGTAAGAATAAAAAGAAGTTAGAAATTATTTTTAAAACCCTATTCACCCCCCTCTAGGGTATTTTAGTGACTAACAATTCTGATTCTCCTAACTCTGGATGCTTCTACTCTGGGTCTGCTTTTAAAATAAAATATTTAAGTGCTTTCCCTTTGATGGTCATCCTTGGCATATAAGTAATATCGAAGGTACCCAACTCTATTGCCCATTTTGTAATTCTTCCCGTCAGATCTAGTTTTGACATGATTGCCCTGATAAGGAATGATGTTGGACAATGATAGGGTGTGTTTGAAAATAATGTCTGAGCTTCCTCTTTGCATTGACTAGCGATAAGATGACTTGCTCAGCAATGGTGTACCTAGTTTAAGGGTCTGATAAGGACTTGCTGGTGTAGAAGACTGGGGTCTAGCATGTCTTCTCTTCTTTTACTAGCGCAACACTTATGGAAGTGACTGATACTGCTAGATAAAGGTGCAATGTTTCTCTTTGCTTTAGAAAAATTAGCACTAGAGGACTCACTAAATATTCTTTCAATTTCTATAGTCCGTGGGACTATTCTGGCCACCAAACATTGCATTTCCCTACTCTGGTCGCTTGAAAGAATGGTCTGCATTTATCCTTCAGTCTGGAGACAAATCTTCTTAGTGGAGCTACCCGCCCTATTAAGGTCGGGATTTCTTTTTGACTTTTGTGTTCCTCTGTGTGTAGGAATGCCTTGACCGGAGCTGGGTTGGCCTCAAACCATGTCCGATTTACTCTGTGACCCAGGAACTGCCCAGATGAGACTCCGGATGAACATTTTGAGGGTTTGAGACTCATCCTGTAGCTTTTGACCTGAAATACTTCTTTCAAATGTTAAAGATGATCCTCCTTCTTCTTACTTTAACTACTGTGTCATCATTGTTTGTTTTCACCGTATGGCCCACATGGTTCCCAAAGACTCTTTTCACCATCCTCTAGTAGGTGGCACCTGTATTTTATAGTCCAAAAGACATTACTTTATAACAGAATAAACATTCCTTAGTGATGAAGGATGTTTTTTCTTCATCGGCAGGGTTCATGGGAATCTGGTTGTATCCGAAATCGGCATCTAGAAATTAAAATGACTCATACCCTACAGTTGCATCCAACATCTGGTCTATTTTTGGTAGGGGGAAGCAATCCTTTAGGCAAGCTTTATTTAGATTGGTGAAGTCAATGCATACCCTCCATTTACCATTTTTCTTTTTAACAACTACCACATTGGAGAACTAGGTCGGGTACCTGACCTCCTTGATAAATCTTGCTTCCACCAATTTCTTAATTTCCTCGGCTATGATCTGGTTCCTTTCTATCCCGAATTGCCTCCAGCTCTATTTTATTAGTCTTGCATCAAGATTGATGTTGAGATTGTGGTGTGCGATTAAAGGATCTATGCCTAGTATGTACAGGTATGACTAGGTGAATATGTCCATGTTATCTTGCAGTAATCTGATCAAATCCACCTTCTCTGTAGTTGAGAGGGTAGAGCCAATGAATGTGGTTCTGGCGTCTCCAGAAAGGTTGATGTCCAGTTATTGGAGTGGCTCTGTTGTAACCTGATTCTCTTAACCCTCCCCAAATGTATCAGTCTATAATTGCTATATTTTATTGTAGTTGGGACCTTCCTGACCCTCATTTTTTGGCTTGGTCCACCTATTTAGGTTATTCATGGTCACTGTATAGCATTCCTTTGCAGCCACCTGATCCCCCGAAATATCTATTACGTCTATCCCATTTGGGTCAAAGCATCTCATGACCTGATGAAGGGTTGAGGGGACCCCTTACATCCTGTGAATCAATCCTCTTCTCATTAGTAGATTATATGATGGCTTAACGTCTACCACTACAAAGCTTCCCCTCAGTGTCTTTCTTGCTACAGAGATGGACAATTGGATGACTACAATTGATTCCACCACCTATTAAACCCAGCGAGGGGGACTCTGGCAGGGTGTATATGATTCATGTCCACCCCAAGCTTATCAAAGGCCCATTTGGTCATAATGTTTGTGTTGCTTTCAGGGTCTACCATGACTCTCTTGACTAGATAATTGGCCACCAGTAGTGAAATAACTAGAGGGTCCTCGTGGGGCACCTGCACATTCCTCAAGTCAGACTCTGTGAAAATTATTTGAAACTCCTCCTTTTTTATTGGATGTCTAGCACACCTCACCAATTTATTTGAGCTTATGATCTTGACGCATCTGGGACCTCATGATCCCCTCGGTTTCATCTGCATCATGTCCGCCCTGAACCATGTGAATCATCCGTACTGGTTATCCTGTCAGGGCATTGTTCTGAGGGGTATTCCCTTGACGTTCTGTCAGGGACTGATCTTTCTCGACATAATTGGCTAGCTCACCCTTTGCAATCATTGTTTTTACCTGTCTGCGAAGGTTTCTACAATCGTTGGTGTGGTTGTCATACTCACTGTGGAAGTTACAGTGTTTGGTCATATCCCTCTGCTCCATTGACAGCCGCATGGGTGGAGGGGGTCTGAATATTTCCTTGTTCATCTTCTCTTGATATATCTTTCCCAGGGTGGTTCTAAGAGGGGTCACATTTTTCTCCACCCTCTGCTTCTTCTCTACTGGCTTGCTTGTAAAGGGGGGAGGCGCTGAGCGAGATGGCTTCTTATCCTTGAGGTGCTCCTTTGTGCGGGCTTCCAGTGTAACTAAAGCCACTCTATTTCGTCCGACTGCCTCCTCTTCTTCTATCATGAGGTATCCCTTGGCTTTAGAATTGAGTTCCCCGATATTACTTGGGGGTCGCTTCACCAGGGAAACATGGAACTTGGTGCCTAGAATTAGGGCCATTCTGCATGCTTCAACTGCCGACAACTGGTCACATTGGTTAATGGAAGACATCTCTCTTATGAATCTGGACAGGAAACTTTGGAGGGTTTCCTCCTTTTCCTGCATCGTTGTGAATAGATTGGAGATTGTCTTCTTATGCCTCTCGTTAATGTAGTACTGGGCTATAAAGATTTCACAAAACTTATTCCACTTATCGATGGACCCAGGTGGTTGTTTCATAAACCATAACAAGGGTGCCTCAGTTAGGATGGTGGGGAAAATGTTGCAAAGAAAAGCCTCGTCATTCTTCCAGACGGTCATCTTCGTCTGAAATTAGTATATGTGGTTGAATGAATCCTTGGTTCTATCATATAAGGTGAAGGTTGGCAATATGAACTTCTTTAGATACTCTGCTTGATCAATCATGTTGGTGAGGGGGATCTGATCATGTCCATGGCAGCATTGGCTACCAAGTCCTTCATGGTGGGATTTTGAGCCTTCATGCTTTCGAGTACTTACCTCTGGATCTTCGCAGTCATATCCTCCAAATTCTTCATAGTTGAGGGTTGCTAGAGCAATAGGTTCCTGACTACTGGGACAAAGATCTCCTATTGGCCATCAAACGCTCTTGTTAGTCACTAATTAACCCTAGAGGGGGGGGGGGGGGGGGGGGAGGGGTGAATAGGGTGTTCAAAAATAAGTCTAACTCTTTTCGAAATTGGAACACACTATAATCAAAAATCAATTTCTCAATAAGCAAGTGGATGATTCAATTTAAACTTTTATAATAATTAATTTCAAGACAAATTAGCATACAAGATATTCAAGCAATTATAGCATGCAAATTACTCAAGTAAAGCGAAAGAGATAGAGAGATTGACACCGTGATTTTTTCGAGGTTCGGTAACTCCTACTCCTCGGCTCAAGAACCCCTTCTTGAGACTTTTCCCGATCCTTTTACTATGGCCCTTCCTTCACAGGTGGAATGGCAAACCTTTACAACACAAGCCTCTCGAGCTTGTCTCTCAATCAAGAGAACAACCCTCTCTTGAACAATCGGTGGACTTCACTTGTCCGAGATTACAAATTCGTATGTAATCAATAAAATCACTCAAGAACAAAAACACTCAAAACCCAAAGGTTTTTATGGAAGATAAATCAATATAAGCTCAAGTGTTTTTGGTGATTTTACAATAGCTCTAGAAATGTATTCTCAAAGGATATAATCAATGAATGATATTTGGAGAATAAGAAGAGATACTAGAGGTTTTGATTTTCAAAGAAACTTGGAGAAAATCAGATTTTTAAAGCTTGGTTTCAATGGCTTTTGTAGAGAAAATTTCTGCAGAATTTTTGATAGCTTTCTTTCTCTTTTGTATTTCAATCTCTTAATCTTCAATATACACATCTCATTCTATATATAGCATTGCATTAGGGTTTTGAAGAGTGATTATAGTATTTGAAAGACAAGAGCCGTTTGAACACCATTAAACACAATCCACAAAACATGGGAATTGTTTTCTGAAAATCTGCAGATTTTAAGCAACTTCTAGTCGACTACTTCTCTATTGTAGTCGACTACAATGGATCATCTAGTCGACTAGATTGAGTTCTAGTCGACTACTTTGGACCATCTAGTCGACTAGAATGAGTTCTAGTCGACTACAATGAGTAGTCTAGTCGACTCAAGCTTGTTTCAGTCGACTCTTTTGATGTGGATGAAAAACCAATAGCTACTGATTGAAATAGTCGACTACTAGAAAATACACAGGGTGATTCTAGTCGACTATAACAAGAAAAACATTTAATAAAAATATTTTTCTTTCCGTTTAAGTTTTGTAAAGCGTTTTTCATTTCATTTGAGTTCGGTTCATTTTATACTTGAGCTTATACGATAAAATCGACACATAAAATTACCTTGTTACAATGATCGCTCCCCGACCTATCTACCCCGAGTCTTGAGTCTTCGACTTTCGCTTTTGCCGTTGAATTAATTGATTTTCCTTTTTCGCTTCAATTTCTTTCACAACTTTTCGCTTTAAATCAAGCTTTCTTTCCGAGCTTGTTTTTCGAGTAGTTTCCTTTTCGAGTTTGATTTCTGAGTCGTTCACCTGTCTTTTGCTGAAAATATAAACTCGATAATTCATTAGTATCAAACACTCTTCAATGGTTTGTTATCATCAATTTTGGAATTGTTTGCCGAAAGTAAATTTCAAAGCCAACAATCTCCCCCTTGATGATGACAAAACATTTTGTGTTTGCTTGGCATTTGACGAAACATCAAGTGATGCTCCCCCTCAACATGTGCATAATATTTTGATCAAATGCTCCCCCTTAGTAAATGAAATTTGCAGTTTAATAGGCACTTTGATACAATATATAAAAATAGGCGCACATTTGAGATAGCAAAAATAAACAGCCTATCATAGATGTTTCAGTTTAATACAAGCTGCTTATACTAATGAAAAACATGGAAAGGAAAACAATCAAGTTCACAAATAACCATAACAAGTTCGCAAATAACCATAACAAGCCACACAAAAACAGAAATTGCTAATGTCGGATAATGAAATGCATGACAGTACAATAGCATAATTTCTCCCCCTTTTTGTCAGCGTCGAGGGGTGCGTGAGCGAGGGTTCCTGTGTGCAAGAGTGAGGTCATCAAGTGACCCTGCCAGATTTGTAATACGGGTAGACATTTCCTCATCATGAAGAACAAGACGCTCATTGATCAATCGAATGGCTTCCGTATTCTGGTTCACGGTCGTATCAAGGCGCTGAAGCATTTGTTCCTGCTGCCTAAGGAGCTCCGTATAGCTTTGAACAACCCCAAGAAGTTGGTTGAGAAGAGCAGCTTGAGAAGCCGAAGCACCGTCCAACGGAGGGACCGAGGAAGAGGCTTCCTGGCGCGATGCAGAACCGCTAGGAGCAGTACGCGAACGAGGAGCAGGTGCAATTTCAGAAATGAAATTTCCTTCCGTATCAGAAGAAATATGCATATGTTTGACATGAGTGGCGTCAAGAAAAATAGGGTGATGCTCGGACACTTCATTCGGAAAATTAAAACCTTTCCGCTGTAGTAGATATGTAATATGTGCAGGAAAGAAAAGCGGGCCAGATGGGTTGCGCTGACATGTGAGGATGACGGAACGAAAAATATAAGCTAAATCAACGCGGGTTCCTGTCAAAACGCAATAAACCAAAAAAGCCTCCATACGAGAAACACTGCTACGACTACCAGTTTTAGGCAGAATAGAGTAAGTAATAACATTATGAATTAATATAGCCTCGGGTAGTAGCATAGAAGAGGTAATATCGGCGTTTTGCGAAATTTCCTTGTCGACACATATTGCCCGAGCAGCCTCAATACAATCGAAACCATCTTCCTTATACCAGTCCTTGGAGAAGTGGCGGATACCGTCATTCGGAAGCAAGAAAATGCGCTTGATTTCACTGTCATCAACGGTCTCGTCTTCACCACATAAATTAAAATGAAGATGAGAGAGTAATTTCTCCTTGTGATTTTTAAGAGAAGCGTAGAAGGTTTTGACAATTCGCGGAAGTACCGGAATGTCAAGAGAAACGATAAAATCCCAACCAATTGCTCGGAACAACTCAAAAGTTTGAGCCCTAATTTCAGTGCATAAGTCTTGTGTGACAATACGGCAAGGTGTAGGAGCACGATGATCAAATATAATGATGAATTTATTTCTATCATCATCATCAAGAAGAAGTACCTCAAGAAGAAGAGGTTCATTCGACTCCTCTTCGTCAACGGCCGTAGGAATGCGTGGATTGGTGGAGCTTTGGCCTCCATCAATGCGTGAACGTTTCCGAAATAGACCTCGAGTCTTCGGTGGCATTGTAGAAGATGATGTACAAATATATAGGGATATATAGATATATGATGGTGTATATATATAGATGTGTGAGAGAGTGAGAATGATGAAATTTGGATGAGGGAAATGGGTGGAAGATGATGGAAATGTGAAATTAATGAGGGATAGGTGAAGATTTGAAGGTATAAGTGGTAGTAGGAGAGGGATTGAGAGGAGAGGGTTTGAAGGTGGGTGAGGGTTTGAAGGAGGCGGATGGAGAAGATGAGATGAGGGTTAGGTTTTATAGTGGGTTGAGTCGACTAGGTCTAGGTGAGTCGGTTAGATTTAGGTTTGAGTCGACTAGGCTAGGTTTGAGTCGACTAGGAAGGCAAAGTAGTCGACTACAACAATGTTTGAGTCGACTAGAATGGAAGATGAGTCGACTAGAATGGCAATGAGTCGAATAGAAGGTGAAGACAATGAAATGGTGTAGCTACTGACCAAAGTAGTCGACTAGATTGGTTTGAACTACACAAGATGAGTCGACTAGAAGAGAAAAAAAAGAAAAAAAATGATAAAAATAGATAAAAATCAGGAAATAAATACATAAAAATAGCAAAAATATTAAAAATAATGATTATGACAGAAATTAAGATAAAACATCAAAATCCATGGTCATTCCGATTTCACAACGAATTTTAGAAAATGATTCGTCCGCAAGTGGTTTTGTAAAAATATCCGCCAATTGATTTTTAGTGTCGATAAAGATCAATTCAACGTCACCCTTAGCAACATGATCACGTAAAAAATGATGCCTAATCTCTATATGCTTGGTGCGTGAGTGATGAATAGGATTCTTTGAAATACAAATCGCACTCGTATTATCGCATTTAATAGGCACGTGAGAGAAAGTAAGACCGAAATCAAGTAGTTGTTGCTTAATATAAAGAGTTTGAGCGCAACTACTACCGGCTGCCACATATTCAGCTTCGGCCGTAGATAATGCAACGGAATTTTGCTTTTTACTTGACCAAGATACTAGTGAGTGTCCTAGAAAATGACAAGTACCGCTTGTGCTTTTACGATCAATTCTACATCCCGCAAAATCGGCATCCGAATAAGTAATAAGATCAATTGAAGTTCCACGTGGATACCAAAGCCCTAAGTATATTGTACCACTTAGGTAGCGAAAAATGCGTTTGACCGCAAGCAAGTGAGATTCCTTAGGACATGATTGAAACCGGGCACATAAGCATACACTAAACATTATATCCGGTCTACTAGCGGTTAAATAAAGCAAACTACCGATCATGCCTCTATAATTAGTAATATCAACACATTTACCATTTTCATATTTATCAATCGTAATAGAGGAACTCATAGGAGTTATGGCATGTTTGGTAGCCTCCATACCAAATCGCTTTAGCAAATATTTAATGTACTTGGATTGGCTAATGAATAAGCCATCCGAGCTTTGCTTGATTTGCAACCCTAAGAAGAAAGTCAACACACCCATCATGCTCATTTCAAATTCGTTTTGCATACTTGTGGCAAATTCCCTACATAAAGAATTATTTGTTGAGCCGAATATAATGTCGTCAACATAAATTTGGACAATCAACAAATTATTCTTAATGGTTTTTGTAAAAAGTGTGTTATCAATCTTCGCTCTTGTAAAACCATTTTGAGTTAAAAACCCGCTAAGTCTCTCATACCAAGCTCGAGGAGCTTGCTTTAAACCATATAGAGATTTAGCCAATTTGAAAACATGATTTGGAAAAAGATTATTTTCAAAACCGGGTGGTTGCTTCACAAAAACTTCTTCTTCTATGACACCATTTAAGAAAGCACTTTTGACATCCATTTGATAAAGAGTGAAATTTCTATATGATGCAAATGCAAGAAGCATTCTAATTGCTTCTAATCTAGCTACCGGTGCAAAGGTCTCATCATAGTCGATGCCTTCCTCTTGATTATATCCTTGAGCTACCAATCTTTCTTTATTTCGAAAAACCCATTTTATGCCATTTATAGTTTGATTTTCGGGTCTAGGAACTAAACGCCAAACTTGATTGCGTTCAAATTGATTTAGTTCCTCTTGCATTGCTACGATCCAAGAATCATCACATTGAGCTTCGTGGAAGTTCTTGGGTTCGAATTGCGATGCAAAGGCCATGTGGTTGCAAAAATCTTTAAGTTGAGATCTAGTACTAACCCCTTTTGAAGGATTACCTATGACTTGATCAAGAGGATGATTGTGAACAATCCTCCATGCTTTAGGCATTGAGTTGGTCAAGTCATCATTGGATTGATGCTCAACTTCCCTCATTTCCTTTTGGCTACATGATGAGTTGGAGATATTGAGAGTATTTAGATTATCCTCAATCCCAACAACCTCATCTTCTTCTAGGTCAATTCTAGGTGATGGTGGTGAGGGTGATTCATCAAAGACAACATGAATAGACTCAACCATGGTTAGAGTCCTTTTGTTATAAACCCGAAATGCTTTACTTCTTGTAGAATATCCTAGGAAAATTGCTTCATCCGATTTGGAGTCGAATTTTCCAAGGTTATCTTTATCATTTAACACAAAACATTTACACCCGAAAACTTTGAAATACCCAATATTGGGCTTTCGACCATTCCACAACTCATAGGGCGTTTTCCCCAACTTCATCCGAATAATAACACGATTAATTATATGGCAAGCGGTGTTTACCGCTTCCGCCCAAAGGCTTCGGGGAAGGTTGTGCTCATTTAACATGGTTCGAGCCATCTCTTGTAGAGACCGATTCTTTCTTTCAACTACACCATTTTTTTGAGGGGTTCTAGGGGCCGAGAGATCATGAGAAACACCGAGGTCATCACATAATTTCTCTAAGTCTTGATTTTCAAACTCCCTACCTCTATCACTTCTAATTTTCTTGATTTTCAAATCTTTTTCATTTTGAATGACTCTATAAAATCTTTCAAGAATGGAGTGAGTTTCATTTTTATGAGCAAGAAAGTGAACCCAAGTATATCTAGAGTAGTCATCAACTATAACAAGTACATAGAGTTTCCCGGCTAAGCTAGCCGTTCTCTCCGGACCAAAGAGATCCATGTGAAGTAACTCTAGAGGTCTAGAAGTGGTAATATATTTCTTTCTCTTGAAAGAGGATTTAACTTGCTTGCCTACTTGACATGCGCTACATATTTTATCTTTCGAAAATTTAGTCTTTGGGAGACCTTTGACTAAATCATTTTTGGATAAACGATGAATGAGGTCCATACTAGCATGTCCTAGACATCTATGCCATAACCAACTATTTTCGCTAGATGTGACAAAACATTTAACATCTTGGTCATGCAATTCACATAGCAACAAAGTATACAAGTTTCCATTTCTTTTGGCATTGAAGATTTGCTTCCCATCTTTCTTGATTATGCCTGCATTTGTCCTAAATATAACATCATAGCCCTTGTCACATAATTGACTAATACTAAACAAATTATGCTTCAACCCATCAACTAAAAGCACATCATCTATACAGAGAGAAGAGGAAATACCGATTGAGCCAATTCTTATAATTTTGCCTTTAGAGTTGTCTCCAAAAGTTACGTTTCCTCCTTCATATGTTTTTAGTGAAATAAACTTTGATTTATCTCCCGTCATATGCCTTGAGCATCCGCTATCGAGAAACCATTTTTCTTTTGATGCGGACTTCAAGCATACCTACAAAACAAGTTCAAGTAACTTTTATTGGTACCCAATCTGTTTTGGGTCCATTTTGGTTAGATAGATACGCAATAGTTCCTTTTGGAACCCAAATTTGTTTTGTTACAACATTTTCTTTTCTATGAGAGCATGCAATAGATCCTTTCGGAACCCAAACCATTTTTGACATAATTTTCTTCTTTCTATGAAAGTATACATTTGCTTTGTGTCCTTTTCTATTGCAATAGTAGCAAGTAACATGTTTATAATCATTTGAAGAAGAATGAGATGATTTTCTAGTAAATGTAGAGCTAAGTGATTTTCTCTTTTTCAAAATGAGAGCATTTTTGTCAAAAACATCATACCCTAGACCGCATTTATCAAATGATCCTTTTTGTCTTCCTAACATGATACTAAGGTTCTCTTTTCCGTTTGTAAATTTTGCTAAAACATTTATTTGATCATCAATACTATTTTTCAAACGAATATTTTCCTTTTCTAGCTCAATGCTTTTGTCATTGCAAGAAACTTCTAAGCTTGAACTAGTGAGACTACATGAAGATATAGCTTTCTTAAGAAGGATATATTTTCTAGCTAATTTTTCGAATTCATCATGTAATTCTTCAAACACATCTTGCAATTCATTGTAATCAAGAAGAAGTTCATCATATGATAGTTTATCTAAATCATTTAAATTTAAATGTACCTCGTCTTCATTTGCCATGAGACAAATGTTTGCCGTTTCCTCACTACTTTTCTCCTCATCCGAGTCGCATGAGTCATAGTCCTCCCATGTGACATTCATTGCCATCTTGCTAGATCTTTTCTCGTTTTCCTTTTTGAGCTTGAAGCAATCACTTTTGTAGTGTCCCGGCTTTCCGCAATTAAAACACGTTAGGGGTTCTCTTTTGCAAGGCTCACCTCTTGGTTCAATTTTTTTCACGAATCTTCCACCATTTGCTTTCTTTCTTTGAAGATGTCTCTTGAATTTTTGGGTGAACAAGGCAATGTCCTCATCCTCTTCTTCTTCACTCGGCTCATTATTTTCATTTTTGGTGAAGACTTGCAAAGCTATCCCCTTTCTCGGCTTGATGTCGTCTTCACGAGCTTTTAATGTTATTTCCCAAGTGAGTAGAGAGCCGAAGATTTCATCGAGACTCATGGTGTTGAGGTCATGAGCTTCTTTGATAGCCGTTACTTTTGCATCCCACTTTGCCGGGAGACTTCTAAGCACTTTTCGTGACGCATCGGATCTAGGAACAATTCTACCAAGATGCTTTAGTCCATTCAAAATATTTGTAAAGCGAGACATCATAGAATTCACATTTTCATCATCTTTCATAGCAAATAATTCATATTCATGCATGAGTATGTCAATTTATGATTCTCGTACTTGAGATGTACCTTCATAGGTTACTTCAAGTTTATCCCACATTTCTTTTGCCGTTGAACAAGTAGATACACGATTAAATTCATTTGGACTTAAAAGCGCAATTTAAATTTACTTTGGCTTTAGCATTGTATGACATGAGTTTACGGTCATCATAATCCCATTCATTAGGTAATTTGGGGACGGTTTTTCCATCAACAATTTTGGTCAATACAAATGGTCCTTCAAGAACTACTTGCCAAATTTGGTAATCGATAGCTTGAAGAAAATCAATCATTCTAGTTTTCCAATAGCTATAATTTGATCCATCAAACCATGGGGGCCTATTATTCGATTGTCCTTCAACATGAGTGACTAAATTTGATGACATGATCGTTCTCTAAGACGGTTAAGTCTAAAATAAATAGAGATTAGGCTCTGATACCAATTGTTAGTCACTAATTAACCCTAGAGGGGGGGGTGGGGGGGTGAATAAGGTGTTCAAAAATAAGTCTAACTCTTTTCGAAATTGGAACACACTATAATCAAAAATCAATTTCTCAATAAGCAAGTGGATGATTCAATTTAAACTTTTATAATAATTAATTTCAAGACAAATTAGCATACAAGATATTCAAGCAATTATAACATGCAAATTACTCAAGTAAAGAGAAAGAGATAGAGAGATTGACACCGTGATTTTTTTGAGGTTCGGTAACTCCTACTCCTCGGCTCAAGAACCCCTTCTTGAGACTTTTCCCGATCCTTTCACTATGGCCCTTCCTTCACAGGTGGAATGGCAAACCTTTACAACACAAGCCTCTCGAGCTTGTCTCTCAATCAAGAGAACAACCCTCTCTTGAACAATCGGTGGACTTCACTTGTCCGAGATTACAAATTCGTATGTAATCAATAAAATCACTCAAGAACAAAAACACTCAAAACCCAAAGGTTTTTATGGAAGATAAATCAATATAAGCTCAAGTGTTTTTGGTGATTTTACAATAGCTCTAGAAATGTATTCTCAAAGGATATAATCAATGAATGATATTTGGAGAATAAGAAGAGATACTAGAGGTTTTGATTTTCAAAGAAACTTGGAGAAAATCAGATTTTCAAAGCTTGGTTTCAATGGCTTTTGTAGAGAAAATTTCTGCAGAATTTTTGATAGCTTTCTTTCTCTTTTGTATTTCAATCTCTTAATCTTCAATATACACATCTCATTCTATATATAGCATTGCATTAAGGTTTTGAAGAGTGATTATAGTATTTGAAAGACAAGAGCCGTTTGAACACCATTAAACACAATCCACAAAACATGGGAATTGTTTTCTTAAAATCTGCAGATTTTAAGCAACTTCTAGTCGACTACTTCTCTATTGTAGTCGACTACAATGGACCATCTAGTCGACTAGATTGAGTTCTAGTCGACTACTTTGGACCTTCTAGTCGACTACAATGAGTAGTCTAGTCGACTCAAGCTTGTTTCAGTCGACTCTTTTGATGTGGATGAAAAACCAATAGCTACTGATTGAAATAGTCGACTACTAGAAAATACACAGGGTGATTCTAGTCGACTATAACAAGAAAAACATTTAATGAAAATATTTTTCTTTCCGTTTAAGTTTGGTAAAGCGTTTTTCATTTCATTTGAGTTCGGTTCATTTTATACTTGAGCTTATACGATAAAATCGACACATAAAATTACCTTGTTACAATGATCGCTCCCCGACCTATCTACCCCGAGTCTTGAGTCTTCGACTTTCGCTTTTGCCGTTGAATTAATTGATTTTCCTTTTTCGCTTCAATTTCTTTCACAAATTTTCGCTTTAAATCAAGCTTTCTTTCCGAGCTTTTTTTTCGAGTAGTTTCCTTTTCGAGTTTGATTTCTGAGTCGTTCACCTGTCTTTTGCTGAAAATATAAACTCGATAATTCATTAGTATCAAACACTCTTTAATGGTTTGTTATCATCAATTTTGGAATTGTTTGCCGAAAGTAAATTTCAAAGCCAACAGCTCTGCTTCCAGTCCCTTCCTGCATGTTGTGCTCGTTATCTTCATGTCTGGGTGGATCTAGTACACCACCGACATTGTCGACTCTGTTGGCCACTCCCGCTGGTATTGGCATCTGGGCTATTTGCTGAAGAATATCAACATTCTGTTGTTTGAGGTCCTCATTTCTCTTCTCACCCGCCTCCAATCGCTGCATGATTCACTCGATCTGAGCATTTTGGGTGGTTTTGGCTCTTAGTGCTACCGCAAAAGACCTAGTTTCTACCACCATGGTTGCTTTCACAAGGTTTTAGATGTAAAAGAAAAGGGTTTAGGTATGAAAGAAAATCAAGAAAAACTCTCGATTCCCACAGACGGCGCCAAAGTGTAAGTGTTATTTTTTGCTCAAACATTCGAATCCATATTATTGAGGCTCTCATGGCCATATATATATATAATCATGATGGATTAATTGGCCCATTATGATTATAATCAAATCCCTTTATTGTAGGGATTTGATTTCCTTTACAAATCAATCACTAGTATCCTTATCTTAACATGCTTTTGGCTTAAGCCCTAAGTAATTTAAGAATTTTCCTAGGTTGGGCTAGGCATTGGTATTTCACAGCCCCTATATCTAATGTTGGGCCTAGCGATCTATTGGGCCTAAATTTATAGCCTTTACAACCGCATTGTTGAGATATTACTGATGTTGTATTAATAGTAATTCACATTGATTAAAGTGATTTACTTAATTAGTGGATATGATTTTATATATTCCTCATTTGTAGATTCCTTATTGGGTTGGCTTGTTCACCACTCTACCTTACCTATATATACATGTTAGGACCTATTGTAAATTCATACTGATTAATAGAGCATTCTTTTGTACTTTATTTCTTAATCTCTAATTTTGAAGTTAGTATCAGAGCAGGAAGTCCTATGTTCGAACCTCACTGTCACCCTTTGTCGACAAAATTGTTGTTTCACGTGTTGGACCCAAAGAAGGCCACACGTGAGGGGGGTACACCCTCTCCAACAGCTTAAGCTTTTAGAGTAGTTGGTCGTTAACATGGTATCAGAGCCGATTCCAAAGAATACCGTACCTTCTTGATTATCCTAGCTGAACTCTCGAATCACTACTGCAAGGGCTTAAACGAAACACTTATCCATCCACCAATCATTGTCGTGTCTTTCTCTTCATTTTTTTTTTCAAATCATCATTGCAAATATACCACCACCAAAAATATTCCATCACCGCCACACATCTTAACTTTTAGATTCCTTTAGTCCGTAATGGAAAAGAGCGACACGCAATCATCAGGCACTAAGCCTATTATTATTCAATCTGAAGAGCCAGTATTCAATGCTGGAATCATCCTCACCGAATCAAAATACGATATGTGGTCTCAAATCATTGAGATGCATATCGTAGAACGTGAAAAACTCTCATATATGATAGGTGTCAAATATTAGTCATTTTAATCCCTTAACTCACTATTGTTACGTTCTTTCATTCCATTATTTGGTATTTTTATGTTGTTTGCATGTTAAAGCATGTTTCAGGAGCGTAATGAAGAAATGGAGCTAACCTCGGTGAATTAACTAAAGAGTGTGTTCTTTTTATCCAAGAGGAGAGTAAAAGAGGCAGTTCGAGAAAAAAATGGTTCCCGGAGGGCAAAAACGACATTTTCAGAAGCCATCATCTTCAGCAAAAAGTATCGTGGGTTTGAGAGGACGTTTTGGCGCATTCATAGAGAAAATTGGTTTTTCATAAAAACTCTACGCTTGTGCCTACAGTTCCAGTACCAAAAAGTGGCTAGAATTACAATACCTACGCTTAGGACCTACGTTTTGACCTACGCTTGAAGCGTAAGATAGCTACGCTTGAAGCATATCCCCCAAGCGTAAGTGCGGCAAGTTTTTGCTAGTTTTGCGTGACTTTTCCTATTTCATCCCCGACTTATTTGGATGATATGCCCACGACTCCAGACCTCTGTATACATGTATATACACTTATATTTAGGGTTTTGATGAGTTTTGAGAGTAAAAAGACTGAAAAGGGCCTCTCTATGCCATTGCCTATATATAAAAGACCATACATCATTAACGAAAGATGAGGAAATTCTAGTGTTGATAGATAGATGTTGGTTGTCTCTGTGAGATGTTCATTCAAGAGGTTCATTCATTCAGACTTACTGCTGCTGAGATCCATATTCAAACCTAGTGATCCAAAGAAAAAGACTATAAAGAGCGTTTCTACATCAATAATGCAGTCACCTTTTACCATGGCCAACTAAATCGATATCTAGGGTTTTCTAGCAAAACCTTAACCAAGTAATGTAGTTCTTTTATTATTTTTAACTGTAAACAATGGGAAACTGTGACCATACTATGATGATTGTAGTAGTTAAGAGACCATACTGATTTACAGTATAAAATTATATGTTTGTTCTAAATTCTTGTCTTAGATGGAATAAATATATTATTTTTCACAATTATAATTATTCAATATGGGCTGGAACTCGGATGCTTAATCATGGTTTTCTATACAATGGTGGGAATGAAACTTGAAACCCTAGGTTTACACAGGTCGTGCCTTGGCGATTTAATATAGACATGTTTTAGTTTATTTTCATACATTAGCAGTAGATTAGAGTAATATAATTGGCATGTACTAGTTAGGTCACTCATGAGATGGGTTATCGCGATCCGGCTGATGGTACTCCTTTTTAGGGTTGTATTTAGCTATCTGCGATAGAACCTAATTCATAGTTACGGATCACCCTCTTACAGTTGAAACGGTGATGAACTATGTTATGCGATTAGTGGTGGAGTGATGAAAACCCTAATTTTCTCTCTCATCTGAATCACAACCAATTTACTTGTTTTTTAGATAATTTATAGTCAAAATAGATAATTTTGTCTTTGACCACCCAAACAAACAAGCTTTCAAAAAATATAATTCGGTGTTTCTAAATTATTAAAGTGAACTATCCCAGTCTCTGTGGGATCGATATCCCTTACTCAAGCTGCTTTTCTATTCTATAATTGATATGTGCGCTTGTGTAGGGTAAAACCTAGCGTCGTTAAGGTGTCATTTTTAACTATATATGTTTACACACCTGACATCACATCAATTTTTGGCACCGTTGTCGAGGACTAAGCATTGTTCAATAGATTTAGTAATTTATTTGCATTGCCTTATTGTACCTGTAGCTAACGTGATATTTTTGTGTGATTGACAGATACTCTGAAAAGCGTGAAAGGGAAGATCGAAACTTCTAAAGTTGCGTCTGGAACTTTTGTGAGTTTAAGTTACCTAGATTTTTGCATATTAATTCTTTATTTAATTTCTATAATTTAAAAATAGTTATGTTGGATTAGATTTTATTTCATAAATTTTCAAAAAAAATAAAATAAATAATAATAGTTTTTAGTCTAGCGTATGACCAATAGATCGACTCGTTCTAATCCAAGTACTGCATTAGTCATTTACGATTCTGAGATTGAAAGGACTCTCCGTCGCTTACGTCAATCTATTGAAAAAAGTCATCATCAGCAAGAAGAACCAATGGACAACCACAGACCCACCCCGCCGAGGGCACTAGAGACATCATTGAAGGGATCTTACACACCTGATGCGTATGACTCCTATACAGATTTTCTAGAGGAAGATGGAACAAAGCACTTCGAGATCAAGACAAGCATCATCAATATGCTTCCAAAATTTTTAGGCCTTAGGATAGAGGACCCATATCAGCACATCAACAATTTCTTAGAAGTCGCATCCACTGTTAGGTATGATAATCTGTCCAAAAATGACTTGCGAGTAGGATTATTCCCTTGGTCATTAAAAGAGAAATCTAAAAGATGGTACATCAAATTACACAAAGAAATTAAAATTGATTGGAAATCCCTTAAGAGAGAATTCATAGAAAAGCATTATCCCATAGGAAAGACCTCAGAAACACAAGATGCAATCAAAAGCTTTGGGCAGTTGCCTGGCGAATATTTTTCATGATGCATGGGAAAGATATAATGAAATTTTGTATAAATGCCCCCATGATAGGTTTTCCGACCAAGATATTGCTAAAAATTTCTACATGGGACTTGGTGAAACTTATAAGACATTGGTACACGCGGTCACGCATGGTCAGTTTACTTTAAAACCAGCTAAAGAACTTTTGGATATATTTGATAATATCAGTGAAAACATAATCCAATACCAATCTGAGTTAAGGTCTAGAGGTGGACAATGGGATAGGAGATTCGAAAAATCTTATGTTATGGATGATGATGATGTCAGAGATACCATGGCATTGTTTGGAGAGAGATTGGAGAGAATTGATAAATACCTTCAGCGAAATCATTCCCCTCCTAGAGAGACATATGAAGTCGAAGTTGAGTATTCCCAAATTGAGCGTCAGGAGATAATGGTTGTTGATGCCAATGCATCGTGGAACTATTCCAATAATGCTCCTTTCACCAATTCATACTGCTCCAATGCCAGAAATCACCTACTCATATCTTACAAATCTACCAATATGGAAAATCCACCACCAAAATTCCAACAAGAGCAATCATACAATCAACAACCGAGGTATACTGAAAGACATCAATCATATGGCCAACAACCGAGGTTTCAACAGAGTTAGCAATCATTTGACTCCCAACCGACAATCATGGCTAGAAATTCTCAGTCCAACTACCAACCAAGAACATCTAATAATTCCTAAGCCCTCCAGCCATTCAAGAACAACCCAGCCTTCCAATAATTCATAAGCTCTACAACCATTCAATAATTTCCATGACCTTCAGCCATTCAATAACAATCAGGATATGCAACCCTATAACTATCATGCCCAGCCACTAAGAAGCCAAACTCCTCCCCGCGGTTTCCAGACTAGTCGGCTAGAGCAGGTCATAATGGACATTCATAACAAGTTAGGCATTCATACTCAATCTTTAGCACAACTACACATGCAGATGGGCTAAATGGCTAATGAGAGGAATGTGAGAGAGCCAGGAAAACTACCAAGTCAGCCAATAGTCAACCCTAAGCCACAACAAACATTAGAGCTTGGATCTTTTGCTAATAATCCTCATGAGTCGGTACAAGCAATCATGACTCTGAGAAGTGGGAAGGAACTGGAGAATCGAGTTGAGGCAGAACATGAAGAAAGGTTACAGAGAAGAAGGGAAGTAGAATAAGAGAAGAAGAAGGAAGCTAAAGAATAGCAGAGGAAGGAAGCTGCAATGAAAGAGGCTGAAAGAATGCAGAAAGAATAACCATCGGTGGAGGACAATATTGATGAGACATTACTTGAAGAGCCAAAAAGAGCGCATTATAAAGAGGCAGTACCATTTCCTCAATATCTTAGAGAGCCAGCCAAAAATGGTAAGGATATAGAGTCAGACATGTTAAATACATTCCGAAAAGTCAAGATTAATCTACCTCTCTTAGACATTATAAATCAAATACCACCTTATGCTAAGTTTTTTAAGGACCTCTGTACCCAAAAGCGTAAAAGTAGAAGTAAGGTCCTGAAGAAGATTTTATTGACTGAACAAGTAAGTTTGATCTTACTGAGTGATACCCCACCTAAGAGGAAAGATCCTGGTGCTCCCATTATTTCTTTTGTCATTGGTGACAAAAATATTGGTAGAGCTCTTCTTGATCTCGGTGCAAGTGTTAATTTATTACCTTACTCAATCTATCAATAGCTAGGGTTGGGAGAGATCAATCCTACATCGGTGGTGCTTCAATTGGTAGACAGATCAACTAAACAACCGAGACGAATTGTTGAGGATGTCATTATTCAAGTGGGTAAGTTTTACTATCCTGTGGACTTTGTGGTGTTAGACATGGAACCTGACCACAGATCAAGGAGATATATCCCTGTTATTTTAGGAAGACCGTTCTTGGCTACATCCAATGCACATATCGATTGTAGGATAGGAGCGATTGATCTATCTTTCAGGAATATGAAGGTGGGGATGAATATTTTTTATACAGGTCATCAAATCAATACATCGGCTGAGTGATTTAATATAGAAGAAGTCAATAAGGGTTGTGAAGAACCGATACCTCAAAGTCGAGTAAGAAATGACCTAGATGCTATGATGAAAAGATCGAATGCATTTGAAAGAGCTCTAGGTTTGCAACCAGGGGAAGAGCCAAGAGATTCGCCTAAATCTCCATTTGTGTCACCAGCGGCATTGGTGCCCGATAACACACTTTATAAGATTGAGTCGTATAACGGCACTGAAGGTCGAGAGGAGAGCTTAGTGACGAATAAGCCAGATATGGAGGCAAAGTTAGAAAACTAGGAGGATCAACAACAATCAAATTTGGAAGTTATTGCGGCATTGGAAGTTGTTTGGTACTCGCAGCCAGAGAGAGCACCAAGAGAGTCGGTTGGACCTCAACTTATTCCTCCACAAGAGTTGATGCCTAAGAGTACACTCCATAAAATGGTGTCGTGTGGGGTAATTGAGGACCACGAGGATGATGTATTGAAAGATAAAAAGGGTGTGAAGAATGTTAGAGCTGAGCATTTACCACAAACTGTCATAGAGCCTACCAAGGATGACACCCCTCTTAAGAACCCCTTTCCAGATGAGCGAGTATTGAGTATAAACATGGTAGACAAGTTGTATGCCTAGGAAGATCCGCAATTAAGAAATGAGTATGAAGGGATACAGAATTATGCGTATAAGGATGTTCGAATTTATATAGCTCGGACAAGAGTACATCATGTTAAGCATGTTTAACTTAAGTTCCTTGAGCTCCGCTAGAAGGGACAGTGGCATAATTCAAAACTGAAATTATTTCTATGTAAGATCCAGTTAAGAAGGGATGGACCATTTATAGTTAAATCAGTTTACCCCCATGGAGAGGTAGGTTTGGAAAGTGAGAGGTTAAAGAGGCGTGGTCATCGACTAAAGATTTATGAAGAGATTGATCCGGGATCGAAAGTTATGGCATCTATCAGTTTAATGGAGAGTGATGAATTGGTGGAGGGACCAATACATAAGGTTTTTAATGAGGATCTGTTGGACACATTACATGTATATGGGGTGAAGTTGGAACGTGATAGAGGAAGTACTTTATATGGTGATTATTGTTCTCTATTTGATGTCATGGATAATACTAATTGTTTACAAGTGAGAGCACTGAGAGAGTCGTCTCTTACATTTTATCCTATGAGTAGGGGAAGTGTTGCAGAGAGGAAAGGTGTTGGATAACCCTTTGAGTGGTCCTGTCATGCCGACGACGTTAAACATTGGTCCTAGGGTGTGAAAGTTAGTTTCTAACCTAGGTTTATAAATTAGTAGGTCATTTAATTTATGTAATTTTTAAATTCCTAGAGACGGTGGACCCTTAAGGCCATGTCTTTATCTTCTTCTTTTTTATTATTTTATTTTATTGTTATTTTATTTACAGGATTACAGGATTGTAGGCCCTTAAGGCCAAATCATAAAAAAAAAATTGGTTAAAAAAAGAAGAGAATTTTTAATTACTTGCAAACATGTGTGAATTTCTGAATATTTTTGAAATTTATTTTTCCCTTACTATGATTATGGGTATTTGTGCTTTGTTGCGTATATCTATAGGTGATCCAAATCAAGTTTGGGAGAGGTGATTAGTGCTTTGCTTTGGAATCCAGAATTAAGCTTCAAGGGTAACTGTATCTATTCTCCTATATTATTTTTGCCCATGAGGATATGGTTTGATTTAAGTTTGGGGGTAAGGGAATAGTATTACAAGGAATGAAAATTTTCGGGAAAAAACAATTTTAAAATTTTGGAGTAGTTCTTTGTTTTTACGCATGAATGTTTTGCATTACAATTCAATTGAGTTTTTGTATATGATGAATGAGTAGTATGTAATGTGATATTCTCATTCGTGAGAGTGATGATTAGATCAAGTTAGTGAAGTGATGTGGTTTTACATGGGTGAGTGAATAAGTGAAATTGAAATTAAGAAATACAACTTTGACCTATAAGCACAAGCACACATTCACTATGAGAAATAGGTTAATTTTTTACTATGTAGTTGAAAAATAATTTTTCCACAATAAAAGGGGAGAAGGGGCGATGTTATTGTTGAAATGCAGTAAATTGAAAACAAAAAATTATTTTGAGAAAATAAAATGAAAAAAGTAGTTCTTCAATCTGAGGGACTTGGTATCACCAATATCACTGTTCATGTTTAAAGAAGAGAAAACTATTGAGCATAAATCCCATGGAAGAAGCTCGGGCCTAATTGGTCGAGACTAAAAATTCCCGCTGGAAAGTTTGGAGACTTAGAAAGACAAAAAGGGATAAAAAGTGGAAAGATGGAAAGATATGTTTTTATTAAAAATTTCAAAGTTTGATCAATGAAGTAGGAGAACAAAAATTGAAATATCATACTCGAGTGTTCACAAAATCACGGAAGGTTGTTTGGATTTAGAGTAGAAAGTAGCAAAATCATTTACTTTAGTGGGAACCATTCATGACACAAAGCTTGATATAATTGTTATTCGGTAATGAGTGGGATTATTTGCATCCATGTAGTCTTTTGTATTGTACCATGGCTTAATTAACTTGTGTGTAATTCATGAATGCGTGATTACATAGAACTGAGATGTTTGTAGGTACCATCAATGGAAACCTTCACGAGACTTCACCCGTCCGCTAGGGGTAACCTAGGGGTTTAAAAGGCTTGTGACGAAAGTAAAGGATTAGCTTAGAGTAGTTAGAGAAAAAAAATCATCACAAGAAACGTTTCTTGAGTTTATTGCTAAGGGACTAGCAATATGTAAGTTTGGGGGTATGATAGGTGGCAAATATTAGTCATTTTGACCCCTTAACTCACTATTGTTACGTTCTTTCATTCCATTATTTGGTATTTTTATGTTGTTTTTGTGTTAAAGCATGTTTCAGGAGCTTAATGAAGAAATGGAGCTAAGTTCGATGAATTAACTAAAGAGTGTGTTCTTTCAATCAAAGAGGGAAGTCAAAGAGGTAGTCTGAGACAAAAATGACTCCCGGAGGTCAAAAACGGCATTTTAAGAAGCCGTAATCTCCAGCAAAAAGTATAATGGGTTCGAGATGGACATTTTAGCACATTCACAGAGAAAAGTGATTTTCCATAAAAACCCTACTCTTGTGCCTACGCTTCCAGTACAAAAAAGTGGCTAGAATTTCAAAACCTGCACTTGGACATACACTTGGGACCTACGCTTGAAGTGTAGGCCAGCTATGCTTGAAGCGTAGCCCCCAAGTGTAAGTGCGGAGAGTTATTGCTAGTTTTGCATGACTTTTCCTGTTTCATCCCTGGCTTATTTGGATGACGTGCCCGCGACTCCAGACCTATGTATACATGTATATACACTTATATTTAGGGTATGATGAGTTTTGAGAGTAAAAAGACTGAAAAGGGCATCTCTATGCCATTGCCTATATATAAAAAATCATACATCATTCACGAAAGAGGAGGAAATTCTGGTGCTGATAGATAGAGGCTCGTTGGTTCTGTGAGATGTTTATTCAAGAGGTTCATTCATTCAGACTTGCTGCTATTGAGAGCCATATTCAAACCTAGAGATCCGAAAAAGAAGACTATGGAGAGTGTTTCTACATAAATAATGCAGTCACCTTCTAACATGGCCAACTAACAAGATATCTAGGGTTTTCTCGCAAAACCGTAGCCAAGTAATGTAGTTTTTTCATTGTTTTTAACTGTAAACGAGGGGAAACTGTGACCATATTGTGATGATTGTAGTAGTTAAGAGACCATACTGATTTACAATATAAAATTATATGTTTGTTCTAAATTCTTGTCTTAGATGGAATAAATATATTATTTTGCACAATTATGATTATTCAATATGGGCTGGAACTCAGATGTTTAATCATGGTTTTCTACACAATGGTGGTAATGAAACTTGGAACCCTAGGTTGACACAAGTCGTGCCTTGGCGATTTAATATAGACATGTTTTAGTTTATTTTCATGCATTAGGAGTAGATTAGAGTAATATAATTGACATGTAGTAGTTAGGTCAGTCATGAGATGGTTGTCGCTATCTGGTTGATGGTACTCCTTTTTGGGGTCGTATTTAGCTATATGTGAGACGACCTGATTCACAGTTATGGATCGCCCTCTTACATCTGAAACGGTGATGAACTATATTATGCGGTTAGTGGTGGAGTGATGAAAAACCCTAGTTTTCTCTCTCATCTGAATCACATCCAAATTACTTGTTTCTTAGATAATTTATAGTTAAAATAGATAATTTGGTTTTTGACCACCTAAACAAACAAGCTTTCAGATAGTATAATTCGGTGTTTCTATATTATTAAAGTGAACAATCTCAGTCTCTGTGGGATCGATATCCCTTAATCAAGTCGCTTTGCTATTCTACAATTGATATGTGCGCTTGCGTAGTATAAAACCTAGTGTCGTTAAGGTGTCATTTTTAACTACATATTTTTACACACCTAACGTCACATTAATACATTCGTGGAAAAAACAAGCAGCCCACAAAATCAAATGAATAGTATGATAAATGGTATGCGAAAAATAAAAAAATCAAGCGATGGTTATTGATTTCAATGGCTTCTGAAATCATGAAGCGAAACATACGCTTACCCACTACTTGAGAGATCTGGGATGCCCTTTCAACGACATTCTATGATGAAAGTGATGAACTGCAGGTGTATACCTTGAATCAAAAGGCCTTTACGGCCAAACAAAATTTAAAAACTCTTTCTGTTTAGTTTGGAGAATTTACTGAAATTTTTCGTGAGTTAGATCACCATGATAAGGTGGTCATGAAACAAGCTGATGATGTTGCAGAATATCAAAATTCGATTGACAGACAAAGGGTGCACATATTCCTTGTTCGATTGTAGGTGAGTTCGAATAGATTCGTGGTGAAATTTTGTAAAAGGAGTCTATGCCTGAATTGGAAGAATGTTATGCACTAGTTCACCGAAAGTCTGTTCGATGCGGAACGATGAATGGAGAAGCTGAAAATCCTAAAGCCTCAGCCATGGTGGCCCGCAATAAGCCTAATCAGAACCGTCTTCCTCAGAACTAGCACGATCGAACCAAACTTAGCAATCCTAAAACCATTAATGGTGCTGACAAGTCCACCTACAAGTGCACTCATTACAGACGACTGGTCACACTCAAAGTTGATGTTTTAAACTTGTGGGATATCCAGAATGGTGGGATCATAGCCGTGATCCACGAAAGAAGAATTCCAAGAAGACCTCTATTGTTGCAGTTGTTGCGACAAAGACAGAAGATGATGATAATTTTTCAAGAAATGCCTCTTCACTGGTAGCAGCTGTAGGTAATGGTGTTAAAGCTTTTAATATGTTGACATCTTTTTCTAATAGTGCATGGATAATTGATTCTGGTGCCACAGATCATATGACATTTGATTCTAGACATGTCTCGCTCCTTCAACTATTCTCACAAAAGTTTGTTTCCACTACTAATGGTACTCCGACCACGGTTATTTGGAAAGGATCCTTGCCACTCACTGATACTTTGAATTTAGATTATGTCTTAGTTTTTCCATCTTTGGATTATAATCTTTTGTCAGTTGCCCAAATAAATGTTGTTTTATTTTGTGTTGTAATTTTTTGGCCTGAATTTTATATGTTTAAGGACATCCAAACGAGGAAAATGATTGGTTGTGGTGTTAGGCGAGGGAAGTTGTATTACTTTAACTTAGTGTTGAAAAGTTTAGACAAATTGCGTCAAGCTTTGATAGTAGATGGCTCTGAGGGGGAGAAGAAGAAATCTGGTTATAGCGTCAATGTCTAGGGCATGCTTCTTTCGGTTACCTAAATAAATTATTTCCTATTTTATTTTCAAAGTTCGATGTTTCTGATTTTCTATGTGATATTTGTGAACTTGCAAAGAGCCATCGTGCTTCTTTTTCAACACATTTGAATAAGAGTTTGGTTCCTTTTAATATCATACATTATAATGTTTGGGGTCTATCCAAAGTCACCACCTTGGCTGGATCACTTTGGTTTGTTACGTTTATTGACGACTGTACCAGGATGACCTAGGTGTGCTTGATGAAATCCAAAGGGGAAGTGAACTTGTTATTTAAAATTTTTTATAAATGGGTTCGTACTCAATACAACGCAGAGGTTCAAGTTCTTCGTAGTGATACTGGAGGAGAATATATGAGTTCTGAATTTTTAGCAGTATTTGGCAGCACATGGAATGGTTCATCAAACTACTTGTCCCAATACACCCCAGTAGAATGAGGTGGCCTAGCGAAAGAATCATCACTTGTTGGAGTTTATCCGTGCTTCGTTGATAGAAGCTCATATGCCTTTGTCATATTGGGGAAAAACACTTACCTCTGCAGCATATTTGATCAACCGGGTATCCTTCAGCACCATTGATTTTTGGACACCATTCTAGGCTCTCCCTGAAGCAATTGTTGCCCCAACAGTTCCATACCTACCTCAACATGTCTTTGGTTGTTCGACATTCGTACATCTATATAAGCATCAACGCAACAAGTTACTCCTCGAGCGTTGCATTGTGTCTTTCTAGAGTATGTTGCTCATCAATAAGGGTACTAGTGTTATCACCCTCCAACTCAACGAATGTTTATTACACTGGATGTAATTTTTTATGAAGACTCGATGTATTTTTCCTCTGAGCCTGAACTTCATGGGGAGTACTAGGAAGAAATTCATACCCTAGACTATGATTATAAGGTAAAGGAACTCCCTAAAACTAATAATCTGGATGTGAGTAACTTGGATACAAGTGGTACTAATTTGGATATTAGTGTTGATAATCACTCACAAACTGGGTCAGTTAATCAAGGTGTGGGTGAATTGAATATAAGTGGTAGAACTTTGGATCATAGTGGTGATCAAAAATGAAGTTCGGCTTCATCTCCGTACGAGTCCCTCCCACCACAGAGCATTGATACACCAAACTAATCATTTCCTGAGGATGTTCCTGATTTGGTCTTTGAACCATATAGAAAACAACTACCACATTGTTAGACCAGAGGTATCTATAAAACCGTATATGAACCTGAACTTTCTAGTAAAGTTAAATATCCCATGAGTCATTTTGTGTCGAACCATCATTTGTCATAATCAAATCAGTCATTTATAAATCAATTATCTACTGTATCTATTCCTAACAGTGTGTCGGAAGCCTTAGTTAACCCGAGATGGAAAATTGCTATGAATGAGGAGATTAAGTCCTTGCAGAAAAATAGAACTTGGGAGCTTGTTGACCTTCCACCAGGAAAGAAACTAGTTGGATGTCGGTGGGTTTATTTTGTGAAGTACAATGAAGATGGTACAATTCAATGTTTTAAAGCGAGACTGGTGGAAAAAGGGTACACCCAAAACTAAGGAATCGATTATACAGAGACATTTGCACCTGTAGCGAAAATCAACACAGTTCGAGTCTTGTTGTCCCTTGCTGCGAACTTGGACTGGCCATTAAAACAGTTTGATATGAATAATGCCTTTTTACATGGTGATTTATCAAAACAAGTCTACATGGATCTCCTACCAAGTTGCATGATATAAAAAATGCATAGTCAGAAGGTGTGCAAATTAAACAAATCGTTGTATGGGTTGAAACAATTTTCAAAAGCTAGGTTTGGAAAGTTCACAAAAGTCTATGAGAGCCTTTGGTTACTGTCAGAGCAATTCAGACCACACTTTATTCTTAAAAAAACAACAAGGTAAGATCACTACACTTATTGTATATGTGGATGATATGGTAGTTATAGGGAACGATCCTGAGGAAAGGAAGGCCCTACAAAGTTACTTTTCCTGAGAATTCGAAATGAAAAATCTTGTTTCATTGAAATATTTTCTTGGAATCGAAGTGTCTCGATTTGATAAAGGGATCTTCCTCTCTTAAAGAAAGTATGCCTTAGATTTGTTACAAGAAACTGGTATGTCAGCATGTCAACCAACTGATACACCAGTGGAAGAAGGATTGAAGTATTGTGTTGAGTCTAATCAGGTACCAGTTAGTAAAGGGAGATACCAGAGACTCGTAGGAAGATTGATGTACTTAGCACACACAAGGCCGGACCTTGGATATGCATTGAGTATTGTCAGGTAGTTTATGCACAATCCTGGAGAGCAACATATGAATGCAGTTATGCGAATTTTACGGTATTTGAAGTCTACTCCTGGAAAAGGACTTTTGTTCACTAAACATGTAGATCATCGAAGCGTGGATGCATATACTGATGCTAATTGGGCTGGAGCAGTGAACGATAGGCTATCTACTACTGGTTACTTCACCTTCGTAGGTCATAATCTCGTTACATGGAGAACTAAAAAAATAAAATGTTGTTGCATATTTAAGTGCAGAAGCTGAATATAGAAGCATGGCACTTGGAGTTTGTGAAGTATTATGGCTAAGACTTCTCTTGAGGGATTTGGGCTATCCGCCTAGCCAACCAATTCCATTATATTGTGATAATAAAATAGCGCGTGATATTGCCCATAATCCGATTCAACATCATCGTAAAAAGAATATGCAAGTAGATAGATTTTTCATCAAGGAAAAGTTGGATGAGAAAATTGTAGAGTTGCCTAAGATTCGATTAGAGGATCGGTTTACCGATATCCTCACCAAAGCAGTTTCAAGTCAAGAGTTCTCCAAGTTTTTGGGCATGTGTGACATCTATGCACCAACTTGAGGGGGAGATTTGAGATATTACACATATTGGATTGATAGTAATTCACCTTGATTGAAGTGATTTACTTAATTAGTGGGATATGATTTTGTATATTCCTTATTTGTAGATTCCTTATTAGGTTATGACCTATTGTAAATTCATACTGATTAATAGAGCATTCTTTTGTACTCTATTTCTTTATCTCTGTTTTTGAAGTCGTATATCGTTATATATGTTTATCCACATGGGGCTGTGGAACTAGAAGACCCTAAAAATGAGAATAGTTTCAAGGTAAATGGTCATAGACTTAAGCATTACTATGAGCATGATATTAATGTAGGTATGGTTGAATCTATTGATTTGATGGATCCCACATACGTCTCCGATTAAATAAACGTTAAAAATGTCGTGCCATCGACATTAAACAATGGTTTCGGTTAGAAAATATATATATATATGTATTTATATATATATTTAATATTTAATACCCTCTAGAATAAGTTTAGGGGAGTATAGGTTATTATAAAACATTTTGATGCTTTGATTATCATTATTTTTAAATATATATATATATATTTTATAAAATTTAAATAATAAAAATACTCGAATATTACTGATCGATCGGTAGTCTCACCGATCGATCGAGAGAGAAAATATATATATATTATTTTCGGAAAAATATATATTTATGCAGTTTTTCAAAAAAACAGGCCTGAAGTCTAGTCATTAGTACAAATTTTGGAGGTCAGACAAATCTGGAAAAATTTACATTGCTAATTTTGAGTCTCTTAAATTTATAAAATTATATTATTTCAACTAATTTCTTCATGACCAAGCCGAAACTTAACTTTTTGAGTTTATTCTTCTTTATAAATATGATAGTTTACTCTTTGATTTTCCATCCCAACAAACCCTAAAAACTATTCAACCAACACAATGGTTGAAATCATAAATATTTCTTCTTTATCTTCCTCTTCTTCAGTGTCTTCTGATTTTTTGGTTAATAGTGAATAGTTTGAGCATGTGTTGACTATTAATGAAGAACTCCATGATGTTCTTCCTATTGAGGAACCCCAAGAAGTTGATGAGCCTGAATATGTTCCACTAGATAATCCGGGTATTGATATTCTTAATCTTCATGAGTTAGGTTATGAAGTTACTTTTCTTGCTAATAGGCTAAATCATCCCCATTTTCATCATGTTTTCTTGCTTCTTCAAGATCGTGACCTATTTAATCTCTTAATTGCTAGTACTCAAGTGGTCTTTCTGGAAGTAGTGTGTCAATTTTATCCTAATATGACGATGATTGAAGGTTTCAATGGAATTAATCTGTTAGTGTGGACAGAGTATAATTTTAGACCCGTTATCATCAATGCAAATACTATTGCTAGAGAGTGGGAAATACCACATGAAGTTTCTGAAGAGTTGTAAGATCAATTCCCTCTTCCACCTAATCTTTTTCCATCCCTTACTGACATGGTGAGTGAACTTTGTAATGGTTATAAACTTCCCATGGGGTAGAGCTAATGGATAAACAACACCTTGACATGAATTATTGGGCTTTAGATTCAATTCTTATGAATCAATTATATCCTAATAAAGAGGGATTGTTTCGTTATAGGAATATGATTAAGTTGTTTTACATGTTTCATATGGCGTACTGGGTGTCAATTCCAAGTTTGATTATTGAGAATATGAGACTTCATATAGAACTCATAGTTGAGAATGAAGACCCATTTACTGATGAGTGGAACCTTCCTTATCCTTTTCTTATAATTAAGGTGCTTGAAAGTGAATTGGGGGATGGGATGTATAGGACTGAGGATGAATGTGGATATTTTACTAAGTATTATGGTTCAAGGTCATTTGGGGTTGAATTGGATGAAGGGATGAGATATCAGTGGCATGAGGGTTACAATAACATTTTATTAGTAGTAGGGAATGGATTAGGGTTTACTTTAAATTTAATTTGAAGTTATTTTATGTTATACAATTTCAATTCTAGTCTTAGGATAATTTATTTTATGCAATTTTTCTTTTAAATAAGTTGTAGGCCTATGGCCAAATTTTCTTTTGCAATTTTATTAATAAAATTACATCCCCAATATTTTATTATTTTTATTGAATTATTGATTAATAAATTATTATGCTTTAAGCTTGGTCTTGGTCTTTTGCTTAAGACTTGCAAGGTGTAGAGTTCAAGTTTGGGGGATTTCTATCAAATCAGAAATTTTGCTCCATAAAGTGGTAACATTATTCTATCTCCATGATTAATTTCTTTTAACCATGAGGACATGGTTTATTTCATATTTGGGGGATGAAATAATTAATTTTGATCATGCATAGTAAATAGAATTTTTGGGAATGTGGTATAAAAAAATAAAAAATAAAAACTGGACTTAGTAAAAATTTTGAAAAATCCTCGTCTTCGATCAATCGATAGATGGTCGATTGATCGGTAAATGAAAATAATAATAATAATAATATATAATATAAAGATAATATGTGTTAGTCACTAATTAACCCTAGAGGGGGGGGTGAATAGGGTGTTCAAAAATAAGTCTAACTCTTTTCGAACATGGAACACACTATAATCAAAAATCAATTTCTCAATAAGCAAGTGGATGATTCAATTTAAACTTTTATAATAATTAATTTCAAGACAAATTAGAATACAAGATATTCAAGAAAATATAGCATGAAAAATACTTATGTAAAGAGAAAGAGATAGAGAGATTGACATCGTGATTTTTTCGAGGTTCGGTAACTCCTACTCCTCGGCTCAAGAACCCCTTCTTGAGACTTTTCCCGATCCTTTCACTATGGCCCTTCCTTCACAGGTGGAATGGCAAACCTTTACAACACAAGCCTCTCGAGCTTGTCTCTCAATCAAGAGAACAACCCTCTCTTGAACAATCGGTGGACTTCACTTGTCCGAGATTACAAATTCGTATGTAATCAATAAAATCACTCAAGAACAAAAACACTCAGAACCCAAAGGTTTTTTATGGAAGATAAATCAATATAAGCTCAAGTGTTTTTGGTGATTTTACAATAGCTCTAGAAATGTATTCTCAAAGGATATAATCAATGAATGATATTTGGAGAATAAGAAGAGATTCTAGAGGTTTTGATTTTCAAAGAAAATTGGAGAAAATCAGATTTTCAAAGCTTGGTTTCAATGGCTTTTGAAGAGAAAATTTCTGCAGAATTTTTGATAGCTTTCTTTCCCTTTTGTATTTCAATCTCTTGATTTTCAATAAACACATCTCATTCTATATATAGCATTGTATTAGGGTTTTGAAGAGTGATTATAGTATTTGAAAGACAAGAGCCGTTTGAATACCATTAAACACGATCCACAAAACATGGGAATTGTTTTCTGAAAATCTGCAGATTTTAAGCAATCTTCTAGTCGACTACTTCTTCATTGTAGTCGACTACAATGGTCCATCTAGTCGACTAGATTGAGTTATAGTCGACTACTTTTGACCATCTAGTCGACTAGAATGAGTTCTAGTCGACTACAATGAGTAGTCTAGTCGACTCAAGCTTGTTTCAGTCGACTCTTTTGATGTGGATGAAAAACCAATAGCTACTGGTTGAAATAGTCGACTACTAGAAAATACACAGGGTGATTCTAGTCGACTATAACAAGAAAAACATTTAATAAAAATATTTTTCTTTCCGTTTAAGTTTGGTAAAGCGTTTTTCATTTCATTTGAGTTCGGTTCATTTTATACTTGAGCTTATACGATAAAATCGACACATAAAATTACCTTCTTACAATGATCGCTCCCCGACCTATCTACCCCGAGTCTTGAGTCTTCGACTTTCGCTTTTGCCGTTTAATTGATTTTCCTTTTTCGCTTCAATTTCTTTCACAGCTTTTCGCTTTAAATCAAACTTTTCTTTCCGAGCTTGTTTTTCGAGTAGTTTCCTTTTCGAGTTTGATTTCTGAGTCGTTCACCTGTCTTTTGCTGAAAATATAAACTCGATAATTCATTAGTATCAAACACTCTTCAATGGTTTGTTATCATCAATTTTGGAATTGTTTGCCGAAAGTAAATTTCAAAGCCAACAATCACCCCCTTGATGATGACAAAACATTTTGTGTTTGCTTGGCATTTGACGAAACATCAAGTGATGCTCCCCCTCAACATGTGCATAATATTTTGATCAAATGCTCCCCCTTAGTAAATGAAATTTGCAATTTAATAGGCACTTTGATACAATATATAAAAATAGGCGCACATTTGAGATAACAAAAATAAACAGCCTATCATAGATGTTTCAGTTTAATACAAGCTGCTGATACTAATGAAAAACATGGAAAGGAAAACAAACAAGTTCGCAAATAACCAAAACAAGTCGCCAATAACCATAACAAGCCACATAAAAACAGAAATTGCTAATGTCGGATAATGAAATGCATGACAGTACAATAGCATAATTTCTCCCCCTTTTTGTCAGCGTCGAGGGGTGCGTGAGCGAGGGTTCCTGTGTGCAAGAGTGAGGTCATCAAGTGACCCTGCCAGATTTGTAATAAGGGTAGACATTTCCTCATCATGAAGAACAAGGCGCTCATTGATCAATCGAATGGCTTCCGTATTCTGGTTCACGTTCGTATCAAGGCGCTGAAGCATTTGTTCCTGCTGCCTAAGGAGCTCCGTATTGCTTTGAACAACCCCAAGAAGAGCAGCTTGAGAATCCGAAGCACCGTCCAACGGAGGGACCGAGGAAGAGGCTTCCTGGAGCGATGCCGAACCGCTAGGAGCAGTACGCGAACGAGGAGCAGGTGCAATTTCAGAAATTAAATTTCCTTCCGCATCAGAAGAAATATGCATATGTTTGACATGAGTGGCGTCAAGAAAAATAGGGTGATGCTCGGACACTTCATTCGGAAAATTAAAACCTTTCCGCTGTAGTAGATATGTAATATGTGCAGGAAAGAAAAGCGGGCCAGATGGCTTGCGCTGACATGTGAGGATGACGGAACGAAAAATATAAGCTAAATCAACGCGGGTTCCTGTCAAAACGCAATAAACCAAAAAAGCCTCCATACGAGAAACACTGCTACGACTACCAGTTTTAGGCAGAATAGAGTAAGTAATAACATTATGAATTAATCTAGCCTCGGGTAGTAGCATAGAAGAGCTAATACCGGCGTTTTGCGAAATTTCCTTGTCGACACATATTGCCCGAGCAGCCTCAATACAATCGAAACCATCTTCCTTATACCAGTCCTTGGAGAAGTGGCGGATACCGTCATTCGGAAGCAAGAAAATGCGCTTGATTTCACTGTCATCAACGGTCTCGTCTTCACCACATAAATTAAAATGAAGATGAGAGAGTAATTTCTTCTTGTGATTTTGAAGAGAAGCGTAGAAAGCTTTGACAATTCGCGGAAATACCGGAATGTCAAGAGAAACGAAAAAATCCCAACCAATTGCTCGGAATAACTCAAAAGTTTGAGCCCGAATTACAGTGCACAAATCTTGTGTGACAATACGGCAAGGTGTAGGAGCACGGTGATCAAAAACAGTGATGAATTTATTTCTATTATCATCATCAAGAAGAAGTACCTCAAGAAGAAGAGGTTCATTCGACTCCTCTTCGTCAACGGCCGTAGGACTGCATTGATTGGTGGAGCTTTGGCCTCCATCAATGCGGGAACGTTTCCGAAATAGACCTCGAGTCTTCGGTGGCATTGTAGAAGATGATGCACAAATGTATAGGGATATATAGATATATGATGGTGTATATATATAGATGTGTGAGAGAGTGAGAATGATGAAATTTGGATGATGGAAATGGGTGGAAGATGATGGAAATGTGAAATTAATGAAGGATAGGTGAAGATTTGAAGGTATAAGTGGTAGTAGGAGAGGGATTGAGAGGTGAGGGTTTGAAGGTGGGTGAGGGTTTGAAGGAGGCGGATGGAGAAGATGAGATGAGGGTTAGGTTTTATAGTGGGTTGAGTCGACTAGGTCTAGGTGAGTCGGTTAGATTTAGGTTTGAGTCGACTAGGAAAGCAAAATAGTCGACTACAACAATGTTTGAGTCGACTAGAATGGAAGATGAGTCGACTAGAATGACAATGAGTCGACTAGAAGGTGAAGACCATGAAATGGTGTAGCTACTGACCAAAGTAGTCGACTAGATTGGTTTGAACTACACAGGATGAGTCGACTAGAAGAGAAAAAAATTGATAAAAATAGATAAAAATTAGGAAATAAATACATAAAAATAGCAAAAATATTAAAAATAAAGATTATGACAGAAATTAAGATAAACATCAAAATTCATGGCCATTCCGATTTCACGACGAATTTTAGAAAATGATTCGTCCGCAAGTGGTTTTGTAAAAATATCCGCCAATTGATTTTTAGTGTCGATAAAGATCAATTCAACGTCACCCTTAGCAACATGATCACGCAAAAAATGATGCCTAATCTCTATATGCTTGGTGCGTGAGTGATGAATAGGATTCTTTGAAATACAAATCGCACTCGTATTATCGCATTTAATAGGCACGTGAGAGAAAGTAAGACCGAAATCAAGTAGTTGTTGCTTAATATAAAGAGTTTGAGCGCAACTACTACCGGCTGCCACATATTCAGCTTCGGCCGTAGATAATGCAACGGAATTTTGCTTTTTACTTGACCAAGATACTAGTGAGTGTCCTAGAAAATGACAAGTACCGCTTGTGCTTTTACTATCAATTCTACATCCCGCAAAATCGGCATCCGAATAACTAATAAGATCAATTGAAGTTCCACGTGGATACCAAAGCCCTAAGTATATTGTACCACTTAGGTAGCGAAAAATGCGTTTGACCGCAAGCAAGTGAGATTCCTTAGGACATGATTGAAACCGGGCACATAAGCATACACTAAACATTATATCCGGTCTACTAGCGGTTAAATAAAGCAAACTACCGATCATGCCTCTATAATTAGTAATATCAACACATTTACCATTTTCATCTTTTTCAATCATAATGGAGGAACTCATAGGAGTTATGGCATGTTTGGTAGCCTCCATACCAAATCGCTTTAGCAAATATTTAATGTACTTGGATTGGCTAATGAATAAGCCATCCGAGCTTTGCTTGATTTGCAACCCTAAGAAGAAAGTCAACTCACCCATCATGCTCATTTCAAATTCGTTTTGCATACTTGTGGCAAATTCCCTACATAAAGAATTATTTGTTGAGCCGAAAATAATGTCGTCAACATAAATTTGGACAATCAACAAATTATTCTTAATGGTTTTTATAAAAAGTGTGTTATCAATCTTCCCTCTTGTAAAACCATTTTGAGTTAAAAACCCGCTAAGTCTCTCATACCAAGCTCGAGGAGCTTGCTTTAAACCATATAGAGCTTTAGCCAATTTGAAAACATGATTTGGAAAAAGATTATTTTCAAAACCGGGTGGTTGCTTCACAAAAACTTCTTCTTCTATGACACCATTTAAGAAAGCACTTTTGACATCCATTTGATAAAGAGTGAAATTTCTATATGATGCAAATGCAAGAAGCATTCTAATTGCTTCTAATCTAGCTACCGGTGCAAAGGTCTCATCATAGTCGATGCCTTCCTCTTGATTATATCCTTGAGCTACCAGTCTTGTTTTATTTTGAATAATTACTCCATTCTCATCCTTTTTGTTTCGAAAAACCCATTTTGTGCCAATTATAGTTTGATTTTCGGGTCTAGGAACTAAACGCCAAACTTGATTGCGTTCAAATTGATTTAGTTCCTCTTGCATTGCTACGATCCAAGAATCATCACATTGAGCTTCGTGGAAGTTCTTGGGTTCGAATTGCGATACAAAGGCCATGTGGTTGCAAAAATCTTTAAGTTGAGATCTAGTACTAACCCCTTTTGAAGGATTACCTATGACTTGATCAAGAGGATGATTGTGAACAATCCTCCATGCTTTAGGCATTGAGTTGGTCAAGTCATCATTGGATTGATGCTCAACTTCCCTCATTTCCTTTTGGCTACATGATGAGTTTGAGATATTGAGAGTATTTAGATTATCCTCAATCCCAACAACCTCATCTTCTTCTATGTCAATTCTAGGTGATGGTGGTGAGGGTGATTCATCAAAGGCAACATGAATAGACTCAACCATGGTTAGAGTCATTTTGTTATAAACCCGAAATGCTTTACTTCTTGTAGAATAACCTAGGAAAATTGCTTCATCCGATTTGGAGTCGAATTTTCCAATATTATCTTTATCATTTAACACAAAACATTTACATCCGAAAACTTTGAAATACCCAATATTGGGCTTTCGACCATTCCACAACTCATAGGGCGTTTTCCCCAACTTCATCCGAATAATAACACGATTGATTATATGGCAAGCGGTGTTTACCGCTTCCGCCCAAAGGCTTCGGGGAAGGTTGTGCTCATTTAACATGGTTCGAGCCATCTCTTGTAGAGATCGATTCTTTCTTTCAACTACACCGTTTTGTTGAGGGGTTCTAGGGGCCGAGAGATCATGAGAAACACCTAGATCATCACATAATTTCTCTAAGTCTTGATTTTCAAACTCCCTACCTCTATCACTTCTAATTTTATTGATTTTCAAATCTTTTTCATTTTGAATGACTCTATAAAATCTTTCAAGAATGGAGTGAGTTTCATTTTTATGAGCAAGAAAGTGAACCCAAGTATATCTAGAGTAGTCATCAACAATAACAAGTACATAGAGTTTCCCGGCTAAGCTAGCCGTTCTCTCCGAACCAAAGAGATCCATGTGAAGTAATTCTAGAGGTCTAGAAGAGGTAATATCTTTCTTTCTCTTGAAAGAGGATTTAACTTGCTTGCCTACTTGACATGCGTTACATATTTTATCTTTCGAAAATTTAGTCTTTGGGAGGCCTTTGACTAAATAATTTTTGGACAAACGATGAATGAGGTCCATACTAGCATGTCCTAGACGCCGATGCCATAACCAACTATTTTCGCTAGATGTGACAAAACATTTAACATCTTGGTCATGCAATTCACATAGCAACAAAGTATACAAGTTTCCATTTCTTTTGGCATTGAACATTTGCTTCCCATCTTTCTTGATTATGCATGCATTTGTCCTAAATATAACATCATAGCCCTTGTCACATAATTGACTAATACTAAACAAATTATGCTTCAACCCATCAACTAAAAGCACATCATCTATAGAGAGAGAAGAGGAAATACCGATTAAGCCAATTCCTATAATTTTGCCTTTAGAGTTGTCTCCAAAAGTTACGTTTCCTCCTTCATATGTTTTTAGTGAAATAAACTTTGATTTATCTCCCGTCATATGCCTTGAGCATCCGCTATCGAGAAACCATTTTTCTTTTGATGCGGACTTCAAGCATACCTACAAAACAAGTTCAAGTAACTTTTATTGGTACCCAATCTGTTTTGGGTCCATTTTGGTTAGATAGATACGCAATAGTTCCTTTTGGAACCCAAATTTGTTTTGTTACAACATTTTCTTTTCTATGAGAGCATGCAATAGATCCTTTCGGAACCCAAATCATTTTTGACATAATTTTCTTCTTTCTATGAAAGCATACGTTTGCTTTGTGTCCTTTTCTATTGCAATAGTAGCAAGTAACATGTTTATAATCATTTGAAGATGCATGAGATGATTTTTTAGTAAATGTAGAGCTAAGTGATTTTCTCTTTTTCAATATAAGAGCATCCTTGTCAAAAGCATCATACCCTAGACCACATTTATCAAATGATCCTTTTTGTCTTCCTAACTTGATACTAAGGTTCTCTTTTCCTTTTGTAAATTTAGCTAAAACATTTATTTGATCATCAATAGTATTTTTCAACCGAATATTTTCCTTCTCTAGCTCAATGCTTTTGTTATTGCAAGAAACTTCTAAGTTTGAATTAGTGAGACTACATGAAGACTTATATTTCTTAAGAAGGATATATTTTCTAGCTAATTTTTCAAATTCATCATGTAATTCTTCAAACACATCTTGCAATTCATTGTAATCAAGAAGAAGTTCATCATATGATAGTTTATCTAAATCACTTAAATTTAAATGTACCTCTTCTTCATTTGCCATGAGGCAAATGTTTGCCGTTTCCTCGCTACTTTTCTCCTCATCCGAGTCGCATGAGTCATAGTCCTCCCATGTGACGTTCATTGCCATCTTGCTAGGTCTTTTATCGTTTTCCTTTTTGAGCTTGAAGCAATCACTTTTGTAGTGTCCCGGCTTTCCGCAATTGAAACACGTTGGGGGTTCCCTTTTGCTAGTCTCGCCTTTAGGTTCGATTCTCTTCATGAATCTTCCACCGTTTGCTTTCTTTCTTTGAAGATGTCTCTTGAATTTTTGGGTGAACAATGCAATGTCCTCATCCTCTTCTTCTTCACTCGGCTCATTGATTTCATTTTTAGTGAAGGCTTGCAAAGCTATTCCCTTTCTTGGCTTGATGTCATCTTCACGAGCTTTCAACGTTATTTCCCAAGTGAGTAGAGAGCCGAAAATTTCATCGAGACTCATGGTGTTGAGGTCATGAGCTTCTTTGATAGCCGTTACTTTTGCATCCCACTTTGCCGGGAGACTTCTAAGCACTTTTCGTGACGCATCGGATCTAGGAACAATTCTACCAAGATGCTTTAGTCCATTCAAGATATTTGTAAAGCGAGACATCATAGAATTCACATTTTCATCATCTTTCATAGCAAATAATTCATATTCATGCATGAGTATGTCAATTTTAGATTCTCGTACTTGAGATGTACCTTCATAGGTTAATTCAAGTTTATCCCACATTTCTTTTGCCGTTGAACAAGTAGATACACGATTAAATTCATTTGGACTTAAAGCGCAATTTAAATTTACTTTGGCTTTACCATTGTATGACATGAGTTTACGATCATCATTATCCCATTCATTGGGTAATTTGGGGACGGTTTTTCCATCAACAATTTTGGTCAATACAAATGGTCCTTCAAGAACTACTTGCCAAATTTGGGAATCGATAGCTTGAAGAAAATCTATCATTCTAGTTTTCCAATAGCTATAATTTGATCCATCAAACCATGGGGGCCTATTATTCGATTGTCCTTCAATATGAGTGACTAAATTTGATGACATGATCGTTCTCTAAGACGGTTAAGTCTAAAATAAATAGAGATTAGGCTCTGATACCAATTGTTAGTCACTAATTAACCCTAGAGGGGGGGGGGGGTGAATAGGGTATTCAAAAATAAGTCTAACTCTTTTCGAACATGGAACACACTATAATCAAAAATCAATTTCTCAATAAGCAAGTGGATGATTCAATTTAAACTTTTATAATAATTAATTTCAAGACAAATTAGCATACAAGATATTCAAGCAAATATAGCATGCAAAATACTTATGTAAAGAGAAAGAGATAGAGAGATTGACACCGTGATTTTTTCGAGGTTCGGTAACTCCTACTCCTCGGCTCAAGAACCCCTTCTTGAGACTTTTCCCGATCCTTTCACTATGGCCCTTCCTTCACAGGTGGAATGGCAAACCTTTACAACACAAGCCTCTCGAGCTTGTCTCTCAATCAAGAGAACAACCCTCTCTTGAACAATCGATGGACTTCACTTGTCCGAGATTACAAATTCGTATGTAATCAATAAAATCACTCAAGAACAAAAACACTCAGAACCCAAAGGTTTTTTATGGAAGATAAATCAATATAAGCTCAAGTGTTTTTAGTGATTTTACAATAGCTCTAGAAATGTATTCTCAAAGGATATAATCAATGAATGATATTTGGAGAATAAGAAGAGATTCTAGAGGTTTTGATTTTCAAAGAAACTTGGAGAAAATCAGATTTTCAAAGCTTGGTTTCAATGGCTTTTGAAGCGAAAATTTCTGCAGAATTTTTGATAGCTTTCTTTCTCTTTTGTATTTCAATCTCTTGATTTTCAATAAACACATCTCATTCTATATATAGCATTGTATTAGGGTTTTGAAGAGTGATTATAGTATTTGAAAGACAAGAGCCGTTTGAATACCATTAAACACGATCAACAAAACATGGGAATTGTTTTCTGAAAATCTGCAGATTTGAAGCAATCTTCTAGTCGACTACTTCTTCATTGTAGTCGACTACAATGGTCCATCTAGTCGACTAGATTGAGTTCTTGTCGACTACTTTGGACCATCTAGTCGACTAGAATGAGTTCTAGTCGACTACAATGAGTAGTCTAGTCGACTCAAGCTTGTTTCAGTCGATTCTTTTGATATGGATGAAAAACCAATAGCTACTGGTTGAAATAGTCGACTACTAGAAAATACACAGGGTGATTCTAGTCGACTATAACAAGAAAAAGATTTAATAAAAATATTTTTCTTTCCGTTTAAGTTTGGTAAAGCGTTTTTCATTTCATTGGAGTTCGGTTCATTTTATACTTGAGCTTATACGATAAAATCGACACATAAAATTACCTTGTTACAATGATCGCTCCCCGACCTATCTACCCCGAGTCTTGAGTCTTCGACTTTCGCTTTTGCCGTTTAATTGATTTTCCTTTTTCGCTTCAATTTCTTTCACAGCTTTTCGCTTTAAATCAAACTTTTCTTTCCGAGCTTGTTTTTCGAGTAGTTTCCTTTTCGAGTTTGATTTCTGAGTCGTTCACCTGTCTTTTGCTGAAAATATAAACTCGATAATTCATTAGTATCAAACACTCTTCAATGGTTTGTTATCATCAATTTTGGAATTGTTTGCCGAAAGTAAATTTCAAAGCCAACAATATGCACACAATAATAATAGAGTATTTATATATTATTAGTTTTGAAAAATTATTTATATACGCATATGCATGAGTAGACTTGTGAATTAATTAGGTATATGAGAACAGTTTGTAAGGTATATATGTGTGATATTTTCTTCTTATCTGAATAATGATTAAATTGGAGCAGTGAAGAGATGTGGTTCTCCATAGGTGAATCGATTGGTGAAATTGAAAATAGAAAAGATAGTCTTGACCTATAAGCACATGCACACGATCTCTTTAGTTTTATTTATGACTATAGAAAGTATACTCTCCATAAAAAATTATTATATACCTTGTTATATATTCTGGAAAAAAAAAAGAATACGTAAACATCCTCCACCTGAGTTATCGAGTATTTTATCACAAAGTAGGAGCACTCGCGTAAAAAGGGTGGAAGGTGGCATGTAGAAAAAAAAAAAAAAACAAAAAACAAATGAGTGGAAAAAGCAAAAGTGAGAAGAAAGCCTTTTCCAAATAAAAAAAAAAAAAGAAAGAAGAAAAGAAAAAATATATATAGAGATATATCGAAAATAAAAGTAAATGTGCTATAGAGAAAGTTCACAAAACACGGAAGATTGTCCGATTTGGATGTAGAAATTAGCTAATCTAAACATTGATGAAGACCACTCTTAACACTAATCTAAGATAATTATTGTTTATTCATAAGTCGAATTTATTCGCACTCATATTATATGGATTATATCATTGCTTGGTTGATGAATGAAAATATTCATGAATATGTGAAAATGAAGAATATAAAGAAGTTATGGGTAGTCTATTTAACCCTCACGAGGCTTCACTCGTCCACTAGGAAGTTCCTATGGGTTTAAAAGGCTTATTACACGTGCTAAGTGGAACCATACACCCTCACGAAAGATAAGGATTAGTTTAAAAGTAAATAGATAAATTACATTAATTTATTTTCATGTATTTTTTTCATTTTATTTATTGCAAAGGGACTAGCAATATGTAAGTTTGGGGGCTTGTTAAGAATTGCATATTCTAGACATTAATTAACCCATTGTTAGTCTCTTTATTCTATTGTTTTAGTATTTTTACCTGAGTTATGTGTTTAAGCATGTTACAGGGGTGTTAACAAGAATATGAGTTAATTCCGATGATTTAGCAGAAATGCGGAATCAAAACGGTACTTAGAAGCATGGAATTACTCAATTTAGACCAAGGTACAAATCAGATGTGAGCAAAGTACAAGTCAACAAAGCATAAATTTGCAAAACCCTAAAAAAAAAATTCAGGGGTTGCCGATCGATCGGTGGAAGCCAGTTCTACCTTGAAAAATATGCGAAATCAGCCTCCAACTTGTCTCCTTATGCAAGCAAAGTCAAAGAGTGATCTGGTCAATTCAGTTGATACTTGGTCCCCACACTAAGTCAACTTGGAGGCCAAGCAAGTACGTGTCATGATTACACAAACTTTTGTCTATAAATATGTGAAGCTACGTGAAAAGAATGGATAACTTGAATTCACAATTCAGAATTCTCTCTCTTGGAGAGAATATTCTCTCAAGTCTTCTTTCTACAATTCAAGAAGCCAATAATAGATTCAACCAATCATGGAGATGATTTCTAGATCAGTGATGCAGTCTTTTCCTACCACGACCGGCTAGATCGATATCTAGGGTTTCCAACGATACCCTAGCCAAGTAATGTAGAACTTTAATTATTTTTAGTGCAGAAAGGAGAAGCTAAAGAACACTTATGTGATAATTATGTATTGAGAGAACGAAGTTAATTAATGAAACAAGATTCTTTATTGATTATCTTCTTGTCTTAGATTGAATTAATAATTAATCTTAACCAATCATGTTTTATCACTAGGAGCTAGAACTTTGAAGGTTTATTAATGGTTTCTACATAATGGTTCTTTATGGGCATGATAAAGTCTTGAATTTACACAATTCATGTAAGAGAAGATGATATAGACATATTTTTAATTTATATTTGTAGGAGTAGTTTAGAATAGATGCATGCACTAATCGTACTTTAATCGAAGATGAGTTGTAGCGAAACGGACCGATTGTATCTCTTTGGAGATTAAACAACTGCTTGTAGCGTTACTACTCTGATTCACATGATCGGTATCTCCCTCTTGCAATTATATGATTAAAGGACTATGTTATGAAGCTAGTGGTGGAGTTGGAAATACCCTAGACTTGTTTATCTTGAATTTAACACAAAACAAATATTTAATTCTTGCTTTGTTCTTTAACTTTATTAGTTGATAGAAACAAACCAAATCAAACAAATTTAATAATATGATTCAATTTGCTAAATTACGAGAATTTGGAATACAACTTTGATCTCAGTGATTCGATAACCCTCTCGAGCTAACTATATTATATATTACTCGCGTACTTGCGATTGAGAGGTAAAACTAGATCGTGATAATTCATCATATTAAACACTTTTATTTTCACATGATTTGGACAGATCAATATATATGCATGCATATATATGATAGGTGCTCAATATTGGTTATTTTTTGCCCCTATCTTGCATTTGTTATGTCTTTACATTCCGTTACTTGGTATTTTTATCCCGTTTGTGTGTGTAAGTATGTTTCAGCACCTTAATGAAGAAATAGAGCTAATCTCGGTGAATTAACTAAGTTTGTGTTCGTTTCTATCTCGAGAAAAGAATCAAGAGGTGTGTTAGAGCAAAGAGGAGCTATCAGAGGGCAAAATAGTCATTTCTAGACATCGTTATCTCACCGAAGGGCAAAAATGTCATTTTAAGAGATTATTACTTCATCGAAAAGCATTGGGAGTCAAAGGTGACCAGTCTAGCTCAAATATGAAAAAACAAGTTTTTACGGAGAAAATGCATCATACCCTACGTCGTTAGAGAGAAAAAGAGCCAGATTGGATTTTAGCTACGCTCTTAAACTACGTTGTGGTTTGTACCCTACGCCCTAGACCTACGCCTAAGCGTAAGTCAGGAGCATAGGTCCCACCTTGTGGCCACGTGATCCCTTTATGTGCTGAAGTTGTTTTGAAGTTGTTTCAGAATTTTCCTGTTTTGCCCTTACTTCGCTATTTCAAGTGATCGGTGATTCCAGACCTCTGCATACAGGCTTATACAGATATTTACATGAGATTTTATAGAGATTATTCATGTATTATGAAATTACAAAAAAGAGCAACCATTAAGGTTTCCCTCACTTGTCTATAAATATAAGAGGGTTAGGTTTAGGGTTTAATTATGTTTTAGTGTGTTAGAGGCTGGTTCTAAGTTCTCACGCTCATTCATAGAGTTCTTCCATTAAAGAGAACAACCATTAAAGACCTAGATATCCAGAGAAGAAGGCCATGGAGGGTGTTTCTACATCGACAATGGAAATTCTCTCGGTCATGATCAACTAATTCGGTATCTAGGGTTTTCTCGCAAAACCCTAGCTAAGTAATGTAGTTCTAATTTTATTTACAATTGTAGAGAGGGGAAACTGTGACTATACTGTGATGATTGTGTTAGATGAGATACCGTTTTTCTTCTTGATACAAGTTTATATATTTGAATTGATTCTTGTCTTAAACTTTTCGAATATATTTATCTTATACAATCATAATTATTCACTATGGGCTGGAACTTGGATGCATAATCTGTGATTTTCTACACAATGGTGGTCATAAAACATGAAACCCTAGGTTGACACAGGTCATGCCCTGACAAACTGATATAGAGATGTTTTAGTTTATTTTCATGCTTTAATTTACTTTTCTGGATTTACTTTCTGTTAGTAGTTGGCATGCACTAATCAGTTTAGTCTTGAGATGGGTTGTCGCGATCCGATTGAGAGTAATCCTTTTTGGGGTCAAACTGCTAGCGCGGTGCGACCTAATTCACAGTCAATGGATCGCCCTCATGCAATTGAAATAGAATTTGGACTATGTTATGTGGTTAGTGGTGGAATGAGGAAACCCTAGTTTTCTCTCTCTCTGAATCACAACCATTATTCATCATTGTTTTCTGTTTTTATTTTCCTTATTATTAGATAATTCACAAAATCAAACACTTTTGGAAAACTATAATTTAGTGTTTTTAGACTATTGAAGTGAACAATCCTTGTGTCTGTGGGATTGATATTTCCCTACTCAAGCAAAACTATATACAATTGATATGTGCGCTTGCAGAAGGGTAAAACCTAAAGTGTCGTTAAGGTGTCATTTTTAACCACATATTTTGCACACACCTGACGCCCAACAAGTTTTCGGCGCTGCTGCCGGGGACTTGACATTGTTCAATAGCTTTAGTAGTTTATTTGCATTTCGTTATTGTAGATTAAAGCTAAAGTTGAATTTTTATGTGATTTTCAGGTACAATTGAAGAGCATGAAAGGAAAAGACAAAGCTGCTGAAGTTGCGTCTAGACTCTTTGTGAGTTTCAATTTATCTTGGTTTTTTCATTTAATTTTTAGCTTTACTTTTTGTTCATAGTTTAGATTAGTTTAGAAGTAGTTTAGTTAATTTTCTTTATAAAAAAACAAAAAAAAAAGTATTTGAAAAAAAAATAAAAATTTAGTGTATGTCCAATAGATCGACGTGTTCAAATTCAAATTCTGCGTTAGTTGTATACGACCCGGAGATCGAAAGAACTCTAAGGCATTTATGAAAATCTATTGAAGAGTGTCGTCAGACAGAGAAGTTGAGATGGGTGACGAGAAAGTCAATCCGCGAAGGGGACCAGATACCTCATTGAAGGGATTCTACACACCGGACACGTATGAATCTTATGTTGAATTTCCAAAAGAGGAAGTTGCAAAGCATTTCAAGATCAAGACGAGTGTGATCAACATGCTCCCAAAGTTCTCTGGTCATAGGATAGAAGATCCGTACTAGCATGTCAATGAATTCTTAGAGGTAGCATCAACCATTAGGTATGATGGTTTGACTAAAAATGATTTAAGAGTGTGTCTATTCCCATGGTCTTTAAAAGACAGAGCAAAAAGATGGTATATTAAATTGACTCAAGCAACTAAACTTGACTGGGAAACACTTAAGCAAGAATTATTAGAAAAATATTTTCCTATAGGAAAGACTTCAGAAGCCCAAGATGTAATTAAGCGATACAGATAGCTGCCAGGAGATGAATTTCATGATGCGTGGGAGAGGTACAATGAGATTTTGTATAAATGTCCCCACTATAGGTTTTCTGATCAGGATGTTGCTAGAAATTTTTACATGGGTCTAGGTGAAAAGCATAAAAATCTGATAGATGCCTTTACATAGGGTCAGTTTACTTTGAAACCTGCAAGAGAGCTTTTAGAGATGTTTGATAATATCAGTGAAAATGCCCTTCAGTATGAAACTAATCAGAGGTCTAAAGGTGAACTGGATAGGCGATCTGATAAAGCATTTGAGGTTAATCATGATATGAAAAATCTAGTGGCATTGATAGAGGAGAGGTTAGAGCGATTTGAAAAACTTCTTACCTAAAGAAGTCATTCTCCTAAAAGAGAAGTTTATGAGATTGAACCAGATTATTCTAAAAATGAATGTGAGGACATAATAGGCACTGATGTCAATGCAGCATGGAATTACTCAAATAATGCCCCGTTCTCCAACTCATACTCTCCAAATAATACAAATCATCCATTCTTGTCCTATAAGTTCACAAATGTGGAGAATCCTCCAGAAAAAGTTCAACAAGGATAGTGGTCTAATTCTCAATCCAATTTTCAACCAAGGCAGTAATTTACGTCGCAACCAAGGTTCTAACAGAGCCAACAATCATTCTAATATCAACCAACTATACTGGCTCGTAATTCTCAATCAAATTTTCAACCTAGACAGCCACCTAATAATTCTCTAGCTCTTCAGTCATTCAATAACAACCAGGCTATCCAACCATTCCAATATTAGTTCCAGCCTCAAAGAAGCCAAGCTCCACCACCTGGTTTTTAAAATAATAGGATAGAGCAGACCTTGGTGGACCTCCAAAATAAGATGGGTGTTCATACTCAAGCACTGGCCCAAATTACCATGCAGTTAGGACAAATGGAAAATCAAATAAATACTAGAGAGCCAAGTCAATTGCCTAGTCAGCCTATCGCTAACCCAAAGATTCAGCAAGTGCAAGAGCTTGGATCGTTTACCAATGATAATCATGAGTCTGTTCAAGCAATTATGACTCTGAGAAGTGGAAGGGTAGTGGAGAGCAGAGTGGAGGAAGAACATAAGGAGAGGCTACGTAGAAAAAGGGAAGGTGAGAAAGCTCAAAGGAAGGAAGCGGAAAAATTCAGACAAATAAACTGCTAGTAGATAAGAGTATCGATGAGACATTACTTGATGAGCCAAATAGGGTGAACTACGAGGAAGCACCGCCATTTCCTCAATGTCTTAGAGAACCAGCTAAGTATGGGAAGATGAAAGAATCTGATATGTTGGATACGTTTCGATAAGTCAAGATTAATCTACCGCTTTTAGACGTGATTGCCCAAATCCTACCTTATGCTAAATTTTTCAAGGATCTCTCTACACAAAAGATAAAAAACAGAGCGAATAATTCAAAGAAAATACTCTTGACTGAGCAAGTGAGTTCACTGTTGTTAAGCAATACTCCACCAAAGAGGAAAGATCCCGGTGCTCTCACTATTTCTTGTGTTATCGGTGACCATGAAATTGGTAGAGCCCTTCTTGATCTAGGTGCGAGTATTAACTTGCTTCCTTAATCAGTCTATAATAAGCTAGGGTTGGGAGAACTCAGTCCCACAGAGGTTGTACTGCAGTTTGTCAATCGATCTGTCAAACAGGCGAAATGAATTTTGGAATACGTCATAGTTCAAGTGTGCAAGTTTTAATTTCCAATTGATTTTGTAATCTTGGAGATGGAACCTATCCTGGACTCGAAAAAACACATCCCAGTGATCTTAGGCAGACCATTTTTGGCCACGGCAAATGTGTGATACCCCCTAATTTTCGTGCATAGGTTGGCAAGGCCTATATCGAAAACTAGGGCGCATAAACACCCGATACTAAATGAACACAGAAGCAAAAGACATATTTAAGAAATAACAGAGTCTCAAAAGTTTAATTCTCATGAATAAATAAATTCAGAAATCAAAACTCCCAAAGGGTACAACTCAGGAATCCATATCTATGGACCCCTAAACCTTAATGAAAACAAGTGTCTAAAAAAATATAACTAAATTGGGTCCTTACACTGAATTGAAGTCAAAATGGATGAACTTGTGAATGAATGATAAGAGACCTCAACCATGTGGTTGAAATTGCCGAGAACCTGAAACAACAAAGGTGGGTCAGACCCACGAGCAGAGTAGACTCTACATGATCCCAAACAGAGTACCAAATAATCCCATCATCTACCCAACAAAAAATAAGAGTAATACTATAACTTTAAATACCACTCCTAAATAAATATCCTCCAAACAAAATAAAAATAAACAAATAAATAACACATAAACAAACAAAGAGCAACCACAAGGCATAAAATAAAACAAATAAAATGCAACCAAAATTAAATCATATGTCAATAGGCAAAGCAAATAAAATAATATAATAATTAAAGCATAAGTCCCTTGGCAAATAACCCATGCCGAACCATAACCACGTACCCGAACTCCGTGTCATGGTACAGATGTGACTGCGTTAATAGTCAGCCCATCGTGGTTCCTCCATTACTCAATCACCAAAAACATATAAAGAAATCAATGTATTCAAAGTTAATCCAAAGTAAGTACTAAACAACTTATCTTTTGAGGTTACCGTTATACTAATAACACCAATTAGATGAAAAATTATGAAATTTAGCTTTTGCCATTTTATTTTATTTTAATAATGGCAGTTACTATTATTTTATAATTATCCCGATCTTTATAGGTATATTTTCTTTCGTTTGCATCTTAACGAACACACATAGTATATATACGTATACCCCTAATCCTCATATAGACATCCATATTATACTGCACCTAAAAATCACTGTTCTAATAATTCCCATCACCTAATTAGATAAACTTTCTCAACCACCACACATGGGTTAATCACTTTTTTTTTTATTTTTTATTTCCTTTTCCTAATAACATTGAGTAACAATTTGGAGTACTCCACCAAAATCCACTTATATAATATATACCTATATTGACGTATATAACTTTATATATATACAGTAGTCAATCAATTGTATTACCTTTGAAATTTTGTGACTAAATTCCCATGCTACATGAACCAAATAGTAGCAAAATCCTATCAATGAATGTGTCACATGAACTAGCTAGCAAGTCAATTATCACATACCACCATTTCGGTGCCCAACAATGATTTCGGTGCCCAACAACAGACCTGTTCATATTACAGTAGTTTACACATAATACATATAAACATATAAAACTCATATATATATATATATATAATAACACCGATTTATATGAACATAAATAAATCAAAATATATTCATGTACAAGTTCATACAACCGAAGACACATAAACAAATCAAAATTTAAACAGTCATATGCATAGACGATACAAACATAAACCTATTCATATATATATATATATATATATATAATAATAAAATGGAGATAATAAGATTAATGGTTCAAAGAGGAAGAGAAGAACATTCTACTTGCCTGATCGTTGGGCTAAATCACGCAGGAACTGTAGGCTGCTCGATGCTCTCTCTCCTCTCCCTTCTACGCGACTGCGATTCTGTTATTTCCCTCGACTAGTCTGACAGAAACGTATCCCTAACTTAGGGTTTATTTTAGTTATATAAATATATTTATTTAATCCTTCCGATGGGCCCAAAAACATAATATAACCCATTAGCTAATAAGCCCAAATAATTAACTCAAAAATATACTATAGTCCATTTAATTAACTTATAATTAATTAATTAAATTAAATTTACCCAATCAATATAAATAATAAAAATACGGGGTATTACATTTTCCCCCCCCTAATAAAGGAATTCCGTCCTCGGAATTCACTACATACCTGAACGAAATATCTCTGGATACTTTGCACGAATTTCATCCTCTTTTTCCCAAGTGGACTCTGCCTCATTGTGATGGCTCCACGGAACACGCACAAGAGGAATGATCTTCTTACGAAGTACATGCTCCTTTCGATCGATAATGCGATAAGGTTGCTCCACAGAAGTCACATCCGGCTCCAACTCGATCTCTCCCACATCAATATGCTGATACACATCCTCATCTCGTAAGAATTTCCGCAACATTGAAACATGGAATACATTATGAACCCTGTGCATAAAATCTGGCAGTGCTAATCGGTACGCCACCGGTCCAATCCTGTCAGTAATCATAAAAGGACCTACAAAACGAGGTGACAATTTCCCCTTCTTTCCGAACCGCATTACTCCCTTCATAGGAGACACCTTGAGTAAAACCTGATCCCCCACTCTGAACTCCAAAGTTCGAGTTCGCCGATCAACATAACTCTTCTGCCTACTCTGGGCAGTCCTCATACGGTCCCGAATAAGAGGAATCTTTTCTGAGGTGTCCTTGATGAACTCAGGACCAAATAATCTGTTTTCTCCAGCCTCCAGCCAACACACCGGAGATCTACAGGGTCGACCGTACAATGCCTCAAATGGTGCCATACCAATAGTCTTTTGATAACTATTGTTATAGGAAAACTCTGTAAGTGGAAAATAGAACTCCCAATTGCCCTTGAAATCAAGGACACAAGCTCGAAGCATATCCTCCAAAATCTGGTTAACCCTCTCAGTTTGACCATCTGTCTGTGGATGATAAGCTGTACTAAGGTGCAACTCTGTACCCAAAGCCTGCTGAAAGCTCGCCCAAAATCCAAATACAAAGTTCGGATCTCTATCCGATATAATAGATAATGGAATCCCATGAAGCTTCACTATCTCTGCAATGTAAAGCTTTGCCAACTGCTCCGAAGTGTAATCAGAACGAACAGGTAGAAAATGGGCAGACTTTGTAAGTCTATCAACTATCACCCAAATGGAGTTATGGTTCCGATGTGAGGTAGGTAACCCCTCAATGAAATCCATAAAAATGCTCTCCCATTTCCACTCAGGCACTGGAAGTGGCTGCAATGCTCTTGGTGGTTTCTGGTGATCGATTTTAACCATTTGGCAAGTACTACACTTACAGACAAAAACAACTATGTCTCTCTTCATACCAGCCCACCAAAATTGACGTTTCATATCCTGGTACATCTTATCCCCTCCGGGATGCACTGCAAATGGAGAGTTATGAGCCTCCCCCATCACATCTCTCCTCAAGTCATGAATAGGAGGAACAACTAATCGACTCTTGTACCTCAACCCCCCATCTGAACCAACTGAGTAAAATGGAATCTCTCCTGATGTCAACTCTGCAATTCTATCTATACACTGCTGGTCCGCCCGTTGGGCCTCAATCACTTTTTAAATGATGACAGGTGTCACCATAACACATGCCGCAAAAGCGTCAGCTAACTCATCAACGGACCTCAACGCATTCCACTTAGTCTCGAACAAGGCTGAAAGACTAGCATAGGGTCGACGACTGAGGGCGTCAGCCACTACATTAGCCTTCCCTGGATGATACTGAATGGAAAAATGATAGTCCTTCACAAATTCCAACCATCTGCGCTGCCTCATATTCAACTCCCTCTGCGTAAACAGATACTGCAAACTTTTGTGATCACTGAATAATCTGAAAGCCTCACCTAGGAGGTAATGTCTCCAGATCCTCAATGCAAAAACCACCGCTGCCAACTCCAAATCGTGGGTAGGGTAATTAAGCTCATGTGGCTTGAGCTTACGTGAACCATAAGATACTGGTCTCTCCTCCTACATCAACACACAACCCAGACCCTGTAACGATGCATCAGTGTAGACAAGATACTCAACCCCACTCTGTGGAGTGGCCAGAACAGGTGCATAAGTCAACTTAGTCTTCAGTTCATCAAAAGTTGTCTGACAGTGATCATCCCAAACAAATGGCACACCCTTTCTAGTCAAGTTGGTGAGCGGACCGGCGATCTTAGAGAAACCCTGAATGAATCTACGATAATAACCTGCCAATCCCAGAAAACTACGAACTTCTGAAGGTGAGGTAGGTTGTCCCCATTCCAGAACCGCTGAGACCTTCGCTGGGTCCACTGCAATCCCCTTCTCTGACACCACATGACCCAAAAACTTCACCTCTCTCTGCCAGAATGCACATTTCTCAAACTTTGCATACAACTGGTGTTCTTTAAGGGTCTGTAACACCGTCTGTAGATGTCTGGCATGCTCCTCCTCAGACCGAGAGTAGACCAATATGTCATCAATGAATACAATAACAAATTGATCTAAAAATGGCCTGAATACTCTATTCATCAGATCCATAAAGACAGCTGGAGCGTTGGTCAACCCGAAAGGCATAACACGGAACTCATACGACCCATATCTGGTGAGAAATGTTGTCTTGGGTACATCCTGCTCCCTAACACGAAGTTGATGATAACCAGACCTCAAATCTATCTTCGAGAAGTAGGTGGCTCCCCTTAACTGATCAAATAAATCATCAATCCTAGGAACCGGATACTTGTTGCGGATTGTGACTTTATTCAGCTCCCTGTAATCGATACAAAGATGAAGAGAACCATCCTTCTTTTTCACAAATAACACAGGTGCTCCCCAGGGTGAAGTACTCCTGCGAATGAAACCCTGGCTAAGAAGCTGCTGAATCTGTTCCTTCAACTCCCGCATCTCCATCGGTGCCATCCTATATTGTGCCTTAGCAATAGGCCTGGTGCCTGGAGCTAAGTCAATAACAAAGTCAATATCACGACTCGGCGGTAACCCTGGAATCTCCTGAAAGACATCCTGAAAATCACGCACTACGGGAATACTATCCATGGATACAGTGATCTCCCCATGGGTCTCTGTATCAATATAAAATAAATGTGTACTAGACCCTCCGTGTGGACGAGGCATAGTAATCAAGTACATCTCCTGACCCGGTATCACAAAGACTATCGTCTTACCATGACAGTCCAACTGAGCATGGTAGTGAGATAACCAGTCCATCCCAAGTATCACATCATAAGAGTGCATATCAAGTACTAACAAATCAGCTAGAAATCTAAGCCTGCCAATATCAATAGGGACTTGTTCACAACTTTCCCGTAAAATCGTATCAACGCCTACTGGCGTGGAAATACTGAGGGGTCGACTACAAGACTGAGTCAATAATCCAGATAAAGAGACAAACGACCTCGACACAAAAGAATGTGATGCACCAGTATCAAAAAGAACTTAACCGAGTCTACTATAAATAGGAAACATACCCTCAATAGCCTGAGGTGCCCGAGGATCATAAGGCATGATGTTGTACACCCTGCCATAATGCAACTGCTGTTGCGGCTGACCCTGTGGTGGTGGGGGTGCTGGTAAAGCTGGGTACGCCAGACCCTGAATACGTGGAATATGTGGTGTCGGTAATGGTGGTGGTTGTCTCTGCCCCTGCTGGTCGTGCTGACCTTGAGTAGCCTTGGGACATCTCTTAGTAGAGTGCCCAAACTCCCCACAACCATAACAATGTCCTTTGAAAGGACCTGAAAATCTCCTCTGGAAGTTTCCCTGTTGCTGACCCTGTCCAATCTGAGGTGCTCCACCTTGCTGCCCCTGATGAGAAGTCATCTCCTTACTAGTATCATTGCTACCCTTCTGCTTTTTCCAAGGCTGATACCTCTGAAATCTGCCTCTATCACTGTGGTTGCCACTTTGACCATTTCCCTTATCCACTATCTGACTGGTGGAGTCCTTGTCACTGCGCTTTTCCACCTTAGTTTTCTGGTAGTCCCTCTTGATCTGACAATGTTGTAGTGCTGCATCCACCACTTGAGCATAAGTGGTGTAAGCTGGATTACCCACAATCACCTGCCGAATGCGCCATGTCAAACCGTACACAAAGCAATTCTTCTTTTTCTCCTCTGTGTTGACCTCTTCGGGTGCAAACAATGATAAACTAGTGAACTCCTGCTCATACTCCGCTACAGTCTTATCTCCCTGTTGTAAATCAAGAAATTCTTTTTTCTTAGCTGCCCTTACTGCAAAAGGGAAATATTTATCGTCAAAGCGAGCCTGGAACTGAGCATAGGTCAATGTGGCTCTCTCCTCTGAGGTGGTAACTGACTCCCACCACTGCAAAGCATCACCAACTAACTTAAAAGTACCAAGCATCTGCTTCTGGACCTCTGTACACTCAACCATACGGAGATGACGCTCAATATCCCTCCGCCACTTGTAAGATACTTTTACATCAGTGGACCCTGAAAACTCTGGTGGATGACCTTTTGTGAAAGTGTTCCGAACTTTCTCCCATGTAACAGGTTGTACTGCCTGCTCAACAACGGGAGCCTGCTGAGGAGGCGGAGGATGAGGCTGCTGATTTTGAAGAGTGGTCGCCACCCCTGCAGCAACAGCCTGAGCAATGATAGTCGCAAGATTAGGAGGAAGTTCAGTATTGCCATCCTGAGCATTGCCCTGACCCTGACTCGCATTCCTTCTCCTACGAGGCGGCATACTGAAATAACGGTAATACGAATCGTTAATACCACAACAAAGAACTTTAAAACAGTACAACGAATCCTAAATTTAAGCTCTAGAAATATCAGAATACGCAACGCGGAAAACCTAACGAAAACATCCCTAGGACGCTTGAACCCGGAGTGCTCTGATACCAACTATGATACCCCCTAATTTTCGTGCATAGGTTGGCCAGGCCTATACCGGAAACTAGGGCGCATCAACACCCGATACTAAATGAACACAGAAGCAAAAGACATATTTAAGAAAGAACAGAGTCTCAAAAGTTTAATTCTCATGAATAAATAAATTCAGAAATCAAAACTCCCAAAGGGTACAACTCGGGAATCCATATCTATGGACCCCTAAACCTTAATGAAAACAAGTGTCTAAAAAAATATAACTAAATTGGGTCCCTACACTGAATTGAAGTCAAAATGGATGAACTTGTGAATGAATGATAAGAGACCTCAACCATGTGGCTGAAATTGCCGAGAACCTGAAACAACAAAGGTGGGTCAGACCCACGAGCAGAGTAGACTCTACATGATCCCAAACAGAGTACCAAATAATCCCATCATCTACCCAACCAAAATTAAGAGTAATATTATAACTTTAAATACCACTCCTAAATAAATATCCTCCAAACAAAATAAAAATAAACAAATAAATAACACATAAACAAACAAAGTGCAACCACAAGGCATAAAACAAAACAAATAAAATGCAACCAAAATTAAATCATATGTCAATAGGCAAAGCAAATAAAATAATATAATAATTAAAGCATAAGTCCCTTGGCAAATAACCCATGCCGAACCATAACCACGTACCCGAACTCCGTGTCATGATACAGATGTGACTGCGTTAATAGTCAGTCCATCGTGGTTCCTCCATTACTCAATCACCAAAAACATATAAAGAAATCAATGTATTCAAAGTTAATCCAAAGTAAGTACTAAGCAACTTATCTTTTGAGGTTACTGTTATACTAATAACACCAATTAGATGAAAAATTATGAAATTTAGCTTTTGCCATTTTATTTTATTTTAATAATGGCAGTTACTATTATTTTATAATTATCACGATCTTTATAGGTATATTTTTTTTCGTTTGCATCTTAACGAACACACATAATATATATACGTATACCCCCAATCCTCGTATAGACATCCATATTATACTGCACCTAAAAATCACTGTTCTAATAATTCCCATCACCTAATTAGATAAACTTTCTCAACCACCACACATGGGTTAATCACTTTTTTTTTTTTTTTTCTTTCCTTTTCCTAATAACATTGAGTAACAATTTGGAGTACTCCACCAAAATCCACTTATATAATATATACCTATATTGACGTATATAACTTTATATATATACAGTAGTCAATCAATTGTATCACCTTTGAAATTTTGTGACCAAAGTCCGATGCTACATGAACCAAATAGTAGCAAAATCCTATCAATGAATGTGTCACATGAACTAGCTAGCAAGTCAATTATCACATGCCACGATTTCGGTGCCCAACAACGATTTCGGTGCCCAACAACAGACCTGTTCATATTACAGTAGTTTACACATAATACATATAAACATATAAAACTCATATATATATATATATATAATAACACCGATTTATATGAACATAAATAAATCAAAATATATTCATGTACAAGTTCATACAACCGAAGACACATAAACAAATCAAAATTTAAACAGTCATATGCATACACGATACAAACATAAACCTATTCATATATATATATATATATATATAATAATAATAAAATGGAGATAATAAGATTAATGGTTCAAAGAGGAAGAGAAAAACATTCTACTTGCCTGATCGTTGGGCCAAATCACGCAGGAACTGTAGGCTGCTCGATGCTCTCTCTCCTCTCTCTTCTACGCGACTGCGATTCTGTTATTTCCCTCGACTAGTCTGACAAAAACGTATCCCTAACTTAGGGTTTATTTTAGTTATATAAATATATTTATTTAATCCTTCCGATGGGCCCAAAAACATAATATAGCCCATTAGCTAATAAGCCCAAATAATTAACTCAAAAATATACTATAGTCCATTTAATTAACTTATAATTAATTAATTAAATTAAATTTACCCAATCAATATAAATAATAAAAATACGGGGTATTACAAAATGCATGCATAAATTGCCAAATCGAAGCCATGGATCTGACCTTTGGGAACATGAAATTCACGATGAATGTGTTTGAGGGAATCAATCAATTACCTGAGTTTATGGACTGTTTCCAGTTAGATGAGTGCGACGAGCTAGATGATATTATACATGATTTTGGTACTCATATTCTGGAGAAAGACGAGCTTGAAGAATTTCTGGCAAATGAAGTGTCGAATGAAGAAATCAAAGATTGGGATGCATATATGGAATGGCAGAACAAGGAGTTGGATAGAATTGAGACTGTGTTATACGCACAACCTTGGAAGCAAGAGCTAGTGGAACCACTCCCAATAGTGTCAAATACTCCCCCAGTTCCATCAGTTACGACTCTGCCTATTTTAGAACTAAAAAAGTTGCCAGAGAAGCTGAAGTATGTTTTCTTAGGACCCGACGAAACTCTTCCTGTAATTATTTCATCAAAGTTAATAGCAGAACAGGAATTGAGTCTAATTGAGGTCTTGACCAGGAATAAATTAGCGATTGGGTGGAGTGTTGCTGATTTGAAAGGTATTGATCCAATAATTTGTATGTACCAGATTTATTTAGAAGATGAGGCGAAACCGTCAAGGGAAATGCAATGAAGATTGAATCCGAGCATGATGGAGGTGCTAAGAAAAGAAGGAGTGAAGTTGCTGGATGTGGGAATCATCTACCCGATCTCTGAGAGTAAGTGGGTAAGCCCAACCCAAGTGGTCCCAAAGAAGTCGGGAATCACAGTGGTGCCCAATGAAAAGAGTGAGCTAATTCCTCAATGCACGACCACGAGGTGGCGTGTGTGTATCGACTACAGAAAGCTTAACTCTAACACCAGGAATGATCATTTTCCATTACCATTCATCGATCAAATCCTGGAAAGATTAGCCGGACAGAGCTACTACTGCTTTTTGGATGGATATTCCGGCTATAATCAAGTGGCAATTGATCCTGCGAATCAGGAGAAAACCACTTTCACTTATCCATATGGCACATTCGCATACAGACGGATGCCTTTTGGTTTATGTAATGCGCCATCAACATTCCAAAGGTGTATGATGTCTATCTTCTCTGATATGGTATAAATGTTTCTGGAAGTGTTCATGGATGACTTCTCAGACTTTGGGGCAACCTTTGAAGACTGTTTGAGGCATTTAACACTAGTACTTGAAAGGTGTAAAGAGCAATTTAATTCTTAGTTTGGAGAAAAAACATTTTATGGTTCAAGAGGGAATAGTACTTTGCCACATTATATCAAAGCAGGGGATTGAGGTCGATAAAGCAAAAGTCGAGCTGATTTCAAAATTACCTCCTCCCACATCTGTGAAGCAGATACACTCTTTTCTGGGCCATGCTGAGTTTTACAGAAGATTTATCAAAGATTTTAGCAAAATTGCCCGTCCATTATGCAATTTACTAGCTAAGGATGTAGTATTTGTCTTTGATGAAGAATGTCTTCATGCCTTTGAGGAATTGCGTGCTAAACTCTCATATGCCCCAATTATCTGTCCACCGGACTTGTCTCTACCGTTCGAGCTGATGTGTGACGCTTCAGATTATGCAATCGGAGCTATGTTGGGGTAGAGAAAAAATAAGTTTCCATATCTGATTTACTATGCCAGTAGAACTCTGAACGAAGCTCAGATGAACTACACAACTACCGAGAAGGAATTGTTGACAGTGGTATTCGCCTTGGACAAATTCAGGTCATATTTGTTGGGAACCAAGGTGGTCGTGTACTCAGATCATGCCGCACTAAGGCATTTGCTAACCAAGAAAGACTCTAAGCCCAGATTGATTCGATGGATTCTGTTGCTATAAGAATTTGATTTGGAGATCAAAGATAAGAAGGGTATGAAGAATGTTGTAGCTAATCATTTGTCAAGAATTGTCGTGAGTCCACAAAGGACGGTACTCCTCTTAAGGATGAGTTCCCAAATGAACATCTATTCAGTATGGCTGTTATGGAACAAATATCATGGTATGCAGATATTGTCAACTATAAAGCCACATGTAGAATTCCTAATGAATGGTTTGAGCATCAGAATTATCGTTTCTTCAGCCAAGTAAAATTTTATATCTGGGATAATCCGTAACTGTACAAATATTGCCCTGATCAGATAATTCATAAATGTGTTCCATAAAGTGAAGTTCAAGGCATACTGACATTCTGTCATACGCTAGAGTGTGGGGGGCATTTTGGTGCTCAGAAGACAGCTCACAAAGTCCTACATAGCGGTTTTTATTGGCCCACCATATTCAAGGATGCGTTCGAGTTTTGAAAATCTTATCTTAGATGTCAGAAGTTGGGATCCATATCTCGATGAGACATGATGCCACTGGATCCTATTTTGGTGGTTGAGTTGTTTGACGTCTAGGGCATTGACTTTATGGGACCGTTTCTAAAAGTCGGCGATAAACAGTACATATTAGTGGGAGTTGATTACGTTTCTAAATGGGTAGAGATTGTTTCCACGTCGCATGCGAATCACATTGTGGTTGAGAAGTTTTTTAAATCAAATATATTTTCTAGATTTGGTATGCCACGAGTGTTGATCAGTGACGGCGGCAGCCATTTGGACAACTAGTTCTTTCGGTCTTGTGCAAGAAGTATGGTGTCACTCATAGAATTGGAACACCATATCACCCACAGACGAGTGGTCAAGTGGAGGTTACGAACAGGGAGATCAAGAACATTATTGAAAAGATGGTCGATCCTGATTTGAAAAATTGGGCGAGAAGGTTAAATGATGCACTATAGGCATACAATAGCGCTTATAAGACACCGATTGGTATGTCACCATACAGATTGGACTATGGTAATGCATGTCATCTCCCTGTGGAACTCGAGCATAGAGCATATTGGGTGATCAGAAAATTGAATTTTGATATCAAAAGATCAGGTGCTCAAAGGAAACTCTAACTCGCAAAGCTTGAGGAGTTGAGGACCAACGCATATGAGAATTCTATAATATATAAAGCCCGAACCAAAGCATTCCACGACTGATATATCAGACAGAAAAGCTTTGAAGTTGGCCAGAAAGTGTGGTTGTTCAATTCAAGACTCAAATTGTTTCCCGGTAAGCTTCAATCAAGATGGGACGGATCATACAAAATTACTAAGGTTTACCCCCATAGAGCGGTGGAACTTGACGACCCTGACAACAGAAAGGGATTTGTTGTGAATGGTTAGCGTTGGAAACATTATATCGAAGTTGAGCCGACAGAGAGTGTTGTTGAGACAGTTGATTTAACATAACCGACATCGGAGCCGGATGATTTTGAACCAGAGTACTGAGAGGCGGCAACGTCGAGCCAACGACATTAAATATTAGTACTAAGTGATAAAGAGTAGCTTTTAATCTTAGTTTGTAATTGTAGAATAGTAGTATAATTCAGTTTTTGTAAAATTTTAAGATCAAGTCCGAAATAGTCATCATCATTCATAAGGGTATTTTCATCCACGAAGCGCCAAAGTTGACGAATCGAAGTTAATCATATCAATAAGTGTGTATAGGGGAGGTTCGAGTGTTCAGGAATCGAGAACGAAACAAAAATGGCCGAACCCAAAAATTCAGCCTTGGGACCTATGCCCAAGCGTAAGGTAATCTACGCACAAACGTAGGTCACGGGACTGTATAAATACAGTCCCGTAACTTTTCATTTCAAAATTCACTTTTCTCCCTCTCTTCTCCATCAAATCGATTCTCGTTTGTTCCTAAAGCTGAATATCGATATTTCTTATCAATCCCAAGCGGCTAATCATCAGATTAGTGAGCGGTGTGTACGGATTCACGTAAAGAACTCGAAAAGTCTCCGGAATCCAATTTTGGGGAATTTGTCGTTTCTCACGATTCGGTAAGTTTTGATCCATTATTTTTGTTTCAATTACATAATATAACTATTCTAAACTAGTATTGACGAACGAGACCGATCGAACTCGTGTTTTAATCCGTTCTCAAAAAGTTGGGTTTCCGGCTTTAGATACGGGTTGAATATTGAATTTTTGAGATGAGGGCTTGTTTAATCATCGTATTAGAATACTTTAGATATAGTTTTGAGTTTGATTTAGTGTCCGGATAGTTTTCGCTAATTTGCATAACAATCCAAATTCTATAGGAATGGATCGCGTAAAAGGAGCGAGGAAGGCTGCTGAGGGAGCATCTATGTCGGGGATGGAGATACAGAGAGACAGGTCAAATCACCGCCCTTGGAGAGTACGCAGCCTGTACGCCGTACTACCCGGGTGCCAAGACCGGTGTATGTTGTGCCGGATTCGTCAGATGAGGAGGTTGAGAGGCCGAGTGCACCGATAGAGGGCATTGAGCTAGATTTCAGATATGGCCAAATGACAGTTCCACCTACTTCATTGAGGGCACCATCACAACCTCGGGCACAATCTCCAGTCCCCGAGCCATCACCACTACCACATGAGTTGGAGACATCCGATGAGCAGACTACCGAGAGTGGTGATAGTGAGGATGGGAAGGCAGAGTGGGAGGATGAGACGGAGAATAATGAGCATGCCGAGGTACCGTATCCTAAGCCGGTAGTTGATGGTGACAAGGGTGATCCCGTTTCTTACAGATAGAAGCACTCCACGGTTTCAAAGGAGACACTGGTAGCCCGAGCTATGAAGAAGGGGTTCCGACAGGAGCGCACTTTTGCTATTATGCCACTTGAGTGGATTAAGCCAGTTCCACATTGGACTATTGGCGTACTGAGGGAGCGCAAATTATTGCCGATCCAAGCCCCAGTTACACCACACATTTGCGTTGACATGATTAGCGAGTTCTGGCTTCATATGAGGCATTACAGCATAGGGACTCGGCTAGTGACAGTGGTGCAGGGGCGGGAGTTTGAGATTACTCCCGAGAGTATTGCTACTACGTGGGGTATTCCACACGAGTGCCCTGCAGAGCTAGAGGAGCGGTTCCCACCTATGTCAGACCCACTTTTATCATTTTATGATATGGTGAGACTGTAGACCGAGGGGCAATGGGCCTATAATAGCTGTAATGGGACCAAGAAGTCCAACTATCATCCAATGATGTGGCTCTGGGATGTGATAGTCTGGTCCAATATGTTACCACATAGCCATTAAACCATGTGTTACCCACCATTTCCGGTGCTGCACTATGCTTTCGAGTTTAGTCACTGGTACTTTATTCCGCACACCCTTTGGCAGACTTTGTTCCAGCATTATATTCACTTGTGTCGGGAGAACAAGGTCGGGACTGCTAATTTTCAGATGGTTCTTCCCTGCCTTGTGATGAAGTTGATGTTCGATCAAGGATTACAGATGGATGCTGAGGATAAGTTTGAACCGCTAGTTGCATATAGCAAGGGAGTGTGGAACAAGAAGGTTCCAGTGACATATGTTTGTCGACGCATATTCGGAGGACTTTTACTGCCAGGTGCACAGGAGGATGATGCAGAGCAAGCTACGCTAGATGAGATGCCTCAGGTGGAGGTGCCATTAGCTGATAAGGCTGCTCTGGGAAGTGATGCGCCACAAGCCCCAGCTAGGGGTATTGTTATAATGACTCAGGCTCAATACAACCAGTTGATTGGATGTATTGAGGGATTGGAGTGCTCATTTGCATAGGAGAGGCAGGCCCGACAGCATGAGCACCATGAGATGATGGATCGGTGGGATATTATGATGCAACATATGGGAGTGACAATTCCACCACCACAGCTATGTAGTTGTAGTTGTAGTTGTAGTTTAGTTTAGTTTAATTTATTTTGTTTTTAGATTTTCTTGTTTTAGCTGTCCACAGTAGAGATCAATCGTAGAGCGGAGAGTCAGTGTTCGATATTTTGTAACTGCTTTAATGATCATCTCTAACTGTTTGTGATATTTTTGCTTTTGTATAAAATGACAATTTTTACCCGCTTTTACTAATATGCGTGCCTTACTATGATTATTACATTGAGTATGTGTGATTTTATTTTTGCACTATGAGGACATGTGTGCGTTTAAGTTTGGGGGTGCGTTGGTTATTGAAAAGCGTGTCATGATTTTTTTTTTAAAAAAAAAAAGAAAAAGAAAAAGAAATGTTAAACCCTACCCTACGCTCAAGTGTAGGGTAGTACGTGGGTGGGCCAAAAAAATTGAAAATTTAGTCCGTTTTTGGGATGTTTTGGCATGTTCTGTACCTATACTTATATTTAGACTTGTTTAAGTTCTTTTTAGGAATTTGTGTACAATTTTTGTAGAATTTTTAGAGTACCCCTAATCTGATAACGAGACTGCAAATAGAAGTTGGATTAGTTATTGCTTCCCCTTTCCTAGTCAGTTAAGGGTTTTTAATCCTTTTTCTCTTCCAATTTTGCTCCATTCATCTATAAATACATCCATAGGTTAGGTGATAGAATGAAGGAATTGGATGAGATGCAGTGGACGTTTATGAAAATATATCCGGAAGAAGATTTAGAGAAGTTGAAAGAGACTGCAGATTGCCGGATATGGTTGAAGAGTATCGTGTCAAGCGATGAAGAAAAAGAGGTGAACTAGGATTTAGGTTTAGGATTTTTAGGTTATTTTATTTGTAGAGACGGTAGACCCTTAAGGCCACGTCTTTGTTTCTTTTATTTTTTTTTATTTTTTATTTTTATTTTAAGGATTGTAGGCCCTTAAGACCAAATCAGTTTTCTTTTTTATTATTAATATTTTGGTCATAAAAAAAACATTCAATAAAAAAATAATCTTTAATTCCTTGAAAACATATGTCGATTTCTAGATATTTATGATGAAATTTCTTTTCCATTGCTATGATTGGGTATGTGTGTTTTGTTGATGATATCTCCAGGTGATCCAATTCAAGTTTGGGGGAGAGGATTTGTGTTTTGCTTTGGAATCCATAATTAAGCTTCAAGGGTAACTGTATATGTTCTCCTATTTTATTTTTGACCTTGAGGACATGGTCCGATTTAAGTTTGGGGGTAAGGGTATAGTATTACAAGGAATAAAGATTTTCGAGAAAAAATAACAAAGAGTTTTTAGAAAATTCTTTGTTTTTACGGATGAATGTTTGGCATTTACAATTTGATTAAGTTTATGTTGATGATGCATGAGTATTATGTGATGTGATGTTCCTGCTCATGAGAATAATGATTAGTGATATTGAAATTAAGAAGCATGACTTTGACCTATAAACACAAGCACATATTCACTATGAAAAATAGGTTAATTTTTAACTATTTAGTTGAAAAATAATTTTGCTGCAATAAAAGGGAAGAATGGGAGATGTTTTGGTTGAAATTGAGAAAATTGAAAAAATTATTTTGAGAAAATAAAATGCAAAAAAAAGTTCTTTGATCTGAGTAACTAGGTCTTGGTATCACCAATATCACTGTTTGTGTTTAAAGGGAAGAAGACTGATAAGCATAAATCCCATGGAAGAAGCTTGGCCCCAGTTGGTTAGGACTAAAAATCCTCGCTGGAAAGTCCGGAGACTTAGAAAGACAAAAAGGGATGAAAAGTGTAAAGATGAAAATAGTACTTTTTTACTAAAAATAGTAAAGTTTGATCAATGAAATAGGAGAAAAGAAACTGAAATATTGTAGTTGAATGTTCACAAAATCACGAAGGTTGTCTGGATTTTAAGTAGAAAGTAGCAAAACCATTCACTTAAGTGGGGACCATTTATGACACGAAGCTCGAGATAGTTATTGTTTGGTAGTGAGTGGAAATATTTGCATTCATATTATCTTGTGTGTTGTTTCATAGCTTATTTGACTTATGTGTTTGAACTCATGAATGCATAATTATAAAAGAATTGAGATGTTTATAGGTACCATCACTGGAAACCTTCACAAGACTTCCCTCGTTAACTAGGGGTAACCTAGGGGTTTAAAAGGCTTGTTACACGTGCTAAGTGTAATCGTTGACCCTCACGAAAATAAGGGATTGGGTTAGAGTAGATAGGTTAGATAGAATAAGAATCATCACATATAGTTTTCTCTGAGTTTATTGCTAAGGGACTAGCAATATGTAAGTTTAGGTGTGTGATAAGTACTCAATATTGGTCATTTTTCACCCTATCTTGCATTTGTTATGTCTTTATATTCCGTTACTTGGTATTTTTATCCCGTTTGTGTGTGTAAGTATGTTTCAGGAGCTTAATGAAGAAGCAGAGCTAATCTCGGTGAATTAACTGAGTTTGTGTTCGTTTCTATCTCACGAAAGGAATCAAGAGGTGTGCTAGAGCAAAGAAGAGCTACCAGAGGGCAAAATGGTCATTTCCCGACATCGTTATCTCACCGAAGGTTAAAAATGTCATTTTCAGACATTATTACTTCACCGAAAAGAATCGGGAGTCAAAGGCCACCTTTCTAGCTCAAATATGAAAAGATGAGTTTTTACGGCGAAAATGCATCATACCCTACGTCGTTAGAGAGAAAAAGATGCAGATTGGACCTGAGCTACGCGCTTAAGTTACGTTGTCGTTTGGACCCTACGCCTTAGACCTACGCCCAAGCGTAGGTCTCACCTTGTGGCCACGTGATCCCTTTATGTGCTGAAGTTGTTTCGAAGTTATTTCAGAATTTTCCTGTTTTGCCCTTACTTCGATATTTCAAGTGATCGGTGATTCCAGACCTCTAGATACAGGCTTATACACATGTCTATAATACAGGCTTATACACATGAGATTTTATAGAGATTATTCATGTATTATGAAATTTCAAAAAAAAATCAACCATTAGGGTTTGCCTCACTTGTCTATAAATATGAGAGGGTTAGGTTTAGGGTTTAGTTCTGTTTTAGTGTGTTGTACGCTGGTTATGAGTTCTCATGTTCATTCATAGAGTTCTTTCATTGAAGAGAACCACCATTAAAGACCTAAAGATCCGGAGAAGAATGCCATGGAGAGTGTTTTTACATCGATAATGTAGATTCTCTCATCCATAATCAACTAATTCGGTAACTAGGGTTTTCTCGCAAAACCCTAGCCAAGTAATATAGTTCTAATTTTATTTTCAATTGTAAAGAGGGAAAACTGTGATTGTACTGTGATGATTGTGTTAGATGAGAGACCGTTTTTATTCGTGATACAAGTTTATATATTTGAATTGATTATTGTCTTAGACTTTTCCAATATATTTATCTTAAACAATTATTCACTATGGACTGGAACTCGGATGCTTAATATGTGATTTTCTACATAATGGTGGTCATAAAACTCGAAACCCTAGGTTGACATAGGTCATGCCCTGATAAACTGATATAAATATGCATTAGTTTATTTTCATGCTTTAAGTTACTATTTTAATTTACTTTTCTGCATTTACTTTCTGTTAGTAGTTGGCATGTACTAATCAGTTTAGTCTTGAGATGGGTTGTCGCAATCCAATTGAGAGTAATCATTTTTGGGGTCAAACTGTTGGTGCGGTGCGACCTAATTCACAGTCAATGGATCGCCCTCATGCAATTGAAATAGAATTTGGACTATGTTATGCGGTTAGTGGTGGAGTGAGGAAACCCTAGTTTTCTCTCTATCTGAATCACAACCATTATTCATCATTGTTTTCTATTTTATTTTATTTATTATTAGATAATTCACAAAATCAAACTCTTTTCGGAAAACTATAATGTAGTGTTTTTAGACTATTGAAGTGAACAATCCTTGCCTCTGTGGGATCGATATTCCCCTACTCAAGCAAAACTATATACAATCGATTTGTGCGCTTGTAGAATGGTAAAACCTAAAGTGTCATTTTTAACCACATATTTTTCACATACCTAACGCCTAACAATATAGGAGAATAAAAAGGGGTATTTAAGTTCATGTAGCTTCATTTTATGAGGGTATATATATTTTTCTTTTCGCATCATCATGGGTGGGTAAATATATCTTCACAAATATTTAGAAGTAATTTAGTCATTTCACGTGACAAAAATGAGTGACATCATAATTGATTGCGTTTGACATCGCCGGAGGTTGCAAAATAAAATGATATTGGTGGATGGCGGTGGTGGCCAGCAGTGGTGGGGGCCGGCGGTGGTGGGGGCCGGCAGCAGCGGGCGGTGGTGGCCAGTGGTGGTGGTTGGTGGTGGTGGCGGTGGCGGAGGTGACACCTTAAACAATGGAAAAACACAAAAAATAACTAAAAGTTGTATTTGGTGTTTTCACCACTTTTAAAAAAAGAACAGTAAACGCGTTTGCCAAACGTGTTTTTGTTTTTGAAATGGGTGAACAGTAAAAAAAAAAAAAACACAAAACATGGTATCCAAACGGACCCATAGGGAATCAAATAAACTGAAAATCTTATATTATTTTCTATTATTTTATATTTTGAGCGGGGATCAATAAGAGTTATATTTTAATTTAGGTTTAAATTTATATATACGGTGCGTTTGGATATCCTTGCTTTTGTATTTATCTTCTGTCTTCAAATATAAAAACTGTATTTGTATTTGTCTTTGTTTTTTTCACCAAAAAAATAAAAACAAAAAAGCGTTTGGATCAAAATTTGTATTGAAAAATAAAATGATATTGGTGGGCGGCGGTTGTCACGCCCCAAATTTCCTAGAACTCATAAACCCGAGCCTAAGAGCTAAGGAGGTGAACGGAAGTAAAAAGAAACGAGAACCAACGTCATACAGTCATCAAACACCCACAAAAGGGTAAGAATGACACACTCTGATACCCTACTATCACGCCCCTAGAATTCCCGAAACTTTAATCTAGAGAGTCAGCGAATCTCCAAAGGGTGACGTAAGTCAAGCAACCACTAGAGTTAACTATAACAAAGAGACACATGGAATAACAATGAAGAATATACTCCATCTCAAATAGAATACTAGAAACTCAATAGTATCCTCAGATACCAACAAACACGCCCCTAAATCCCTAAAACTCCAGAACTGGGACATCCAAGGAATCCAGGATGTGATCCTTACTACAATTGACCAACTAAGACATCATTAACCAAGAAAACATATGGGTTAATGATAGAAATGGTATATTTCATACCCAAATGAATAATAAACAAAGCAGCAGAATCTAACAAAAATCCGGCAGAGTTCCGTTTGTAAATGGAACATCCGGACAACCAACCACAACACAATAACCTGCCCAAAGCAATTCAATAATCACAATGGCTTCCAAGCCCCACATTCATCAATCCTACTAGGGCCGAGGTAGTGGAAAGAAACCAAAACCCCTCCAAACCCTCTATAATTAACAGAGCCACAAATGCTCGAATAAGAATACAGTAAAACACCTAGTTGTGCAGAATAGATACAACAACATCTTGAAAGAATAAATACAGGAAATAAAAGAATACATCAATGGGGATATGCCAACAGACTGGCTCCCAAAAGAAATACATGATAATCCCACAAATCATGGGTAAAGAAGCTAACAGAAGAATACTACCGTCCCCGACCCAGTCGTGCTGCAACCGTAACCTCATCACTCAACGCAACTCCAAAACCTGTAACAAGAAAACTAAGGAAACTGTCGTTTCACCGCATCCTGCCCATAGCCGTCTATTTCCTGCAACCTGGCGTGGGAATACCAGGGGGCAAATGAAATACCCCTGTGAGCAAATAAGCTCAGTGGGAAAGGATACTCTAACTACCACATCTTCTAATAGTTTAGGTAATGCTAAACCACCCAGTGAGATACATAGCCCACAACATAATCCAGCCACGAAAACCCAAGGTACGTGTTCATATACTACCGTACGTAAGTATATAACGGGGATATATATATATATATATATATAAGTGTATATATATATAAGTATACAAAATGAAACCATAAGGTACGACTAAGACTCGTACTCCAAGTACCAACTCAGGTAGTCTACACTACTCTCACCGACGTACACTAAGTACACAACCGCCCAAGTCAAATCTAACAATCATCAAATGCTCACCACGCTAACCACCAAATCCAACAGAGGGAAACACACTCACCTTTAATATCAACAAGGATTAATCCACCACTAGTACCAAGGAATACTCATAACTCACTCCCCGAGAACACTGGAGGAAAAGCACTCACGTCCTTGCGTACTAACACAACCACCATCAATATATATATATATGTTAGTCACTAATTAACCCTAGAGGGGGGGGTGAATAGGGTGTTCAAAAATAAGTCTAACTCTTTTCGAACATGGAACACACTATAATCAAAAATCAATTTCTCAATAAGCAAGTGGATGATTCAATTTAAACTTTTATAATAATTAATTTCAAGACAAATTAGCATACAAGATATTCAAGCAAATATAGCATGCAAAATACTTATGTAAAGATAAAGAGATAGAGAGATTGACACCGTGATTTTTTCGAGGTTCGGTAACTCCTACTCCTCGGCTCAAGAACCCCTTCTTGAGACTTTTCCCGATCCTTTCACTATGGCCCTTCCTTCACAGGTGGAATGGCAAACCTTTACAACACAAGCCTCTCGAGCTTGTCTCTCAATCAAGAGAAAAACCCTCTCTTGAACAATCGGTGGACTTCACTTGTCCGAGATTACAAATTCGTATGTAATCAATAAAATCACTCAAGAAAAAAAACACTCAAAACCCAAAGGTTTTTATGGAAGATAAATCAATATAAGCTCAAGTGTTTTTGGTGATTTTACAATAGCTCTAGAAATGAATTCTCAAAGGATATAATCAATGAATGATATTTGGAGAATAAGAAGACATTCTAGAGGTTTTGATTTTCAAAGAAACTTGGAGAAAATCAGATTTTCAAAGCTTGGTTTCAATGGCTTTTGAAGAGAAAATTTCTGCAGAATTTTTGATAGCTTTCTTTCTCTTTTGTATTTCAATCTCTTGATTTTCAATAAACACATCTCATTCTATATATAGCATTGTATTAGGGTTTTGAAGAGTGATTATAGTATTTGAAAGACAAGAGACGTTTGAATACCATTAAACACGATCCACAAAACATGGGAATTGTTTTCTGAAAATCTGCAGATTTTAAGCAATCTTCTAGTCGACTACTTCTTCATTGTAGTCGACCACAATGGTCCATCTAGTCGACTAGATTGAGTTCTAGTCGACTACTTTGGACCATCTAGTCGACTAGAATGAGTTCTAGTCGACTACAATGAGTAGTCTAGTCGACTCAAGCTTGTTTTAGTCGACTCTTTTGATGTGGATGAAAAACCAATAGCTACTGGTTGAAATAGTTGACTACTAGAAAATACACAGGGTGATTCTAGTCGACTATAACAAGAAAAACATTTAATAAAAATGTTTTTCTTTCCGTTTAAGTTTGGTAAAGCGTTTTTCATTTCATTTGAGTTCGGTTCATTTTATACTTGAGCTTATACGATAAAATCAACACATAAAATTACCTTGTTACAATGATCGCTCCCCGACCTATCTACCCCGAGTCTTGAGTCTTCGACTTTCGCTTTTGCCGTTTAATTGATTTTCCTTTTTCGCTTCAATTTCTTTCACAGCTTTTCGCTTTAAATCAAACTTTCTTTCCGAGCTTGTTTTTCGAGTAGTTTCCTTTTCGAGTTTGATTTCTGAGTCGTTCACCTGTCTTTTGCTGAAAATATAAACTCGATAATTCATTAGTATCAAACACTCTTCAATGGTTTGTTATCATCAAGTTTGGAATTGTTTGCCGAAAGTAAATTTAAAAGCCAACAATATATATAACAAACCTCATCATATTCCTAAGGAAAGTCTACCTCTCAAGGCTAGATCATCTCAACCATATCTCTTCATCAATACCATAAATCACATCATCAATACGATTAACCAATCACTAATACTCTCACTATGGATAAGGAAAACCACCCAATCAACTCACTAAGGGTACACGAACTCAACTCATAAGAACGACCACCTAAGGGTCACCAAACAAAGCAAAGGAAAAGAGTTTCAATGCTAAGCTTACAGATAACCGAGACAACAACGTCAAGGTTTAAAACACCCGAACAAGAAAAGAACAGCACAAGTGAACAAGGAAAGAACACCATAAGCAAACAAGGAAAACCAAAAGCGAATGGCCGAGAGTGAAAGTTATAAAAATGATGAATCCCAGGGATTCAATAGTTTTTAAGAAAATGTTTTTAAAACTCGAACCAATCCATTTGGTATCCATACCCCTAACGTAAGAAAAACTCATATCACCTAGGTGGTGACATCAACAACCAAGAAGAAGTGAGGGGAAACACTATATGTGTGCACTGAACAACACGAAGCCTCGTAACCGAGACTTAGAGTGATCCAAAGAAAAGGAGAAACAGGAAATCCCCTTTCAAAACACTATAGGTCGGGATTTTGAGAAAGAAGTCTCAAAATCTCAGAATCATCAAGACAAGTAATAAAAATAGTTTCCTTTTAGGAAATCACACATTAAAAATGACCGTCTTGCCCCTGGTCTCCGTTAGTTGCCATCATCGGCTTTTAAAAGTTGAAAATCATTTAAAAGAAGATTCCAAGATCATTTTATAAAGTGTCAAAACTTTTCATTTCTACGGGGGTAGGTGAAAACGGGTTTTTCCTTTTAAATACAAAGAGTTTACTTTAAAACTTAGAAAACACCATTTTCGAAATGACAGCCAAACAAGAGTGAACATAACTCCACAGATTCCTATAATGCCCAAAAGGACTGTAAAGGGAGAACAACACGTTGGATTCACATACCACAACCATCCGTTTCCAACTCCACAAAATCAAATGAAAACCACGAGGAAGAGGTTCGACACCACGCCGTAACCAAGGACTCAAAGATTGACATACAAGTCAACGACTACTTACTAGCGCACAAAACACAGTACAAGGAATGCTTAGGGGGATGAACTAAGCATAAGAAACAATGGCACAACACTTACAATACTCCAAGTACTTAATGAAATCACTTAACCATAACCTCTTCTCATCACTCAAAATCTCACACAATCTCATCACTTGTCTTCTCTAAGGCCTCAATTCTCAATTGATACTCAAATCAATCTCGGATCTCAAATCTCTAACGAGGTCACACAACTGACCACGACTACAAATCTACTAACCATAGTCATGAGACTACTAACCACAATCACAAGACTACTTACCACAATCACAAGATTGTTAACTACCTCCTCTAAGGCCTCAACCTTAAAATCAACTCTACGGTCTCCACTAGCCTCAACCAACCACAGAAATCACAACGTCAATATACCTAATCTCCCCTAAAGGCACAAACGTATATGACAACACGTATAAAGATTATAATCCATTATACCTTTTAAATTACCACATTTACTTCGTGTTTCACATTATTCATTTCCGGTTGAGCATTTATAAAATATGAATTAAATTTAAAATATTCATAAATTAACATGCTCCAACATAAATATGTACATATCAATAGATCACATGATGATATGCAACGCACCGTACTCACAGACCGCCTGTAGTACACACACAAAAACACACCCTTCCCAAGGGTACTGGATCATTCTCCACCATTCCCCTGAGGATACAAGCTCAATAAGGAAGGTAGACTCATCGAACCGTACATCCCAAATGCTTTTAACACTTACACTTTTAATCGGGAAGATGTGCTCCACGACCTAGTCGCGCACTAGGGCCTTGGATGATATGTCCTCCCCCTATCGTCTGCGTTTCTCAGCTTTTTACTTATGTGGGAGCAAGAAGCACCCCCTGGCCAGTTGTTTCGACGATCCAAACACAAACGTTTACTCGTGCCTCACGCACAAAGGAAGTAGACCACACCAAATGAATCTCTCTGCAAATGGTGAAATCATGCACTAACACCTATGTCTCATAATACATGGTGTACGCAATAAAATCATGTCCAACATAAATATGTCATGCATCATATTTATGAAAATACCCACATGGTAATATATAAATCTCAAAATATATTTTCATGCTTTAAAATACAATAGAGCAAGTAAATCATATGAAAACAATTTCATATACCAGTCATGTTTTCAAAATATATATTTTCTTTAATTCTTTATAAAATATTTCAATTTCCCTTATCATGCAATTAAAATAATTTAAACAGATAATCCACGTATAATGAGAGGAACCTAACATAGCGTCTAAGTTTCTCACGTCCCACGTTTATAAAATTCTCTAGCCCATTTAATTATCAAGGGAAATTCTAAGCCGTCTATTCCTATTCGATTCATATAGGAAATTACTTAATTACATAGGAAATAATTTAATTAATTTTATTAAATTAATTCCTAAGTCCAATTCCGATTCTAAACGAATTATAGATATTTAATTTAACGATTTAATATATCTATATTAAATTAAATAAGGGTTTTGCATCCCTAAACTACTTCAATAATGCGGAGTGAGAAATATAATTTCCCACCTAATTTACGTTTACCGAATAGCCCGAACCAGCACAGTACCGGCACCCGAATATGAAGCCCGCCGACCAACATCGTCCAAAAAATATTTCGAATATATCGAAATGTCCGTCTCGACAATCTATACGATATATACGAAGCCCATTAATAATAGGTTAATTAATTTGAGTAAATCTAAATTAACTCAAATGAAAACTATAACCTATAAACACGATTTCCGGGCAAATCGTTCAACGTAAAATCACGAAATTAATGTATGATGAATACTACGTATATACGAAGCTACTCACCAAACATAGGCTCAAACCGATCATCGGAAGGTCGCCGAAAAATTGGCCGAAGCTCAGCCGGACACGCCCCTGCTCGCGTCCACGCGCGGCTGCCGCCAGCGTGAACTAGCTCCTCCGCCCTGTGCCACCGTGCGCCACCGACGACCACCGCAAGCTTGCCATCGTCCACCCAGCAACCCTCGTCGTCGCGTCGTTGCTCCTGGTTGTGCGCCTCCAGCCGCAACCCGTTCTCCTGCTGCTGCCGACTCTCTCTCTCTCTCTCAATCGATCATGGAAAAGAAGCCAGAAATAGTGGCTTCGTCGCGTGGGGAAGAGAAGGATGAAGATGGAGCAGATTTCGTGTAGGAGAAGGAAATAGTAGGCTAGATCGGTTGCGTGAAATGAATGTGAGAACAAGTCTGTGTATGGCGTGTACGCATAGACATATATATATGCAATAATCACACAATTAACCCTCAAACCTTTCATAATTGCAAAATGACTCAACTTCAATATATATATATAATTAAATATATATATACATAATATCTCCCAACAATTACCGGAAGCCTCCAATTAATATTGCGTCAACTCGTAAGTCCGCAGGACGCCCAATAACCAAATTAGTCCGAACAAATTACACCGGGTTAGGAACCCAACAACCGAAACACCGAGAAAGTAAATCAATACGCTTCACACCGGATCCGTAAAAGTACTAATACCGTAACCGACATAATCGAAACGATATCGTGTAGTCGAGAATAAGAATTCGCGTAGTCGTCAAAGAGAAACCGGAATGTCGTCCAGTCAACTTTAAACTAAACGCGAAAAATTTACAGGTATCAAATACCAAGAATAAATAATACGGGGTGTTACAGCGGTGGTGGCCGTCATTGGCCGGCGGTGGTGGGGGCCGGCGGCGGTGGGCGGTGGTGGTTGGTGGTGGCGGCGGTGGCGGAGGTGACACCCTAAACAATGAAAAAACTCAAAAAATAACTAAAAGTTGTATTTGGTGTTTTCACCACTTTTATCCACTATTCACAGAAAACAGTTTTTTGGGGAAAAAAATGAACAGTAAACGCGTTTGCCAAACGTATTTTTGTTTTTGAAATGGGTGAACAGTAAAAAAAATAGAAAACAGGGTATCCAAACGGGCCCATAGGGAATCAAATAAACTGAAAATCTTCTATTATTTTTTATTTTGAGGGGGATCAATAAGAGTTATATTTTAATTTAGGTTTAAATTTATATATAGGGTGCGTTTGGATATCCTTGGTTTTGTATTTGTTTTGTCTTCAAATATAAAAAGTATATTTGTATTTGTCTTTGTTTTTTTCACCAAAAAAATAAAAATAAAAAATCGTTTGGATCAAAATTTGTATCTAAAAATAAAATAATATTGGTGGGCGGCGGTGGGGGCCGGCGGCGGCGGGCGGTGAGGGCCGGTGGTGGTGGTTGGTGGTGGGGGCGGTGGCGGAGGTGACACCCTAAACAATGAAAAAACTCAAAAAAATAACTAAAAATTGTATTTGGTGTTTTCACCACTTTTATCCACTATTCACATAAAACAGTTTTTTGGGCAAAAAAATGAACAGTAAACGTGTTTTGTTTGGTTTTGAAATGGGTGAACAGTAAAAAAAAAATAGAAAACATGGTATCCAAATGGGCCCATAGTGAATCAAATAAACTGAAAATTTTCTATTATTTGTTATTTTGAGGGGGGATCAATAAGAGTTATATTTTAATTTAGGTTTAAATTTATATATATGGTGCTTTTGGATATCCTTGGTTTTGTATTTGTTTTCTGTCTTCAAATATAAAAACAATATTTGTATTTGTCTTTATTTTTTTCACCAAAAAAACAAAAAACAAAAAATCGTTTGGATCAAAATTTGTATTGAAAAATAAAATGATATTGGTGAGCGGCGGTGGGGGTTGGCGGTGGGGGCCGGTGGTGGTGGTTGGTGGTGGCGGCGGTGGGGGCGGTGGCGGAGGTGACACACTAAACAATGAAAAAACTCAAAAAATAACTAAAAGTTGTATTTGGTGTTTTCACCACTTTTATCCACTATTCACAGAAAAACAGTTTTTTGGGAAAAAAAAAATGAACAGTAAACGCGTTTGCCAAACGTGTTTTTGTTTTTGAAATGGGTGAACAGTAAAAAAAAAAAAAAAAACAGGGTTTCCAAACGGGCCCATAGGGAATCAAATAAACTGAAAATCTTCTATTATTTTTTATTTTGAGGGGGGATCAGTAAGAGTTATATTTTAATTTAGGTTTAAATTTATATTAGGGAATCAAATAAACTGAAAATCTTTTATTATTTTATATTATTTTTTTATTTTGAGGGGGGATCAATAAGAGTTATATTTTAATTTAGGTTAAAATTTATATATAGGGTGCGTTTTGATATCCTTGCTTTTGTATTTATTTTCTGTCTTCAAATATAAAAACTGTATTTGTATTTGTCTTTTTTTTTTCACCAAAAAAATAAAAATAAAAAAGCGTTTGGATCAAAATTTGTATTGAAAAATAAAATGATATTGGAGGGCGGCGGTGGCGGCCGGCGGCGGCGAGCGGTGGTGGCCAGTGGTGGTGGTTGGTTATGGCGGCGGTGGGGGCAGTGGCGGAGGTGACATCCTAAACATTGAAAAAACTCAAAAAATAACTAAAAGTTGTACTTGGTGTTTTCACTACTTTTATCCACTATTCACATAAAACAATTTTTTGGAAAAAAAAAATGAACAGTAAACGCGTTTGCCAAACGTTTTTTTGTTTTTGAAATGTGTGAACAATAAAAAAAAAACCAGAAAACAGTGTGTCCAAACGGACCCATAGGGAATCAAATAAACTGAACCCCCCCTCCCGCGGAATGTAGTCATAAACTTCTTTTTAGAAGCATATTTTATAGGATTATTCCCACCGACACCCTCTCAAAGAGACCCTAATCCCACACGGACCCCTTCAGTGTCCACTCCGCTAGATTGGTCCGTTAATTAGTGATGTCAGCCACTATTCACCCCATAAATAGTCGATTTTGCCCTCAAATGATGTAAAATGACTTATATACCCTTAACTTAATATTGTGAAATTAATTTGATACCCTTTACCTTATAAACTTAGAAAGCTTCTTCTTATATATAAAATTCAAAAAGAAAATATAAAATTTGAAATATATATATAATTCGAAAATATATATATATATAATTTGAAATATATATATAATTCGAAAATATATATATATATAATTTGAAAAATATATAAATTCGAATATATATATATTTCAAAAACAAAACAAAATTCAAAATATATATATTTTAAAAAACAAAATTCAAAAATATATATAATTTTGAAAAACATATATAAATTTAAAAATATATATATATAATTCAAAAAAATATATAAATTTTGAAATATATATATATAATTAGAAAATATATAAATTTGAACATATATATTTTCGAATTATATATATTTCAAATTTTATATATTGTTTTGAATTTTATATATATATATTGAAATTTATATATGTTTTTCAAAATTGTATAATTTTTTTAATTTTGTTTTTGAAAATATATATATTTTGAAAATATATATATTTTGAAATATATATTCGAATGAAAATATTTTTCAAAATTTATATATATTTTTGAATTTTATATATATTTTTCGAAATTTATATATTTTATTCTAATTTTATATATATTTTTCAACATTTAAATATTTTTTTTCGAATTTTATACATTTTTTCGAATTTTATCTATTTTTTCGAATTTATATATATGTTTTTCGAAATTTTATATATTTGGGATTGGGGCATAAAGGTAATTTCACATTAGCCTTAATATTTTCGAATTTTATCAAGGGTATTTTGGTCATTTTATTGGCCCAGGGGGTGTCATTGCAAGCAAAACCAAACCTCAGGGGGTGTTAGTGAAAATTACCCATTTTTTTAAATATATATCGAAGGGCAAATTAGTAATTTCACAATAAAACATTAGTAAACCTAACGGCCGTCTGTTTCAGGGAGTTTGTGTGGAAATACTCAATATCCAGGGGATCCGTGTGGGATTATGATCTCTTTGAGGGGTGTCAGTGAGAACTACCCTATTTTATATCTACTACTAAATTAATTTTAAAATGCTGTAATAAAATTCTTTGTAGCAGCACATTCTATATCTCCTACTAAATTAATTTTAAAATGTTGTAACCTTTATTTTTAAAACACTCTCGAAGACAAAAACACGTGAAATATGTAGGGTTATTATTATAAAACCCCCAATACTTTAACATTTGTATCAAACAATCCTTATCACTATCATATTGCCCCCTGCATTATTAATTTGTCTCAAAAATTGTCCCTCCCTGCACTATTTGACTATGTTAAATGACTATATTAACCTTACCCTTTTAATTATTTATTTTAAGGGTTAATTTCAGTAAACCCCCCTATACTATCCAGATTAATCAACTAACCCCTTCTCTGTCCACTTTGCCCCCTATACTATTCAATTTCATCAAATTGCCCCCCTCAGCTCACATTTTGACTAAAAATGCTTAAACTACCCTCAATCAATAGTATAAGAGGGTTTGTTGATTCAACTATTTAAAACTTTTTTTTTTCAAAAATCAATTATATTTTTCACAAAAATTATAAATTCAGAAATATATATATATTTCTTTTGCAAAGTGGACAAATTTTCGGAAATTTGTTTTTTTTTTCGGAATTTTTTTTTTTTCATATGTTGCAGATTTTCGGAAAAAAATGATTTTTTGCAAAAAAAATTTGAAATTTTATTTTCATATGTTGCAGATTTTCGAAAAAAAATCATTTTTTCCAAAAAAAATTTTGAAATTTTTTTTTCATATGTTGAAGATTTTCGGAATTTTTCTTTTTTTTTCATATGTTGCAGATTTTCGGAAAAAATTGATTTTTTGCAAAAAAAATTTGAATTTTTTTTTTCATATGTTGCAGATTTTCGCAAAAAAATGATTTTTTGCAAAAAAATTTTGAATTTTTTTTTTCATATGTTGCAGATTTTCAGAAATTTTTTTTTTTTCGCAAAAAAATGATTTTTTGCACAAAAAATTTTGAAATTTTTTTTTTTCATATGTTGCAGATTTTCGGAAAAAAATTTATTTTTTGCAAAAATATTTTTGAATTTTTTGTGAAAAATGAATTTTCATATGTTGCAGATTTTTTGCAAAAGAAATATATATATATATATTTCTGAATTTATAATTTTTGTGAAAAATATAATTGATTTTTGAAAAAAAAAAATTTAAATGGTTGAATCAACAAACCCCCTTATACTATTGATTGAGGGTAGTTTAGGCATTTTTAGTCAAAATGTGAGCTGAGGGGGGCAATTTGATGAAATTGAATAGTATAGGGGGCAAAGTGGACATAGAAGGAGTTAGTTGATTAATATGAATAGTATAGGGTGGTTTACTGAAATTAACCCTTATTTTAATTTCTCTATTTCAAGGACAATAACAAAGCAACAATAGAAAAGAAAAAATAACACATGCATTAACAAATATTTTTATCACCTTCAATATAATGTAGACTCATTTTCTATTAAATAAAAAATATTAATAGTAATGTAGACCCATTTTTTAAAAAAAAATTAAAATTTGATGTCACGCCCCAAATTCCTAGGACTCCGAAACCCGAGCCTAAGAGCTAAGGGAGTGATTGCGGAAGTAAAAAGAAACGAGAACAAAAAGACATTCAGTCATCAAACACCCATAAAGGGTTGCAATTAATGCCCAGATACCATGTTGTCACGCCCCTAAAGGGTGACATAAACCAAGCCACTACTAGAGTCAACAATAACAAAGAAGTACATGGAATAACAATAAGAATATACTCCATGCCAACACAAATACTAAAAACACAAGAGTATCCTTAGATACCAACAGACACGCTCCTAAATCCCTAAGACTCCCGAACTGGGACATCCAAGGAATCCAAGACGTGATCCTTAATACGAATGACCAACTAAAACATCATTAACCAAGAAAACACATGGGTTAATGATAGAAATGGTATATTCCATGCAGCGGAATCTAACGAAAATGCGGCAAAGTTCCGTTTGTAAATGGAACATCCGGACAACCAAACACAACACAATAACCTGCCCAAAGCAATTCAATAATCACAATGGCTTCCAAGCCCCACATTCATCAATCCTACTAGGGCCGAGGTAGTGGAAAGAAACCAAAACCCCTCCAAACCCTCTAATTTTTCAACAGAGCCACAAATGCTCGAATAAGATACAGTAAAGCACCTAGCTGTGCAGAATAGATACAATAACCATCAAAAAGAATAAATACAGGAACTAAAGAATACATAAACAGGGATATGCCAACAGACTGGCTCCCAAAAGAAAATACATAACAATCCCATAACAATGGGTAGAGTGTCACGCCCCAAATTCCTAGGACTCCGAAACCCGAGCCTAAGAGTTAAGGGAGTGATTGCGGAAGTAAAAAGAAACGAAAACCAAGAGACATTCAGTCATCAAACACCCATAAAGGGTTGGAATGAATGCCCAGATACCATGCTGTCACGCTCCTAAAGGGTGACGCAAGCCAAGCGACTACTAGAGTCAACAATAACAAAGAAGTACATGGAATAACAATAAGAATATACTCCATACCAACCCGAATACTATAAACACAAGAGTATCCTCAGATACCAACAGACACGCTCCTAAATCCCTAAGACTCCTGAACTGGGACATCCAAGGAATCCAAGATGTGATCCTTAATACGAATGACCAACTAAGACATCATTAACCAAGAAAACACATGGGTTAATGATAGAAATGGTATATTCCATACCCAAATGACTAATAAAACTAAGCAGCGGAATCTAACGAAAATCCGGCAAAGTTCCGTTTGTAAATGGAACATCCGGACAACAACCACAACACAAGAACCTGCCAATAGCAATTCAATAATCACAATGGATTCCAAGCCTCACATTCATCAATCCTACTAGGGCCGAGATAATGGAAAGAAACCAAAACCCCTCTAAACCCTCTAATAATCAACAGAGCCACAAATGCTCGAATAAGATACAGTAAAGCACCTAGCTGTGCAGAATAGATAAAATAACCATCAGAAAGAATAAATACAGGAACTAAAGAATACATCAACAGGGATATGCCAACAGACTGGCTCCCAAAAGAAAATACATAACAATCCCATAACAATGGGTAGAGAAACTGAAAGCGGATACCTATCGTCCCCAAACCCAGTCGTGCTGCAACCGTAACCGCATCACCCAACGCAACTCCAAAACCTGTAATAAGGAAACAAAAGAAAGCTGTCATTGCACTGCATCCTGCCCATAGTCGTATAATTCCTGCAACCTGGCGTGTGAATACCAGGGGGCAAATGAAATACCCCTGTGAGCAAATAAGCTCAGTGGGAAAGAATACTCTAACTACCACATCCTCTGGTAGTTTAGGTAAAGCTAAACCGTTTGATAAGATATAAGTATAGCCCAACTAGTCTCATCCACGCAAATCCCAAGGCACACGCTCATATACTATCGTAAACGAGTATACATAAGTATATAGGGAATATATATATATATCTACACGTGTATATATATATAAATACACAACATGAGTCTCTAAAACTCGTACTCCAAGTACCCAACACTAGTAGTCTACACTATTCCCACCAACGTACGTCAAGTACCCGACACTAAGGTCAAATCTAACCAAGTCACAAAGTGCTCACATCACCAAACAGAAGATCCAACAGAGGAGATCACACTCACCTCTAATATCCACAAGGAAACAAAATCCACCAATAGTACCAAGGAAGGCTCAAATCCTACACCCCGATAACACAGGAAGGAAAACACCCACGCCCTTGCGTACTAACATAACATCATCAATATATATATATATAATATATATATATAACAAATCTCATCCCTCTCCTAGAGTAAGTCTGTACCTCAAGGATGGGATCACCCCATCATCTCACTATGCAAAAACCTCAATGCTATCTCCAACAAGTCAATAAGTCACCAACAGGATAAATCCATCACTAACACTTGCACTATAAGCTACAAAACCACCCGATTAATTCACTAAGAGTACAAGAACTCAACTCCCAAGAACGACCACTTAAGGGTCACCAAAACGAAGCAAAGGAAAAGAGTTCCCAATGCTAACCAGCAGATAACCAAGACAACAACGTCAAGGTTAAGAATACCCAAACAAGGAAAGAACACCACAATTGAACAAAGAAAGAACACCAAAAGTGAACAAGGAAACCAAAAACGAATGGCCGAGAGTGGAAGTAATAAAAAGATGAATCCCAGAGATTCAATAGTTTTTAAGAAAAATATTTTCAAACTCGAACCGATCCATTTGGCATCTATGCCCCTAACGTAAGAAAAACTCAAATCACCTAGGTGGTGAAACCAATAACCCAAAAAAGAGAAAGGCAACACTATATGTGTGCACTGAACAACGACAAGCCTCAAAACCGGGACTTAAAAATGATCGGAAGCAAATGTGAAACAATGGAACACCTTTCAAAACTCTACAAGTCGAGGTTTTGAGAAAGAAGTCTCGTAATCTCAAAATCCCAAGAAAAGTAATAAAATAGTTTTCTTTTAGAAAATCACACAGTAGAAATGACCGTCTTGCCCCCGGTCTCCGTCAGTTGCCATCACCGGCTTTTAAAAGTTGAAATCTTTTCAAAGAAGATCCTAAGATCATTTTATAAGGTATTAAAACTTTTCATTTCTACGGGGGTAGGCGAAAACGGGTTTTTCCTTTTAAATACAAAGAGTTTATTTTAAAACTTAGAAAACACCATTTTCGAAATGACAGCCACATAAGAATGAACACCACTACAAGGATTCCTATAATGTCCCGAAAGGACAATAAAGGAGGAGCAACACGTTGGACTCACGGAAGACAACCATCCGTTTCCAACTCCACGAAATCAATGATGACATAAGGAAGAGGTTCGGCACCACGCCATAATCAACAACTTAAGGAGTGACATAGAAGTCAACGATATGTACTAGCGTACAAATACAGTACAAGAAATGCTTAGGAGAATGAACTAAGCATGAGGAACAACCCTACCGTACTCCAAGTACTTAATGAAATCGCCTCAACTACAACCTCTTCTAACCAAACCAAAATCTCAAATACAATTTCATCACCCACCTTCTCTAAGGCCTCAATTCATAACTGATACTAAAATCAATCTCGAACAAGGTCACACAGCTAACCAAAATCACCAAACTACTAACCACAATCACAAGGCTACTAATCACAATCACAAGGCTACTAACCACAATTACAAAACTATTAACCACATTCTCTAAGGCATTACTCCACATCAACTCAACCTCAATCTACAATCCATCTCTAACTTCAACTAACCACAAAAGTCGCCAGACCAATATACTTAACCTCCCCTACGGGCACAAAAGTATACAACACAAGTATAAGGATATACGCCTCGTTTATACTTTAATAATTACTGCTTTTAATTCCTGTTTTCACATTTATCACTTTCAACTGAGCATTTTATAAAATGAATTTATTTTGCATATTCATAAATAATCATGCTCCAACATATATATATACATATCAATAAATCACATGATGATATGCAACGCACCGGACTCACAGATCGCCTGTAGTACACACACATAAAAACACACCCTACCAAAGGGTCCTGGATCATTCTCCACCATTCCCCTAAGTCTGCAGCTCACTAGGGAATGTGGAGTCATCGAACCGTTCTTCCCAAGTGCTTTTGACACTTCACACTTTTAACCAAGGAAGACATCCACCCACGGCCCAGCCGTGTCACATAGGGCCTTGGACTACGTGTCCTCCCCCTATCGTCTCAGTTTCTCAGAAGATTAGTTCCGCGGGAAGCGAGAAGCACCCCCTGGCCAGTTGTTTCGACGATCCAAACACAAACGTCTACACGTGCCCCACGCACAAAGGAAGTAGACCACACCAAATGAATCTCTCTGCAAATGGTGAAATCATGCAATACATGCACCAACACCCATGTCTCACAATACATGGTATACACGAATAAATCATGTCCAACATAAATATGTCATGCATCATATTTATGAAAATACCCACATGGTAATATATAAATCTCAAACCTCTGTATATGCTTTTTAAAAATATATTAAAGCATTTAAATCATATGAAAATAATTTCATATACCATTCATGTTCTCCAAAAATATATTTTCTTTAATTCTTTAGAAAATATTTCATTTTCAATTAACATGCCTTTTTAAAATAATTTAAACAATTATTTCACGTATACCAGAAGGATCCTAGCATATCGTCTAAGCTTTTCGAATCTCTAATAACCCATTTAAATTCGTAAGGATTTCTAAGCCGTCCATTCTTATTTAATTTAAATAAGAATATTATTTAATCATATAGGAATAATTTAATAAATTTTCTTAAATTAATTCCTAGGTCTCATTCTGATCCTAAACGATTTATAGATATTTAAACTAGCAATTTAATATATCTATAATAAATTAAATAAGGGTTTTGCACCCCTAAACTACTTCAATAATGCGGAGTGAGAAATATAATTTCCCACCTAATTATACGTTACCGAACAGCCCGAAACAGCACAGTACCGGTGCCCGAATATGAAGCCCGCCGACCAAAATCGTCCAAAAACCATTTCGAATATATCGAAATGTCCGTCTCGACAACCTATACGATATATATGAAGCCCATTAATAATCGGTTAATTAATTGGGTTAAATCTAAAATAACCCAAACGAAATCTATAACCTATAAATACGATTTCCGGGCAAATCGTTCATCGTAAATTCACGAAATTAATATATGACGAATACTACGTAGGTACGAAAGTACTCACCGAAAATCGGCTCAAACCAATCACTAGAAGGTCGCCGAAAAATTGGCCGAAGCCCAGCCGGACACGCCTCTGCTCACGTCCACACGCAGCTGCCCAGCCGCGGCCTTGCCTTGCCCTTGCGCCACCGTGCGCGACCACCCAGCTCGCCGACCGTCGTCTCCAGCTACACCGCCTCCTGCTACGCACGGCCACCAACCGCCGCTGCTTCCAATCGCCGCAAGCCAGCGACCACCAGCCGTGTCCTCTCCGTTCGGTTCTCTCTCTCTCTCTCTCCTTTTTCTCGTCGGCAACAATGGAGGATAAGGGAGTGTAGTCGTCACTCAATGAAGAAGAGGAAAAGGCTGAGTGTGTCGTGTAGAGAAGAGAAGAGGAAATGGAGCAGATCTGTGTACACATGCGTATACATATATATATGCAAAATTGCACAACTAACCATTCATTTATCCATAATTTCGAAATAACCCCCACTTCAATATATATATATATAATTAAATATATATATATAATAAATCCCAACAATTATCAGAACGCCCAAACATAATTTCGTATGCCCGAAATAATAACGGGACGCCCAATTAAATATATCGGGGTTAGGAACCCAACAACCAGAACACCGAGAAAGTAAATTAATACGCTTCACAACGGATCCGTAGAAGTACTAATACCGTAACCGAAATAATCGAAACGATACCGTGTAGTCGAGAATAAGAATCCGCGTAGTCATCCAGGAGAAACCGTAAAGTCATCCAGTTGACTTTAAAACTAAACGCGAAAAATTTACAGGTATCAAATACCAATAATAAATAATACGTCATGAACAAGTGACGTCATTACTGAAATTAAAATTATAAATAATTTCAGGAAAAAGGAAAATAACACGGGGTGTTACATAGAGAAACTGGAAGCGGATACCTATCGTCCCCAAACCAAGTCGTGCTGCAACCGTAACCGCATCACCCAATGCAACTCCAAAACTTGTAACAAGGAAACAAAAGAAAGCTGTCGTTGCACTGCATCCTGCTTATAGCCGTATATTTCCTGCAACCTGGCGTGTGAATACCAGGGGGCAAATGAAATACCCCTGTGAGCAAATAAGCTCAGTGGGAAAGAATACTCTAACTACCACATCCTCTGATAGTTTAGGTAATGCTAAACCACCCAGTGAGATACATAGCCCACAACATAACCCAGCCACGAAAATCCAAGGCACACGCACTCATATACTACCATACGTAAGTATATAACGGGGATATATATATATATATACATATATATATATATAAGTATACATGTATAAGTATGCAACATGTGTCTGCAAGGTACAACTAAGGCTCATACTCCAAGTACCAACATCAGTAGTCTACACTACTCTCACCAACGCACACTAAGTACACTACACCCGAATCAAACCTAACAAATCATCAATTACTCACAACTCAAATAAGAAGATCCAACAGAGGAGATCACACTCACCTCTAACATCCACAGGAATCAAATCCCCCACTAGTACCAAGGAATACTCAAATCCTACACCCTGATAACACAGGAAGGAAAACACCCACGTCCTTGCGTACTAACACAACCATCCTCAATATATATATATATATATATATATATGCACAATATATATATATACAACAAACCTCATCCCAGTCCTAGAGAAAGTCTACCTCTCAAGGGCTAGATCACCTCGATCATATCTCCACATAAACACCTCAATTGCTATCTCCAACAATGTCAATAAATCACCAACACTCTCACTAAGGATAAGAAAAAGCCCCGTAAGAGTCAAGAACCCAATCAAAGGAAAAGAAATACCAATGCTAACCAACAGATAACCGAGACAACAATGTCAAGGTTAAAACACCACAAGTGAACAAGGAAAGAACACCAAAAGGGAACAAGGAAACCAAAAACGAATGGCCGAGAGTGGAAGTAATAAGAAGATGAATCCCAGAGATTCAATAGTTTTTAAGAAAAAGGTTTTCAAACTCGAACCAATCCTTTTGGTATCCATGCCCCTAACGTAAGAAAAACTCATATCACCTAGGTGGTGATACCAACAACCCAGAAAAGGGAAAGGCAACACTATATGTATGCACTGAACAACAACAAGCCTCAATCCGAGACTTAAGCATGATAGGAAAACAAAGGTGAAACAATGGAACACCTTTCAAAACTCTACAAGTTGAGATATTGAGAAAGAAGTCTCGAAATCTCAGAATCCCAAGAAAATAATAAAATGGTTTTACTTTTAAGAACCACATAGTAAAAATGACCGTCTTGCCCCCGGTCTCCGTCAGTCGCCATCACAGGCTTTTAAAAGTTGAAAATCTTTTCAAGAAAGATCCTAAGATCATTTTATAAAGTATTAAAACTTTTCATTTCTACGGGGGTAGGCGAAAACGGGTTTTTCCTTTTAAATACAAGGAGTTTAGAAAACACCGTTTTCGAAACAGTCAAATAAGAAGGAACACAACTACAAGGATTCCTATAATGTCCCGAAAGGACAATGAAGGAATAACAATACGTTGGACTCACGGAAGACAACCATCCGTTTCCAACTCCACGAAATCAATGACACCACGAGGAAGAGGTTCGGCACCACACCGTAACTGACGACTCAAGGAATAACATTCAAGTCAACAACCACGTACTAGTGTACATAACACGGTACAAGAAATGCTTAGGGGAATGAACCAAGCATAAGAACCAAGACTATCAGACTACAGTACCTCGAATACTTAATGAATCCCTCAATCATAACCTCTCCTCATCAATCAAAATCTCACACAACTCAGCACTCACCTTCTTTAAGGCCTCAATTATCAATTGACACAAAAATCATCCCTAACTTCAAATCTCCAAAAGAGTTCACACATCTAACCACGATTACAAAACAATTACTTGCCTTCTCTAAGGCATCGACTCTCAACTGATACTAACATCAATCTCGGATCTCAAATCTCTAAAGATATCACACAACTAACTACAACCACAAAACAATTAACATTCCTCTCTAAGGCCACAAATCAAAATCAACTCCACAATCCACCACTAGCCTCAACTACTCACAAAGATTACTACGTCAATACACTTAACCTCCCCTACGAGCACAAAGTATACAACACAAGTATAAGGATATACGCCTCGTTTGTACTTTAATAATTACTGTTTTTAATTCCCGTTTTCACATTTATCACTTTCAACTGAGCATTTTATAAAATGAATTCATTTTGCATATTCATAAATAATCATGCTCCAACATATATATATACATATCAATAAATCACATGATGATATGCAACGCACCGTACTCACAGACTGCCTGTGGTACACACACACAAAAACACACCCTACCAAAGTGTCCTGGATCATTCTCCACCATTCCCCTAAGTCTGCAGGCTCACTAGGGAATGTGGACTCATCGAACCGTACATCCCAAGTGCTTTTGACACTTACACTTTTAATCGGGAAGACGTGCACCACGACTCAAGTCGAGCAAATAGGGCCTTGGAGTACGTGTCCTCCCCCTATCGTCTCAGTTTCTCAGAAGATTAGTTCCGCGGGAAGCGAGAAGCACCCCCTGGCCAATTGTTTCGACGATCCAAACACAAACGTCTACTCGTGCCCCACGCACAAAGGAAGTAGACCACACCAAATGAATCTCTCTGCAAATGGTGAAATCATGCACTACATGCACCAACACCCATGTCTCACAATACATGGTGTACACAAATAAATCATGTCCAGCATAAATATGTCATGCTTCATATTTATGAAAATACCCACATGGTAATATATAAATCTCAAAATCTCTGTACATGCTTTTAAAAATATAATAAAGCATTTAGATCGTGAGAAAATAGATTCATGTTCTAAACAATATATTTTCTTTAATTCTTTAGAAAATATTTCAATTTCAATTAACATATCTTTTTAAAATAATTTAAACAGGTCATCCACGTAATAAAAGGGGACCTAGAATAGCGTCTAAGTCTCTCACGTTTAACGTTTACAAAATCTTCTAGCTCATTTAATTCTCAAGGGAATTTCTAAGCCGCATATTCCTATTCAATTAAAATAGTAATTAATATAATCACATAGGAAATAATTTAATTAATTTTCTTAAATTAATTCCTAACTCCAATTCCGATTCTAAACGAATTATAGATATTTAAATTAACGAATTAAAATATCTATATTAAATTAAATAAGGGTTTTACACCCCTAAACTACTTCAATAATGCGGAGTGAGAAATATAATTTCCCACCTAAATATATGTTACCGAACAGTCCGAAACAGCACAGTGCTGGCGCCCGAATATGAAGCCCGCCGACCAAAATCGTCCAAAAACTATTTCGAATATATCGAAATGTCCGTCTCGACAACCTATACGATATATACGAAGTCCATTAATAATCGGTGAATTAATTAGGTTAAATCTAAAATACCCCAAACGAAAACTATAACATATCAATGCGATTTCCGGGAAAACCGTTCATCGTAAATTCATGAAATTAATATATGACAAATAATACGTAGGTATGAAACTATTCACCGAAAATCGGCTCAAACCGATCACCGGAAGGTCGCCGAAAAATTGGCCAAAGCTCAGCCGGACACGCCCCTGCTCACGCGCGTCGCTGCACTGACTGCTGCCTTGCGCCACCACCTGCGCACCTCGTCGACGCCACCAGCGCTGCCGCCGTCCACCATCGTCGCCCGCTCCAGGTCGCCGACCCTGCTCGGCCGCCGCTGCTCCAGCTCCAGCCGCTGCTGCGGCAACCCTCCATAGTCGCGCTCGCCTCGGCCGGCCTCTCTCTCTCTCTCTCTCTCTCACAATCGGTCGAAGATGGATGAGTATGGAGGTGTGAGGGAGCTGCTGCTGCTGCAGAGGAGAAGGAGATGAAATCGTGTAGCAGATCTGTTGTAGCAGGTTGATGCGTGTAAGCATATACATATATATCCTATAATTACACAACCAACCCTTTAATTCTCCTTAATTGCGAAATGACCCCACTTCAATATATATATATATATATTTAAATATATATATATATAATAAATCCCAATATTTACCAGAAGCCTCCAAATAATATTGCTTCAACCCGTAAGTCCACAGGACGCCAAATAACCAATTTAGTCTGAAAGAAATATACCGGTTTAAGAATCCAACAACCGGAACACTGAGAAGGTAATTTAATACGTTTCACACCGGATCCGTAAAAGTACTAATACCGTGTAGTCGAGAATAAGAATTCGCGTAGTCGTCAAAGAGAAACTGTAAAGTCATCCAGTCGTCTTTAAACTAAACGCGAAAAATTTACAGGTATCAAATACCAAGAATAAACAATACGTCAATAACAAGTGACGTCATTACCGAAATTAAATTAGAATTAATTTCAGTAAAAAGAGAAAGTAACACTGGGTGTTACATTTGAATTGTGTAATTTAGATAAAAAAAAGTATTATTTTAATTTCGGATTGAGGCTAAATATGAGTTTATTATAAAACTATATATACTCATTTTTGTTATTGCATGGTATTAAAGCCATATTATTATTTTTTCAAAAATTACACAATCCTAATTTTTATTTAAAAGAAAATGGGTCTACATTACTATTAATATTTTTGATGAAAAATAATTATGAATTAAATTATCGAATAATTTTATATTGAAGGTGATGAAAATATTTATTAGTGCATGTATTTTTATTTTTTTTCTATTGTTGCTTTGTTATTATATTTGAAATAGAGAAATTAAAATAAGTAATTAAAAGAGTAATGTTAATATAGTCATTTAACATAGTCAAATAGTATAGGGAGGGACAATTTGAGATAAATTAATAATATATGAGTTAATAGGATAATGGTGGGGTTGTTTGAAACAAATATCAAATATTGAGAGTTTTATGCATGGTTCGCAAAAATGGTTTCGGTTTCGGTGTAACGGAACCTGGTCAGTAACGGGGTTACGTAACGGTTTCGGTTATCGCAAGTGTGAATTTTTTAAAAACTCGCACATGATGGTAAAAATGTACTGATATGGTAATTTTGACAACATAACTAAACTTTGATGATTTTTTGATAATTTTGAGTAAATTTTATTTATTTTTTAAAGATATTTAGTACGCAAAATAATTTATTAATGAATTTAAATATGTCGTCGATCTTCTTATGAGACTATTCATAATTTTAATTTTAAACAAATAAATATTCAAATGATAAAAAATATAATTTATTTTCAAATTAATACAAAATAATTAGAATAAGTACATAGTTCACCACCAAAATGAATTCCGTTGTGGATCTTGTTGCTCTGGTTCGGGTTCATGAAATGATTGCTAATTTTGAGTTGTATCTTCATTTGACATTTGAAGCATCATTAACAGACCATAGTGCACCATGTTCTCAACTTGTCCACTTGTGCTGATACAAAGAGTACCAAATCCCACTTGCACCAATTTATATCTTCTAAAACATCAATCAAAAAGTAAAGAGACCGAGGAGATGGTGGTGGTGGAGGAGGAGAGAATGAGGGGTGTTTGGGACCTTGGTTAGACTGAGCAAGTTGCTGTGTTAACCCAGTATTTGGGTTTTGACTTTCTTTCTTTCCTTTTTCATTCTGCTTATTTTTCATTTTTTCGATCTACCACTGAGTTTGGGAGCGAGTCACTGTTGTTCATCTTCTTCGGGTGTCATCAAGCTACGTATATCTTCCTGTTATTTCCGGTTAGATTCTGGTTTATCGGTGTACTGGTCATCGTCCACTAGGATTCACTGTGAGTTTTAGCTTGAAGTTTATCCTAGCTGTTTTCCCCTTCTCTTGATTCACAGCTTCTCTCTTCTCCCCTCTTTGGGCTGCTCTCTGTATCTCCCTATTTGGTTTGTTTCTTGCACTTGACGTGTTTCACACAGTGTGAATCTTTGCCATACGCATTTATTGCTAGGGTTCTCTTTTCTCCCTTCATTTATTGTTAGGGCTTTCTTGGCCCTGTTTTCTTCCCTCATTTATTGCATCTCTAGCATTAAATTCGTCCAGGTTTTCATTATGGCGAACCCTAATGATATCACTAATCTAATTACTGTTTTGCAAACTGCTTTAACTTCTTTGGTTTCAAATGATAGAAGTCGTAGTCGTAGTCGAGGTCCGGCCAAGTTACCTGTGGACACCTCTGCCTCCATTCAAATCCCTAAGGTGACACCACGTCATGACCTTTCCAAGCTTTCTGATGAGCCTCATGGTGTGATTTAGACCCCGGTTTGCCCAGACCAGCCTCATTCTAGTGGTCCTGCTCATTATTCTGCACCAGTGGTGCCTGCTGTAGCCCCAAAGTCATGGGCTAATGTGGTTAAACCTGTTGATGCTCCAAAGAAGAAGCTCTCTTACCATCCTCCATCTATAGAAAACAACATGATTATTGTCTCACCTCCAGCTTCAGTGACTGAGGCCGGTGCCATAAAATGGAAGTCATGTTTGGTGGGCTACTTCCTAGATAAGAAGCTGTCATTCAATGTGGTTAACTCCATAGCTACCAGGCTCTGGAGTAATGCAGGCCTCCAAAAAGTCTACGGTATGGACAAGGGATTTTATTTCTTCAAATTTGCTAATGAACATGATTGTGAGGTTATCCTTGAAAATGGTCCATGGCATTTCGTCAATAATTTCTTGATCCTCAAAAAATGGCATATTGGTCTTTCTTTGCATAAGGATTCCCTCACTTCTATCCCAGTTTGGGCTAAGCTAATTGATGTTCCCATGGAATGTTGGGAAGATTATGGCCTAGGTTGTCTTGCTAGTGCTTTGGGTTTACCCCTCTATATTGATTCCTCTACTGAGAAACAAGAGCGTTTAAATTATGCTCGTGTGTGTGTTGAGATTAATGCCTCAAAAGACTTGGTTAAGGAGTTTGATGTTAGGCTTGCTTCTGGGGAGATTGCCACCATTCCAGTAGAATATCAGTGGACTCCGGCTCGATGCTCCACTTGCAAAATCTTTGGTCATTGGGAGAGAAATTGTCCCAAAGCTTGCAAAACCCTTCTGTGCCAAATCCTAATCCTGCTAAGGTTCCTTCTACCACTGAATGGAGAGTTGTGGGTCGTAAGGGTAAAGAGGCTATTAATGAAGGTCAGCACTCTGTGGTTCATGATTTGAAAAATGATTCTGGTTCTGTTTTGTCTACTGGGTTGGTATCTCTTCCAATAGTGGGACAGTCTTTGCATCCCCTGAACCATTTTGATGTCTTACATGAAGTTGATAAGCAGCCAAGACAAGTTACTACCCAATCTGCTACAATGGATTATATGGCTATCACTGTCTCCCAAGCAGTCGAAATTCAGTGTAACCAAACTGTGATTGACAAAGTGGATGATGTTCCATCTCTTAATGCTGTGGTCTTATATGTTGGCTCTACTAACAATGATGCTACTACTGGAGGCGTTGAAGATCAAAATGATCCAGCCCACTTTGATGATCCTCCTGATTGTAATGACTCACCTCAACTTATAATTGAGGCCCCTAAAATCATTGATGGTACGGATGGTAATTTGGTTATTATTGATACAGTCAAAATTAGGAAATTTGATAAGAAATCCAAGATTGTAGCTTCCAAGAGGAGAACTGGAAAAGGTGCTCATAGTTCTCCCAAGGGGAGAGCTGGCCTTTGATTTGGTTTCTTCCTTTCTTTGTACAGTTTTTATGTAATGTGGAATCTGGAACATAAGGGGTTTAAACACCCCTGAAAGACAAAGGGAAGTCCGTATGACTATTCAGAAATCTAATCTATCCTTATTTGGTCTGATTGAAACTCGAGTCAAGCAGGATAATGCTTCTAAAATTATGGCTGCTATGTTAAGAGGCTGGAATTTTATCCATAACTATGTTGATGCTCACAATGGTCGAATCTGGGTGTGTTGGGATGCTTCTAAATTTCAAGTTACTCCTCTTTTTCATTCTTCTCAATTTATCCTTTGCTCCATTATAAGTACTGACGACAAAATTAACTGTTTGGGTGGGTTTTCTTATGGATTGAATGCGGTGATTGGTAGAAGACAACTTTGGAAAGATCTGATTCACCATGCCTCTCTTTTCTCTGAGTCTCCTATGTTTATTGCTGGTGATTTTAATGCCTTGAGATATTGTACTGAAAGGTTTGGGGGTACTTCTAATTGGGACTCCTCCATGAGGGAGTTTGGTGTTTGCTTAGACCAAGCTTCTCTTCAAGATTTGAAATATTCTGGTATCCAATTTACCTGGTCCAATCACTCTAAATTCAGGAAGCTTGATAGAATTCTTGTCAATGATGCTTGGAACTGCTATTTTCCCCTCTCTGAAGCTTTCTTTGAGCCAAGTCTTGTCTCTGACCATGCTTTGATGTTGCTGAAACTTGATGCCATGGTGACTCAGAAAGGTACCTCTTTTAGATTCAACAACTACCTGCTTTCTCATCCTAATTTTCTCACTATTGTGGATCAAGTCAGTTGCACTTTTGTTCCTAGATCCCTTATGTACCAAGTTGTCCATAAATTAAAGCTTTTAAAAGCTGAGCTGAAAGCCTTTAACAAGTTCCATTATAGTAATCTCTCTGAGAAAGTCCAGACCTCTAGAGCCACCTTAAAGGACTTGCAAAGATGTATTGATATTGATCCTGGGAATGCTGGTTTAAGAGCCCAAGAGCAAGACTGTTTATCTAACTATGTCCATCTCTCCAAAGCTGAAGAGTCTATTTATAAACAGCAATCCAGAATTAAATGGTTGGACATGGGGGACAAAAACACCTCCTACTTCCACAAAGTGGCTAAAGCTAGGAAGAAAGCTAATAGCATTTTCTCTCTATCTACCAAGGAGGGAGTTAGACTTGACACCCCTGACCTGATTTCTGATGAACTCATCTTTTACTACAAACAACTTCTTTCCTCTAAACCATGTGTTAATGGTCTTCCTGATTTAAGTTCTTTCATTCATTCCCCTCTCACCTCTGATTTAATTGTTGCTCTCTCTAGGCCCTTTAGTGATGAGGAAATTAAATCGTCCATGTTTTCCCTTAAGCATGATAGAACTCCTGGTAGTGATGGTTTTAACTCTCAATTTTTCAAACACACTTGGCATATCATTGGTGCTGACATTACTAGAGCTATTCAAGGTTTTTTCCACTCTGGGAAGATGCTCACTGAGATTAATTCCACTATTATTACTCTAGTCCCTAAAATTGAGAACCCCTCTTTTGCTTCTGACTTTAGACCCATATCTCTATGCACTACTATTTACAAGTGTATTTCCAAAGTCCTTGCTAATAGGCTTAAGGTCTGCCTGCCTCATTGTATTAGCCCCAATCAGAGTGCTTTCATTTCTGGAAGAAACATTTCTCACAACATTCTTCTTGCTCAAGAGCTTCTCAAAGATTATCATCTTGATAGTGGTGATCCAAGAGTAGCCTTGAAAGTTGACTTGACTAAAGCTTTTGATTCTATATCTTGGTCTTTTCTTCAGGCTGTTCTTCTTGCTTTTAAACTGCCTCACCACTTTATTGAGCTTATCATGCAATGCATTTCTACTATTAAGTTCTCCATCAACATCAATGGGGCTCTCAAGGGGTACTTTAGCAGCTCTAGAGGTATTAGGCAAGGTGACCCTTTATCACCTTATCTCTTTGTTATGGGTATGGAGGTCCTTACAGGTTTGTTAGCCTTAGAGACTACTTCTTCTGATTTTTCCCATCATTTGCATTGTAGGCATCATAACATTTCTAGTCTCCTCTTTGATGATGACCTTCTTCTCTTCTCTTATGGTGATATGGGTTCTGTTAATTGTATCATGAAAACTCTTGAGACTTTTAGTGATTTCTCTGGCTTGATTCCTAGTCCTGCTAAGAGTGTGATGTTTACTGCTGGTATTGATTCCTCTACTTTGGCTAATATCAATAGTAGACTTGGTTTCCAGGTTGGCTATCTCCCTGTTAGATATTTGGGAGTTCCTTTGCTTTCTTCAAAACTAAAGGGCCAGGACTGTACTTCCCTCTTGGATAGGATCTCTGCTAGGGTTTCCAGCTGGTCCAACAAATTTCTTTCCTTTGCTGGAAGACTTCAATTAGTGAACTCAGTTTTGTTCTCTGTCCAAGTTTACTGGTCTTCTACTTTCCTTCTTCCTAAATCTATTTTGAGAGACCTCACTTCCCTTCTTAGAAAATTCTTATGGACTGGCTCTAAGATGTGTCAAGGTGGGTGTAAGGTTGCTTGGAGTAGGGTTTGTCTTCCCTACTTGGAAGGTGGTTTGGGCATTAAGGACATTGAGGAGTGGAATGTGGCCGCTATGTTGAAGCATGTTTGGAGTATTGTTCAATTTAACTCCACCTCTCTGTGGGTCTCTTGGGTTAAGCATCACCTTATCAAAGGCAGGAACTTTTGGCATATTGCTATCCCTAGAAAGTGTTCGTGGACTTGGGAAAAAATTCTTAAACTAAGGCATTCTGCTAGGGTTGCTATTCATTACATTATTGGTGATGGGAGAAGCACCTCTCTTTGGTATGATAACTGGCACCCCCAAGGTCATCTTTTAGAGGTATTTACTCCTGCTATTATTAGTTCCTCTGGGATTGGTCTAAACACCACTGTTAGTAGATTCATAAGTTCCTATGGCTGGCATTTCCCCTCTCTGAATACCCAAGCCTGGTTGGATTTTAAGAGGAATTTCCCTCCTAACTTTAGGCCCAATGTTTCTGTGGGTGACAAATTGATTTGGTTGCCTACCAATGGCAAGTTCTCTATCAGCTCTGCTTGGGACTTGGTCAGATACAAAGTTGATAGAGTGGCCTGGTCTAATACCATCTGGTTTCCTCAGAGAATTCCCAAACATGCTTTCTTCTTATGGCTTGTTCATCTTAATAGATTGAACACTCTTTATTTTCTGCTCTCTATTGGTGTTATCCAGGATGCTACTTGTGTCTTTTATAGACTCAACATGGAGGATCGCGAACACCTCTTTTTCAGCTGTAGTTTTACTAACAGATTGTGGAAGATGGTGGTTCAAAAGGGTCTTCTTCCTTGGCCTGATGACTGAATCGCTGTTCAATCTCTACAAGGCAAATCTCTAGTGACTATCCTAAACAAGCTGGCCCTCTCTGCTACTATCTATGAAATATGGCTAGAAAGAAACAAAAGAATCTTCAAGAAAGAGTTTTGCACTATCGAAGTTTTGCTTTCTAAAATTATTCAAGTGGTTAGGCTCAAATTTCATTCCATTTCTCATTTGAAAGAGTCCCCAACTAATAGTTCCTTGGTCCATGAATGGCAGCTTCCAAACTCTATTTTCTCATGACCCCTCATATGTTTTCTACTGCTCAGTTCTATGGTGTTTCTATTCTGGCTACCCTCTTCTCTATGTTGGTTGATTTGGTCTCCAGGGCCTGGAATATTGTTGACAGCTTCTGTGACTTCAACTTTTTAATGAGCATTGCTGGTCTCAAGATGAATCTCTCTTCGCACAGTTCCTTGCTTGGTGATTGGATGAGCTCTCTTTTTCCAGATCTGGTCTCTTCCTGTTTCTCTTTTCAGTTGCCCATGGTTTGGTGCTTGAATGAGTCCTCTTTTATCAGAACTGGTCTCTTCATGCTGCACATTTCGTTTGATAGGCCGGTTCAACTCTTGTTTCATTCATACTACATGATGGCTCCTCATAGCATTTTGGTTCTTAGTTCCTATGTCAGGATTTGCTTCCTTTTCTTTTTCTTTTGGTGGCTTTTTGGTTTTCATATTTCTTGTAATTCCTGGGGTATTCCCCTTGTAAACATGTAAAGCCTTGGCTCTTTATTCTCTTTTATTTACTTCTTACATTTCAAAAAAAAAAAAAAAAAGTAAAGAGACCAAGAACCCAACTCTAGCTCTAAACTCGAGGCCAATATCCACGTGTCACCCCCTCACCCACCCGACCCCTCCTACTGCAATTAGGGATGGCAACGGGTCAGGTTTGGGATGGGTTTGGCTAATACCATTACCATCCCATTTAAAAATTACTAATACCAAATCCGTCTCAAACCCGCGACGGGTTGTAATCGGTAATACCATTACCACCCCGTCGGAATAAACGGGTTCCATCGGGTTACCATCGGTTGTACTAAATTATTTCTAATAAATTAGAAGCACAGTTGATTTACTAAATTATTTGATGACAAATTAAGTTATAATGCGTTTGATAACAAATTAAGTTATAAACCAAGTATCTTTCTCTTATTCTAGGCATATATTATGTTTTATGTTATAAATCAAATATCACACATATTTAGACAAACAAATGTATATATACGCATATTGACTGAAATTCTTCCAAATATATATATATATATATAAATAGATGTCAACACCAAGAATCAAATTAATGAGTTATATATAGACAAAGAGGCACACATATATATATATATATAAAATTAAAATTAAAATCGTAAACGGGTTGGGGTCGGGTTACCAACGGGTTTTCTAGAAAACCCAAATCTGGCCCGAACCCGCTTCGGGTTTTAAGTTTGGATACCAAACCCGTCCCAAACCCGTTTATAAGTTTACCAAACCCGCTCCAATCGGGTTGGGACGGGTCGGAACTCGGCTGGATCGGACCATTTTGCCATCCCTAACTGCAATACAGCTATCCCATACCTATACATACACATAATCATGAGTCTGCTTTTCAATTTTTTTTTTTTTACTGGTTCACCGATATATGGAATGGTTCAGATGTAAACCGGTATGCCCAGCGATATATCGGGCTGAACCGAAAACCGGTTCAGATCGGAGTTTCTCTCGGGCTCTCACAGGAATTCTTCTCACCGGAGGTGAAATTTATTGATCTATTGGGTGAGATTGCTATGTTCTTCACCTAATCTTAGAAGTTTTTTTTTCTTATCTTCTGTTTTTTGGATTATTTTGTGTTTTTTTCAATGATTGAAATGAAATCTTCCTTTGACAATTTAGAAACTACTGCTATTGAGTATATATGAGCTTCAATCTTCAGTTTTACAAATTTCTTTGGTATAATAAATTTACTTGAACTATTTTGTTGTTTATAGTTACATTCCTTGTAATTATTAAGTTCAACTTGTGTATTTACTATTGATTTATTGTTTTGTTCAATTTCTCTACATGTATTTTATAAATTTTAGAATCGATCATAATTTAGTGAGTAAAAAATTAATGGCCTCAACGAAAATGTTACTTTCTATGTAGTCTTCATGATTATAATTAGGCATTAATTTAGGAAATTGAAACCCTATTTTGATAATGATATACAAGAATTTGATTTGCTTCTATATGTCTTTCCTCAATTTCATTTACATTTCCAAGGGAATTGAAACCCAGGTTGATACTGAAATAGTCAGGAATCGTTGTTCTTGTGTTTCGTCATATTTGATAAGGAATATTCGATTTGAATTTTTTAGCTGCTTTCATTAATGCATGGAACTATTTGATGAAATGCCTACATGGATTTGTTACTGTTATAAAGCTTAGATACTATTGTACTATGTACAAACTTAATAATATACTAGACAAAGCTCTTCATTATTTTTTGTTGTCCTTAGAAATTTTTTTGGCTGCTTGTTATAAGATTTTGATTCTACGTTCTTCAGAATTTAGTTTCCCATTTTATTTTGTTTCAATTTCATTTACATATTAGAAAAAATGGAAGTATAACTTGTTTGAAGTAATTTCAATCTTCAATTTGATAATTTCTTCATGTAATGTATAACTATATGATAGAGCATATTTATAGAATTGTTTTACTAGTTATTTTTCTATTTTATAATGTAATTGCCTAGTTTTGATTTTTTTTTTTAAATTATTCATTATTCTCTTGTTATGTTTGGACTTGTCAATTATGCAATTTATTCTGTTTTTATGTTTGGACTTGTGTTATGGTTAATTTTTTCTGTTTTATAATGGACTTGTGCTATATATTTGATGACACTTCACTTGTTTGATTAATCCTCTATCTCCAGATTTTTTTTTTCATTGATAATTGTCAGAATTTTTGTTGGAGTATTGGATTTGTGATGGATTGCTATATACTGGCTGCTAAAAGATTTTTTTATGGTTAATTTTGTTAGAAATGGAATGGAAAAGAATAACAAGGTTTATTATATTTGGAACACAATTGAAGTAGGATTTGTATAGGAGTTAAAATCACAAAATAGTATGTAATGTTTATAATTGTAACTCTATAATGTTCAAATTGATCCAATTTTTGTTCAAAATTTTGTGCTGAATAATTGTATCACTCCTGATCTTTTTTTATGTCAGTTCATCCTCGTCTTTGTTGTAGCGTCCGATATTTTTACGTCCTAATTAAAATTTTTGTTAACAATTAAGTGATTATGTAATTATATGCTTAATGTGTTGATGTGCTTAGCATGATTTACATGATTTATTTGAGATTAAATTTGTAAGTTACATGTTGTATTTTCATTTTGAGAATAATGAAAAGTGTTGAAAATGAATTCGGGAATTAAATGACTAAAGGGTAAATTGATACCTTCATATTAGGAGGACTTAGTGGAAATTGTAGAGATTTAGCTAAATGTTTGTGTATAAGTGGCATGGTGGTAAATAGAGAGGAAAACATGGGGTAAAAGGGTAATTGAGAGTCATAATTGCACTCTTGTAATTAATCCTAAGTTGAGAGAGATTTGGTCTTTTCACACTTTAGAGTGTTGTCTAATTCTCCACCATTGATTTCAAGTCTTCTTCCACCTCTATTATCAACCCTTGGATCATAGGGCTTTGTTCGGATGACATACAAATGCATGAATGCATTATTCTTGTTCTTTCATGTGCAAGACTTCATTTCCACCATTGGATAATTCTCTAATTTCCTTGCTTTATTCTCAACCCTTGGATGTGAGAATAGTTAGTGGAGAATCTCTACACTTGTATATCTTCTCTCCTTTGCAAGACTTCCATGCTCTTAACACTATTACTTACTTTCTCCTTCTCTCCTTGAGCTACTTTTGGTAAGTTTCTCTTCCACTCTATGGTTTGCTTTACAAGAACCCTAGTTTTCAAGTTCATAAGTTTCTTATACTTGTATTGATTATTCTCTTCCATTTGTGCACTCTTGTGGAAGGTTGAACCTAGTTTCCAACCATCAAGTAGGTTCACTTGTGGTAGCTTTTAAACTCATCTTGTGAAGAAATCATTTGTGAGTTCACAACTTCTTTCTCTTGAGTTCATTTTTCATGAAACCCTAATTTAGCTATCATTAAGGTTGGTTTAATTCAAGTGGTTGGAGCCACTCTTGATGATTAAAACTTGTTTTTAGCACCATTGTAATCTTTTTTTCATTAAATGGTGTATTGATTAGAACTGTGGTGGATTGCACAACCAAATTCACTTTTGGAGAGTACACTTGAATTGGTGGCTAGCTTGGACCTCTTTTGAAAACTCTTGAATTAACTTGCCTTGATTGAGGTATGGCAAAAACAAGATGTTTTAGTTTTTGTACGAGGGTGTGTGTGCCTATATATATATATTTGCGATTATATGTACTAGTTGTGGCTTGACAACTTAGATGATGAACTAAGCCCTTAAAAGCATGATTGTGTGATAATAATGCTCGTTGTGGAATATTGCTTATATATGTGTAATTATGAGCATGTTGTTAATGTGGGTTATATATTGCATAATGATGTAAAACATGTATTATGATGAGACATGGTTAAATTGAGACTTTTTGCATGTTGAGTACGTTGTGTCGTGTTGAGTACATGGGTGTTGGTTTATGCGGGGCATAATACCATGTGTGAGTATATTGAGTCGGATTGTCGTACAACTAGCCAAGGGGTGTTCCCAACCTACGGAACTAATATGTTCGAGAATTGGGTATAGAGTTCGATTGCGCCATCGGGTGGAGTGCGTCGCTCTGGAAGTCGCGAGTCGGGCTCGTGCATTCGATCTTTGAATCATAAGTCCCAACTAGGTTGTGCATTAAGCTTCTTTGGTTGAGTGTGCATATCCTCTCCAAATGAACAATTAGGCGACACTTATATCCATGACCGTGGTGGTAGTGTGTGTACCATAAGTGGTGTTGAGTCATATTACATTTAAATTACTATATATGTGAATGTGATATTGATGTTGATGCAGGTTATATTCTAGAATGACTATAATGTGCATGTTGGGGAAATTGATTGTTGGGTTCGATGGGATCCCGGATTGGTGTGACAGCCATGTGTGTCAAGAGACCGGCCTAGGATTAGTAGCATGAACCTTGGATGGGTTGTACCACTCAAACTACTGAAATTGAGGCGATGACGCTTCCTCTACTGGGCTAGTGAGCTCACCCCACGACTTTATATATTTTTTAGGTGAAGATACCGTTGGGAGAGTTCCATAGTCTCTCCGTGGATGTGTGGCACTTTGTCAGGCCTTTTGAGTATAAGTGGTGGACCGTATTATTTTTGTAGAGCATTAATGTAATATATATGTATACACATGCTTTTCTTTTGGTGAATTTGTAATCAAATGTTTAAAAAATTTATTTTGTCGGTTAGCATGTTAGCCGAATAGTTTACCTATGATGTACGTCCGTCGGAGCGCTATGCGCGAGGATTCTTTTCTTTTGGTGCACTTTGGTGCCGACAATGTAAAACTACTAGTTTATTCAAACTAAAACATGTTTCGCCTTAGAGCACTTGAATGTAGTTTTTGACTCCTTTCATTTAGAGTTGTGAAGTGGATTATTGCTATTAAATGTGGTTATTTGGAGTTTGGCCGTAAACGGCGTTTTTCTAGGTTTTCAAACAAACTTTTTTAGTTTTGAATGAAAAAATTCGTTTTCGCCCACCCCGGTAGTCCCGAAAAATTTCTTTGTTTTAGAAATGATTTTGAACCCATTTTTATAAAGATTTTGACTTTTAGAAGTCGACGGTAGTTAAAATGGAGATCGGGGATAAGACGAAAAATTTTATGAGATTTTAAAGAAACACTTTTATTCAAAGTTTGCATTTTGCTTATTTTTTGAGGTTTCGGTAATTATTTTTGAGATCCGTAAATGAAAAAATCACATTTCAAATATTTGTGATTTTTCGGGACTGACGGCACTAGAACGTAGTCTGTATGCAAAATTGGCGTATTTTGAACTTTTTAAGTCATTCTATAACTTTCTGCCTCCATTAGTTGACTAATGGGTAGAAGTAGTCGACCAATGCTTCTCTTGCCAAAGTCCTGATAATTCTGCCTCCATTAGTCAACTAATGGGTAGGAGTAGTCGACCAATGACACCAACTCTTCAAAATATTGTGGTTTTCGCCTCACACCTCCGATTTGGGTTCTGTTTGTTCCGACAACTTGTTTTAGGTCCAAAATTTGTATTTGCACTTTGAAATTATTATTTTACCCCTGAATTGACCATTTTACCATTGGGTAAACATGAGTTGTTTAAATGATCCGTTTATGGTACCGTTTGAGTCGTTTCACCTCCATTTTCGATCCCGAATGATCCTTTTGACATTTTTTAGGCGTGAAAGGACTATTATACCCTTGTGCGGGTGTTTGATGACTATATGTTATATTTTTCTGTTTATTTTCACTTCTGCGTAACTCCCTTAACTCTTAGGCTCGCGTTTCGGAGTCCTAGAAAATTTGGGGCGTGATATTTGTTCTCCCAACATGTTTTGAATTGATTCATTCTAATATATAAACCAATTTTCCTCTATTTTTTGCCATCCCGTTACTGGAGTAAAGTCCTAAAATCCTCATATTTCTTTCTAGTATGTGATTACGTTTTCCTTCAGGATTATATGAGGATCTTATGTCTGTTATTATATTAAAAGGTTAGAAATGTGACTTTGTGTTCCGTTGTCCTAATGTATTCTTTCCGTCGTCCTTGTCCCTTAAATCATTATAGGGGCAGTAAGGTTAGTGGTCATGGTGATTTAAAGTATACACATATTGTGCATCCGTTCTATGTCTTCCTTTGTCTAAGTCTCGAGCATGAGATATGTTGGTTAATGTGCACACTTAGTGCGGTTCTTACCTTTTCTTTCTTGGACATAGTGAACTTTCATCCAAATGTTATAGGTTCTTGCACATATTCAGAACATCGGGGCCAAACGGAGTTGGCCGAGCCTCAAAACGTTTTTTGTTAAAAATCTTTGAATCTCTTGAGATTCATTTTTCTTAACTTTATTTATCGAATTCCATTTTTGGTTTCAATGGTTCTAGTACCTTTCTCTATGTACCTGTAGATGGCTTTCGGTAAGGACTTTCACTTCGATTAACGATTTTGACATGGCATTGTAGTCTTTTCCCTTGCTTTATTTACGATCTTAGAGTGGTTGGTGATGAGAGTTGTGTCCATGTGATCTTTAGTTTCTTCTGTTAGCTTCCATTGTCCGTTAGCATATTGGTTAGGAGCTAGTGTTGATGATTGTAAGTGACCCACACAGTGTGTGGCGACGTGTTGGGGTCATGGTAATGTACTTGAGGTGCCTAGGTACAATTGTGGTTCTCTCTAGGGATAGATTGATAGTGGTGTACGTGTTGTGGACATTGTTATGTGATTCTTTCTTGTGGGTTTAGGGAGTGGCTTTGAGTCTGTTTCGGTTATTGGTTTACGTGTTATGGGCTCAATGATGATTGGATTAGGGATTCAAGAGTGGCGTGCTTAATGCACGATTATATTTGTAACGTATGCTACTAGAGTTGGAGTGTAGGGTATGAGTCTTAGTTGTACTTTGGGTGACCCATGCTGTGTATTTATATATACACATCTCTATATATATGTATGTGCGTGTAACATGCGATTGTGTGATTAAGACTTGTTACGTGATATGTACATTTGTCTTCTTATGCATAGTCAGGGGTTAAAGGGATTTATTCTAGGGTTTCGGATTGCTGTGAGTGTCATGTGAGACAATAGATCGACCTAGGCTAAATGCATGCACATGGGTTGTTAACACTACTTAGACGATTAGGGGATGAGGCATTTAGGGCTTTCTTACTAGGCATTCTTGATCACCCCCCTCCACCACTAGTTGCAAGTAGATGCTGGATGATGCGCGGCGCGGTGGTAGCTCTGGTGGATTTGGGACGTTTCCACTTAGAGGCGGTCTTTTCATTTCATGTGTATCCATCCTCTGGTTATCTTGAGGATTTAATTGTATCTCTTGGGAGCCAGTTTGTTAGCATATCCCTTCTATGTATCTCTGTACTTTTGTAGTATTGTATCGATGTATTTTGTTCGGCATCCCCATGTGCCTTGCATATCCTATTGTATCCGCTCTTGTTTAACTATGTATGGAATCAATTATTTATATCATTATTCCATGTGTATTATTGTTATAGATGTTCTAGTAGGTTGTTCTATCTTGCATCACATCCTGGGATCCTTGGATTCTCCGGTTTCAAATATCTTAGGATTTTCGGGGCGTGAGATACTACAATACTTGAGTTAACCCGCGAAGCTTCTAGCTGGTGATCTTGTACTACGCAAAGTCACTTTGGCTACTAAAGAAAAGGGTAGTTGCAAGCTGGGGGCAAAATGGGAAAGGCCCTATCGAGTCATACGGACAAATAGACCAGGGGCATATTGGTTGAAGACAATGGGAGGAAGACAACTTGAACATCAATGGAATGTTGAAATTCTATGAAAGTATTACCAGTAGTTATTTATGTTGATTGTCAATCTTCATCTTAAATGGAGAATTCTAATAAATAAAGCGAAGTCATATGTTTGATTCTACTTTCATTTTGTAAGACGACTAGTTTTTTTTTTAATAAAAGATAAATAATTTCTCCAACTTGTTTTAATGTATCATGCTCAATTGAGTTACTATGATTAAACAACAATATTTATTATAATATATATGTTACTCCTTAAATAAAAAGGCGAGTTCAGTGAAGCTCGTAAAAAATGTTTTTAGTCCTTTACTAAAAGGACGGGCTTGATTGAAGCCTACATAATAGATGAAATAAATAAACAACTATTAAGGGAAATAATTAATTGTTATGGAAACTACAGATTCAATTATCTGGCACATCTTCATCCTTAACAACCTCTACTTTATACTTTGAAAAGTCCAAGTGTGGGTGGTCAAAAATTACGCAAGCTTTGCATTCATCAAATCCCTCACAACATGCATGTACTTTGAGAATTTGGAGTTCAGTTGACTTCTTGAATTCTTCAACAACAGCTAATTATGCATGGGTAAGGTCGTTGTAAGTGCTTATTTCTCCTCCTTGAAGTCCACTTGAACTGTTGTAAGATGATACTGTGCTTTCTTGAACCCTTGATCCCTCTTAGTAAGATTTTCTTTTACTGTTGCAAAATCCTTCTCATATCTTTCTTTAAGAGAGATGATTTTTCAATTAAGCCTCTGAATTTCCTTCATGTGGACTTCTCTAGTAGCGGCTATAGAAACCATGTCCACAATAAGTGGAGCACCTTGAAAAATATAAATGTAAGAAGAAAAAAAATACATACATGAATAAAAAATATTATGTTTGTCCTTACCATGCCTAGCAGATGAAAGTATTTATTCGAGAGTTCGTTAGAAAATATGGATTTAAGTATCGGAAGATCATCTTTCGGGAGTTCTTCGCATATACTCATATAAGTACCCTTAAATTTGTGAAAAGTTCTTCTCTCGGAAGTTTGGATAGGAATTTCAATAGGAAAAGTACTGGCCCCACCAAAACCCTTAGACTAATATGCAAAACTACTAAAGACTAAGTTAACCGGAGCAAACTGAACAGATGAATCTGGGCAGAACTATTACTCATGTTAACTTCCCACACCTTTTGCTTTTTGGAGACAGACTCTGAAAATGAGATGTTATTCCGAGCTTGACCAATGATTACTTTTTGAATTGTTTTACTTAGGCTCCCTGATGGTAGATTACTGCTCTTTTTTTGAGCAAGGATCTCTTTGCTGATGGAGTTTCTCAAACCTCAAAAAAGGAGGTTGTTGCTTGAGGCTTTGACAGTAGCCCGTGAGTCAGTTTCCTTATTCATGCCTACAAATGATATGAATAATTGTAAAAAAAGTACTGTTAAAATAAAAAAGAAATAAAATAATTTACAATAAAAATATACGTATACCTTTTGGGATAGGAAAGGACTAGATATTGGTTTGAACTTCAAATCGTATAAATTCACATTTCGATCCGTCAAGAGTATGTTAATTTTTGTTTTTACTGTGGATAGAGAATTGCATGTGTAACACAACTTTTTTGGCTCGAAACGAGTGGGCGTCTTCTTAAATTTTACACACATACTCGAATCCAAAGTAAATAAATAATAAATATACATACATACTGAAAGATTATGTCATGCCCCAAATTCCTAGGACTTCGAAACCCGAACCTAAGAGCTAAGGGAGTGAATGCGGAAGTAAAAAGAAACGAAAACAAATGACCTTCAGTCATCAAACACCCACGAAATGGTAAAAGTGCTCTAATATCATGCTGACACTTCCCTAAATTCCTAAGACTCCCGAACTGGAACATCCAAGGGATCCAGGATGTGATCATTATGATGAACAACCAACTAAGATATCATTAGCCATGAAAACGTATGGAATAATGATAGAACGGTATATTTCATATCCAAATGAATAATAAACAAAACAGCGGAATCTAACAAAAATCCGGCAGAGTTCCGTTTGTAAATGGAACATCCGGAAACCCAACCACAACAACATGACCTGCTAATAACAGTTCGATAATAACAATGGCTTCCAAGCCCCACAATCATCAATCCTACTAGGGCCAAGGTAGTGGAAAGAAACCAAAACCCCTCCAAACCCTCTATAATCAACAGAGCCACAAATGCTCAAATAAGAATACAAAAATGCACCTAGCCGTGCAGAATAGATACAATAACATCCTGAAATAATAAAGACATGAAATAAATGATACACCAATAGGGATATGCCAACAGACTGGCTCCCAAAAGACCAAAAGAAATACATGACAATCCCATACAAATGGGTAGAGAAACTAACAGCAGAAGACTATCGTCCCCAAAATAGTCGTGTTGCAACCGTAATCGCATCACCCTGCGCAACTCTACAACCTGTAACAAGGAAAATAAAAGGGAACTACCGTCGCACCGCATACTGTCCATAGCCGCAACAATTCCTGCAACCTGGCGTGGAATACCAGGGGGCAAATGAAATTCCCCTATGAGCAAATAAGCTCAGTGGGAAAAGATATTCTAACTACCACATCCTCTAATAGTTTAGGTAATGCTAAACCACCCAGTGAGATACATAGCCCACAACATAACCCAACCACGAAAAACCCAAGGTACGTGCTCATATGCTACCGTAAACGAGTATATACGGGGATATATATTTATGTATACAACAAACCTCATCCCGTACCTAAGGAAAATCTACCTCTCAAAGGCTAGATCACCTCAATCATATCACCATACCATAAATCGTATTGACTTCATAATACTATCATCAATAGGGTCAATCACATCACTAACACTCTCACTGTAGGCGAGGAAAACCACCCAATCAAATCACTAAGAGTACAAGAACTCAACTCACAAGAACGACCACCTCAGGGTCACCAAAACTAGCAAAGGAAAAGGTGAAATAAGGAACCACCTTTCAAAACACTACGGGTTGAGATTTTTGGGAAAGGAGTCTCAAAATCTCAGAATCTCGAACAAGTAATAAAATAGTTTTATTTTAGGAAATCACACAGTAAAAATGACCGTCTTGCCCCCGGTCTCCGTCAGTAGCCATCACCGGCTTTTAAAAGTTGAAATCATTTTAAAGAAGATCTCAAGATCATTTTATAAAGCAATAAAAATTTTAATTTTTTAATACAGGGGTAGGCAAAAACAGGTTTTTTCTTTTAATTACAAAAAGTTTAGAAAACACCATTTTCAAAATGACATCCATATAAGAATGAACACCACTACAAGGATCCCTATAATGTCCCGAACGGACAATGAAGGAAGACAATACGTTGGATTCACGAAACAACACTATCTGTTTCCAACCCCACGAAATCAAATGACAACACCTGGAAGAGGTTCGACACCACGCCGTAATCGATAACTCAAGGAATGACATAGAAGTCAACGACTACGTACTAGCGTACAAAACGCAGTACAAGGAATGCTTAGGGGAATGAACTAAGCACTAGAACCAAGTTTGTCAAACTACAGTACCTCGAGTACTTAATAAATCACATCAACCATAACCTCTTCTCATCAATCCAAATCTCACACAATCTCATCACCCGCCTACTCTAAGGCCTCAAATATCAATTAATACTAAAGTCAATCCCTAACCTCAAATCTCCAACAAGATCACACAACTAACCACAATCACGAAACTATTAACCACATTCTCTAAGGCCTCAACTCAATCTCAATTCTACAATCCATCTCTAACTTCAACTAACCACAGAAGTCGCCAAGCCAATATACTTAACCTCCCCTACGGGCACAAAAGTATACAACACAAGTATAAAGATATACGTTTCATTTATACTTATTAATAATTACTATATTTAAAGTCTTGTTTCACATTATTCATTTTCAACTGAGCATTTATAAAATATGAATTTAATTTACTATATTCATAAATAACATGCTCCAACATGACATGTAATATAGCACACATACATGTCAAACGAGATCACATAAATGGTATGCAGTGTAATGTGACTCGACACTCCCCGTGATACTCACACACAACACACCCTTCCCAAGGGTAACGGATACATACTATGTCCACATACTTTTGAGGATACAAGCTCATCAAGTAGTGTAGAGTTACCACACCGACTCTTCCCAAGTGATTTTTCTCTCTATCACTTCAACAAGGAAGACGGTTGCACGAGAGACCCACTTGCAACTCCGTGCACCATGACTACAAAAGTCAAGAAAATGAGCCTCTACCTGGACTCCTAACTCACATTTTCCGGCTTTTTAGTTCCGTAGGCGTGAGACCTCCTGGCCAGTTGTTGTGATGATCCGACACACAAAGACACCCATACTTGAGTACACAACCCATATATATATCAACATCGTGATTTGATATTACACGATACTCTCAATAGGCACCATGGGCCTCAATGTAAATATGTAATGCACCATATATATGAACAATATCCACATGATAATATCAACATAATCTCAAAACCTCTTTTCAACATGCTTTTAAAATACAATAAAACATTTAAATCATATGAAAACAATTTCATATATAATTCATGTTTTCAAAAATATATTTTCTTTAATTCTTTAGAAAATATTTCAATTTCCCTTATCATGCCTTTAAAATAATTTAAACAGATAATCCACGTATAATGAAAGAAACCTAGCATAGCGTCTAAGTTTCTCATGTCCAACGTTTACGAAATCCTCTAGCACATTTAATTCTCAAGGGAATTTCTAAGCCGTCTATTCCTAATCGATTCAGATAGGAAATTATTTAATTTCGTAGGAATATACTTTAATTAATTTCTTCAATTAATTCCTAAGCCTTGTTTCGCTCCTAAGCCAATTATAGATATTTAAATTAACAATTTAATATATCTATATTAAAATAATTAAGGGTTTGCATGACCCAAACTACGTCAATAATGCGGAGTGAGAAATAAAATTTCCCACCTAATTTACGTTTACCGAACAGTCCGAAACAACACAGTATCGGCGCCCGAATATGAAGCCCGCCGACCAAAATCGTCCGAAAACTATTTCGAATATATCGAAATGTCCGTCTCGACAACCTATACGATATATATGAAGCCCATTAATAATAGGTTAATTAATTTGAGTAAATTTAAAATTAACCCAAACGAAAACTATAACCTATAAATGGGATTTCCGGGCAAACCGTTCAACGTAAATTCACGAAATTAAAGTATGATGAACACGAGGTTGAGACGAAGCTACTCACCAAAAATCGTCTCAAACCGATAAGCGGAAGGTCGCCGAAAAAATGGCCGAAGCCTAGCCGGATTCGCCTCTGCTCACACGCGTAGCCACTGCGTTGACTACCACCAGCGTGAACCAGCTCCTCCGCCCTGTGCCACCGTGCGCGACCACCACCCAGCTCGCCGACCGTCGTTTCCATCCACAGCAGACCGCCGCCGCATCACCGTGTCTTCTCCAACTGCGCGACCGCTTGTTATGGAGACCACCGCTCCTCAGCCGACTCCTTCCTCCCTCCGGTTCTCTCTCAGTCGATCATCAACAATGGGGAAGGAGAAGAAATGGTGGCTTCGTCGCATGGAGAAGAGAAGGATGAAGAGTGGCTAGGTCGTCTGTCGTACATAGAGAAGAGAGCAGATATGTGGTATGTTGCTTACAAGCATATACATATATATGCTATAATTACACAACTACCCTCAAAACTTCCATAATTGCCAACTAACCCCACTTCAATATATATATATATATAATAAATCCCAACAATTACCGGAATCCTCCAAATAATATTGCGTCAACCCGTAAGTCCATAGGACGCCAAATAACCAAATTAGTTCGAAAGAAATACACCGGGTTAGGAACCCAAACGTCGGAACACCTAACAGGCCCGATCCAATTAAAATGCGTCGTTGCCCAGTCGAAGTACTAAACATTTAAATGTCGAAACGATACCGCGTAGTCAATAACGATAACTCGCGTAGTCGTCAAAGAGAAACCGTAAAGTCATCCAGTCGACTTTAAAAGTAAACGCGAAAAATTTACAGGTATCAAATACCAAAAATAAATAATACGTCGACGACATTACTGAAATTTAAATTTTGAATTAATTTCAGGAAATAGGAAAATAACACGGGGTGTTACAGATTATAATTGAATAATAAAAGTAATACATAAATACCCTCACCGGAAGGATTTGAGGCGGTCCGAACTCGGGGAATCAAAGGGCTTAGGGAAGAATTACTATCACAAGAAAATTCTCAACTGTTGTCAGAAACAAAAAAGAACTTGTTTTTCTAGTGCTTATTATTATCTAGTTTTTCCAACTATAAGATCCGTGCCTTTGTCTCTATGTGCGAAGAACCAGAATTTCCCTTGCAATGGAGGAGAATAACAGGATATAAATTGCTCGACAATTATACTACCATTACTACAAGCTCCTCAAAGAACTATACACCTAAAGACGACTCTCCAAGCATTAGAAGTAAATTGACAGGGGACAATGTTAAAATAACAAAGCAAGTCCCTTACAAAGGGATGAAGAGGAAAGCATAAGCTACATGGAAAATCGGATTCAAAAAAATAAACCTCTCCATGTCAAAAAGAATAAAACAAATTATCTTGGAAGGGAACACTGAAACGAATAGTGGTAGAGAACGAATATGTTACGCAAATTTGCACCAAGTCACCTTGGGCGATGGTTGATTGTCCTGGTTGATTAGGCTTCTTTGACAAATGAGTGCTACTATCATATTCAGATTCATCATAATTCAGGTTTTCTGGATCGATTTGTGAGAATTCACGGATATGGTGACGAAAAATAATTTTGAGGTAATTTGTAACATCCCGTATTTTTAATTCCTAATTAATTTTTTTTTAACAATTAAGTGTTTATGTGATTATGTGCTTAATGTGTTTTTGTGCTTAGCATGACTTGTATGATTTAATTGAGATTAAATTTTTAAGTTGCATGTTGTATTTTCATTTTGAGAATAATGAAAAGTGTTAAAATTAATTTGGGAAATAAATGACCAAAATATAAATTGGTATTTTTATATTAAGAGGACTTAGTAGAAATTGTAGAGAAATGACTAAGTGTTGGTGTATGAGTGACATGGTTGTAAATAGAGAGGAAGACATGGGTTAAAAGGGTAATTGAGGGTCATGATGACACTCTTATAATTAATCATAAGTTGAGAATGATTTGGTCTTTTCACACTTTGAAGTGTTGTCTCATTTTCAACCATTGATCTTGAGTCTTCTTCCAACTTTGCTCACAACCCTTGGATCATAGGGTCTTGTTTGGATGACACACAAATGAATGAATACATTATTCTTGTCTTTCATTTGCAATTCTTCATTTCCACCCTTAGATCATTTATTCATTTTCTTTGCTTTATTCTCAATCATTGGATTGTGAGAAATGTGAGTAGACAATCTCTTCATTTCTTAAGTCTTCTTCACTTTGCAAGACTTCACATTTTATTGCAAATACTTTTCTCTCATCTCCTCCATAGTACTTCACTCTCTCTTGCTCCATGGATGCCAAGGTTGATCATCTCTTGCTTGGTTGGTAGTGAAGTTGTTCTATAGCTTGTGTTGTTACTCTTCCCCTTTTGTGTTGAACTTGGTAAGGTCTTCTCATATCTCTTTGATTCTTGTAGTTTTGTAAACCCTAACTTTCATTCTTTTGGGAAAACTCTTTGAAATCACATGAGTTCTTAAATTCCATTATTGAATCCATTATAGAAATCATGGTGCAGATCTCATTTCTTTTCCCCATTGATTTATTGTTGCTAGCTTGGAGGAGATTTAGTTATTAACTCTTGAAGAGTTGTAAGTGTGCTTGATTCCTTGGTGTTGGTTCTCTCTTGGGTTCCATTTTTCGGTTGAATTATAGGTAAGTGTTTCATCTCTTGATTGATCTAAATTTTGAAACCCTAGTTTAGCTATTATGAGGGTTTGGATAATTCTTGTGGTTGGAACCACTTTTGATAATTTTGGTTTATTGTGACACCATTGAAATATTGTTGTTTATTGAATGGTGTGTTGTTAGTTGGAAGCTATCCTTTTGTTAGTTGGAAGCTATCCTTTTGAGCACACTTGAATTGGTAGTTTGGCTTGGACCTCGTTTGGCATCCTTTTGTTAGCTTGCTTGGATTGAGGTAGGGGAAAAACGAGTTGTTTTAGTTTTTGTACGAGGGTGTGTGCATCTATGTGTATATATACGAGTTGAGTCTTGACAACTTAGATGATGAATTAGGCCCTTGAAAATCATGATTGCGTGATATTAATGCTTGTTATGGATTATTTCTTATAAGTGTGAAGTTGTAAGCATGATGATAAATTGAGTACAATATAATGCACAATGAGATAAACATGTATTGTGATGAAGCATGATTGTGTGATATTAATACTTGTTGCTTATAAGTGTGAAATTGTAAGCATGATGATAAGTTGGGTACAATATTACGCATAATGAGATAAACATGTATTGTGATGGAGCATGGTTGTTATTGAAATCCCGGATGCATTTTGAGTACACCGTGTATTGTCAAGTACATGAGTATTGGTCTATGCGGGTTCTGTAACCATGTGTGAGTAATCTTGTGTCGGATCGTCATAATAACTGGCCAGGAGGTGTCCCCCAACTACGGAACTAGTAAGTCCAAAAATTGTGATATAGGGTTGGTAGCGCCCCATCGTGGTGGAATGCGCCACTCTCAAAGTCTCGGTTTGTCTTTGCATTCGATCTTCTGATCTTAAGTCGCGGGTTTGTCTCGTGCAACTGCTCTTCCTTATTGAAAGTGAAAGTGTCAAAAATCACTTGACAAGAATCGGTGCGATACTTTTTCTTATTGTGAATGGGTAGAGTGTGTACCCATTAACCGTATTGGGCAAAGTGTGTACCATGAGATGGGTTGAGTCACATGGCATTTAAATTTTCATATATGTAATTGTGATATTTATGTTGATAGTATGCCATAATTGTGAATAACTATGATGTGAGCATGTTGGGGAAATTATTTGTTGTGAATAACTATAACTATGGGGTCCCGGATTGGCGTGAGAGTCAGTGGGGCAAGAGACCGACCTAAGATTAGTAATATGAACCTTAGGTGAGTGGTACCACTCTGACTACTGAGATTGAGGCGATGACGCTTCCTCTACTGAGTTAGTGAGTTCACTCCCCAACTTTATATGTTTTTCATGTGATGATTCCTTTAGGAGAGTTCCGTAATCTCTCCGTGGATGTTTAGTACTTGTTCGCCCTTTTGTGCATGGGTGGCGGACCGTATTACTTTTGTGGATCATCAATATGATAGACTTGTGTACACGTGCTTCCTATTTGTGAACTTGTAATCAAATGTTTAAAAATCTTGTTTTGCCGATTAGTATAGTAGCCGGGTAGTTTACAGTTTATGTACGTCTCTCGGAGCGCTATGCGCGGGGATTCTATTCATTTGGTGCACTTAGGTGCCGAAAATGTAAAACTATGTACTTCAATAAAACAATGACATGTTTTGCCTTATTGCGCTTTAATGTAAACTTTGAATCCTTTCATTCTGACTTGTGATGCGGATTATAACTATTGATTGTGGACATTAGGGAATTGGCCGAAAATGACATTTTTCTAGGTTTTCAAACAAACCGTTTTCGTTTTGAATGGAAAAATCCATTTTCGTCCAACCCCATAGCACCAGCAATTTTTCTTGTTTTAGAAATGGTTTTAAACTCATTTTTATAAAGATTTTGACTTTTAGAAGTCGGGGTAGTTAAAACGGAGACCGGGGGAAAGACGGAAAATTTTACGAGATTTTAAAGAATCACTTTTATTCAAAATTTATATTTTTTCCCGAGGTTTCAGTGATTATTTTTGAAATCCGCAAATGAAAAACTCACTTTTTAAATACTTGTGATTTTTCAGGACTGATGGTGCAACGAACGGAGTCCGTATGGAAAATTAGTGAAATTTCAAAGTTTAGAACCATTTGGGCGTAGCCTAGGGCGTCATAGTGCCCACTTGGTACGCATTTTTGGCGCTTCAAGCGCGCACCATTGCGCCAAGGGGTGCTGCCGCGCGTGCATGACATAGCCTGTAGTGGCATTCAACATCCGATTTTTAAAAATATTTTTTTTACTTCGCAACTCCGAATTGAGTCCCGTTTTTTCCTATGACTTGTCCTAAGTATAAACTATGTATTTGCACTTTAAAATGACCATTTTCCCCTAAAATGACTATTTTACCCTTGGTAAAAGTGGGACACTTCAACTTTAGGTTTTTGTCGTCATTGTTGGACACCGTTTTCCAACTTTCATATTTTGAGTTTCATTGCTCCGAATTGAGTCCCGTTTGTTCCTACGGTTTATTCTAGGTCCAAACTTTGTAGTTGAAACTTTAAATTACTATTTTATCCCTGAAATGACTATTTTATCCTTGAGTGAACATTGAGTGTTCAAATGATTTATTTAAGGTGCCGATTGATTTGTTTCACGTGCTTTTCGATCTCGAGTGATCTTTTTGATATCCTTTAGGCTTGAAATAACCTTTTTAACATTGTGTGGGTGTTTGATGACTATATATTATTATTTTTAGTTTCTTGTCACATCCGCGTCATTCCCTTAAGTCTTAGGCTCGTGTTTCGGAGTCCTAGCAAATTTGGGGCATGACATAATTCATTCTTCTACTATTTCTCTATATGAAATAAAATGTGTATGATGTGTTATATATTAGGATAATGTATTAAGGAAGAATAATTGGGAAAGTAAATCACATGACATGTCCAATTCAATTATGTTAATTTCTTTTATATTTTGGTCTCCCCCGGAAACGTCCTTTCGATGATAGAATTTTGTATGCGTTTATATAGGGAGTCGTCCAACACTATATATATCAAAACTAAGGAAAAAAAAAGATGGTGAGATAATTGCCTCTGGAAATTCCCGAGGCTGTGAGTACAAAGAGGTATTAATAGACTTCTAATTGTATGAGTTGACTTAAAACTCTTTTTATTTTTTTAAAAAATAGTAGGTAATTTATTTTTTTCCTTTCCTGAGACCATTAGATGATATGTGCTATAGGAGTCCTAATGGACTTCCAACTCTCAACACTGGTGTGAAAAAAAATAATAATAATAAATGAAAGGGGTAAAGAGATTTCTTCCAAGGAAGTTACCATTAATGAAGTCATAATGGAAATAAATGAAGGTTGTTACTAGTTTCTTGCGATTAGAGAGGAGCAAGTCTCCCAATAACATGGCACATCATGTTAAAAAAATGTCCTAATGCACTCTCACCACTTTTATACTTTATAACTAGATAAATTGTGATATATTTACCTTTATATTTAAGTATTATGTAAAAAGAATTAAAATAAAGAAAGAAATTAAAATCAATAGAAATAATTAATAAAATATTTTCATCATACTATATTTTCATATTTGTTCCAAATAAGAAAATAGGGGATAACTGATGGGGTGAAATTAGTTAGGGTTTGACTATCTAAAATTAGTTAAAGAAGATGCTTAGTTGGTTGACCCGGTATAGGGTTTGTTAGTGTTCAAATTTTCAAGTGATATTTCCTAGGAGCAAGATGGTTGAGATTTTCAGTGACCAACAATTACAGCTAATAAGCTCATGGACCACTATAAATAGATGGCCAACCAAAGGAAGAGGTATAGGTTAAGTACTATTCCGGTTCCATAGAAATTAACTCCAAGTGTTAAATTTCTAAACACTAACTTGGCCACCCAAGGGAATTTGGCCTGCACCACACTGGTGCTACCAAGTGATTTTCATTTGTTTTGCAGGATACCAGGTCACACATATTTATCATTATTCTGTTAGTTGGTGACTCATTTCCTCGAGGATCAAGAAGAGAATTGGAGAAAAAAGAAGTCTTGAAGCAAAGTTGGTGGAAGAACCACTGAGTACTCGGTAATTGTAAAAATTTGCGCAAGTTCGCACATTAAGGAAAATGGCCAGAGTGTTAAGTGCACTTGCGCAGATACCGAGTACTCGGTGGAAATCTCACCAAGTACTCGGTAACAAGATTCGGGTTTTATAAAAGGAAGGCTTTTAAGACTCCAATTCTAATTGGGATTTGATTCCTATTGACTTGTCTATCAGATTTACCTCTCCTATAAATACATGGGGTATTCCTATTGTATATATACACAAATATATAGAGATAAAAACACATAAACATAAGATCTTCTACAGATTGAGAAAAGAGATTAGAAGAATTACAAATTGAGATTCTTCTTGAAAGAGTTATTATTCCCGTGATACATGCGTGAGTATACACTGTGTGTGTGCATGTGTATGATCTGCGGATCATCCCCTTGTAATCCTCTAATTGATTATAGTGAAATGATGCTCTCCGTGGACATAAGCTTGTTTTGGTCGAACCATGTATATATCTTTCTGTTGATTATTTATTGTGTGTTTATGTGTGCGTTTTCTGATTTGCAGGATTCACGATTTTCATAAAAGGGTTGAAACCCTAGTTTTTTGTTTTCGTTCTTTGGCAGGTGTAATAACCCTAACAAGTGGTATCAAAGCTTTAAGTTGGAGCAATTCCTGAAGCCGATTCGACACCAAACACATCAACTAAACTATGGGAGAAGAAAAGGCTACGATGATCGACAAGTTTGACGGTACAAACTTTGCCTATTGGAAGATGCAAGTTGAGGATGTGTTATTCCAGATAAATTTGTATTTACCATTAGAAGGGAAGAAGTCAGAATCGATGAAAGAAGAGGATTGGACAATCCTAGATCGAAAGGCTCTCGGTACGATCAGACTGACATTGTCAAAGTCTGTTGCTTTCAATATCAAGAATGAGAAGACAACAAAGTCTCTCATGGATGCTCTTTCGAGCATGTACGAACAGCCGTCTGGAGCGAATATGGTACATCTCAGCACTAGATTGGTGAATCTAAAGATGTCCGAGAATGGGAAGGTCAGTGAACATCTCAGCTTTCTTAATGAAATTATTGAGCAGTTGGAATCAATTGATATGCCAATCATTGGTAAAATGAAAATGGCTTTTCTTTTAAGCCAATTGATAGAGAGTTGGAGCGCCACAAAGGCTACAATTAGTAACTCTTCAGGAATAGAACCGTTATAGTATGATTCCGTTGTGAGTATGGTACTCACAGAAGAGATCAGAAGACAGACGTTATACTTTTCTAACAGTGACTCATCATTGAATGTCGACAGCAGAGGCAACAGATCGAATAGAAATAAAGACGGAAGTTAGAGGCGTGGTCGTTATAAGTTGAGATATGGAAGATCACAGTCTCGAGGTCCCAAAAATTCCAAAGAGATCAGGTGTTGGAATTTTGGAAAAACTGGTCACTTCAAAAGCTAGAGTAGATCCTCGCAGAAAGTAGTGGAGAATAAGACTGAGGCAAATATTCTCTTAAAAGAAGCTGATGATGTGTTGATATGCTATTTGGAGAGTAAAATAGAGTTTTGGGTCTTGGACTCTGAAACATCATTCCATGCCACCTCAAGTCGAGAGCTCTTTGAGAGTTATACATCTGGAAAGCTTGACATGGTTTATCTAGGTGACGATCAACCCTGCAGTGTTGTTGGGAAGGGTGAAATACATATCAGACTCAATGGATCGATATGGAAGCAGCTAAGGGATGTGAGACACATTCCAGACTTGAGGAAGAACCTTATCTCAGTATGCCAGTTAGTGAGTAAAGGTTATGTGACCACTTTCAGTGAAGATAAGTGAAAAGTTTCCAAAGAGGCAATAATTATAGCACGAGGAAAGAAGAATGGTACGTTGTACACTACCTGATAAATGTCAAATATTAGACATTTTGACCCCTTGACTCACTATTGTTATATCCATTCATTCCATTACTTGGTATTTTTATGTTGTTTGTGTGTTAAAGCATGTTTCAGGAGCTTAATGAAGAAATGAAGCTAACTTCGGTGAATTAACCAAAGTGCATGTTCTTTCTATCCAATAGGAGAGTCAAAGAGGCAGTTCGAGACAAAAATGGCTCCCGGAGGGCAAAAATGACATTTTCAGAAGCCATCATTTACAACAAAAAGTATCGTGGGTTTAAGGCAGTCATTTCGGTGCATTCAAGGAGAAAAGTAGTTTTCAAGAAAACACCTATGCTTGTGCCTACGCTTTCAGAATCAAAAAGTGACTGGAAAGTGTATTTTTACACTTCAAGGTACGCTTGACCCTACACTTAAAGCGTAGGGGAGGTACGCTTAAAGAGTAGATGGGTTACGCTTGAAGCGTAGCTGTGGCAAGAATTTTTTTATTTTCGATGGAGTTTTCCAATTCTACCCCTGGTTCAATTCCGAGACGTGGTTGGGACTCCAGACCTTTTTATACATGTATATACATATATATATATATGAGAATTTAGGGTTTTTAGGAGGTTTAGATTGAAATGACTGAAAATGACCTTTCTACACCATTGGCTATATATACATGATCATATATTAGTGTAGTTCGTGGGTTCATTCATTCGTTGTTCAGTTGGCTGGTTCATTTTTTGTGTTCTCTTAAGTTCATATTCAGAAGTGTTTCTGTTGCGAAGGAGAGCCATATTCAGACCTAGAGATCAGGAGATGAAGACCATGGAGAGCATTTATAAATCAGCGATGCAGTCACCTCCTACTATGGCCAACTAACTCGGTATCTAGGGTTTTCTAGCAAAACCCTAGCAAAGTAATGTAGTTTTTCATTGTTTTCAATTGTAACGAGGGGAAACTAATGACCATACTTTGATGATTATAGTAGTTAAGAGATCGTTTTGATTTTCAATATAAAATTCTATATTTGTTCTAACATCTTGTCTTAGATGGAATGAATGTAGTATTTTACTTAACCATAATTATTCACTATGAATAGGAACTCAGATGCTTAATTTATGATTTTCTATATAATGGTGGTAATGAAACTTGAAACCCTAGATTCGAAGAGACTAAGAGAGTTCGAAAGGAGCTGGAAAATAGGGCTGAGGAGCAGGATGAAGAAGCAATAGGCCAAAGAATTTTAAAGAAATGCAGAAGAAGAAGCTCTGAAGAAAGAGGCTGAGAAATTTCGGAAGGAGCAACCTCAAGTGGAGGAGGATGAAGAGCCAGAAAGGGCATCATATGAGGTGGAAACACCATTCCCTCAATATCTTAGAGAGCCAACCAAAAATGGTAAGAATAAAGAGTCAGACATGTTGGAAACATTCCGACAAGTCGAGATTAATCTGTTTCTATTAAACATTATAGATCAAATACCACATTATGCTAAGTTCTTTAACGATCTCTGTACACAAAAGCAGAAAAATAGAGCGAAGACTCCAAAGAAGTTCATGATAACTGAACAAGTGAGTTCACTACTTCTAAGTAACATACCACCTAAGAGGAAATATCCTGGTGCTCCCACTATTCCATGTGTCATTGGTGACTAGGAATTTGGTAGAGCTCTTCTTAATATGGGTGCGAGTGTTAACTTACTACCCTATTCAATTTATCAACAGCAAGGGTTGGGCGAGCTCAGTCCTACCTCGGTCGAGCTCCAATTTGCAGATAGGTCGATCAAGAAAGCGAGAGGAGTTTTGGAAGATGTCATTGTTCAAGTGGATAAGTTCTACTTTCCAGTGGATTTCATAATTCTCGTTATAGAACATGTTCAAGACTTGAAGAAACATATCCTAGTGATATTAGGAAGACTGTTCTTGGCCATAGCCAATGCACATATCGATTGCAGGACAGGCGCAATGAATCTATCTTTTAGGAATATGAAGGCGAGGGTGAATGTTTTTGATACAGGGTATCAAATCAATACACCGGTTGAGTGCTTTAATGTAGAAAAAGTCAACAAGACTTGTAAAGAACCGGTACCTGAGAGTCGAGCAAGAAATGACCTGGATGCTGTGATTGAAAGGTTAAATGCAAAGTTTGACACGTGGGAGGATCAACACCGCTCTAATTTAGAAGTGATCACTGCATTTGAAAGAGCTCTAGGTTTGCAACCAGGGGAGGAGCCAAGAGATTCGTCTGAATCTCCATTTGTGTCACCAGCGGCATTGGTGCCCGATAACACACTTTATAAGATTGGGTTGTATGATGGCACTGAAGGTCGAGTGAAGAGCTTAGTGATGAATAAGCAAGATGTGGAGGCAAAGTTTGAAAACTGGGAGGATCAACAACAATCAAATTTGGAGGTTATCGCTGCATTGGAAGTTGCTTTGTACTCATAGCGAGAGAAATCATCAAAAGAGTCAGTTAGACCGCAACTTATTCCTCCACAAGAGTTGATGCCTGAGAGTACACTTCATGAAATGGTGTTGTGTGGGTTAATTGAGGATCAAGAGGATGGCGTATTGAAAGATAAAAAGGGTGCGAAGACTGTGAGAGATGATCATTTACCACGAACTGTTATAGAGCCTACCAAGGATGATACCCCTCTTAAGGATCCCTTTATAGATGAGCTAGTGTTGAGTATAAACATAGTAGAAAAGTTGTATGCCTGGGAAGATCCGCGATTGAGAGACGAGTGTGAGGGGATACGGAATTGTGCGTATGAGGATGTTTGAATTTATATAGCTCGGACAATAGTACATCATGCTAAGCATGTTCGTCTTAAGTTCCTTGAGCTCGGCCGGAAGGAACGACGGCGTAATTCGAAACTAAAATTGTTTCTAGGTAAGATCCGGTTAAGAAAGGACGGACCATTTAGAGTTAAATTGGTTTACCCCGCGGAGAGGTAGGTTTTGGAAATGAGAGGATAAAGAGGCGTGGTCAGCGGCTAAAGATTTATGAGGAGATTTATCCAGGACAGGAATTTATGGTATCTGTCAGTTTAATGAAGAGTGATGAATTGGTGGAGGGAACCTTACATAAGTTGTTGAAGGAGGATCTATTGGACACATTACCTGTACATAGGGTGAAGTTAGAAAGTGAAAGATGAGGTACTTTATATGGTGAGTATTGTTCTATATTTGATGTCATGGATATTTCTAATTGTCTACATGTGAGAACACTGAGAGAGTCGTCTCTTACATTTTGTCCTATGAGTAAGAGAAGTGTTGCAGAGAGGAAGGGTGTTAGATAACCCTTTGAGTGGTCCTGTCGTGCCGGCGACATTAAACATTGGTCCTAGGCTGTGAATGTTAGTTTTTAGACATGGTTTATAGAATAGGATATCATTTATTTTCTGTAATTAAATTCTTAAAGACGGCAGACCCTTAAGGCCACGTCTTTGTTTTTTTTATAGGATTGTAGGCCCTTAAGGCTAAGTCATTTGAAAAAAAAAAGAGAATTTTTAATTCCTTAAAAAATATGTGTTGATTTCTGGATATTTATATTGAAAATTATTTTTCCCTTACTATGATTTTTGGTATTTGTGCTTTGTTGAGAATATTTACAGGTGATCGAAGTCAAGTTTGGGGGAGGGGATTCATTGTTTTGATAGTAAGTCCAGAATTGAGCAAAAACGGTATTTGCTATGATTCTTTTTCCCTTGCATGTTCTTTCTATCCAAGAGGAGAGTCAAAGAGGTAGTCCGAGACAAAAATAGCTCCCGAAAGGCAAAAACGGCATTTTCAAAAGCCGTCATCTACAATAAAAAGTATCATGGGTTTAAGGCGGTCATTTCGGTGCATTCACGGAGAAAAGTGGTTCTCAAGAAAACACCTACGCTTGTGCATACGCTTTCAGAATGAAAAAGTGGCTGGAAAGTGTATTTTTACGTTTGAAGGTACACTTGACCCGTAGTGGAGGTATGCTTAAAGCGTAGATGGGTTACGCTTGAAGCGTAGTTGCGGCAAGAATTTTGTGATTTTTGATGGACTTTACTTGTTCTACCCCCGGTTCAATTCCAAGATGTGGCTGCGACTTCAAACCTCTTTATACATGTATATACATACATTATATGAGAATTTAGGGTTTTTAGGAGGTTTAACGTGAAATGATTGAAAATGACCTTTCTACACCATTGATTATATATGCACGATCATATATTAGTGTAGTTCGTGCGTTTGTTCGTTCGTCGTTCAGTTGGCTGGTTCATTCTTTACGTTCTCTTTCGTTCATATTCAGAAGTGTTGTTGTGGCGAAGGAGAGCCATATTCAGACCTAGAGATCCGGAGAGAAAGACCATAGAGAGCGTTTCTACATCAGTGATGCAGTCACCTCCCACCATGGCCAACTAACTCATTATCTAGGGTTTTCTAGCAAAATCTCAGCCAAGTAATGTAGTTTTTCATTGTTTTCAATTGTAACAAGGGGAAACTGTTGACCATACTTTGATAATTATAGTAGTTAAGAGATCGTTTTGATTTTCAATATAAAATTCTATGTTTGTTCTAAAATCTTGTCTTAGATGGAATGAATGTAGTATTTTACTCAACCATAATTATTCAATATGAGCAGGAACTCGGATGCTTAATTTATAGTTTTCTACATAATGGTGCCAATGAAACTTGAAATCCTAGGTTGACACAGGCCTTGCCTTGGGGATTTAATATAGACATGCTTTAGTTTATTTTCATGCATTAGGAGTAAATTAGAGTAATATAATTGACATGTACTTGTTAGGTCAGTCATGAGACGGGTTGTCATAATCCGGTTGATGGTAATTCCTTTTGGGGTCGTATGTTGTTATTTGCGGTACGACCTGATTCACAGTTTGTGGATGGCCCTCTTACAATTATTATTTTGATGAACTATATTATGCGGTTAGTTGTGGAGCGATGAAAACCCTAGTTTTCCCTTTCATCTGAATGATAACCAATTTATTTTGTTTTTTAGATACTTTTAGTTAATTTAGATAATTTGGTCTTTGACCACCAAAACAAACCAATTTTCAGAAAGTATAATTCATTGTTTTTAAATTGCTAAAGTGAACAATCTCAGTTTCTGTGGCATCGATATCCCTTACCCAAGCCATTGTTGTTCTATAATCAATACGTGCGCTTACGTAGGGTAAAAACCTAGCGTCGTTAAGGTGTCATTTTTAACCACATATTTTGTACACTTATGACTTACATCACTACCATCAATGCCAGCACATTGATAGCAGTTAAAGAAAGCAAGTAGGATCACAATTTATAGCACCAGAAGCTAGGTCATATGAATGAAAAGGGGCTCAAGTTTATGCTCGCAAAGGGAAAGCTACCAGACCTAAATTCGATTGATATTGACTTCTGTGAGGATTGTGTATTCGGTAAGCAGGAGAGGGTTAGGTTTCAAAAAAGTGGCAAAGATCTTAGAAAGGAAAAGCTTGAGCTAGTTCACACTGATGTCTAGGGACAACAAATGTCTCATCTATTGGCGGAAACTCCTATTTTGTCACTTTCATCGATGACCATTCTAGGAAGGTATGTGTTTACTTATTGAAATAGAAATTTGAGGTGTACGATGTGTTCAAAAAATGGAAGGCTATCATAGATAATGAGACGGGTTTGAAGATAAAGAGATTAATATCCGACAATGGTTGAGAATATCAGGACACCGGATTCAAAACCTTTTGCTATGAGAATGGTATCAGATTAGAGAAGACTGATCCACGTACACCACAACAGAATGGCGTAGCAGAACGTATGAACCGAACATTGATTGAGAGTGCTAGAAGCATGCACATTCAGGCAAGGTTGCCGAAACAGTTTTGGGTAAAAGCAGTCAGTACAACAACGTACTTAATTAATCATGGTCCATCAGTACCATTAGAGCACAGAATACCAGAAGAGCTATGTAGTGGTAAAGAGGTAACACTTTCACATTTAAAAAATTTTGGTTGTGTTGCATATGTACATGTTACTGACAATGTGAGGGATAAGCTTGATCCCAAGTCACATAAATGTACTTTCATTGGCTATGGCAGTGATGAGAATGGTTACCATATGTGGGATGATTAGAACCGAAAGGTGATCCGAAACAGAGATGTAGTGGTCAATGAAAATGTGATGTACAAAGATAGGCACAAAACTACCTCAGATCCTACAGAACAGAGTGATCCTGTGTGTGTTGAGTTAAATGATGTTCAAGACAGTGAGAGTACTTAGTCAGAAGAACATATTGCAGATGACAATTCTCAACAGGATGATACATCACAGTCTCCGACTCCTATTCCTATACTTAGGAGGACTTCACGACCGCATGTGCCGAACAAGAGATACATGAATTACTTATTGCTCACAGATGGAGGTGAACCAGAGTACTATGATGAAGCATGCAGTGCAACAGATGCGAACTAGTGGAACTTGCGATGGAATATGAGATGAAGTCTTTTATCTCCAACCAGACATGGAAGCTAACCGAGCTGTTGGTAGGAAAAAAAACTCTCCATAACAAATAGGTGTACAGGGTCAAAGAAGAACATGATGGTTCTAAGAGATACAAGGCGAGACATGTAGTAAAAGGCTTTCAGCAAAAAGCGGGAATCGACTACACCGATATATTTTCTCCGGTTGTGAAACTGAATACCATTCGTTCAGTTCTTAGCATTGTTGTAGCAGAGGGTTTGCACGTAGAGCAGTTAGATGTCAAAACTACTTTCCTCCATGGTGACCTAAATGAGGATATTTATATGCAGCAACCAGAAGATTTCTCAGTCAGAGGGAAATAGAAACTTATATGTAAGTTGGAAAAGAGCTTGTATGGTTTGAAACAAGCTCCTAGACAGTGGTACAAGAAGTTCGACGAATTTATGTAGAGACATGGTTACCATAAGTGAAACGCTGACCATTGTTGCTACTTCAAGAGGTTTGACACGAGTTACATCATCCTCCTACTGTATGTTGATGACATGTTAGTAGCTGGGTCTGATTTTGCAGAATTCAGTAAGTTGAAGAAGTAGTTGGCAAATGAGTTCGAGATGAAGGACTTAGGCTCAGCGAAGCATATTGTTGGTATGAGAATCAACAGAGACAAGCATAAGGGTACTTTGCAATTGTCTTAGGCTGACTACGTTGAACGGGTTCTGAAGTGGTTCAACATGAGTGATGCTAAGCCGGTTACTCTCAACAGGTTTTCTGACATAAGATTGAGTATTAAGATTCCTATCAGACTTACCTTGAGAATAACTAGATACTACTTGGGAGGCGCTTACAAAGGTCATTTTGGAAACAATGTTTGAATAACTTTTTGTTCCTTTGAACCCCATCCCCTTTGTATTTCCTGTAGATTTTCCATACTCAACATATGATTAAGCTTAAGAGTTCCACTAGACCATTTATGGATAGTTGAGTTAGTATTCTTCAATTCTTTTTCCAAACCCTCAATCCTTATAGATTTCTCACTCAATTCCAATCTTAAAGTGCTTAATTCCTTATTAAGATCATCTACACTTTTCAAAGCCTGATTCTTTTCTTGTTCAAACCTAATCAACTCTTCTCTTAGGGACTGTCTTTCCTTGTCAACACTTTTAAATTGAACCATAAATTTTGAGTACACTTTGCTAACCTGTACGGACTTTTCATAAAGTTTATTGTATGCATCTTCATACGAGTCCCCACGATCTTCATTATCCTCAGAATCTTCATCCTCAGATATTGCCCAACTTGCACCAATTTCACCGACCTCCTGACTTTGTGCAGCAAACACGGTGAACTTGTCATACTCATCATCCATATCAGACTCAGCAGAATCACTAGTTGTTCCATCATCTGAACCATCGCTCCAAGTAATAGCTAGACCTTTTGTCATTTTCTTCTTATTGGCGCACTCCGCAGCAATGTGACCAAACCTTTAACACTCAAAACATTGAGGTTTCTTCCTTTTAGGGTCAACCTTGTCCTTTCGATTTTGGAATTTTTTAGTTTAGAATCATATGATTTATCTCCAATTTTTTGTCCATTAATCAATTTTTTACCATGAGAAGATTTTAAAAACTTATGAACCTACTTCATGATCATATCAAACTGTCTTGATCTACTCTCACCCTCCTTATCAGACTCACTAGGATCCTCCTTAATGGTTTTAAAAGCTATGTTTTTCTCTTTTATTCCACTTGACTTCTTAGAGGATTGAGCACACATCTCCATCTCTAAAATTTTAGATTCCCTGCTAATTCTTCAAGTTTAATCTCTTTAAAACTCATAATATTAGATATGACAGTAACCTTGGACCAAAAACATTCAGGTAGAGACCTAAGAATTTTTGTCACTATGGTAGTCTCGGGAATGGGCTCTCCTAGATTGTGACAACTTGTTACTATGTCAGTTAACCTGGCCTCAAAGTCACCAAAAACTTCATCCTCCTCCATCCTAATCTATTCAAATTGTGAATTTAGAATTTGGAGTTTCGATTACTTAACTTTTGAAGTTCCTTCATGAGTTACTTGGAGAATATCCCAAGCTTCTTTAGAAATTTCACATGTGGCAATTCTCTTAAACTTACTCGCAGTCACATCATTATACAATACATTCAAAGCTTTTAAATTCCAACTAGCACTGTTTGTCTCAGCAGTAGTCCACTCACTTGATGATTTTACTGTAGATTCGTTAGTAACAGCGTCTATCACAGTGGAAGGTGAGTATCCTACCTTTATGGCAAGCCAAACTCTCTCATCTAGAGATTTCAAAAATGCTCTCATTCTCGCTTTCCAATACGTGTAATTAGAGCCATCAAACAATGGGGACCTAGATACGGAACCTCCTTCACTAGGTAAATCCATCGTCTAAGTTCAGAATCTAACCCTAGGTCGTTAACCTAAAACAGGGCAACCACACTCTAATACCAATTGAAATTACCTAGACGAACAATGAAAATAGCCTAGAGGGGGTGAATAGGCTTTTTGTGGATTTATTGACAAGTTATTATTAATTGCGGAAAAGTCAATTTTAATCCAATTCTCTATCAAGATATATCATGCAACGATTAATCTAAGTTTACAAAATAAAGCAATAGAGACACGATATTTTTACGTGGAAAACCTTGGAAAGACTCCAAGTAAAAACTACGGATACGCTTGGGTATCGATGCACTATGAATCAAGTAGTACACAGACTTTATGAAGTTTTAGAGTTACAAATCCCTCTAGACCTACCTTTCTCCACTCAATGTCCGACAACCTTGAATCACTCGCACTCCACGAAGCTCTCGCTTCCCTTAGTACTCTGACGGCTCCGCTTCTCAACAGATCAATGAACCACGAAGCCTCCTGCTCCGATCTCCACACTCAAACGACTCCATATCTCAAATGGATCTAAGCAACCACGTTGCACAAGGTGGTGTGTAAAGTTTTCAGTAACGGATCATCTAATTGTGCATGAGGATCTTCGATGTAGAAGCACAATTAAATAATCATCCAAAAACTAGAGAGAACTAGAATATGTATGATCACTCAATAATTTTCTCTCTATATGTATCTCTCTGCAGAAGAATATGATCTGTAGAATAATTACAGAGATCTCTCACGAAAAGCTCTCCTAAAATCTGTAGAGACTCCTCTTATTTATAGAGAGGAATGAAAGAAACCCTAGGTTTACCCTTTCTTGTAATTTCACATCAAACTAAGCAAAACCCTTTGATCTGGTCTTCAATATGTATATATCACGTATATCAATGTTTAGAGTCGCAGCCGCATCAAAAGAAATCAAATCGAGGTCAAAATCGAGATTTCACAACTTAGCTTTGTAGCCCTAACTATGCGCAGCCCATAGAGGAACTACGCGCGGCGCGTAGGCCTTCATACGGGTAGCACGTAGGCCTAATTTGGTGGTCCGTAGATGGTGCGTAGAAATAACACTTTCAAGCCACTTTTAGCTATTGGGTTCGTAGATGGTGCATAACATTTTTCATGGAAACCACTTTACTTGAGAATAGCACCGTTTGAACCCCCTCAACTCCATTAGAATGTTTCTCGAAGTTTCGGCTTAAAAAATATCGTTTATGCCCTACGAAAAGAATTTTTCGCTCAAACTTGCTACTTCTTAATTTCTCTTGTATTTTCCACATACTTTAAGCTTGATTTGAATTTGACAAATCTGTTTGATGTCTTTGCATGACCACTTCAATTTTCCTAAACCTACCCGACTTTATAATTCACTCAACATAGTTATTTTCTAGAACATGCCATTAATAAACAATATTAAGAAATGTTCTTGCAGTAGTAAAATTATTCGATGCAGGTATTATATACCCCATATCCGATTGCTCATGGGTTATTCCAACACAGGTGGTACCAAAGAAATCCGATATCACAATTATGCCTAACTTAAAAGGTGAGTTAATCCCACAACGAACCATGACCGGGTGGCGTGTATGTATTGATTATAGAAAATTAAACTCACATACAAGGAAAGATCATTTTCCATTACCGTTCATTGATCAAATCGTAGAACGCTTAGCTGGACAAAGTTATTACTGTTTTCTAGATAGATATTCCGGTTATAACCAAGTAGCAATTGATCTAGCGGGCCAAGAAAAGGCCACATTCACTTGTCCTTATGGTATGGTCGCATATAGAAGAATGCCCTTTGGCTTATGCAAGGAACCCACAACATTTGAAAGATGTATGATGTCAATCTTTTCGGACATGGTGAGAAAGTTCCTAGAAGTATTTATAGATGATTTTTCGGTATTCGAAACTACTTTTAAGGATTGTTTAAAACATCTAGCACTTGTATTACAAAGATGTAAAGAGACGAACCTAATATTAAGTTGGGAGAAAAGCCATTTTGTGGTTCAAGAGGGTATAGTCTTAGGACATATTATTCCAAAAAGAGGGATAGAAGTAGATAAAGCTAAAGTTGAATTAATTTCTAATATACCCCCTCCTACATCTGTTAAACAAATTCGATCATTCCTAGGTTACGCCGGGTTTTATAGACGATTTATTATAGATTTTGGCAAAATATCTCGGCTATTATGCAATCTCTTAGCTAAAGATGCCACTTTTGATTTCAATAAAGAATGTCTTGAATCTTTAGAGAAGTTGTGTAATTTACTCTCAACTGCCCCAATAATGCAACCACCAGATTGATCTCTACCATTTGAGTTAATGTGTGATGCATCCAATTATGTCATAGGAGCAGTGTTAGGGCAAATAAAAGACAAGCTACCACATGTAGTATATTACACTAGGAAAACGCTTACTGATACTCAAATTCATTACACTACTACTGAAAAAGAATTGTTAGTTGTAGTATTTGCCTTGGACAAATTTAGATTATATTTATTAGAAACCAAGGTAGTCGTTTTCTCTGACCACGCAGCTTTAAAATAATTATTAACAAAAACAGATTCCAAACACAGACTTATTAGATGGATATTATTATTACAAGAATTCAATATTGAAATAATCGATAAAAAGGATACGCAAAAATGTAGTGGTTGATCATCTATCAAGAATAGTGGTAGAATCTACAATGGATAATACTCCGTTAATGGATTATTTTTCGGACGAGCAATTATTTAGTGCTAGTACGTTAAAACTCAAAGGTCCGAGGAAAAGAATGCGATATAAGAAATGTGGTCAACAATTGGAGTGCTTCGTAGAAATTAACCATGAATTAGGAGGTGTGGATTCTATCGATTTGGTATAACCTACTTATGATAAAGATTAATAAAAACTACGAACGTCGGGCCAACGACGTTAAAAAGAGGCACCATTAGGGAGAGTTCATGTTCTCTTGAATGGGTATGTATAAATAGGATTATGATTTTCTTAATATTGTGATTTGCTTTATAGTTATGTACTTTAAGTTAAGAATCTGAGACGGTACCACGAGATGATTTTGAAAGAATTAAAAAATTGGCAGAAAAGAACTACCGAGTACTCGGTAGAATTTTCACCAAGTACTCAGTGCAGCAGTAGTGATGAAAACGGAACAGACCTTATGTTTGGCCATTTACACTTTCCTTTCTTAACTTGAGCTCTCTCAAAACTCTACACTCAAAGTCCATATGAAAGATATTACTTGAACAATGTTTTAATCTTCCCTTTTTCAATATAAATCCCTTGAATCGACACGACAAAGTTATAATTCGTATTTTGGTACATCACAAATTCCTTGAAACTTCATTTTTACTTTCTTTTTATTTCTTTGAATAAGACCTATAAAAGAGGAAGGGAAATCTCTCAAATCAAGGACCATTGAATTCGATCATTTGTTTACATTCTAGCAAGCATTGTAAAGATTGATGTGTTGGTATTAGAAGTTATTCTAAGCATAGTAATCATAGTCTCTTTAACTACCGCATGCTAAGTGTTTGATAAAATGTATAAGAAGAGTCATGGCTCCAAAGAAGAGACCACATACTACCGCATCGTCAACTAGACAACTTTCCCCTACACCATCTTCTTCTTCATCTGACCAAATCAAGATTTATCCTTTAATCAAAGAAATAGTTAAGAAAGCAATAGTAAAAGGATTCAATATAGAAAGGATTTTCAAAGTAGTGGATTTTGAACATGAGGAGCTAGCATCGTGGGGGATAGGACGTATCAAGGGTAAGGAGTTAGAGCCGTTGTTGCAACCCGCATTGACAAACATAGTTAAATCATTACTGCATGAGTTTTGGCTTAATATGAAGGAAGTGAGCGACATGGTGGATAGAAGGATGGACACAACAGTCAAGGGGAAGACTATAATCATCACGCCATTATCTATTGGTCAAGCATAGGGTATTCCACATGAATGTCCCGCCGATCTTAAGACTACATTTTCGGCATTACCTAAACCTTTCCCAAAAACTCCTTTTATTGTTAAAGATGTAACGGACAGGAAGTTTGGAAATAAGTACCACACGTGCACAAACAAGAAACATTATGCACCGGCGATGTGGATAATAGATACCAGTATTAGATTCCAAACACATCCATGAGGACACACCAATAAACGTCGTAGGATTTTTGAAGAAGCTTTGTACACTTTTGCAATGAACCATTAGATCTCGATTCTGGAGGTAATTTGGAAAAATATCTATGAAACATGGGACCACATCAGTAGTCTTAATAAGTTTGATGCCTCATCCTATTTGGTTCCATTCCTGACATTGGCTATGAAGTTAATGAAAGATAATGGTGTGCCGATAGAGAAGATAGGAAAAAATTAGTACAAGCCAAAATATTTTGAGCTTTCTAGTTGGCATAGCATGGTATCTTGACTACGTAAAGAGGGTGATGAGAAGGAAGGTAAGGCAACGCCGATAACTAAAATGCAATATGAAAAACTCGTGGCAAATCAAGAGAACATGATGGAGAAATTGGAGGAACTAACCCTAAAGATAGACTCATTAATGGAGAAAAGCTCGACCTCTACTTCTCATCCACCACCACCGTCCGAGTCTTAGGATTTTGAGAGTAGTCGATCATGCGCCAGCATAGATTTTTTTTTCTAGATATTGCTTAAGGCCAGGCCATGAATCGTTATTTTGTACTTTTTGCTTTAGTCCATTTTATTACCATTTTGTGTACTCAAACTCCAACAAAAAATATTAGAAAATTAATGAAAATGGATATTTTGGTATTTATAGAACAAATTACTTTGATTTTATCTATTTTCCAATTATAAGGACAAAATGATATAAATTTGGGGGGAGGGTACGATTGTTTTAAAATATTTTTATAAAATTCTAACTTATATAAATGTATACTTCTATTTTAATTAATTTTATATAATTATTTATGTATTATATATATATATATATATATATATATTTATTTTATTTCATTTCAAATATTTTATTTAAGTTTATATACAGACTTCTTATACATATTCTATATATATATTTAGTAAAGAAAAAGTAGTTTTTGAAAACATTTGGTACAGGGGCTACCGAATACTCGGTGGATCTTGGAAAAATTATATTTTTCTAATTTTTGAAAATTAATATATATAATTATGTATTTTAATTTTTCCTTTCAAAATAGAAATTTGACTGTAATATAATAGTATATTATATAGTTTTAGTAGCTTTTAATAAAGAAAAGAGAATTTTATGAAATTCTATAAATATGAAATCCTTTCCAACTGTGGAAAAGTTTGCATTTAATCTTATTACCATTTCAAAACTTTCCATTCTTGTGATTTCTATTCCAAATTTCTACTATAAATTAAATCATTTCTCTCCTATAAAGGACTCAGATTTAAAGTTATAAATATAGAGTTTCTGATTGGAGCCATATATCATATATTTAAGGCTCCTAACTATGCATTGTCGTGTCTATGATTATCATTATATTGGTGTTATTATACGAATTTTGTGTTTTAAGATATTTCAGGTGATGCTATGTAAAACGATTTTAATTCAGTGAATTAACGGGATTTGTAACTCAAGATTGTCCGAGAGCCGAAATCAAGGATAAAAGACCTATAAAGGACAAAAACAAGTCAAATATACAAAATGACTGAGGAAGAATGAAGCTGAGAAGAAAACCGAAGCAAAGAGGATGAAGTACAAAATTCAAGGTGAAGAACTACCAAGTACTCGGTATACCCTTCACCGAGTACTCGGTAGAGTGCGAAAGTCCGCACACTTGCGTGGAGGAAGGAAAAAATGCCCAAGAGTTTTAGTGCACTGGCGCTCATTTTCGCAAAACTTGGAATCTTCCAAGTACTCGGTAAACACTGATGTGGCCAATAATTTCAGTAATCTGTATATACATCTGTGGGACCCGCTTTGACCCAAATCAACATGGAATGATCTCTAGGCTATTTTAGATACAATATTGACCATATATGAAGAGATTATATACCATTCTTTAATAAATATCACAAGATATATTCATGACTTAACCGCGAAGCAATCAGATTACCAAATAAAGACGCCTACTTTTCTATAAAAGAGAGGGGTCTCCCTTACAACAAATGAAGGGTTGTTGGAGGTTTGTCTAGGTGTTATATTGAAGTTTGGAGCAGAATATCAACCATGGAGGGAGCGTCTACATCAATAATGAAGACATCCACCACTATGAACAATTAAACCGGTATCTAGGATTTTTAACAAAACCCTAGCCAAGTAATGTAGACTCTTTCTTATTTTTATTGTATATGGGGAAACTGAATGACACGTATGTGATGACTATGTAGATGAGTGATTACATTTGATTTTATATAAGATTCTATGTTTATTCTATGTCTTGTCTTAGCTTGAAAGAATGTTTTATCTTACACAATCATGGTTATTCAATATAGGTTAGAACTCGGATGCTTAACTCATGATTTTCTACACAATAGTGGTTATTAACATCTAATCTTGATTTAAACAAACAATGCTTGAAAGGGATAATTAGTGACGTGCTTTTAATTTATGTTCGTAGGAGTAGTTTATAATAGATTCATGTAATAGTTATGCTTGATTAGAGATGGCATGTGCCAATGATGGATGAATTATTCATTTTTTGGGATTATGGTTTGCCAATGTTTGCGACTCTATATCTGATTCACATATGATGGACTGCCCATTACAATTAAATGATTTAGAGAATATATTAACTGGTTGGTGGTGGATTTAGAAATATCCTAGATCTTTATCTCCATTGTTCACAACCAAAACCAATTATCTCTCATATTTATTTTGTCTTTATTAGTTATAGAAAAAAAAAACAAAGAAACTATCCTTAATAATTTAGTTAGAAGTAATTATAAAAGAGTTGAAGAATCATTAGTCTATGTGGATTCGATATACCCTATCTCATTGGTACTATACTATAATTGATTCGTGCATTTGCGATAGGGAAAACTATGTCATCTATAAGATTTTATTTTCCCACACCATTATTATTATTATCATTATTTATTATCCCTTCCTAGTAGGTCAAACTAATCGAGGTTTGGCCAATGATCAGTTTATTCCCTTCATTCTTTCACAGTAGGAATTTATTCTTCTTTTTAACCCATGGCGGCCCAAGATTCGTTATCCACTTGTAAGATTGCATGTGAACATGTATTTTATGCGGATGTATATCCGAAACCGGCTATAATAAAGATGATGGCTAAGCTAGAAGAGAGGAGGTTAACACCATTGATAACTTTAGCCTCTGAATTTATGTTTCCCGATATAGTAAGAGATTTATATCGAAATATGCAATTTGATAATGTCGAGAATGGTGAAATTCTTTGCACCACCATTCAAGGAGGTACAAGGAATATTAAAATCTCCCCCAAAGCAATTTCCATGGCGTGGGGAATACCACACAAGGAGCCCCCGGAGCTAGAAGGTAATTTTAAGCCATACTGCACTCAATTTGGATCATTTTGTCATATGGTGAAGACGATTTGTGTGGAAGAATCATCTCGAATTCAGCCTCATCATGTAGCCAAGGCTATGCTTGACCTTGCATTGTGGTTTCTGAATACTTTGTTTCCTAAGCAAGTATACCCGTCGAATTGGAAGGATAGGTGGGACTATGAGGCGATAGATACTCTCTATCACTTTCAAACTGAGCATTGGGTGTCTATTCCTTCAGTTATTTACGGACACATGGTGAATTATTGGAGATGGTTAGTTCCTACACCATGTTCGTGGGGCAAATATGGGAAAGTACCTTTCCCATTCTTGATACAAGCTATGATTACTAAATAATTGGGAGGTGATTTTATGCCACCAGTGGGAGCTGAGATAATGTATGTTTAGGATTACGATCATTGAAAGTTTATGGACTTATTTACCCATGAGGAGAAGAGTTGGTGGTGTAGTTACCATCAATATTTATTTGAGGAAGAAAAAGATGCCCAAGGAGGGGAAGACACCAAAACCAACAAGAGTGGCTAGAAGGGGAATAGAGTAATAATTCGTAGGATTAAGAATGAATGTAGAATTCTCTACTATTTTATTATTTTACTTTATTTTTATTTCTTTTTCACAAAATTTGTTTAAGACAGGTTGTATCCATTTTTTCCATTTACTTTATTTTATTTTTCTGCAATTTTATTTTTTAGGATTACATGCCCCTAAGGACAAATCATGAGTGATTTTATTAATAAAATTCCACTCTCTTGAAAAATATGCTTCATGTTTATATTTTGGTTTATTTAATTAGTATCTCTCTATTGGATATGATCTTGGGTATTGCATAGTGTTTTATTTTTGAATAAATCATCCAAAACAAGTTTGAGGGAGATATGAGCAATATAACGAAGCAACCAAAATTACACTTCAAGGGCGGTAACAATTTCTTCCCTTCTTTATTTTTATTTTTATTTTTAGACCATGAGGATATGGTCCGCTTTAAGTAGTTTGGGGGGGGGGGGGGGGGGGGGGGGGGGGGAATGCTTTATTAAATGATTTAAGGGAATGAGAAAAATAAAAAATTTAAATTTTTGAAATTGTTTATTAAGTTCTTTATTGGAAATATGTGATTGAGATTTGATATGAATTGATTTGTGTACATATTATGACTAGAAATATATTATGTATGCAACTACCCCACTCATGAGTATGTAATAGTTTAATTAAGTTGATTTTTAAGATGTGGTCCACATGAGTGAATAAATAAGTTAAATTGAAATTGAAATAGATAGACTTGGTCTATAAAGCACATGCATACATTCTTTATGGGATAAAAGGGGATAAGGGGAGTAGTAAAGAATAATAATAAAATATATATATAATAAGTATGGGGAAAAGGAAAGTATGAAAAAAATAAAAATGCAAAAAATAGTTCTTCGATTTGAGTAACCGGGCATTGGTATCACCAATATCATTGTTTGCGTTAAAAGGGGAGAAAACTAATGAGCATAAATCCCATGGAAAAAGCTTGAGCCCAGTTGGTTTGGACTAAAAATCCTCACTGGAAAGTCCGGAGACTTAGAAAGACAAAAAGGGATAAAAATGAAAAAGAAAATTATATTGAAGTTGTGTCATGGAAAAACTTGATCAATGAAGTAGAAGAATGGATATTACTCTACTATAGAAAATGTTCAAAAAAACATAGAGAACTATGTTGATCGGCTGTAGAGATTAGCAAGTTTATTTCACTACTGTGGGGACCATTCTTTTAGATTTAATTCATGAAAATTATTATGTATAAGTGAGTGGGGATAACTTGTATGCATTTTATTCTGACAATATTATAGCATTTGCATGATTAACGATTAGTTGACTTCATGAGCATATAAGAATGAAGAATGAAAGAATTTGTGCACTCGGTATTGCCAAGGAGTTTAAAAGGCTTGTTACACGTGGTAAGTGTAATCGTACACCTTCACAAAAGAAAAGGGTTAGTTAGATAGTTTAGTTAGTTAGTTTTGATTTATTGAACTAAAAACACAATCATCACAAATTTTGAAAAGTTTCTATTGAATTGATTATTAAGGGACCAGCAATGTTTAAGTTGGGGGGCTTGAAAGGAGCTATATATCATACATTTAAGAATCCTAATTAAATTATACATTATTATGTTCATGTTTATCATAATATTAGTGATTTTACATGGTTTTCGTGTTTTAAGACATTCCAAGACTATGTCATGTAAAGCGAGTTTAATTAGATGAATTAACTGGATTTATGACTCAAGATTGTTAGAGAGCAATAACTATGGATAAAACACCTGTGAAGGATAAAAAATAAGTCAAGAATGCTAAAGAATTAAAAAGGAATGAAGCCGAGAAGAGAAACGGAGCAAAGAAGGTACTCGGTAGTAGAAAAGTGAGAAAAATTACAAAGACATACGCACGTTCTCGGGCCATTGCGCAGCCACCGAGTACTTGATAGAATTCTCACCGAGTACTCGGTAAGACCAGATATGACCAATGTCACGCCCCAAATTCCTAGAACTCAGAAAACCGAGCCTAAGAACTAAGGGAGTGAACGAAAGTGAAAGAAATGAGAACCAATGACATTCAGTCATCAATACCCACAAAAGGGTTGCAATGAATGCTCAGATACCATGCTGTCACGCCCCAGAAAGGGTGAAACAAGCCAAGCGACCATTAGAGTCAACAATAACAAGAATATACATGGAGTAACAATGAAAACTATACACCATGCCAGGTAGAATACTAGAACTCAACAATATCCTCAGATACCAACAGACACGCTCCTAAATCCCTAAGACTCCCGAACTGAGACGTCCAAGGAATCCAAGATGTGATCCTTAATACGAATGACCAACTAAGACATCATTAACCAAGAAAACATATGAATTAATGATAAAACTGGTATATTTAATACCCAAATGGATAATAAACAAAGCAGCGGAATCTAACGAAAATCCGGCAGAGTTCCATTTGTAAATGGAACATCCGGACAACCAACCACAACACATTAACCTGCCCAAAGCAATTCAATAATCACAATGACTTCCAAGCCCCACATTCATCAATCCTACTAGGGCCGAGGTAGTGGAAAGAAACCAAAACCCCTATAATCAACAGATCCACAAATGCTCGAATAAGAATACAGTAAAGAACCTAGTTGTGCAGAATAGATACAATAACATCCTGAAAGAATAAATGCAGGAAATAAAAGAATACATCAACAGGGATATGCCAACAGACTGGCTCCCAAAATAAATACATGACAACCCCACAAAACATGGGTAAAGAAGCTGACAGAAGAATACTACCGTCCCCAAACTCAGTCGTTCTGCAACTGTAACTGCATCACCCAACGCAACTCCAAACCTGTAACAAGAAAACCCAGGAAAACTGTCGTTGCACCGCATCCTGCCCATAGCCGTATACTTCCTGCAACCTGGCGTGGGAATACTAGGGGGCAAATGAAATACCCCTGTGAGCAAATAAGCTCAGTGGGAAAAGATACTCTAACTACCACATCCTCTGGTAGTTTAGGTAATGCCAAACTATCTAGCAAGATACATATATAGCCCAACTAATCTCATCCACGCAAAACCCAAGGCACGCTCATATACCGTACGTAAGTATATAACGGGGATACATATATATACATATATATATATACAAGTATAAATGTATAAGTATGCAACCTGAGTCTACAAGGTACAACTACGGCTCATACTCCAAGTACCAAAACGGGTAGTCTACACTACTCTCACCAACATATACTAAGTACACAACACCTGAGTCAAACCTCACAAATCATCAATTACTCACAACACAAATCATAAAATCCAACAGAGGAGATCACACTCACCTCTAATATCCACAGGAAACAAAATCCACCACTAGTACCAAGGAAGGCTCAAATCCCACACCCCGATAACACAGGAAGGAAAACACCCACGTCCTTGCGTACTAACACAACCATCATCAATATATATATATATATTGTATATATATATAACAAACCTCATTCCATTCCTAGAGAAAGTCTACCTCTCAAGTACTGGGTCACCTCAATCATATCATCACATAAACACCTCAATTGTTATCTCCAACAATGTCAATAAATCACCAACACTCTCACTAAGGATAAGAAAAACCCCGTAAGAGTCAAGAACCCAAGCAAGGGAAAAAAAGTCCCAATGCCAAACCAAAAGATGACCGAGACAACAACATCAAGGTTAAGAACACTCCAAGTGTTTAAGCAAAACACTCGAACAAGGAAATAAAAGCAAGAGAAAGAAATACCAATGCTAACCAACAGATAACCGAGACAACAATGTCAAGGTTAAAACACCACAAGTGTTTAGGGAAAAAACCGAACAAGGAAACCAAAAATAAATGGCCGAGAATAAAGGTTATAAAAAGATGAATCCAGGGATTCAATAGTTTTTAAGAAAAATATTTTGAAAACTCGAACCAACCCATTTGGCATCCATGGCCCTAACGTAAGTAAACTCAAATCACCTAGGTGGTGACTTCAACAACCCAGAGAAAAGGAAGGGAAACACTATATGTGTGCACTGAACAACAAGAAGCCTCAAAACCGAGACTTAAATATGATAGGAAGCAAGGGTGAACAAGAAGACACCTTTCAAAACTCCACAAGTCGAGGTTTTGAGAAAGAAGTCTCGTAACCTCAGAATCCCAAGAAAAGTAATAAAATAGTTTTCTTTTACGAAATCGCACAGTAAAAATAATCGTCTTGCCCCCGATCTCCGTCAGTTGCCATTACCGGCTTGTAGAGTTTAAAACCTTTTTAAAGAATATCCTAAGATCTTTTATAAGTATTAAAACTTTTCATTTCTACGGGGGTAGGGGAAACGGGTTTTTCCTTTTAAATACAAAAGTTTATTTTCAAAACTTAGAAAACACCGTTTTCGAAATGACAGCCAAATAAGAGAATGAACAACTCCACTAAATCAAATGTCAACATGAGGAAGAGGTTCGGCACCGCGCCGTAACCGAAGACTCAATGAATGGCATGAAAGTCAAAGACTACGTACTAGCGTACGAAACACAGTACAAGGAATGCTTAGGGAAAAGATCTAAGCATGAGGAACCACCCTACAGTATTCCAAGTACTTAATGAAATCACTTCAATCATAACCTCTACCCATTCCTCAAAATAATGAAAAACACTTAAGGGTCTATACTACCCCATCCACTAAGACCACAATCACATCAACCGCGTTATCTAAGGCCCCAATTCATAACTGATACTAAAATTAATCTCTAACCTCCAATCTCTAACGAGGTCACACAGCCAACCACAATCACCAAACTATTAACCACAATCACTAAACCATTAACCACAATCATAAGACAGTTAACCGCCTTCTCTAAGGCCTCAACCTTAAAATCAACTCTACGGTCTCCACTAACCTCAACCAACCACAGAAGTCACAACGTCAATATGCCTAACCTCCCCTAAAGGCATAAATGTATATAACAACAAGTAAACGATTATAATTCATTTTACTTTTCCAATTTCCGCATTTAATTAATGTTTCACATTAATTACTTTCAATTGAGAATTTATAAAATAAGAATTTATTTTACAATATTCAAAATTTTTACATGCTCCAATATCATATATACATATCAATAAAATCACATGATGATATGCAATGCACCGTACTCACAGACCGCCTGTAGTACACACACACAAAAACACACCCTTCCCAAGGGTACTGGATCATTCTCCACCATTCCCCTAAGTGTGCAAGCTCACTAGGGAATGTGGACTCATCGAACCGTCATTCCCAAGTGCTTTACTACACTTTATCCGGGAATACGTAACCACGACGCGGTCGTGCACATAGGGCCTTGGACGATATGTCCTCCCCCTATCATCAGTATCATGAGCCTCTCAGGACTCCTATCCACTAACCACGTTTCTCAGCTTTTTAGTTCTGAAGGCGTGAGACCTCCTGGCCAGTTGTTTCGACGATCCAAACACAAACGCCTACTCGTGCCTCACGCACAAAGGAAGTAGACCACACCAAATGAATCTCTATGCAAATGGTGAAATTTTGCACTACATGCACCAACACCCATGTCTCACAATACATGGTGTACACAAATAAATCATGTCCAACATAAATATGTAATGCACCATATTTATGAAAATACCCACATGGTAATATCAACATAAATCTCAAATCTCTGTACATGCTTTTAAAAATATATTAAAGCATTTAAATCGTGAGAAAATAGATTCATATTCTAAACAATATATTTTCTTTAATTCTTTAAAAAATATTTCAATTTCAATTAACATGTCTTTTTAAAATAATTTAAACAATTATTTCACGTATACCAAAAGGATCCTAGCATATCGTCTAAGCTTTTCGAATCTCTAATAACCCATTTAAATTCGTAAGGGTTTCTAAGCCGTCTATTCTTATTTAATTTAAATAAGAATATTATTTAATCACATAGGAATAATTTAATAAATTTTCTTAAATTAATCCTTAAGTCCATTCCGATTCTAAACAATTTATAGATATTTAAACAAGCAATTTAATATATCTATATTAAATTAAATAAGGGTTTGCACCCCTAAACTACTTCAATAATGCGGAGTGAGAAATATAATTTCCCACCTAATTTAGGTTTACCGAACAGTCCGAATCAGCACAGTACCGGCGCCCGAATATGAAGCCCGCCGACCAAAATCGTCCGGAAAACTATTTCGAATATATCGAAATGTCCGTCTCGACAACCTATACGATATATACGAAGCCCATTAATAATAGATTAATTAATTTGAGTAAATCTAAAATTAACCCAAACAAAAACTATAACCTATAAATGCGATTTTCGGCCAAACCGTTCAACGAAAAATTACGAAATTAATGTATGATGAATACGAGGTTGAGAGGAAGTTACTCACAAAATATCGGCTCAAACCGATCACCGGAAGGTCGCCGAAAAAATGGCCGAAGCCTAGCCGGATTCGTCCCTGCTCACACGCCCCTGCACTGGCCGACTCCTTGCGCCACCCTGCGCTACCAGCCGCCGTCAACTACCCAGTCGGTGCCGACCCACCGGACCGCCGCTGCTCCAGGGCCGTCGTCGCATGTCCCAGCCGCAACCTACAGTCCGACGAAAACAGCCAAGCCGCAAAATCCCAGGTCTTGCCCAACCTGCGTGAGCCAGCTCGCCTCTAGTCCCGGTGACCCACGCCGCTCGTGTCGCCGCCTCAACCACCGATAGCCATGATCGGCAACCTAGTCGTTTAACATCTTCTCACTCTCTCGCAGCTTCTCTCTCTCTCCCTCTTTCCCGATCGTTTCTCTCTCTCTATTTCAGTCGACCAACATAGAGAATGGGGAGGAGAAGAATGATGCGTGTTGTGGAGAAGATGGAGATGAAGAGTGATGCAGGTCTGTGTGTAGCAGGTGAGGAGAAAGGTAGCGTACACGCATATACATATATATATGCTAATTGCATAACTAACCCTCTAAACTTCCAAAATTGCAAAATGACCCCACCACAACATATATATATATATAATTAAATATATATATATATACAATAAAACCAAATTTATTACGGACCAAGCCCCAAGTATGATTACGAAAACTGGTAATTACACGGGACACCATTTAATTAAAATAGTGCAAAATAAATACACCGGGGTAGGAACCCAAACGTCGGAACACCAAACGAGACCAATTAATTACAACGTGTCGGCGCCCAGTCATAGTACTAAACGTTAAAATGTCGAAACAATACTGTGTAGTTGATAACGATAATTCACGAGCTCGTCAAAGAAAAACCGAAATGTCATCCAGTCAACTTTAAAAGTAACGCGAAAAATTTACAGGTATCAAATACCAAGAATAAATAATACGTCTTGAACAAGTGACGTCATTACTGGAATTAAAATTTAAATAATTTCAGAAAAAAGGAAAATAACACGGGGTGTTACAACCAATACACATCAGGAACTTGTATATGCACCTGTGGGACCCGTTTCAGCCAAACTCAGCATGGAATGATCTCTAGGCTATTTTGGATGCAATATTAATCATTTGTGTTGATATTTTGTACCATTTCTTCAAGGAATATCATGATACACATTCCTAACTTAACCGTGAAACAATCAGATTACCAAACAAATACGCATTTTTTTCTATAAAAGAGTGGGGTCTCCGTTATATTAGAGTCTTGATACGTGGTTGTTGGAGATTTGTGCAAGAATATCAACCATGGAGGGTGTTTCTACATCAATAATACAGACAACCACCACTATAAACAACTAAATCGGTATCTAGGGTTTTTAACAAAACCCTAGCCAAGTAATATAGACTCTTTCTTATTTTTATTGTATAAGGGAAAACTGAAGGACACGTATGTGATGATTGTGTGGATGAGTGATTATGTTTTATTTTACAAAATATTCTACGTTTATTCTATGTCTTGTCTTAGCTTGAATGAATCTTTTATCTTACTCAATCATGGTTATTCAATATGGGATAGAACTCGAAGGGTTAATTCATGATTTTCTACACAATGGTGATTATTAACATGCAATCTTGATTTAGACAAACCATGCTCATAAGGGATAACTAGTGACATGTTTTAAATTTATGTTAGTAGGAGTAGTTTAGAGTAGATGCATGTACTAGTTATACTCGTTCAATAATGGATTGTGTCAATGATGGATTAATTGGGTTTTTTTTTGGGATTAGGGTTTTGTCAACGTTTGTGACCCTATATATGTTTCACATATGATGGACTGCCCTTTACAATTAAATGATTAGGAGGATATATTATGCTGTTAATGATGGAGTTAGAAATACCCTAGATCTTTATCTCCACTGTTTTCAAACACCAAAACCAAAATATATCTTTACTTTTATGTGTTTTTATTTCTTTTCAAATTAGTAATAGAAAAAAAACGCAAATTATCTTTCATAATTTAGTTACAATAATTATAAAAAAGATCTGAATCCAATAGTCTCTGTGGTTACCATATACCCTCTCTCATTTGTACTATATTACAATGGATTTGTGCACTTACGATAGGGAAAACTAGGTCAAATTTAAGGGCTTATTTTGCACAAAACATTATTATTATTATTATTTATTACCCAAGCCTAGTAGGCTAAATTAATTAAATTTTAGCCACCGATCAATATATATATATATATATATATTTAAGAACAAATATTCATAACCATGCTTTAATATCATTCTCAATATAAAAAGAGACTCCCCCAAACTTAAACATACACAAGTCCTCATTGTGTGACTGCAAAGCTCAATCGAACATGAAAAATCACTCAATTCAATGCATACATCATAATAGTATCGAGAAATGAAAATAATGAACAATATAATCACATAGATATAAAAATTTGTAATTTTATAAAACAAAAACAAAACAAAATACACTTAAACATTAATCGTTTAGGCAATCACATAAGCACCCTATATGAAACTATCCGTCCGATAATCCAAGTCTAGTGTAACAAAAACAAAACCTACAAAACTATACTATAATAACTCTACTCCTCCTCATTAGTGGACGAAGGTGGTGTGGATGGTGGATCCAATCCCATATGGTCAAACTTTGCCTCGATCATGCCACGCAGCCGTCTCTGACCATGCCAAAGCCGTGTCGTCTCCTCTCGGCGCATCTGTATATCAGTCACCATAACCTTTTGTCTGGCGCACAACTCATACTGCAAAGACCGAATCTCATCTCTTAATGTCGCCTACCCTGCCATAATCGCACCAAACTGCTCACGAGAGAGCGTCACTATCGCACCAGCAAGCGTCAGAGGAATATCAGCTGCCTGTACTCCCTCACCTTGAGGTATGGGTATGGCCTCATCACGTCCAGCCACATCCTCAACAGGCACAACCGGGGGTACAGCTATAGCCGGAACCATCCTCCTCCTCTGTAGAATTGCATCACTAGCCAAACTCTTCTAGTTCTTGCTCCACATAATCGCTGTGTAAACACCCTTGGCAAACCGGTTCTGATTTTCCTCCTCGTCTATCACCACCCCAACATTTGTTATAAGCCACATAATCAAGGTTGTAAATCGCATCCGAAATGTACTCTATCTGACCTTGCGCGTGTTCCATAAGTCCTAGTTCTGCTCCTAAAGGCCCTCTTAGAGAACCTGAGGAATTAAAACCCAGCGATCGAACTGAAAAGTATAATGGAGAACTAGAAATAGGCGATACCGCTGAGTAGCATGCCCATATGGGTGAATCTGAGAGTGGAGAATAGTATCCAGGAACCACAACTTCGGATGATAATTCGACTTCTTCGCGCAGTTGTTCCAGTTGTCTCCAAACACCCCATCTGTCTATAACTGGGCTATCGCAGCCACACTGGGAAAATGCTCTGGTAGGGCCAGAAAGTCATCAACTAACTCTCGTAGGCATGTATTAGGAATACCCCATGCCTCTGTTATTGTCACGCCCCGTTATTCCTGAGACTCCTGTCCAGAGAATCAGCGAATCCCGACGTATGACGTCACTGAAAATGACAACCAAAATCAACGATAAAACTGAAATACATGGAATAGGAATGAAAATGAAATATTCCATGTCACCTGAGTGATAAAAACTCAGTAAAGGAATTCTAACAAAAATCCGGCAGAGTTCTGTTTGTAAATGGAACATCCGGACAACCCAAAAGCAACACAACGCAAGAACCTGCCCATAATAACATAAATAGAATCAATGGCACGTTGCCCAACATTCCAGAAACCTACTAGGGCCGAGATAGTGGAAAAGAACACCAAAACCTCTACACAACCCCTCTAAAATCAATAGAGCCCCAAATGCTCAAATAAAATCACAAAGAAAGCCACATGGCGATGCCGAAAAAGTATAAAGGCACCCCAAAACAAAAAATACCGACTGAGCCACCACGCTCAAATAAGAATACAGAAAATCATACAGTAGTATAATAATACAAAGGCACCCCGAAAATAATAAATACACAGAATAGAGATACAACATAAGAGAATATGCCAACAACCTGGCTCCCAAGAGAATAAAAGAATACACAAGTATGACTACGGAAAGAAGAACAAAACTACCGTCCCAAATCACCAGTATCGTCGCTGCCGAGCATAAGTCGTGTTGTGTCCACCTGCAACCTGTGTGGGGGTGAGCACAACCTCGGGGGCTCACCATAATATCAAAACATCACACTCATAGCCGTCTAGAAAAGGTTAACCATCCCGTGTCCATGCATCTATCCTAGGTCAGTCAATCGTCTCATATGGCACCCCGTCAATCCGAGACCCCATCAATAACCTCATCACTAACATCGAGTACACTAAGGATATCGTAAGAACTACAGGTCAACAAAAATATAAGCAACACATGTACGTGTATATATATATATATATATAGCGTCCTGTAAATAACTAAGCCTGTCACCTAGGCCTATAGATAACCAATCCGAACTCCACTCTCATCTAGAGATATAACAAGACTAACTATCTACTATACCGTGCACCTAGCACACTGCTCAAGGTTCCTAGAAGGTAAAATAGATCACTCACTAGGACTACCGAAAGTAAATCACCATAACCATTCTTCTACGTACAATAACTAGTGAACCAACCCATTCACTCGAAGAAACATAAAAAGGGAAGGTATTATCTCTACACCGGATTCGGTAACCAACCAAACTATCTCTACTCACACTGCCTATCTAGGCACTAGAACGGGGTATTGGAGTTGTTTAGTCCCAAATAGATGCCATGGTCCTCGGATTTTTTTAGAAAAATGTTGAACCCTGAAGGATTCAACCGGTTTTTAAGAAAAAGTTAGGACCCAGTCAAATCTTATTTGGTTCCAACATCTCCGAACCCAACTGAAACAACAGGAATCGCACTATGTGTGCGTAACTCTACATCACAAGTCTGGGCTCAAACCCAAGGAACAATTACAGGAGAAAGAAGAACTACTAGAGTTCAAACTGACAACCATTTTAAAATCATTTTCAAACTTCTTTCAACTCTAGTCCTAATACCTTTAACATTTATTTAAAAATTTATAAAAATAATTCTAAAAGAATGCCCAGACAAAACCGGGCACAGGAAGGAACTCCAGACAATAAGCTAGGAGAAACCTGGATTTATCAACCTCTCACAATACTGACACCTCGGAAATAACACCGAGATTTTTAGAACAGGGACAAACCGTATCCTAATTCATCGATTTTACAAAACAATTTCAAATGGAATTTTATGAGATTTCTTTTAAAAACAGATTTCTACCGATACGCCCGGTACTGAGAATTCAAAACATATTTTATAAAACAGGTATTTAAACTTTTGTCTTTCCAAAACTAATTAACAAGTCTCGGGGTAAATGAAGAACACATTTTATAAAAATCCCTGAGCTTTAAGTTTTCAAAACTTTGAATATTTGACTCCATAGATCCTAACCATAACCGAGGATTCAAGAACAGGACAAACCATGCCCTGAAATCACTGACTTCACAAGAGTACCTACGGAAAGAGATTTTCAATAACCACGGCAAAGAACCGTCTATAACTCATACACTGTCAAAGTGAGAGAATGAGCGATAAGCTCAAAATTTCAAAAGCTAAGGGAACAGGAATACTCCACACTACCGGAGAGGTCTAGCAATCATCCTGTGATGATACTAATCGCCAATCACTAAGGCCTATGTGGCCAAGATCACGATTTCAACTAAGTCTCAGTATACTGCTACCCAGCTTAACTAGAGCCTAACATACGGGGAATCCTTACGCCCCAAGGTCACTTTTCACTTTTTAACTTTAAGTTTTCACGGTTTCCTTTACACTAGGAAATTCATAACTTTCATTATAATTTAACCACGGTTAAAATATCCATCACAAATACCACGCCCTAGCGCCCAAGAGAATAATACAAATCTTTAATTAAAATTCAGACATCACATGCTCAATATCAATAATCAATAATAACAGATAAGCACATGTCAAGTAAATTCTCAATATGAATATCAATGCAATGACAATGCAACTCCAATGCAACCCTAACCGCTAGAGGGTGAAACAAATATCCAGGAATCCCAAACCGTTCACTGCTGGGGCAACAAACCCACAACAGGAAGGGTGGGCGTCGCCAAAGAGAGTGCGGAGACCACAAGTCCGCCCGGGAACCGACAAGTGAGGCCTAAGCCCTCACCCCCAAATGTCTAGAGAATTGAGAGTTACTAGCTCCCTGGGTGCTAGACCACCCCCTGGCCAGTTGTTGCGACATTCCAAACGATCCAGACATGCACGTGATATAACTGAGGCATGCAATGTGCACCGAAACAATATATATACCATGGTGCTGTATGAATGCAAAATGACTCCATATGAATTTAATATGCTCAATAAAATGGCATAAAAGCCAAGCAATCTCATACCAAGCATGCTTCACAATTTAAACAACGCAGTAATTAAATCCATTTATCTCAGAAATACTCGGGTTCTCAATTACCCCATCTTTATAGATTTTATATGCCAGCATGCTTTTAATTTAATTACCAATAATTATTTTCAAATTAATTCGCCTCACGGAAAATTAGACAATTAAATTCACAATTTAATTTCTTTATAATTTACGAGAAAATCAACAAGGGAACTAAAATCAAGTCTAAGTTATAACGCCCCTCATTCTCGTGAATCCCCCTAACTTATTTTTAATTTTAATAAAATATAAATAATAGGGGAAAATTTATTTACCGGATATACGTCCACATACACTTTCTATAAACCTATTCCGAGTTCAAGGGGTACTAAACCGCCTATATCGATTTAATTTAAATAGGTTTATAATTATTTTAAATCCGATAAATAATTTATTTAATTCCTCCAAAGGAATTTCTAACTCCGACATCATTTAATCCATTTATGGGTATTTTATAAATTTTATAAAATTTCTAGATTTTCATTTATCCCTAGAAATTTAATTAAATATTTTTATCTGCCCATGAACATACAACGGAGATATATTAACATTTTCTACGCACTATTAGTGAGTGTCAAATATGCATATATATAAAAATATATATATGTAAATTCCCACCTAATTTACTCGCTTACTAACAGTCCCGCCGTGAAAAGTACTGGTCGTGAATAGTGCTCGCCGCCCAAAATCATCTGAAAAATATTTTGAATATGTCGAAACGACCGAATTACCGTCCTATTCAATATAGTTGAAACCCGTTAGCAATCGATAAATAAATTTGAACAAATCTATTAAAAAATGAAACTGAAAAATTATACCAAAAATCTGAAATTCCCGGAGAACCGCTCAACGGTTTCGCACCAATTTTGGATATATCATGTACGGTACCGAGGCCGAGCTATCGGCCAAAAATCAGCCCAAATCGAGTCCAACTCGCCACTGAGTCAACCCAACTCAGTCCGATCAATTCGGGACTAGTTAACCTCCATAACTCACGGTCAACACCAAACCCGGCGACCCACGCCGTCGCGAACCACCAGCCCACCATCACCGACAAAAACTGTTGTTTCCATCTCAAGTGAGCTCCACCAGCACCTATGCAGATCACGAAACCAGTTTCGCTGAAATTGCAACCCCAACTCTCTCTCCCCGTCGCGATCTGCCGCTCCGCCGTGAGCCACCCTCTCTTCACATCATCGTCGTCCACCGTCGCACCTCTACCTGCGCGACGCCTCACCATCATCGTCCCCTCTCTTCGAAAACTCCATCTAAGTCACGAACAATACTCCTCTCTTTCACATAGTCTTATCTCTCTCTCTAATAGATTAGTGGTGAAGGGGAGATGGAGAAGAAGTTCACAAATGAGTGGATCGGGGAAGGAGAAGATGAGAATACAGACCAAATTGAAACGAGCGTGAGAGATAAATGAGTTCCATATTCGTATATAGACATATATCATATATGTATGTATATATCGTGTATAGGCATATGTGTAAAATCTGATTGTGTAGAAGCTTCGTGAATTCTCCTCTCTAATATACCAATAATACATATATATAATTGCATTTAATTACATTTATGAAATACCCACATATATATATATACCAAATTAAAAATATATATATACAAACAATAAATCCCGAAATGTACCAGGAACCCCCAAATAAAATCACACGAGCCTGTAAATATAAACGGGATGCCCAATAAATAATATAATTGAAATAAATAATTTAGGGCATGAAACCCATATATATATAATCCTAATTAAATTCGCATAAATAAAATAAGTCCCGTAAAATATACCGGGGACACTCAAATAAGTCCACGTGAGCCCATAAAATTCACCGGACTCCAAATAATTAATATAGGCCCAAATAAAACTCTGGGGCACAAAATTTATCCACCAATTAAATCACCGAAAACCCCACGATACTCCGAATAACTAATAAAGTCCGGAATAAATAATTCGGCTATATAGTCAGATATAAACTAAAATAAATCACAAATCGACTCGCAATGTATATCTTGCGCCCCTCGTAAACTCTACAGATAGTCAAGAAATAATACAAGTCAAAATAAACACTCCGGGTACGAGACTCAACTACCCGATCACCAGAGTCGTCACTAACCCAATCGAATCAAAATCATAAATGCTGAACAAACCAAACGTGTCGTCAAATCGAAGTACTAAACGCTACAGGTTTAAACAAAATCGCATTACACTTATCACGTACGTATAAACATGAAAAACGAACAAGATAATACAAATACACATAAGCACGTAAGTCAAACAACTAAGGCACATAAGTTCACATCAACACATAGGGCACGTAGAAACACGAGAAACAAAGCAGGTACTAATCCCACTACAAGGGAAAACAAGAACGTCGGACCCTTACAACACTAAATACCTAACTCGAAAAACTGAGTCAAAGCCTCGGATGTCGGACATACTAAGCGTGTCGCCACCCAGTCAAAGCACTAGCCGTGAATCGTCACAACGAAATCACGTAATCGATAAGAAAGACTCACGTCAATATTTCATCAAGTCCGAAACACTAACTATCGAACTCGAACAACTGAGTCAAAACATTTAACGTCGGATATACAAATCGTATTGTCAACCAGTCGAAGCACTAAATGTCAAGCGTTAAAGCAAATCTACTGAGTCAATAATAAGAGTCGACTTAAATGTTTCACTAAGTTTAAAATACTACCATCACGTCAAGTCACGTAATAGCCACAGCAGTCCACGAAGTCAACGAAGAGAAATTGCAAAGTCGGGCTGTCGAATCCAGAACTCACGTCAACGTTTCACCAGTTCGAAACATTAAAATCACCGTCAATTCTCTTAATCGCCAACAACAATCCACGAAGTAGTCAACAAGTCAATGGTCGCGTCATCCCATCGTATCAAGACATAAACGCAAAAACTTTACACGTGAGATACCAAGAATAACCATGACGTCATGAAAAAGTGACTTCACAACCGAATTTAAATCGAAAATAATTCCATAAAATAGTGAAAATAATATGGGGTGTTACAGTTATAGTTTGGGGCGTAATCTGAAATCGAATCCCTCTGACCACAGTCTCCAATCTCATCCCTCAACTGTAGTGCAACATATGTAGCCAGAAATCACTAATCATGTCCTCACATACAACAATGCTTAGTCCTCGGCAACGGTGCCAAAAACTTGATGTGATGCCAGGTGTGTAAAAATATGTAGTTAAAAACAACACATTAACAACTCTAGGTTTTACCTTACGCAAGCGCACATATCAATTATAGAATAGCAAATGGCTTGAGTAAGGGATATCGATCCCACAGAGACTGAGATTGTTCACTTTAATAGTTTAAAAACATTGAATTATATTTTCTGAAATATGGTTTTTTTGGGTGGTCAAAGACCAAATTATCTATTTTAACTAACAAGTATCTAGAAAGCAAATTAAATTGGTTGTGATTCAGATGAGAGAGAAAACTAGGATTTTCATCACTCCACCACTAACCGCATAATATAGTTCCTCACTGTACCAATTATACGAGGGCGATCCATAACCGTGAATGAGGTCGTACCACAAATAGCTAAATACGACCCCAAAAAGGAGTACCATCAACCGGATTGCGACAACTCGTCTCATGATTGACCTAACTAGTACATGACAATTATATTACTCTAATCTACTCCTACTGCATGAAAATAAACTAAAGCATGTCTATATTAAATTTCCAAGGCACGACCTGTGTCAACCTAGGGTTTCAAGTTTCATTACCACCATTATGTAGAAAACCATGATTAAGCATCCGAGTTCCAACCCATAGTGAATAATCATAAGTGTGCAAAACTATACATTCATTCCATCTAAGACAAGAATTTATAACAAACATATAATTTTATATTGTAAATCAGTACGGTCTCTTAACTACTACAATCATCACAGTATGGTCAACAGTTTTCCCTCATTATAATTAAAAACAATAAAAGAACTACATTATAAGGCTAGGGTTTCGCTAGAAAACCCTAGATACCGAGTTAGTTAGCCATGGTGGAAGGTGACTACATCGTTGATGTAGAAACGCTTTCTATGGTCTTCTTCTTCGGATCTCTAGGTTTGAATATTGCTCTCAACAGCAACAAGTCTGAACGAATGAACCTCTCTAAAGGAACGTCTTACTAAAACCAACCCCAAAGTGTCTTCAACTTAATGAATGTCTCTTCACACTTGTCATCCCACACAAACTTGATACCATTTCCCGTGAGGCGAGTCATAGGAACAACCAAACGAGAAAAGTCATTCACAAATTGACGATAGTAACCCGTTAAGCCAAGGAAACTACGAACCTCAAAAATATTAGTCGACCGCTTCAAACTCATCACCGCCTCTATTTTCGAAGGACCCACTGAAATGCCACCTCCGAAAACAATGTGCCCCAAAAATCTAACTTCTTGAAGCCAAAACTCACATTTATCATACTTGGCATACAATCAGTGCTCTCTTAGGATTTAAAGAACAGTTCTAAGATGAACCTCATGTTCACTTTCCATAGTAGAGTAAACTAAAATGTCATTAATGAATACTACTACAAATCTATCCAAGAACTCGTGGAAGATACAATTCATAAGCCCCATGAATGCCGCTGGTGCATTAGTCACACCGAAAGGCATCACAATAAACTCAAAGTGCCCATAACGAGTGCGAAATATGGTCTTTGGAATATCAATATCCCTAACCCGTAATTGATGATAGTCGGACCTTAAGTCAATCTTGGAAAAGAACTTAGATCCCTTGAGTTAATCGAACAAGTCATTAATCCAAGGAAATGGATAGTTTTTCTTGACCGTCACCCGATTCAACCTATGATAATCGATGCATAACCGTAGTGAACTATTATTTTCTTAGCGAAAAGAACGGGAGCACCCCAATCTGAACCACTAGGTCGAATAAAACCTTTTCCTTGAGATCATTGATTTGCTTCTTTAATTCCTTTAATTCCGCCGGTGCCATTCGATACGGTGCCAAAGAAATAGCATCAGTACCCGGTACAAGATCAATAGCAAACTCCACTTCATGAATCAAAGGCAAATAAGTCAAGTCATCGGGAAAAATATCCCAATACTCGCCCACTACATGAGGTACTTCGATATGACAACAAACCTCATAGTTGGACAATGAACTCGCCAAAAGGAAACTGGATACATCACTACCTCATAAGCAATAAGAAGAATTGAAAGAATCACTTCAATTGCTGAAGAAGTGGAAACGCTCACCCTTAGGCGTGCACACCGACACACGACCTCTAAAGCATTCAATTTGTGCACGGAAGGTAGATAACCAATCCATGCCCAAGATGACGTCAAAGCTCATCATGTCTAGGAGAATGAAGTCGAATCTTAACGATCGCCCAACAATCACAATCTCACATCTACGACACACTCTAGATAGATACACGCTACCACCAATCGGCGTGTCAACACATAAAGGTACAAGAAGATATGAAACATGTATACCTAAAGCAGATGCATAAGTAGAAGCAATAAAAGAATGTGAAGCTCCAAAATCAATAAGAACATGAACCCAACAACCGCACACAGGAAATGTACCTCTCATAATAGAAGGTCCTACTACACTGTCTACTGTTGTGACCGTATAAGCATGGCCCTAAGAATGTGGCTCCTGCTGAATAGTAGATGCCGAAGTCATGGCCTGAGAACCCAAAGCTGCTGGTACTAGCTATTGTGGTGTTCTATACCCAGACTGACCTGCTGGTTGTATAGCCCTAGACTGCTACCCATTCCCATTCGTAGGAGTGCAACTGCTCAACTGAGGACAATCCTTGTGAAAATGACCCTGTTGTCCGTACTGAAAATAACCTTGATTGTGCATTGAACTACTACTCTATGTCTGGTGATGAGACTGACAAAATGTCTTCGTATGCCCTAGCTGCCCATACTGAAAGCACACCATATCCTGGCGAGTAGAACCCGAAAATGCTCTAGAAGAAGGTGCAGACTGTCCCTGACGCTGCTGTTGTGGTTGCTATTGTGCAACCGGAGCTGAAGTGCCCTCACACAGCCTTTTCTTGTTCCCAAAACCCGAAGAAGAACCTCCTACACTCTTGTCCCTAGCCTCACGAGCTAGTCAATCCTCTCTTGCATCCTCTTTAGCAAGTAATGCCTTTGTAACAGCCTCACAATATGTTGGCATGGTAAGCATCAAAATCTTCAACTTGAGATTTCCCCTTAAGCCCCTCACAAAACGTCGGCCTTTAACCTCATCATCCACCACCATCTCTGGTGCGAATCGAGATAAGTTGGTATACTGAAGCTCATACTCGATCACTGTCAAATCACCCTGAAACAACTCATTAAACAGGCCCCTCATGCTCATCCTAGCAAGTGGTGGAAAGTACCGATCCAAGAAAAATGTGCAAAATTGCACCCATGTGATAGTCCGAATGTCCCTTGTGTTGATGATTGACTTCCACCAACCCTTTGCATCTCCCGTAAGTCGAAATGATGCAATCATGACCTGTACATCATCCTTAACCACCTTCAATTTATCAAAGCCATTAGTGATATGCTCCAACCAATCATCGGCCACTATTAGATCCCTACCACCCACAAAGGTAGGTATGTCCAACCTCAAGAAATCTCGATGAGCTTTTTGAGCATGCAAGCCCTCGTCCTCAACATTTTTCCTTTGAGGAACCTGTGCCATAGCCACCACTAAAGCATGCACAAACTGGTCACCATTCATAAAAGGTGCAGCCAGTACACGCTCCCTAACATCGGGAGGATCGGGTACATTCTCGTCCACAACCGGAGGTACTTGATCCGGAGCATCCCCTCTAACGACACGTGGTCGACCTCTACGTGGTAGCATGCTCTCTACATTACAACAACCAAACATGTAAGGCAATGATACAATCATACTATGCCAAACAAAAGCACAAATCCATGTCGACACACGCATAAGTCAACGACGTACAAGAGGCGAGAACTAACTCATAAGCCAATAAAAAGTAGGAAAACGCAATAATAAAAAAGTGATAATGACCATCACCCATCATCCCATAAAGAAATAACACGCTCTGATACCAATTTCTCACACCCCAAATTTCCTAGGACTCCGAAACCCGAGCCTAAGAGCTAAGGGAGTGAATATGGAAGTAAAAAGAAACGAGAACAAATGACCTATAGTCATCAAATACTCACACAAGGGTAAAAACATCATTTCATGCCTAAATTATGTCAACAAGATCACTCAAAATTGAAATAGGATCGAAATAAAATAAATGGCACCTTAAACGGACCATTTAAGCACCTGTGCCCACTCAAGGGTAAAATGGTCATTTCAGGAGTAAAATAGTTATTTCAATGAATAAAGACAAGTTTTGGACCTAAAATAATTCATAGGAACAAACGGAACGAAATTTCAAGGCGCGAGAAGGAAACTACGATATTTTGAAAATTAGCCGTCGCGACGTGCCAAAGTTCAAAATATACCACCACATTCAAACGACCATTACGGCCTCAAAAATGACTCTAATGAAGTGATTCAAAATCCTTACATTAATATCTTTAAGTTATCTTTCTAAAAAGCTATATAACATCTCCATCTGACACCCGTAGCTCGAGATATGAGTGAAAACGTAAAATAGGGTCAGAATGGGGCTGAATAGGACCACCCAATCGACTGCCTTTTTAAACCCATTCGACTAGCAGATTTAAAATCCCAATCGACTTCCTTTGACAGATACTTTTACGGCCAAATGCTCACTTAGTCAGTCGACTGCCAGTCGACTGCCTCTCCTTGGAACCCCTAAAAATGACTTCCTAACAGCTTGAAACCCTTAGGAATCATGCAAATAAGTTATCAAATCGTTTACGAACTTTAAGAACGAGAAATATACTCTAAACTCGATTTACTTTCATCAAAAACACATTCCGTATAAATAACTGTCTTTCCCCCGGTCTCCGTTCTAATGACCACCGGTTTGTAAAAAATCATAATCTTCTCAAAATGAGTTTAAAATCATTTCTAAAACAAGGAAATTTACCTAGGTCACGGTGGTAAGCGAAAATAGGTTTTTCCATTCAAATCGAAAAGGATTGGATTGAAAACCTAGAAAAATACCGTTTTCAGCCAAACACCTAATAATCACATTTCATGGCAAATAATCCACTTCACATTCACAACTCCAAATGAAAGGATTAAAATTTACATTCCACCGCCCTAAGGCGAAACATGTTATATTTTACACAAAATACATATTTGCACAATCCGGCACCAAAGTGCACCACAAGAACATAATCCCCGCACATAGCGCTCCAAGGGATAAACATCATGAAAGCTACTCGGCTAACACGCTAGCTGGCAAAAGATAAACATTTACCATTTGTTTACAAGTTTTACAACAAGAGTAGTATGTTTATACATATGGATTACACTACTACTCTACAAAATAGGTACTCCACCTTCTTATGCACAAAAGGGCGAAACCCATACCGTATCTTTACCGAAAGACTACGGACCTCCCGGAAAGGGATCATCACCTGAAAATATATAAGTCGTGGGGTGAGCTTACTAGACCAGTAGAAGAAGCATCATCACCTCAATCTCGGTAGTCCGAGTGGTTCAACCCAACCAAGGTTCATGCCATTAACCCTAGGTCGGTCTCTTGTTCCACATGGCTCTCACGCCAATCTGGAACCCCATCGAACCCAACAAATAAGTTCCCCAACATGCTCACAACATAATTATTCACAATTATAGTATGCTTCAATCATCAAAACCACAATCACATATATATAGCAGTTAAGATGCAATGCGACCAACACACCCATGATACGCACACAAACACACACCCTACTCTAAGGGTCAATGAGATCATTCTCTAACCCTTCACTTTATTCTCATAAGGGAAGGTAGATTTATCATACCGATTATTCCCAAGTGTTTTTGACACTTCACATTTTTAACAAGGAAGACCGTTAACACGACGCAATCGTGACATAGGATTTGGAACAAGTCCTCCCCCTATCGTCTAAGTTTCTCAGAAGATTAGTTCCGTAGGAGCGAGAAGCACCCCCTGGCCAGTTATTACGACGATCCAAAACACGATAACTCACACATAGTTTACGCAACCCGTATAAACCAACAACCATGTCTTGACACTACATGGTGTACTCAAAATGCATCGAGGTTCTCACTCACAACCACATGCCATCACAATACATGTTTATCACATTTTGCATCATATTGTATCCAATTTAACACAATGCTTACAATTTGCATTCATAAGCAATAATCAACCACCACAAGCATTAATATCACAAGTTCATGCTTTCAAGGGCCTAAATCCTCGTCTAAGTTTTCATAACTCAACTCACATATATATATACACATAAGATGCACACACTCTCATACAAAGATGAACACAATTTGTTTTTCCCTTACCTCAATTCCAAGCAAGCTGCACAAGATGCCCAAAAGAGGTCCAAGCTACTCTACCCCTCAAGTAGAGTTTCAAACACTATCAACACACCATATGAAAAACATAATTACTATAGTGTTAACAATAAACCAAAAATTTACTCACAAGTGGCTCCAACAACAAGAATCAATTCAAAACCCTAATGATAACTAATTTAAGGTTTCTTGGAGAAATGAAATCTTTAAGAGTACAAGTTAGTGAACTCACCACTAACTCTTCACAAGATGATTTCAAGAGCTACTACCAATGGAACTCACTTGATAGTTTAAAAGAAACCCTAACCTTCTAAAACATGAACAAGAGAAAGCTATAATCAATGTCCACCCAAAGAAATTCAAGAATATGATAGCTAGAGTTCTTAGCAACAAAACCCTAGAATGGGTAGACGACTTACCAAATGGTTCGAGAACACCACGAAGAGCTATCCCCCAACAAGCCAATAGAGAAAGAGTTTGTGAGAGATGAAATTCTTGCCAAAGTGAATAAAACCTAAGAGTTGTAGAGATTCCCCACTCACCATTCTCACCATCCAAGGGTTGAGAATAAAGAAATGAAAATGAGGAAAGGATCCAATGGTTGACATGAAGTCTTGCCAAATGAAAGACAAAGAATAATGGATTTTTGCACTTAAGTGTCAATGAAACAAGGTCTTATGATCCAAGGGTTGAGAACAAAGATGGGAGAAGAAGATCAATGGCTAGAATTTAGACAACACCCCAAAAGTGTAAAATGACTATTATCTTCTCAATTTAGGGTTATTCACAAGAGTGCCATCATGCCTCTAAATTACCCTTCCACCCCCTGTCATCCTCTCTAATTACCAACATGCCACTCATACCCCAACACTTAACCAAAATTTCTACACTTTCCACTAAGTGTTCAAAATATGAAATTACTCATTTACCTTTCGGTTATTTCTTTTTTGAAATCATTTTCAATAATTTTCATTATTCTCAAAATAAAAATACAACATGCAACTTACAATTTTTAATATCACATTAAACATGTAACTCATGCTAAGCAAATAAATACATTAAACACATAATCACATAAGCACTTAAGTGTTAATAAAATTTTAAATTAGCACGTAAAAATACTGGACGCTACATAAATACTCCCACTCACTACTGAAAAATAAATATCTCGAACTTCGTGTCATGAATGGTTTCTACTAAAGTGAATGATTTCGCTACTTTCTACTTCCAATCCAGATAACCTTCTGTGTTTTTTTGCACATTCTACCATGGTATTTCAATCTCCCTTCTTCCTACTTCGTTGATTAAATTTTGCCATTTTTCATAAAAATCAATCTTTCCATCATTCCACTTTTCATTCATTGTTGTCTTTCTAAGCTCCGGACTTTCCAATGAGGATTTTTAATCCCAACTAACTGGGTCCAAGCTTCTTCCGTGGGATTTATGCTCATTAATTTTTTCCCCTTTAAACGCGAACAATGATATTGGTGATACCAAGGCCGAGTTACTCAGATCTAAGAACTACCTTTTGCATTTTATTTTTCAAAATAAATTTTCCACTTTTCCTCCATTTCAACCATAACATCCCCCTTCTCCCATTTTATAGTGGCAAAATTATATTTTCAACTACATAGTCAAAGATTAACTGTTTTTCCCATAGTGAATGTGTGTTTGTGCTTATAGGTCAAAGTCATCCTTCTTGATTTCAATTTCAATAATTCACTCACCCATGTAAACCCACATCACTTCACTAACTCGATTTAATCATCACTCTCATGAATGGGAATATCACAACACATATTACTCATGCATCATAAACATAAACTTAATCAACTTATAATGCAAAACATTCATGCATTAAAACAAAGAAATTCTCCAAACAAATTCAATTTTTTTCATTTATTTTTCAATCATTCCTTATACCAACTATACCTTCCCCCCAAATTAAATTAAACCATGTCCTCATGGTTCAAAATCATACTCATGAGAAATAATATAGTTACCCTTGAAGCGCAGATCCGGAATTTCAACTCTTTATGCTCATTATCCTCCCCCAAACTTGAATCGAGCTACCTGTAAAAATATTCAACAAAACACACATACCCAATATCATAGCAAGAGAAGAAAAAATATAATCATCACTTTCTGGAAATTATTACTCAACCTAGCAAAAGGAATGAAATATTTTTTTATATATAAAATAAATAAACATGATTTGGCCTTAAGGGCCTATAATCCTATGGAATTGAAAAACAATGATTTGGTCTTAAAGGCCTACAATATTTAAGAATTGAAATTGTAAAAATTAAATAACTTACTAGTATACAAACCAAGGCTAGAAACTAACTTTCACAGCCTAGGACCAATGTTTAACGTCTTTGGCTTGACAAGTCCGTAAAGGGTTATCCAACACGCTTTCTTTCTTCGACATTTCCACCGCATGGTGGAGCAAGTGTACGAAGTAAATCATTCCACGGTGTCCATTGTGAACACTCAGCAACAAGCAAGACATCAAGCACATAATAATCGTCTCATACCTTCTCTCCTCTGTCATGTTTTACCTTCATCCCATGTTTAGCACCTATGTCCAATGATTCTTCTGTCACCAAATCAGGTAATAGGTCCTTCACCATCTCATCAATCCCATGAATTACATAGTACCCATCCCCTCATTGTTTATCTTCAAAACCTAGCTCATCGACACATTGAGTAACTATTCCTTGAGGTTCATATGGTGTCTCTTTTGGCTCTTGTAATAAATGAATGGTCTGTGTACTCTCGTCATATGCAATGTCACTCTTAATTGCAAAACTTTCCTCTATTTCATTGTCCCCATCTTCCTCATCTTCAAAATTATCTACCACTTAATTTGGCAAATCATTCATTCTCATATAATCAACTAGTTGCCATAACCTAATCAAAGCTTGAGAATTAGAGTTTAATTGATTTTCAATCTCTCTCAAGTTGCTTATCAGTTTATCTTCATCACCAGTTGATATAGGCATCATATTTTGATTTTGGAACTGGAGTGGATTTTGGTTGGAAGGTTGGAATGATTGGAATGATAGGGCATTATTGGACTGAAAATCCTGAATATTGAATGGTTGTTCACTTCTATTGAAACTTGATTGAGTATTTTCAGTGTTTGGAAAGTATGAATTGTCTCCATTGTATGTGATCTCCTCACAATTTCGAGGGGTCTCGATTTTGCCCATATATACTAAGAATTAGTCATTAGAAGTCAATGACTCCGGATGGGGGTTTGCTCTGATTTCTCTCAAATGGGCTAAGAATTTATCTTCAATAGACAATGGCTTCAGACACGAATATGCACTTGAATTTTCAAATTGGAATTGATTCAATGGTTGAGGATAATAATCTGAACTATACAATCGATACCCTAATCCATAATCAAAATATCGTGGATTCTCATTAAAGCTTTGATATAAATTTCTTATATTTGATTGTTGGTATTGGAAATTGGGTTGATCTCTCCAATCTGGGTTGTATAAATTATAATATGGAATATTAACCGAATTGGTATAACCATTATACATTTTTTTTCTCACAATCACAAAATTAGGGTTTTGAGGTCCTAAACGATGTGTTTTGGCCGAAAATCAACTAGAATCTGTTGAAGGACACTCATATGATGATTATGTAGTGAGAGAACGAACAAGACCACCTAAATAAGATTTATTTATTAATTCTTTATTTAAGCTGATACTGAATTAATGATTTGTCTTGAACAACTGTGTTTTATCAATGGGGCAAGAAATTCCATGATTTAATAACGGTTTCTACATAATGATACCTATTTGGCATGATAAAGTTTTAGGTTTACACCGACCATGCCTAGAGAAGATCATTGTTAGCGTGTTTTTTAATTTCATATTTTAAGAGTAGTTGTAGTATAGATGCATACAACAGTCATACTAATCGAAGATGGATTGTAGCGAATACGGACCGATTGCATCATTTTTGGGACTAGGCAACTGCTTGTAGCGTTACTAGTCTGACTCATATGAGTTGTACCGCCCTCTTGCAATAATATAATTAAAGGACTATGTTAAAAGGCTAGTGGTGGAGTTGGAATTCAACCCTAAACTTGTTTATCTTGAGTGAAATAAAAAATACTTATGTTTATTTCATTTTATGTTTAGTAGTTTAATCAAACAAACCAATCAAACAACTTTTATAAATATAATTCAAATCGCTACTTTATAATTATTTGAAATACGACTTTGATCTCTCTGGTTCGATACTCTCTCTACCCAACTATACTATATACTACTCGCGTAGTGGCGACTGAGAGGTTAAAACTAGATCATGTTAATTCCTTATTTTTAACACTATAATTTCACACATCTGGAACCGATCACAAGTTTTTGGCGCCGTTGTTAGGGATCAAACGGATATTTTAGATTATTATATTGAATTTCTTTGAATTATTGTATTAATTTTTATTTTTTATTTTTCGCATTTTTCTTTTTGCAGGAACAACTACTGCCGAAACTACAAATTTCTAGAAAACTCACGGACTCTAGTTTTTCGATTGATCGGACGTATCAGCGATCATTCGGCAAGTCAACTGATCGTTCGTAAACTTATCTAATCGATCGGGATTCATTTCGATCGTTTGGGCTGTTTTGTGATCGATCGGAAATACTTATGTGCATACAAAAATAAATATAAACAAAAAAGATATTGTACAATCATATCTAACAGTATCAGAAAAAAAATATAATATATATATATATATATATATACACAGATTTGTTTACTTATATAAATATATCTTACAACAGTATCAGAAAAAGTATATATAATCTTTCCTAAAAAATATATATATACAGATTTGTTTACTTATATAAATATCTCTTATTAAAAAAAAAAAACTGAATTGGTGCGCTGGAAAAAGGGCGCAGGTACGCCCATTTGGACTGTTTGCGTTTTTATTTTTCTTCATCTCACACGTGGCAGCCTTCATCACTCCAAAACACTCCTTTCTCTACATTAACTCTTCTCCTAATCCTAAACTCTCAAATTAACTTCTAACCTCTTTTAACCTTCCAAGGTCAGACACACACACCCATACATATTTATATATCTATCTCTATATATACATCTTTACATTAGATATATATTTATATACTGCCATCTCACATGTTTGTTTGTTTGTTTTTATCTATAATATAAATATTTATATATATTCTAAAAAGCTAAACAAATATATATATGTATACACAACTAATAAAACAGATATTTTTTCGCAACCAGAGTTCACGATCGATCGAGTTTCGTGCGATCGATCGGATTTTCTAAAAAAATTAATAAAATAAAATAAAAATCTAATCTTTTTCTAAAAATAAAAATATACAGATTTGCATAACATATATATATCTTATTATTATATATAAAAATATATATTTATATATAGATATATATCTATATACTAAATAAATAAATATTTCTTTAATAAAAAATAATAAAATAAAATAAAATAAAGAAATAATATTTATTTATTTGAATATATATTATTGTTGCATTGTTCATTTATTGCATGTTATTGTTTTATTTAAATATTATTTATTGTTATGCTTGGACATCGTTCAGTTAATAGTCCCCTTGAAACATTTGATCATGAAATTGACCGAACGTACTAATATATTGATTTAAATAACTTTATTAAATCATAAATATCATAATAGTAAAATATAAAAAATATAGAAAAACAATTCTGCGGTATTCGTGTATACTGTTAGAAAGTCCGATTTTAGTAGAAGATGACAGGTTTATGAGTGGGAAATGGGCAATAAACAAGACTCAGCCCAGACGAATTTAGGCTAAAATACGTCGTTTAGGACCTCAAAACCACGATTTTATGACTGTCAAGAAGAATTAGATAATAATTCGAGTGGAGAGAATCTACCTGTAAGAACATTTTTGTGTATTGTTTATTTATGACATGTTCTAAACAATAACCATGCTTTGAGTGTTAGATAGGTCGATTTGGTTTCAATAACATCGATAAGCTTCATCAAAGGCAGAATCAAGCATTGGAGTAATGAAATATACAAGTGAAGCACGAAAGTGAGCATATTGAGAAAAAACGTCTTCTAGCGGGCGAAAATGACATTTTCCGAAGCCGTCACTTCAAGCAAAAAGTATTGTGAGTTCAAGAGGGTCATTTTGGCGCAGTTGTGAAGAAAAATAGTTTTGACAAAAATACCTACGCTTAAGCCTAAGCTTTCAGTTTCAAAAAGTGGCTGGAAAACATATTTTTACGCCTGGAGATACGCTTGAAGCGTAGCTGCGGCAAGTTTTTGCCAGATTTTGCCTGCGATGTACAAATTGTTCGGGGGTGTATTTTATGATTTGTCCACGACTTATATATATCAAAGTGTGTGCTATATACATTATATTCACCAGAATATAGGGTTTGGATGTGAAATTATGATAAAGGGCAAACTTAGGGTTTGGATCATCATTGTCTATAAATATCCAAGTCTACAACAAGAGGAGACACGTCTTGAAGAATTCTCTTCAAATTTTCTACATCTTCTTCTTCTACAGAGATATACATATGGTGAAAGAATATTATTGAGTGATTAGAAATACACAAGTTATCTCTTGTTATTGGACTTCTTCAATCGTGCTTCTACATCGAAGAATTCTATGCACGATTGAATGGTTTAGTTGCTGAAAAATTCACACACCATCTATAGCAACGAGGTTGCATTGATCCATTTTGAGAAGCGGAGCCGTATGAGTGCGGAGATCGAAGCAGGAGGCTTCGTGGTGATTTTGATTTTTTGAGAAGCAGAGCCGTCAAAGTATTGAGATTAAAGCGAGACCTTCGTGGAACGCGAGTGAATCTATACTTTCAGACGTCGAGTGAAGAACAACAAATTACAATGGTTGTAATTTCTGTTCTCATAAAGTATGTACAAATTCTCTGATTCATAGTACATCGTTACCCGAGCGTATCCATGGTTTTTACTTGGAGTATTTCCAAGGTTTTCCACGTAAAAAATCTCTATGTCTTCTCATTATTTATTTTCTGCACTTATATTCATATCTGCTTGATTGATCTGTTTTGAGAATTGATTTGAGAATTAGGTTTTGGGACTAATTAAAATTGAATTTCCGCTAAATAATTTTAATTGTTCATAAAATCGACAAAAGCCTATTCACCCCCCCCCCCCCTCTAAGTTGTTTTCACTATCGTTTAGGTAATTTCAATTGGTATCGAAGCGTGGTTGCCCCGATTTAGGTTAACTACCTAGGGTTAGATCGTGAATTTAGACGATGGAAATCGTGAATCTATTGGGAAGTTTGAGTCTAAGAGTGATGAAGGAATATTTTTGGGTTATTCATTAACTAGTCAAGCATATAGGGTGTTTAACCTTAGAACTCAAACTATGATGGAATCTGTGAATGTAGTGGTTGATGACTCATGTGTTGATGAGTCTCCAATGTTAGTTGAGGAGGAAGATAATGAGCCATTCTTTCAGTTAGGAAATGATTCTTCTGATGTTGGTGAAGAGGATAATGTGGTTCATGATGGTAGTTCTAGTCCTACAGAATCACATGGTTAAATTGGTGATATTCAGCCTACACCTTCTAAGGAACTATCTGCAAGGATAAAGTTGTACCATCCTTTGGATAATGTTATAGGATCTGTTGATCAGATGATGGTGACATGGAGAAAGGCTAGGAATAAGGCTTCGTATGCATGTTAGACATCTTCCTTGGAACCTAAAAATGTCAAAGAAGCTCTTTAAGATAGTGATTAGATTAATGTTATGCGAGAAGAACTTCAACAGTTTGTTAAGAATGATGTGTGGTATCTTGTGCCTAAACCGAAGGAGATAAATGTGATTGGTACCAAGTGGATATTCAAGAATAAAAAGGATGAACATGGTACAGTAGTTAGGAATAAGGCTAGGCTTGAATCTATTTGGATTTTGTTTGTTATTGTTTGTCATCTTGGATTTAAGGTGTATCAAATGGATGTAAAGAGTGCATTCTTGAATGACATTCTATATGAGGAAGTATATGTGGAGAAGCCTAAAGGGTTTGAAGATTCTCATTGTTTGGGTCATGTTTACAAGCTGAAAATTGCATTGCATGGGCTAAAGCAAGCTCCTAGAGCTTAGCATGAAAGGTTGGCTGATTACCTATTGGGAACAGGTTTTGCTTGAGGGGGAGTGGACAAAACATTATTTATTCAGAAAATTGAGAGTGATACAGTTGTTGCTCAAATCTATGTTGATGTTATTGTGTTTGGTTCCACTTCTGATCAGCTTGCTCATTATTTTGGAGATCAATCGAAACATGAATTTGAGATGAGCATAATTGGTGAATTGAACTTCTTTTTAGGGCTTCAGGTTACAAAATTCAGTGATGGGATTTTTGTTTCCCAAACTCGTTATGCATTAGAATTGGTGAAGAAATTTGGTTTGGAAAAGGCTAAGGATGTTCGCACTCTTATGAGTACCAGTGTCAAGCTAAGCATAGATACTAAAGGCAAAGATGTTGACCCTACACTTTATAGGACTATGATTGGGAGTTTGTTGTACTTAACTGCCAGTCGACCTGATATTGCCTTTAGTGTTAGTTTGTGTGCACGCTACCAGGTAAGTCCTAAGGAGTCTCATATTACTATTGTGAAAATGATTATCAAGTATGTTAAAGGGATTGTGAGTTACGGACTGTAGTATCCATCAGGTACTGATACTGATGAAATTACGAAGACAATGGTGAAAATAGCCTATAGGGGGGGTGAATAGGCTTTTATTGGATTATTGACAAATTAATATTTAATTGTGAAAAAGTCAAGTTTAATCCAATCACAAAACCTTAATTCTCAAATCACATCATTCAAGCAATATCAAGCAAACATTAATATAATGTAGAAAATAAAGCAAGAGACGATACAGAGAATTATATATGGAACCAAGGAAACGTTCCAAGGAAAAAAACCACGGGTACACTCAGGTACCGATGCACTATGAATCAACAAGTACAGACTCTATGACAGTTTTAGACTTACAAGTACTTCACGAAGCATGCTTGCTCCGCCAGACACTATGAGAGACTCATAAATCACACATGATTTGCCTTTCTCTACTCGCAGTCTGAAATCCTCGAATTGCTCCGTACTCGGACTGATGAATGCAACTTCATTGCAATGGACGGTGTGATGATTTTCAGCAATCACTCATCCAATCGTGCGTAGAGAACCTCGGTGTAGAAGCACGATTGGAGAAATCTAACACAAGAGAGAACACCAATATGTATGATCACTCAATAATCACCTCTCTATGTGTATCACTTTGTTGAAGAATAAGAACAATAGAATATTACAGAGCTCTCACCAAAAACCCTCTTCAAAAATCATTGTCAAAATCTGTAGCCTCTTCTCTTGTAGAACCTTGGTATTTATAGACCAAGTCATAGAAAACCCTAACATTGCCCTCTTACGTAATTTCCCAATACCTTGATAAATCCTCTAAAATTTGATGTAAATATGTGTATATGCCAATATATAGAGGTTTGAAGTCGTCGGTAGGAACCAAACTGGAAAAATTCGAAAGCACCCCGAAACAAATCATGCATAACAAGTGATCACGTGACCAAGAATTGGGACCTACGCTTGGGCATAGGGTCCCCTCCCAGCTTCAAAACCCTGCATAGGTCAGAGCCAATTTGTCCTGTTTTAGCCTCTACCAACGTAGGTATGTTGCATCTTTTGCAGTTTTTTCATATTTGAGCTAGACTGGTCATCCCGAACTTCCGATGCTTTTGGTTGAAGTCGTACTGTCTGGAAATGACATTTTTTGCCTCCGGTGAAGTGAAGATGTCTGGAAATGATGATTTTGTCCTCCAGTAGCTTTATTTGCTTTGACACATTCCTTGACTTCTTTCTCGAGATAGATACGAACATACTAACAACTCGATTGCAAATACACAAAATTCTCAATATGACAATTCACTCAACATGGTTATTGTCTAGAATATGTCAAACACAAATAATACTATAAATGTTCTTACAATCTCCCCCTTGACATTTCTGAGAAAAAACCATGTTATACAATATAGCCTCACAAATAACACCATAACATCTATACCTATGAACACACACCGACAAACATAGATACAAATTGTCACCTTGCTTTCATGATTTTCTACCAATCATGTAACCACAACACTAAACAAACCATTAAACGCAAGTGTCGAAAACAAACATAAAATGATTATAAGAAAATCATAACAACAATGCACATATAATGATCATCATTCGCCCCCTGAGAATAAACTCCACCTTGCTAAATATTTCACCCTCTGAATCAATCAAACAATCTTAACCAAACAATCTCTACAATCTCTCTCCCTCACTTAATACTTCTCCTCTTTTTTGTCACTGAAATGTCAAGCAAAGAGAGTATATGTTATAGAAACAATGTAGAGAGATGCAAGGAAGTACTCAATGAAAAACACCATGATATAGAACTCTTATCGGATCATATTCAAATTCTCAAGGTAACAGAAATCTCTACTATGCATGATTCTACTACTAATGCATGAATGCAAAATGTCATGAATAAAAATAAAATAAAATATTTTTGTTTTTAGAAATCTGTGAGCAAGGCAGTAGAGACACAAAACCAATCATTAACACATCATATTCTCAGATTTAACTCAACCATTATACACATGGTATAGAAGAAAATCAACACACATACATTGTAAACTCAAGAATACACAAGTCAAGTTTTATAAATATATATATATATATATGAAAATTCTCATGTGCAAGCACTAAGGTAAGATGAAAATAATACATACTAAAGCTAATAATCTCCCCACCAACCGTGATGATAATTCAATCCAAGATCCAAACTAGAAAGCAAAAATAAAATATATTTTCTCTTTGTCACATAATTTCCTCATTTCCATCTTTTAAACTTTCTCACCATATCTCTTTTTGTCTTTCTAAGCTCCAGACTTTCAAGTGAGGATTTTTAGTCCCAACCAACTGGGCCCAAGCTTCTTCCATGGGATTTATGCTCATTAGTCTTCTCCCTTTTTTACGCGAATACTCAATGATTACTGAGGTAAGAGGCTCGGTTACTCAGATTGAAAAACTACTTTTTACATTTTTATATTTTAAACATCTCATTTTTTTCAACATCACAACAACATTCATATATATGCAAAAAATATTTCATGTATAAACCAATCTAGCATAGCTCATGAACCTTCATACCACTTCGGGTTAAATAAAAACAATTAACAGATTCAGCAGGCATTATAATCATCATCGAAACAACTAGCACCTAAGATTAAAGTTTTGTAACATAAAATAATCATGTCAAGTGATCATCCAAAAATCTTAGGTCAGTCTGATACCTCTACTTCACATATGCATAATGAGACAAGGAAATGTGAAAATAGAGTAAAATATGACAACTTTTGTACTCTGATCAAGCTCAACAGTCTCAAAAATTTTATTTTATGATTTTCGAAAATAAAATGCATACATGAACAAATATAATACAAATGCATGATTACCTATCAATTCTAGAAAAATAATGCAATGTGTTCCTAAAATGATAGATAAGAAGATATATATTCTAAAGAAAGCATACCAATAGATTTCCTAAGACTAACATGTTTTTGAAAATCTAATGGCTTTATAAAGATATTTGTCAACTGAGAATCTGTGGATATGAACTCTAGAGACACTATCCCATCTTCAACAAGATCACAAATGAAATGATGTCGAATATCTATATGCTTTGTCCTAGAATGTTGAACAGGATTTTTAGAAATATTTATCGCACTCGTGTTATCACAAAACACAGTCATCGTGCCTTGAGAAAAACCATAATCCTACAACATTTGACGCATCCATAAAACCTGAGTACAACAACTACCAACTGCTATATACTCAGCCTCAGCAGTGGAAAGGGAAACACAATTATGCTTCTTACTATGCCAATCAACTAAGCAATTTCCAACATAAAAACACCCTCCACTGGTACTTTTTTTATCATCAACATTACCGGCCCAATCAGTAACAGAAAAGGATGCAATATCAGTATTAGTACCCGATGGATACCACAGTCCGTAATTCACTGTACCTTTAACGTACTTATGTTAATCCTTTTCACAGCAGTAATATGAGACTCCTTAGGACTTGCTTGGTAACTTGCACACAAACCAACACTAAAAGCTATGTCAGGTCGACTAGCAATCAAATACAATAAACTCTTAATCATACTCCTATAAAGTGTAGGATCGACATCTTTGTCTTTAGTATTTAAGCTAAGCTTAACACTTGTACTCACAAGAGTGCGAACATCCTTAGCCTTTTCCAAACCAAACTTCTTCACTAATTCCAAAGCATAACGAGTTTGAGAAACAAAAATCCCATCATTTAATTGCCTAACTTTAAGCCCTAGAAAGAAGTTCAATTCACTAATCATGCTCATCTCAAATTCATGTTTCATTTGATCTCCAAAATAATGAGCAAACTTATCACAAGTGTATCCAAACACAATGTCATCAACATAGATTTGAGCAACAACTGTATCACTCTCAATTTTCTGAATAACCAGTGTTTTATCCACTCCCCCTAGAGTAAAACCTGTCCCCAACAGGTAATCAGTCAACCTTTTATGCCAAGCTCTAGGAGCTTGTTTTAGCCCATACAAAGCATTTTTCAGCTTGTAAACATGATCTAGACAATAAGGATCTTCAAATCCTTTGGGCTAATACTTCCTCATGAAGAACACCATTCAAAAATGCACTCTTCACATCCATCTGATACAACTTGAATCCAAGATGACAAACAATAGCAAACAAAATCCGAATAGATTCAATTCTTCCCACTAGAGCAAACGTCTCATCAAAGTCTATACCCTCCAACTGAGTATAACCTTAAGCAACAAGCCTAGCGTTATTCCTAACTACTGTACCATGTTCATCCTTTTTATTCTTGAATATCCATTTGGTACCAATCACATTTATCTCCTTCGGTCTAGGCACAAGATACCACACATCATTCTTAACAAACTACTGAAGTTCTTCTTGCATAGCATTAATCCAATCACTATCTTGAAGAGCTTCTTTGACATTTTTAGGTTCCAATGAAGATGAATAACATGTATATGAAACCTCATTCCTAGCATTTCTCCGTGTCATCATCATCTAATCAACTGACTCTATAACATTATCTAAAGGATGGTACAACCTTACCCTAACAGATGGTTCTTTAGAAGGAGTAGGCTAAACATCACAAATTTGATCATGTGATTCTGCAGGATTTAAAGTATCATCATTAACCACATTGTCTTGTTATCAACCTTAGAAGAACCATTATCCAATATAAAGAACAACTCACTATCTTCCTCCTCATCAGACATTGGAGACTTAACAACACATGAGTCATCAACTGTAACACCCCGTGTTACTTTTCTTTACCCAAAATTATTTCTAATTTAATTTCAGTTATGACGTCACTTGTTCATGACGCTCATGTTATCCTTAATATTTCGCGTGTAAATGTTTTGCGTTTACTTTTAAAGTCGACTGGGTGACTTTACGGTTTCTCTTTGACGACTTCATGGAATTCTTGTTATCGACTATGCGGTTTCGCTTCAACGTTTTGCGTTTAGTACTTCAACTGGGCGACTACACGTTTTAATTGGATCGGGCTTGTTAGGTGTTCCGACGTTTGGATTCCTACCCCGGTGTATTTATTTTGGACTATTCTATTTAATTGGTGTCCCGTGGAATTACCAGTTCGCGTAATCACACATGGGAGTTGGTCCGTTATAATTTTGGATTTATTATGCCTATATAGATTATTACAAATAATTATATATAGGTGAGGTTAGTTTGCAATTATGGATGTTTGGAGGGTTAGTTGTGCAATTTGGTATATATATGTATACATGTGTACACGCAACTACATAGACCACCCACTCTTCCTTCTCTACACGAAATGACCTGCTACCATTTCCTTTCTTCTTCTCCTTCACGCACAACAGATCTGGTAACTCTTTTTCTCCATTGTTGCCGACGAGAGAGAGAGAGAGAGCTTGAGCTGAAGGAAAGTCGCGCACAGTGGCGGCGCAACTGGAGCAGCGATGGCAGCGACTAGTAGACGCGGCGACTAGGTGTTGGCGAAGACCCATGGTGGTCGTCGGTTGGGCTAGACAGCGGCGCAGGAGGCCGTAGCGGTGACATGGTGGAGCTGGTTCGCGCAGTTCGTGTGACAATGCAGGTTCAGCCGAACTTCGGCTGACGATTTTGGCGACTTTCGGTGGTCCAATGACGCCGATTTTTGGTGAGTAGCTTCGTCTTGGCTTAGTGTTAATCATACTTTAATTTTGTAATTTTCCGTTGAACGGTTTTTCGGGAAATCGCGTTTATAGGTTATAATTTTTGTTTGGGTTATTTTAGATTTACCCAATTGATTAACCTATTGCTAATGGGCTTCGTATATATCGTATAGGTTATCGAGATGGACATTTCGGTATATTCAAAATATTTTTTGGACGACTTTGGTCAGCGGGCTCCATATTCGGGCGTCGGTACTATTCACGGTGGGTCATTTTGGGCTGTTATGTAAGCGTAATTTTAGGTGGAAAATTCTATTCTCACTTCCATATCATTGACGTAGTTTGGGTGTGCAAACCCTTATTTATTTTAATATAGATATATTAAACAGTGAATTTTAAATATCTATATTTGCGTTAGAATCGAAATAGGATTTAGAAATTAATTTTGGGAAATTAATTAAATTATTTACTATTTGAATTAAATAGGAATAGGTGGCTTAGAAATTCCCTTGAGAATTAAATCGGTTAATAGAATCTTGTAAAAGTTAGACGTGGACATAGGAATTGATATTAATTCCCGTTTGACTGCATTAGGGGATATGTAAACGTGAGAGACGTGAAACTTAGACGTTATGCTAGGTTCCCCTTACGACACGTGGTTTGTATTGCTTTAATTATTTTAAAGGCATGTTAAGTGAAATTGAAATATTTTCTTAAATAATTAAAGTAATTATATTGTTTAAAAGCATGAATTTATTTTCTCATGATTTAAATGCCTTTATTATATTTTAAAAGCATGTTAAAGAGATTTTGAGATTCATATTGGTATTTTCATGTGGATAATTTCATAAATATGATGCATTACATATTTATGTTGAGATATGATTTTTATTGTACACCATGTCGTCTGAGCACATGTGTGTTGGTGCATGTAGTGCATGGTTTCACCTTTTGCAGAGAAAAATCAATTGGTGTTGTTGCATCCGTTGCATGTGGTGCATGAGTAGGAATGTGTTTGGATCGTCGAAACAACTGGTCAGGGGATGCTTCTTGCTCCCACGGAATTAAAAAACCGAGAAATGCAGACGATAGGGGGAGGACATATCATCCAAGGCCCTATGTGCACGGTAGCTCGTGGAGAATGTCTTTTTATTAAAAGTGTAAGTGTCAAAAGCACTTGGGAGTGACGGTTCAATGAGTCGACATTCCTTAGTGAGCCTGCAGTCTCAGGGGAATGGTGGACAATGATCCGTTTACCCTTTGGGAGGGTGTGTTTTTGTGTGCGTACCACAAGCGGTCTATGAGTTACATTACATTGCATATCATTATGTGATTTCATTGATATGTATATATATATGATGTTGGAGCATGTTAATTATGAATATTGCGAATTAAATTCATATTTTATAAAATGCTCAATTGAAAGTGATTAATGTGAAAACATGAATTAAATGCAATAATTATTAAAGTATAAATGAAACGTATACTTTATACTTGTGGTTGTATACTTATTACCCTTGGGGGAGGTTAAGTATATTGGCATAGTGACCTCTATGGTTAGTTGAGGTTAGTGATGGACTGTAGAGTTGATATTGGAGTTGATGCCTTAGAAGAGGCGGTTAATAGTTTTGTGATTGTGGTTAGTTGTGTGACATCTTTAGAGATTCGAGGCTAGGGATTGATTGTAGTATCAATTGAGATTTGAAGCCTTAGAGAAGGCGGGTGAAGAGATTGTGAACTTAGTGGATGTTGTTGTGTAGATCTTTAGGTGTCTTTCACCTTTTGAGGAATGGGTTATCAACCGTGTCTTGAGATTTTGATTGGGTGAGAAGAGGTTATGGTTGAGGGATTTTATTAAGTACTTGGGGTACTGTAATGTTGTTTCTCGTGCTTAGTTCATTCCCCCTAAGCATATCTCTTACTGTAGTTTGTATACTAGTACATGTCTTTGACTTATATGTCATTCCTTGAGTCATCGGTTACGGCGTGGTGCCGAATCTCTTCCTCGTGGTGTCATTTGATTTGTGGAGTTGGAAATGGATGGTTGTGTTCCGTGAGTCCAACGTATTGTTCTTCCTTTATTGTCCTTTCGGGACATTATAGGAATCCTTGTAGTTGTGTTCACTCTTATTTGGCTGTCTTTCGGAAACGGTGTTTTCTAAGTTTTGAAATAAACTCTTTGTATTTAATAGGAAAAATCCATTTTCGCCTACCCCCGTAGAAATGAAAAGTTTTAGTACTTTATAAAATGATCTTAGGATCTTCTTTAAAAAGATTTTTAACTTCTAAAAGCTGGTGATGGCGACTGACAAAGACCGGGGGTAAGACGGTCATTTTTACTGTGTGGTTTCTTAAAGTAAAACTAATTTATTACTTTTCTTGGGATTCTGAGGTTACGAGACTTCTTCTAAAAAACCTTGACCTGTAGAGTTTTGAAAGGTAACCTTTGCTTCAGATTATCTCTATGTCCCGGGTTTGAGGCTTGTAGTTGTTCAGTGCACACATATAGTGTTGCCTTTCCCCTCTTATTGGTTGTTGGTGTCACCACTTAGGTGATTTGAGTTTTTCTTACATTAGGGGCATGGATGCCGAATGGGTTGGTTCGAGTTTTAAAAACTTTTTTCTTAAAAACTATTAAATCTCTGGGATTCATCTTTTTATTACTTCCACTCTCGGTCATTCGCTTTTGGTTTCCTTGTTCGGGTGTTCTTAACCTTGACATTATTGTCTCGGTTATCTGTTGGTTTAGTATTGGGACTTCTTTTCCCTTGTTTTGGTTTCATTGTTCGGGTGTTCTTAACCTTGACGTTGTTGTTGCGGTTATATGTTGGTTTAGTATTAGGACTTTGTTGGCTTTGAAATTTACTTTCGGCAAACAATTCCAAAATTGATGATAACAAACCATTGAAGAGTGTTTGATACTAATGAATTATCGAGTTTATATTTTCAACAAAAGACAGGTGAACGACGCAGAAATCAAACTCGAAAAAGAAACTACTCGAAAAGCAAGCACGGAAAGAAAGCTTGATTTAAAGCGAAAAGCTGTGAAAGAAATTGAAGCGCAAATGGAAAATCAATTAAATTTAACGGCAAAAGCGAAAGTCGAAGACTCAAGACTCGGGGTAGATAGGTCGGGGAGCGATCATTGTAACAAGGTAATTTTATGTGTCGATTTTATCGTATAAGCTCAAGTATAAAATGAACCGAACTCAAATGGAATGAAAAACGCTTTACCGAACTTAAACGGAAAGAAAAATATTTTTATTAAATGTTTTTCATGTTGTAGTCGACTAGAATAAACCTGTGTATTTTCTAGTAGTCGACTAAAACAATCAGTAGTTATAGGTTTTTCATCCACATCAAAAGAGTCGACTGAAACAAGCTTGAGTCGACTAGAATACTTCATGTAGTCGACTAGAACACATTCTAGTCGACTAGATGGTCCAAAGTAGTCAACTAGAACTCAATCTAGTCGACTAGATGGTCCATTGTAGTCGACTACAATAGAGAAGTAGTCGACTGGAAGATCCTCAAAACCTGCAAATTTTTCAGAAAACATTTCCCATGTTTTGTGGATTGTGTTCAATGGTGTTCAAACGGCTCTTGTCTTTCAAATACTATAATCATTCTTCAAAACCCTAATACAATGCTATATATAGAATGAGATGTGTTTATTGAAGATCAAGAGATTGAAAATACAAGAAGAAACAAAGCTATCAAAAATCTGCAGAAAGTTTTCTACAAAAGCCATTGAAACCAAGCTTTGAAAATCTGATTTTCTCCAAGTTTCTTTGAAAATCAAAACCTCTAGTATCTCTTCTTATTCTCCAAATATCATTCATTGATCATACCCTTTGAGAATACATTTCTAGAGCTATTCTAAAATCACCAAAAACACTTGAGCTTATATTGATTTATCTTCCATAAACACCTTTGGGTTTTGAGTGTTTTTGTTCTTGAGTGATTTTTTTGATTACATACGAATTTGTAATCTCGGACAAGTGAAGTCCACCGATTGTTCAAGAGAGGGTTGTTCTCTTGATTGAGGGACAAGCTCGAGAGGCTTGTGTTGTAAAGGTTTGCCATTCCACCTGTGAAGGAAGGGCCATAGTGAAAGGATCGGGAAAAGTCTCAAGAAGGGGTTCTTGAGCCGAGGAGTAGGAGTTACCGAACCTCGAAAAAATCACGGTGTCAAATCTCTCTATCTCTTTCTCTTTACTTAATTATTTTGCATGCCATAACTACTTGAATATCTTGTATGATATCTTGTCTTGAAATTAATAGTTAGAGAAGTTCAAATTAAATCATTCACTTACTTATTGTGATATAGTTTTTATTTGAGAGTGTTCTAATCTCGAAAAGAATTAGACCTATTTTTTTGAACACCCTATTCACCCCCCCTCTAGGGTTAATTAATAACTAACAATTGGTATCAGAGCCTAATCTTTATTTATTTTAGACTTAACCGTCTTAGAGAACGATCATGTCATCGAATTTAGTCACTCATATTAAAGGTCAATCGAATAATAGGCCCCCATGGTTTGATGGACCAAATTATAGCTATTGGAAAACTAGAATGATAGATTTTCTTCAAGCTATTGATTACCAAATTTGGCAAGTAGTTCTTGAAGGACCATTTGTATTAACTAAAATTGTTGATGGAAAAGCCGTCCCCAAATTACCCAATGAGTGGGATAATGATGATCGTAAACTCATGTCGTACAATGCTAAAGCCAAAGTAAATTTAAATTGTGCTTTAAGTCCAAATGAATTTAATCGTGTATCTACTTGTTCAACGGCAAAAGAAATGTGGGATAAACTTGAAGTAACCTATGAAGGAACATCTCAAGTACGAGAATCCAAAATTGACATACTCATGCATGAATATGAATTATTTGTTATGAAAGATGATGAAAATGTGAATTCTATGATGTCTCGTTTTACAAATATTTTGAATGGACTAAAGCATCTTGGTAGAATTGTTCCTAGATCCGATGCGTCACGAAAAGTGCTTAGAAGCCTTCCGGCAAAATAGGATGCAAAAGTAACGGCTATCAAAGAAGCTCATGACCTCAACACCATGAGTCTCGATGAAATTTTCGGCTCTGTACTCACTTGGGAAATAACGTTGAAAGCTCGTGAAGACGACATCAAGCCAAGAAAGGGAATAGCTTTGCAAGCCTTCACTAAAAATGAAATCAATGAGCCGAGTGAAGAAGAAGAGGATGAGGACATTGCATTGTTCACCCAAAAATTCAAGAGACATCTTCAAAGAAAGAAAGCAAACGGTGGAAGATTCATGAAGAGAATCGAACCTAAAGGCGAGACTAGCAAAAGGGAACCCCCAACGTATTTCAATTGCGGAAAGCCGGGACACTACAAAAGTGATTGCTTCAAGCTCAAAAAGGAAAACGACAAAAGACCTAGCAAGATGGCAATGAACGTCACATGGGAGGACTATGACTCATGCGACTCGAATGAGGAGAAAAGTAGCGAGGAAACGGCAAACATTTGCCTCATGGCAAATGAAGAAGAGGTACATTTAAATTTAAGTAATTTAGATAAACTATCATATGATGAACTTCTTCTTGATTACAATGAATTGCAAGATGTGTTTGAAGAATTACATGATGAATTTGAAAAATTAGCTAGAAAATATATTCTTCTTAAGAAAGATAATTCTTCATGTAGTCTCACTAATTCAAACTTAGAAGTTTCTTGCAATGACAAAAGCATTGAGCTAGAGAAGGAAAATATTCGGTTGAAAAATACTATTGATGATCAAATAAATGTTTTAGCTAAATTTACAAAAGGAAAAGAGAACCTTAGTATCATGTTAGGAAGACAAAAAGGATCATTTGATAAATGTGGTCTAGGGTATGATGCTTTTGACAAGGATGCTCTTATATTGAAAAAGAGAAAATCACTTAGCTCTACATTTACTAAAAAATCATCTCATGCATCTTCAAATGATTATAAACATGTTACTTGCTACTATTGCAATAGAAAAGGACACAAAGCAAATGTATGCTTTCATAGAAAAAAGAAAATTATGTCAAAGATGGTTTGGGTTCCGAAAGGATCTATTGCATGCTCTTATAGAAAAGAAAATATTGTAACAAAACAAATTTGGGTTCCAAAAGGAACTATTGCGTATCTATCTAACCAAAATGGACCCAAAACAGATTGGGTACTAATAAAAGTTACTTGAACTTGTTTTGTAGGTATGCTTGAAGTCCGCATCAAATGAAAAATGGTTTCTTGATAGCGGATGCTCAAGGCATATGACGGGAGATAAATCAAAGTTTATTTCACTAAAAACATATGAAGGAGGAAACGTAACTTTTGGAGACAACTCTAAAGGCAAAATTATAGGAATTGGCTCAATCGGTATTTCCTCTTCTCTCTCTATAGATGATGTGCTTTTAGTTGATGGGTTGAAGCATAATTTGTTTAGTATTAGTCAATTATGTGACAAGGGCTATGATGTTATATTTAGGACCAATGCATGCATAATCAAGAAAGATGGGAAGCAAATGTTCAATGCCAAAAGAAATGGAAACTTGTATACTCTGTTGCTATGTGAATTGCATGATCAAGATGTTAAATGTTTTGTCACATCTAGCGAAAATAGTTGGTTATGGCATAGACGTCTAGGACATGCTAGTATGGACCTCATTCATCGTTTATCTAAAAATGATTTAGTCAAAGGCCTCCCAAAGACTAAATTTTCGAAAGATAAAATATGTAGCGCATGTCAAGTAGGCAAACAAGTTAAATCTTCCTTCAAGAGAAAGAAAGATATTTCCACTTCTAAACCTCTAGAGTTACTTCACATGGATCTTTTTTGTCCAGAGAGAACGGCTAGCTTAGCCGGGAAACTCTATGTACTTATTATAGTTGATGACTACTCTAGATTTACTTGGGTTCACTTTCTTGCTCATAAAAATGAAACTCACTCCATTCTTGAAAGATTTTATAGAGTCATTCAAAATGAAAAAGATTTGAAAATCAAGAAAATTAGAAGTGATAGAGGTAGGGAGTTTGATAATCAAGACTTAGAGAAATTATGTGATGACCTAGGTGTTTCTCATGACCTCTCAGCTCCTAGAACCCCTCAACAAAATGGTGTAGTTAAAAGAAAGAATCGATCTCTACAAGAGATGGCTAGAACCATGTTAAATGAGCACAATCTTCCCCGAAGCCTTTGGGCGGAAGCGGTAAACACTGTTTGCCATATAATTAATCGTGTTATTATTCGGATGAAGTTGGGGAAAACGCCTTATGAGTTGTGGAATGGTCGAAAGCCCAATATTGGATATTTCAAAGTTTTCGGGTGATAATGTTTTGTGTTAAATGATAAAGACAACCTTGGAAAATTCGACTCCAAATCGGATGAAGCAATTTTCTTAGGTTATTCTACAAGGAGTAAAACATTTCGGGTTTATAACAAAAGGACTCTAACCATGGTTGAGTCTATTCATGTTGTCTTTGATGAATCACCCTCACCACCATCATCTAGAATTGACCTAGAAGAAGATGAGGTTGTTGGGATTGAGGATAATCTAAATACTCTCAATATCTCCAACTCATCATGTAGCCAAAAGGAAATGAGGGAAGTTGAGCATCAATCCAATGATGACTTGACCAACTCAATGCCTAAAGCATGGAGGATTGTTCACAATCATCCTCTTGATCAAGTCATAGGTAATCCTTCAAAAGGGGTTAGTACTAGATCTCAACTTAAAGATTTTTGCAACCACATGGCCTTTGTATCACAAATCGAACCCAAGAACTTCCACGAAGCTCAATGTGATGATTCTTGGATCGTAGCAATGCAAGAGAAACTAAATCAATTTGAACGCAATCAAGTTTGGCGTTTAGTTCCTAGACCCGAAAATCAAACTATAATTGGCACAAAATGGGTCTTTCGAAACAAAAAGGATGAGAATGGAGTAATTATTCGAAATAAAGCAAGATTGGTAGCTCAAGGATATAATCAAGAGGAAGGCATCGACTACGATGAGACCTTTGCACCGGTAGCTAGATTAGAAGCAATTAGAATGCTTCTTGTATTTGCATCATATAGAAATTTCACTCTTTATCAAATGGATGTCAAAAGTGCTTTCTTAAATGGTGTCATAGAAGAAGAAGTTTTTGTGAAGCAACCACCCGGTTTTGAAAATAATCTTTTTCCAAATCATGTTTTCAAATTGGCTAAAGCTCTATATGGTTTAAAGCAAGCTCCTCGAGCTTGGTATGAGAGACTTAGCGGGTTTTTAACTCAAAATGGTTTTACAAGAGGGAAAATTGATAACACACTTTTTACAAAAACCATTAAGAATAATTTGTTGATTGTCCAAATTTATGTTGACGACATTATTTTCGGCTCAACAAATAATTCTTTATGTAGGGAATTTGCCACAAGTATGCAAAACGAATTTAAAATGAGCATGATGGGTGAGTTGACTTTCTTCTTAGGGTTGCAAATCAAGCAAAACTCGGATGGCTTATTCATTAGCCAATCCAAGTACACTAAAGATTTGCTAAAGCGATTTGGTATGGAGGCTACCAAACATGCCGTAACTCCTATGAGTTACTCTATTAAGATTGATAAAGATGAAAATGGTAAATGTGTTGATATTACTAATTATAGAGGCATGATCGGTAGTTTGCTTTATTTAACCGCTAGTAGACCGGATATAATGTTTAGTGTATGCTTATGTGCCCGGTTTCAATCATGTCCCAAGGAATCTCATTTGCTTGCGGTCAAACGCATTTTTCGCTACCTAAGTGGTACAATAAACTTAGGGCTTTGATATCCACGTGGAACTTCAATTGATCTTATTAGCTATTCGGATGCCGATTTTGCGGGATGTAGAATTGATCGTAAAAGCACAAGCGGTACTTGTCATTTTCTAGGACACTCACTAGTATCTTAGTCAAGTAAAAAGCAAAATTCCGTTGCATTATCTACGGCCGAAGCTGAATATGTGGCAGCCGGTAGTAGTTGCGCTCAAACTCTTTATATTAAGCAACAACTACTTGATTTCGGTCTTACTTTCTCTCACGTGCCTATTAAATGCGATAATACGAGTGCGATTTGTATTTCAGAGAATCCTATTCATCACTCACGCACCAAGCATATAGAGATTAGGCATCATTTTTTACGTGATCATGTTGCTAAGGGTGACGTTGAATTGATTTTTATCGACACAAAAAATCAATTGGCGGATATTTTTACAAAACCACTTGCGGACGAATCATTTTCTAAAATACGTCGAGAAATCGGAATGGCTATGGATTTTGATGTTTTATCTTAATTTCTGTCATAATCTTTATTTTTTTGCTATTTTTGTGTATTTATTTCCTGATTTTTATCTATTTTTATCATTTTTTCTCTTCTAGTCGACTCATCCTGTGTAGTTCAAACCATTCTAGTCGACTACAATGGCCAGTAGCTACACCATTTCATGGTTTTCACCTTCTAGTCGACTACATTACCTTCTAGTCGACTCATTGTACATTCTAGTCGACTCAAACTTTGGTTTAGTCGACTACTTTGCCTTCCTAGTCGATTCAAACCCTGCCTAGTCGACTCAAACCTCAATCTAACCGACTCACCTAGACCCAGTCGACTCAACCCACTATAAAACCTAAACCCCCTTTCATCTTCTCCATCCGCCTCCTTCAAACCCTCACCCACCTTCAAACCCTCTCCTCTCAATCCCTCTTCTACTACCACTTATACCTTCAAATCATCACCTATCTCTCATTAATTTCACATTTCCATCATCTTCCACCCATTTCCCTCACCCAAATTTCTTCATTCTTACTCTCTCACATCTATATATATACACCATTATATATCTATATATCTCTATACATTTGTGCATCATCTTCTACAATGCCACCGAAGACTCGAGGCCTATTTCGGAAACGTTCACGCATTGATGGAGGCCAAAGCTCCACCAATCCACATATTCCTACGGCTGTTGATGAAGAGGAGTCGAATGAACCTCTTCTTCTTGAGGTACTTCTTCTTGATGATGATAATAGAAATAAATTCATCACTGTTTTAGATCACCGTGCTCCTACACCTTGCCGTATTGTAACACAAGATTTATGCACTGAAATTCGGGCTCAAACTTTCGAGTTATTCCGAGCAATTGGTTGGGATTTTTTCGTTTCTCTTGACATTCCGGTATTTCCGCGAATTGTCAAAGCTTTCTACGCTTCTCTTGCAAATCACAAGGAGAAATTACTCCCTCATCTTCATTTTAATCTATGTGGTGAAGACGAGACCATTGATGACAGCGAAATCAAGCGCATTTTCTTTCTTCCGAATGACGGTATCCGCCACTTCTCCAAGGATTGGTATAAGGCTGATGGTTTCGATTGTATTGAGGCTGTTCGGGTCATATGCGTCGACAAGGAAATTTCGCAGAATGCCGGTATTACCTCTTCTATGCTACTACCCGAGGCTAGATTAATTCATAATGTTATTACTTACTCTATTCTGCCTAAAACTGGTAGTCGTAGTAGTGTTTCTCGTATGGAGGCTTTTTTGGTTTATTGCGTTTTGACAGGAACCCGCGTTGATTTAGCTTATATATTTCGTTCCGTCATCCTCACATGTCAGCGCAAGCCATCTGGCCCGCTTTTCTTTCCTGCACATATTATATATCTACTACAGCGGAAAGGTTTTAATTTTCCTAATGAAGTGTCCGAGCATCACCCTATTTTTCTTGACGCCACTCATGTCAAACATATGCATATTTCTTCTGATGCGGAAGGAAATTTCATTTCTGAAAATGCACCTGCTCCTCGTTCGCGTACTGCTCCTAGCGGTTCTGCATCGCGCCAAGAAGCCCCTTCCTCGGTCCCTCCGTTGGACGGTGCTTAGGCTTCTCAGGCTGCTCTTCTCAACCAACTTCTTGGGGTTGTTCAAAGCAATACGGAGCTCCTTAGGCAGCAGGAACAAATGCTTCAGCGCCTTGACACGACCGTGAACCAAAATACGGAAGCCATTCAATTGATAAATGAGCGCCTTGTTCTTCATGATGAGGAAATGTCTACCCGTATTATAAATCTGGCCGGGTCACTTGATGACCTCACTCTTGCACACAGGAACCCTCGCTCCCGCGCCCCTCGACACAGACAAAAAGGGGGAGAAATTATGCTATTGTACTGTCATGTATCCCATTATCCGACATTAGCAATTTCTGTTTTTGTGTGGCTTGTTATGGTTATTTGCGAACTTGTCTATTTTATTTTCTATGTTTTTCATCAGTATGAGATGCTTGTATTAAACTGAAACATCTATGATAGGCTGTTTCTTTTTGCTATCTCAAATGTGCGCCTTTTTTTTATATTGTATCAAAATGCCTATTAAATTGCAAATTTCATTTACTAAGGAGGAGCATTTGATCAAAATAGTTTGCACATGTTGAGGGGGAGCATCAGTTGATGTTTCGCCAAATGCCAAGCAAACATAAAATGTTTTGTCATCATCAAGGGGGAGATTGTTGGCTTTGAAATTTACTTTCGGCAAACAATTCCAAAATTGATGATAACAAACCATTGAAGAGTGTTTGATACTAATGAATTATCGTGTTTATATTTTCAGCAAAAGACAGGTGAACGACGCAGAAATCAAACTCGAAAAGGAAACTACTCGAAAAGCAAGCTCGGAAAGAAAGCTTGATTTAAAGCGAAAAGCTGTGAAAGAAATTGAAGCGCAAATGGAAAATCAATTAAATTCAACGGCAAAAGCGAAAGTCGAAGACTCAAGACTCGGGGTAGATTGGTCGGGGAGCGATCATTGTAACAAGGTAATTTTATGTGTCGATTTTATCGTATAAGCTCAAGTATAAAATGAACCGAACTCAAATGGAATGAAAAACGCTTTACCGAACTTAAACGGAAAGAAAAATATTTTTATTAAATGTTTTTCATGTTGTAGTCGACTAGAATAAACCTGTGTATTTTCTAGTAGTCGACTAAAACAATCAGTAGCTATAGGTTTTTCATCCACATCAAAAGAGTCGACTGAAACAAGTTTTTAGTCGACTAGATGGTCCATTGTAGTCGACTACAACAGAGAAGTAGTCGACTGGAAGATCCTCAAAACCTGCAGATTCTTCAGAAAACATTTCCCATGTTTTGTGGATTGTGTTCAATGGTGTTCAAACGGCTCTTGTCTTTCAAATACTATAATCATTCTTCAAAACCCTAATACAATGCTATTTATAGAATGAGATGTGTTTATTGAAGATCAAGAGATTGAAAATACAAGAAGAAACAAAGCTATCAAAAATCTGCATAAATTTTTCTACAAAAGCCATTGAAACCAAGCTTTGAAAATCTGATTTTCTCCAAGTTTCTTTGAAAATCAAAACCTCTAGTATCTCTTCTTATTCTCCAAATATCATTCATTGATCATACCCTTTGAGAATACATTTCTAGAGCTATTGTAAAATCACCAAAAACACTTGAGCTTATATTGATTTATCTTCCATAAACACCTTTGGGTTTTGAGTGTTTTTGTTCTTGAGTGATTTTATTGATTACATACGAATTTGTAATCTCGGACAAGTGAAGTCCACCGATTGTTCAAGAGAGGGTTGTTCTCTTGATTGAGGGACAAGCTCGAGAGGCTTGTGTTGTAAAGGTTTGCCATTCCACCTGTGAAGGAAGGGCCATAGTGAAAGGATCGGGAAAAGTCTCAAGAAGGGGTTCTTGAGCCGAGGAGTAGGAGTTACCGAACCTTGAAAAAATCACGGTGTAAAATCTCTCTATCTCTTTCTCTTTACTTAATTATTTTGCATGCCATAACTGCTTGAATATCTTGTATGATATCTTGTCTTGAAATTAATAGTTAGAGAAGTTCAAATTAAATCATTCACTTACTTATTGTGATATAGTTTTTATTTGAGAGTGTTCTAATCTCGAAAAGAATTAGACCTATTTTTTTGAACACCCTATTCACCCCCCCCTCTAGGGTTAATTAGTAACTAACAGACTTCCTTTCCCTTGCTTGGTTTCCTTGTTCGGGTGTTTCCCCTAAACACTTGTGGTATTCTTTACCTTGACATTGTTGTTTCGGTTATCTGTTGGTTAGCATTGGGAATTATTTTCCTTTGCATTGTTTTGGTGACCCTTAGGTGGTCGTTCTTGTGCGTTGAGTTCGTGTGCTATCCGTGAGTTGATTGGGTGGTTTTCCTTATCTATAATGAGAGTGTTAGAGATTTGATCAATCTTATTGATAATAGTGTTATGAGGTCAATGTGATGATGTGATTTATGGTATTGATAAAGAAATATGTTTGAGGTGATCTAGTCCTTGAGAAATAGATTTTCTCTAGGGATAGGATGAGGTTTCTTATATATATATCGTACATATATATATATAGATGATGATTGTGTTAGTACGCAGGGATGTCAGTGTTTTTCCTTCTGTGTTCTCGGGGAATGAGTTATGAGTATCCCTTGGTACTAATGGTGGATTTTGATTCATGTGGATATTAGAGGTGAGCATGTTTTCCCTCTGTTGGATTTCTGGTTAGCGTCATGAGCACTTGATGATTTGTTAGGTTGACCTGGGTGTCGTGTACCTAGTGTACATTGGTGAGGGTAGTGTAGACTACCGGTGTTGGTATTTGGAGTACGAGTCTTAGTTGTACCCTATAGACTCTTGTTGTGTAGTTATATATATGTATATTGATATATATATATATATATATATACTCGTTTACGGTAGCATATGAGTGCGTGCCTTGGGTTTGCGTGGATGAGATTTGTTGGGCTATATATATCTTGCTAGATAGTTTATCATTACCTAAACTGTCAGAGGATGTGGTAGTTAGAGTATCTTTTCCCACTGAGCTTATTTGCTCACAGGGGAATTTCATTTGCCCCCTGGTATTCCACGTCAGGTTGCAGGAAATGTTACGGCTATGGGCAACATGCGGTACGATGGCAGTTCTCTTTTGTTTTCCTTGTTACATGCTTTGAAATTGCGTTGGGTGATGCGGTTACGGATGCAGCACGACTGGTTTGGGGACGATATTTTTCTGTTGTCAGTTTATTTACCCATTTTGTATGGGATTGTCATATATTTCTTTTGGGAGCCAATCTGTTGGCATATCCCTATTGGTGTATTCTTTATTTCCTGTATTTATTATTTCAGGAGGTTATTGTATCTATTTGGCACTGTCATGTGCATTTCTGTATTCTTATTCGAGCATTTGTGGCTCTGTTGATTATAGAGGGTTGTGTAGGGGTTGGTGGTTTCTTTCCACTACCTTGGCCCTAGTAGGATTGATGAATGTGGGGCTTGGAAGCCATTGTTATTATTGAACTGTTATTGGCAGGTTTTTTGTTGTGGTTGTATGTCCGGATGTTCCATTTACAAACCAAACTCTGCCGAATTTTTGTTAGATTCCGCTGCTTTGTTCTATCATTCATTTGGGTATGAAATATACCATTTTTATTATTATTCCATAGGTTTTCATCGTTAATGATATCTTAGTTGGTCATTCATATTAAGGATCACATCCTGGATTCCTTGGATGTCCCGGTTCGGGAGTCTTAGGAATTTAGGGGCGTGACATCATGGCATTAGAGCATTTTTTACCCTTTTGTGAGTGTTTGATGATTGAAGGTCATTGGTTCTCATTTCTTTTTACTTCCGTATTCACTCCCTTAGCTCCTAGACTCGGGTTTCTGAGTCCTAGGAAATTTGGGACGTGACATCAACCACTACATTCGCAGATTTCATCATAGTTTGAGTTCTAAGGTTAAACACCCTATATGCTCGACTAGTCAACAAATAACCCAAAATGTTCTAAGGTTAAACACCCTGTATGCTCGACTAGTCAACAAATAACCCAAAAATATTCCTTCATCAGTTTTAGACTCAAACTTCCCAATAGATTCACGATCTCTAAGAATATAACATTTTGCTTCAAAAACCTTAAAATATTTCATATGGGGTTTCTTATCATTCCACAGTTCATAAGGAGTTTTTAAGGTGTCAGGCCTAAGATAAACTCTGTTTGAGGTGTAACACGCTGTGTTCACCACCTCGGCCCAAAAATACCTAGGAACATTCCTACCCTGTAACATAACATTGGTCATTTCCAGAATAACCCTATTTTTCCTCTCAACTACTCCATGTTGTTGAGGAGTTTTAGGTGCTGAAATTTCATGTTTTATTCATCTCTCTTCACTAAACACTTCAATTTCTGAATTTTCAAACTCCCTTCCATGATCATTCCTTACTCTAGAAATGGAACAATTCTTCTCAGTCTAAATTTTTAAACAAATTCTCTTAAAACTTTCAGGAGCTTCAGACTTTTCACTTAGAAATCCAACCCATACAAATCTCGAATAATCATCCACCATGACAAAAATATATTTCTTTTTTTCTTTGCTCATGGTCCTAGTGGGACCCATTAAATCAATATGCAATAAATCTAAAGATCTAGAAGTGCCAATGACATTTGTCCTTTTGTGCTGGCATCTGACTTATTTACCCTTCTAACATGATCCACACACAACTCCTTTTGCATAACCAAGCTTAGGCACTCCCTTAACAATTTCACTTTGAGTAATTTTTGTTAATTCACAAAAATTAACATGTCCCATTCGCTGATGCCAGATTTCAACTTCATCAAGTTTAACTCTATTGCATAACAATTCAGAATTAAGAACAATGCAATAGCAATTATCAGTTGAACGCATACCTTCCATTAAGCAATTCCCAGAAGAGTCAATGATCGAACATTTATCAGGAGAAAAAGTTACATTATGATTGTTATCACATATCTGACTTATGCTCAACAAATTTGCTTTAAGACCCTCTACATAAAGAACATCTTCTAGTTTAGGTAGACCGGAAACCACAATGGTACATTTGCTTAGAACCTTTGACTTCTCTCCATCACTAAAAGTGACTATCCCACCATGACATTCCTCGAGAAATCCAAAAATGACTTATCTCTAGTCATATGCCTCGAACATCCACTATCCAAATACCAAGAAGTAGACTTGCATGCTCTAAGTGCAGTATGAACTACAAGACAGTGTAGCTCACTTTTTCTCACCCAAGCCTTCTTCATCTTCGAAGCTTCTTTTGTCAATCTTGACAAATTCTTCATTTCTTCATTCAACATTCAAATTTGATCTTTAACACGATCTCCATGTTGAACTCTTTGTTCCTTCACCGATTGCAGAGTCTTCCTTCTCAACTTCGAACACCTTGGTCGAATGTGACCACTGACACCATAGTGATGACAAATAGGAACAAACCTCCGGACTCCATCAGTTGACTTCCTAGGATATCTAGGGGTAAGGAAATGCTTGTTTTCAATAGGTATTTTGACATAAGATTGAACCCTAGGATTTCAATTTGAATTTCCTTTTGAAGAACTCGATTTTATTTGAGAGGCTTTTACAAAGGTTGTTTTTGCAGCAACATTCGAATTTTGCAATACTCCAACAAAACCTAGTCCCTTTGTATTTCCTGTGGACTTTCCTACACTCAACATATGATTAAGCTTAAGAGTTCCACTAGACCACTTCTGAACAGTTGAGTTAGCATCTTTTAGCTCTTTTTCCAAATTTTCAATCTTAGTAGATTTCTCAACCAATTCCTTATTAAGAGCATCTATTAACTTCAAAGCCTCACTTTTTTTCAAGTTCAGACTTATTCAAATCCTCAATCAACTTGGCCTTTTGGGTCTGTAGAAGATTTAGAGTTTGAGAATTATTTTCTAATTGGTCTTTTAAATAATGCAGTTCTTTATCCATGTAAAGACTTTTAGTCAATAGTTTCATGTGATTCTTGTGAAGTTGTGTGGTCTTATCAAATAATTTATTATAAGACTCTTGAAGCGTTACATCACAATCTTCATCACTCTCAGAACCTTCTGTTGGCTTTGAAATTTACTTTCGGCAAACAATTCCAAAATTGATGATAACAAACCATTGAAGAGTGTTTGATACTAATGAATTTTCGAGTTTAAGTTTTCAGCAAAAGACAAGTGAACGACTCAGAAAACAAACTCGGAAAGAAAACGACTCGGAAAGCAAGTTCGGAAAGAAAGCTTGAATTAAAGCGAAAAGCCGTAAAAGAAATTGAAGCGCAAATGGAAAATCAACGGCAAAGGCGAAAGTCGAAGACTCAAGACTTGGGGTAGATAGGTCGGGAAGCGATCATTGTAACAAGGTAATTTTATGCGTCGATTTTATCGTATAAGCTCAAGTATAAAATGAACCAAATTCAAATGAAATGAAAAACGCTTTACCGAACTTAAACGGAAAGAAAAATATTTTTATTAAATATTTTTCATGTTGTAGTCGACTAAAATGAGCCTGTGTATTTTCTAGTAGTCGACTAAAACAATCAGTAGCTATAGGTTTTTCATCCACATCAAAAGAGTCGACTGAAAAGAGCTTGAGTCGACTAGACTACTTCATGTAGTCAACTAGAACTCATTCTAGTCGACTAGATGGTCCAAAGTAGTCGACTAGAACTCAATCTAGTCGACTAGATGGTCCATTGTAGTCGACTACAATAGAGAAGTAGTCGACTAGAAGTTCCTTAAAACCTGCAGATTCTTCAGAAAACATTTCCCATGTTTTGTGGATTGTGTTCAATGGTGTTCAAATGGCTCTTATCTTTCAAATACTATAATCATTCTTCAAAACCCTAATGCAATGCTATATATAGAATGAGATGTGTATATTGAAGATCAAGAGATTGAAATACAAAAAGAAAGAAAGCTATCAAAAATTCTGCAGAAATTTTCTCTACAAAAGCCATTGAAACCAAGCTTTGAAAATCTGATTTTCTCCAAGTTTCTTTGAAAATCAAAACCTCTAGTATCTCTTCTTATTCTCCAAATATCATTCATTGATCATACCCTTTGAGAATACATTTCTAGAGCTATTGTAAAATCACCAAAAACACTTGAGCTTATATTGATTTATCTTCCATAAACACCTTTTGGTTTTGAGTGTTTTTGTTCTTGAGTGATTTTATTGATTACATACGAATTTGTAATCTCGGACAAGTGAAGTCCACCGATTGTTCAAGAGAGGATTGTTCTCTTGATTGAGGGACAAGCTCGAGAGGCTTGTGTTGTAAAGGTTTGCCATTCCACCTGTGAAGGAAGGGCCATAGTGAAAGGATCGGGAAAAGTCTCAAGAAGGGGTTCTTGAGCCGAGGAGTAGGAGTTACCGAACCTCGAAAAAATCATGGTGTCAAATCTCTCTATCTCTTTCTCTTTACTTAATTATTTTGCATGCCATAATTGCTTGAATATCTTGTATGCTATCTTGTCTTGAAATTAATAGTTAGAGAAGTTCAAATTAAATCATTCACTTGCTTATTGTGATATAGTTTTTTTTTTAGAGAGTGTTCCAATCTCGAAAAGAATTAGACTTATTTTTTGAACACCCTATTCACCCCCCCCCCCCCCCCCCTCTAGGGTTAATTAGTGATTAACAATTGGTATCAGAGCCTAATCTCTATTTATTTTATACTTAACCATATTAGAGAACGATCATGTCATCGAATTTAGTCACTCATGTTGAAGGTCAATCGAATAATAGGCCCCCATGGTTTGATGGACCAAATTATAGCTATTGGAAAACTAGAATGATAGATTTTCTTCAAGCTATTGATTACCAAATTTGGCAAGTAGTTCTTGAAGGACCATTTGTATTAACTAAAATTGTTGATGGAAAAGCCGTCCCCAAATTACCCAATGAGTGGGATAATGATGACCGTAAACTCATGTCGTACAATGCTAAAGCCAAAGTAAATTTAAATTGTGCTTTAAGTCCAAATGAATTTAATCGTGTATCTACTTGTTCAACGGCAAAAGAAATGTGGGATAAACTTGAGGTAACCTATGAAGGAACATCTCAAGTACGAGAATCCAAAATTGACATACTCATGCATGAATATGAATTATTTGCTATGAAAGATGATGAAAATGTGAATTCTATGATGTCTCATTTTACAAATATTTTGAATGGACTAAAGCATCTTGGTAGAATTGTTCCTAGATCCGATGCGTCACGAAAAGTGCTTAGAAGTCTTCCGGCAAAATGGGATGCAAAAGTAACGGCTATCAAAGAAGCTCATGACCTCAACACCATGAGTCTCGATGAAATTTTCGGCTCTTTACTCACTTGGGAAATAACGTTGAAAGCTCGTGAAGACGATATCAAGCCAAGAAAGGGAATAGCTTTGCAAGGCTTCACCAAAAATGAAATCAATGAGCCGAGTGAAGAAGAAGAGGATGAGGACATTGCATTGTTCACCCAAAAATTCAATAGACATCTTCAAAGAAAGAAAGCAAACGGTGGAAGATTCATGAAGAGAATCGAACCTAAAGGCGAGACTAGCAAAAGGGAACCCCCAACGTGTTTCAATTGCGGAAAGCCGGGACACTACAAAAGTGATTGTTTCAAGCTCAAAAAGGAAAACGACAAAAGACCTAGCAAGATGGCAATGAACGTCACATGGGAGGACTATGACTCATGCGACTCGGATGAGGAGAAAAGTAGCGAGGAAACGGCAAACATTTGCCTCATGGCAAATGAAGAAGAGGTACATTTAAATTTAAGTGATTTAGATAAACTATCATATGATGAACTTCTTCTTGATTACAATGAATTGCAAGATGTGTTTGAAGAATTACATGATGAATTTGAAAAATTAGCTAGAAAATATATCCTTCTTAAGAAAGCTAAGTCTTCATGTAGTCTCACTAATTCAAACTTAGAAGTTTCTTGCAATGACAAAAGCATTGAGCTAGAAAAGGAAAATATTCGGTTGAAAAATACTATTGATGATCAAATAAATGTTTTAGCTAAATTTAGAAAAGGAAAAGAGAACCTTAGTATCATGTTAGGAAGACAAAAAGGATTATTTGATAAATGTGGTCTAGGGTATAATGCTTTTGACAAGGATGCTCTTATATTGAAAAAGAGAAAATCACTTAGCTCCATATTTACTAAAAAATCATCTCATGCATCTTCAAATGATTATAAACATATTACTTGCTACTATTGCAATAGAAAAGGACACAAAGCAAATGTATGCTTTCATAGAAAGAAGAAAATTATGTAAAAAATGGTTTGGGTTCCGAAAGGGACTATTGCATGCTCTCATAGAAAAGAGAATATTGTAACGAAATAAATTTGGGTTCCAAAAGGAACTATTGCATATCTATCTAACCAAAATGGACCCAAAACAGATTGGGTACCAATAAAAGTTACTTGAACTTGTTTTGTAGGTATGCTTGAAGTCCGCATCAAAAGAAAAATGGTTTCTTGATAGCGGATGCTCAAGGCATATGACGGGAGATAAATCAAATTTTATTTCACTAAAACCATATGAAGGAGGAAACGTAACGTTTGGAGACAACTCTAAAGGCAAAATTATAGGAATTGGCTCAATCGGTATTTCCTCTTCTCTCTCTATAGATGATGTGCTTTTAGTTGATGGTTTGAAGCATAATTTGTTTAGTATTAGTCAACTATGTGACAAGGACTATGATGTTATATTTAGGACAAATGCATGCATAATCAAGAAAGATGGGAAGCAAATGTTCAATGCCAAAAGAAATGGAAACTTGTATACTTTGTTGCTATGTGAATTGCATGATCAAGATGTTAAATGTTTTGTCACATCTAGCGAAAATAGTTGGTTATGGCATAGACGTCTAGGACATGCTAGTATGGACCTCATTCATCGTTTATCCAAAAAAGATTTAGTCAAAGGCCTCCCAAAGACTAAATTTTTGAAAGATAAAATATGTAGCGCATGTCAAGTAGGCAAGCAAGTTAAATCTTCTTTCAAGAGAAAGAAAGATATTTCCACTTCTAAACCTCTAGAGTTACTTCACATGGATCTTTTTGGTCCGGAGAGAACGGCTAGCTTAGCCGGGAAACTCTATGTACTTGTTATAGTTGATGACTACTCTAGATTTACTTGGGTTCATTTTCTTGCTCATAAAAATGAAACTCACTCCATTCTTGAAAGATTTTATAGAGTCATTCAAAATGAAAAAGATTTGAAAATCAAGAAAATTAGAAGTGATAGAGGTAAGGAGTTTGATAATCAAGACTTAAAGAAATTATGTGATGACCTAGGTGTTTCTCATGACCTCTCAGCTCCTAGAACCCCTCAACAAAATGGTGTAGTTGAAAGAAAGAATCGATCTCTACAAGAGATGGCTAGAACCATGTTAAATGAGCACAACCTTCCCCGAAGCCTTTGGGCGGAAGTGGTAAACACTGCTTGCCATATAATTAATCGTGTTATTATTCGGATGAAGTTGGGGAAAACGCCTTATGAGTTGTGGAATGGTCGAAAGCCCAATATTGGATATTTCAAAGTTTTCGGGTGTAAATGTTTTGTGTTAAATGATAAAGACAACCTTGGAAAATTCAACTCCAAATCGGATGAAGCAATTTTCCTAGGTTATTCTACAAGGAGTAAAGCATTTCGGGTTTATAACAAAAGGACTCTAACCATGGTTGAGTCTATTCATGTTGTCTTTGATGAATCACCCTCACCACCATCACCTAGAATTGACCTAGAAGAAGATGAGGTTGTTGGAATTGAGGATAATCCAAATACTCTCAATATCTCCAACTCATCATGTAGCCAAAAGGAAATGAGGGAAGTTGAGCATCAATCCAATGATGACTTGACCAACTCAATGCCTAAAGCATGGAGGATTGTTCACAATCATCCTCTTGATCAAGTCATAGGTAATCCTTCAAAAGGGGTTAGTACCAGATCTCAACTTAAAGATTTTTGCAACCACATGGCCTTTGTATCGCAAATCGAACCCAAGAACTTCCACGAAGCTCAATGTGATGATTCTTGGATCGTAGCAATGCAAGAGGAACTAAATCAATTTGAACGCAATCAAGTTTGGCGTTTAGTTCCTAGACTCGAAAATCAAACTATAATTGGCACAAAATTGGTTTTTCGAAACAAAAAGGATGAGAATGGAGTAATTATTCGAAATAAAGCAAGATTAGTAGCTCAAGGATATAATCAAGAGGAAGGCATTGACTACGATGAGACCTTTGCACCGGTAGCTAGATTAGAAGCAATTAGAATGCTTCTTACATTTGCATCATATAGAAATTTCACTCTTTATCAAATGGATGTCAAAAGTGCTTTCTTAAATGGTGTCATAGAAGAAGAAGTTTTTGTGAAGCAACCACCCGGTTTTGAAAATAATCTTTTTCCAAATCATGTTTTCAAATTGGCTAAAGCTCTATATGGTTTAAAGCATGCTCCTCGAGCTTGGTATTAGAGACTTAGCGGGTTTTTAACTCAAAATGGTTTTACAAGAGGGAAAATTGATAACACACTTCTTACAAAAACCATTAAGAATAATTTGTTGATTGTCCAAATTTATGTTGACGACATTATTTTCGGCTCAACAAATAATTCTTTATGTAGGGAATTTTCCACAAGTATGCAAAACGAATTTGAAATGAGCATGATGGATGAGTTGACTTTCTTCTTAGGGTTGCAAATCAAGCAAAGCTCGGATGGCTTATTCATTAACCAATCCAAGTACACTAAAGATTTGCTAAAGCGATTTGGTATGGAGGCAACCAAACATGCCATAACTCCTATGAGTTCCTCTATTAAGATTGATAAAGATTAAAATGGTAAATGTGTTGATATTACTAATTATAGAGGCATGATCGGTAGTTTGCTTTATTTAACCGCTAGTAGACCGGATATAATGTTTAGTGTATGCTTATGTGCCCGGTTTCAATTATGTCCTAAGGAATCTCATTTGCTTGCGGTCAAACGCATTTTTCGCTACCTAAGTGGTACAATAAACTTAGGGCTTTGGTATCCACGTGGAACTTCAATTGATCTTATTAGTTATTCGGATGCCGATTTTGCGGGATGTAGAATTGATCGAAAAAGCACAAGCGGCACTTGTCATTTTCTAGGACACTCACTAGTATCCTGGTCAAGTAAAAAGCAAAATTCCGTTGCATTATCTACGGCCGAAGCTGAATATGTGGCAGCCGGTAGTAGTTGCGCTCAAACTCTTTATATTAAGCAACAACTACTTGATTTCGGTCTTACTTTCTCTCACGTGCCTATTAAATGCGATAATACGAGTGCGATTTGTATTTCAAAGAATCCTATTCATCACTCACGCACCAAGCATATAGAGATTAGGCATCATTTTTTACGTGATCATGTTGCTAAGGGTGACGTTGAATTGATCTTTATCGACACTAAAAATCAATTGGCGGATATTTTTACAAAACCACTTGCGGACGAATCTTTTTCTAAAATTCGTCGAGAAATTGGTATAGCCATGGATTTTGATGTTTTATCTTAAACTCTGTCATAATCTTCATTTTTCATATTTTCTTGATATTTTTGTTTTTTTTTTTTTTATTTTTTCTCCATTTTTATCATTTTTCACCTTCTAGTCGACTCATCATGTGCAGTTCAAACCATTCTAGTCGACTATTTTGGTCAGTAGCTTCACCATTGAAATTTCTTCACCTTCTAGTAGACTCATTGTTATTCTAGTCGACTCAAATATATTCTAGTCGACTCAAACCTTACTCTAGTCGACTACTTTGCCTTCCCAGTCGACTCAAACCCAGCCTGGTCGACTCAAACCTCAATCTAACTGACTCACCTAGACCTAGTCGACTCAACCCACTATAAAACCTAAACCCCCTTTCATCTTCTCCATCCGCCTCCTTCAACCTTCACCCACTTTCAAACCCTCTCCTCTCAATCCCTCTCCTACTACCATCTATACCTTCAAATCCTCACCTATCTCTCATTAATTTCACATTTCCATCATCTTCCACCCATTTCCCTCACCCAAATTTCTTCATTCTCACTCTCTCACATCTATATATATACACCATCATATATCTATATATCTCTATATATTTGTGCATCATCTTCTACAATGCCACCGAAGACTCGAGGTCTATTTCGGAAACGTTCACGCATTGATGGAGGCCAAAGCTCCACCAATCCACGCATTCCTACGGCTGTTGACGAAGAGGAGTCGAATGAACCTCTTATTCTTGATGATGATAATAGAAATAAATTCATCACTGTTTTTTATCACCGTGCTCCTACACCTTGCCGTATTGTCACACAAGCTTTATGCACTGAAATTCGGGCTCAAACTTTTGAGTTATTCCGAGCAATTGGTTGGGATTTTTTCGTTTCTCTTGACATTCCGGTATTTCCGCGAATTGTCAAAGCCTTCTACGTTTCTCTTGCAAATCACAAGGAGAAATTACTCTCTCATCTTCATTTTAATCTATGTGGTGAAGACGAGACCGTTGATGCCAGCGAAATCAAGCGCATTTTCTTTCTTCCGAATGACGGTATCCGCCACTTCTCCAAGGATTGGTATAAGGCTGATGGTTTCGATTGTATTGAGGCTGTTCGGGTCATATGCGTCGACAAGGAAATTTCGCAGAATGCCGGTATTACCTCTTCTATGCTACTACCCGAGGCTAGATTAATTCATAATGTTATTACTTACTCTATTCTGCCTAAAACTGGTAGTCGTAGTAGTGTTTCTCGTATGGAGGCTTTTTTGGTTTATTGCGTTTTGACAGGAACCCGCGTTGATTTAGCTTATATATTTCGTTTCGTCATCCTCACATGTCAGCGCAAGCCATCTGGCCCGCTTTTCTTTCCTGCACATATTATATATCTACTACAGCGGAAAGGTTTTAATTTTCCTAATGAAGTGTCCGAGCATCACCCTATTTTTCTTGACGCCACTCATGTCAAGCATATGCATATTTTTTCTGATGCGGAAGGAAATTTCATTTCTGAAAGTGCACCTGCTCCTCGTTCGCGTACAGCTCCTAGCGGTTCTGCATCGCGCCAGGAACCCTCTTCCTCGGTTCCTCCGTTGGACAGTGCTTCGGCTTCTCAGGCTGCTCTTCTCACCCAACTTCTTGGAGTTGTTCAAAGCAATACGGAGCTACTTAGGCAGCAGGAACAAATGCTTCAGCGCCTTGATACGACCGTAAATCAGAATACGGAAGCCATTCGATTGATCAATGAGCGCCTTGTTCTTCATGATGAGGAAATGTCTACCCGTATTACAAATCTGGCCGGGTCACTTGATGACCTCACTCATGGACACAGGAACCCACGCTCACGCACCCCTCGACGCTAACAAAAAGGGGGAGAAATTATGTTATTTGCACTATCATGTATTTTATTATCCGACATTAGCAATTTATGTTGTTGTGTGGCTTATTATGGTTATTTGCGACTTGTTTGTTATTTCCATGTTTTTCATTAGTATAAACGGCTTGTTTTAAAATGAAACATCTATGATATGCTGTTTATGTTTGTTATCTCAAATGTGCGCCTATTTATATATTGTATCAAAATGCCCATTAAATTGCAAATTTCATTTTCTAAGGGGGAGCATTTAAACAAAATATTATGCACATATTGAGGGGGAGCATCACTTGATGTTTCGCCAAATGCCAAGCAAACACAAAATGTTTTGTCATCATCAAGGGGGAGATTGTTGGCTTTGAAATTTACTTTCGGTAAACAATTCCAAAATTGATAATAACAAACCATTGAAGAGTGTTTGATACTAATGAATTTTCGAGTTTAAGTTTTCAGCAAAAGACAAGTGAACGACTCAGAAAACAAACTCGGAAAGAAAACGACTCGGAAAGCAAGTTCGTAAAGAAAGCTTGAATTAAAGCGAAAAGCCGTAAAAGAAATTGAAGCGCAAATGGAAAATCAACGGCAAAGGCAAAAGTCGAAGACTCAAGACTTGGGGTAGATAGGTCGGGAAGCGATCATTGTAACAAGGTAATTTTATGCGTCGATTTTATCGTATAAGCTCAAGTATAAAATGAACCAAATTCAAATGAAATGAAAAACGCTTTACCGAACTTAAACGAAAATAAAAATATTTTTATTAAATGTTTTTCATGTTGTAGTCGACTAAAATGAGCCTGTGTATTTTCTAGTAGTCGACTAAAACAATCAGTAGCTTTAGGTTTTTCATCCACATCAAAAGAGTCGACTGAAAAGAGCTTGAGTCGACTAGACTACTTCATGTAGTCGACTAGAACTCATTCTAGTCGACTAGATGGTCCAAAGTAGTCGACTAGAACTCAATCTAGTCGACTAGATGGTCCATTGTAGTCGACTACAATAGAGAAGTAGTCGACTAGAAGTTCCTTAAAACCTGCAGATTCTTCAGAAAACATTTCTCATGTTTTGTGGATTGTGTTCAATGGTGTTCAAACGGCTCTTATCTTTCAAATACTATAATCATTCTTCAAAACCCTAATGCAATGCTATATATAGAATGAGATGTGTATATTGAAGATCAAGAGATTGAAATACAAAAAGAAAGAAAGCTATCAAAAATTCTGCAAAAATTTTCTCTACAAAAGTCATTGAAACCAAGCTTTAAAAATCTGATTTTCTCCAAGTTTCTTTGAAAATCAAAACCTCTAGTATCTCTTCTTATTCTGCAAATATCATTCATTGATCATACCCTTTGAGAATACATTTCTAGAGCTATTGTAAAATCACCAAAAACACTTGAGCTTATATTGATTTATCTTCCATAAACACCTTTGGGTTTTGAGTGTTTTTGTTCTTGAGTGATTTTATTGATTACATACGAATTTGTAATCTCGGACAAGTGAAGTCCACCGATTGTTCAAGAGAGGGTTGTTCTCTTGATTGAGGGACAAGCTCGAGAGGCTTGTGTTGTAAAGGTTTTCCATTCCACCTGTGAAGGAAGGGCCATAGTGAAAGGATCGGGAAAAGTCTCAAGAAGGGGTTCTTGAGCCGAGGAGTAGGAGTTACCGAACCTCGAAAAAATCACGGTGTCAAATCTCTCTATCTCTTTCTCTTTACATAATTATTTTGCATGCCATAATTGCTTGAATATCTTGTATGCTATCTTGTCTTGAAATTAATAGTTAGAGATGTTCAAATTAAATCATTCACTTGCTTATTGTGATATAGTTTTTTTTTTAGAGAGTGTTCCAATCTCGAAAAGAATTAGACTTATTTTTTGAACACCCTATTCACCCCCCCCCCCCCCCCTTTAGGGTTAATTAGTGACTAACACCTTCCTCTTCAGACATCGCCAAACTTGAAGCAACTTCGTTAACCTCCTTGCTTTGTACAGAAAACACAGTAAAATTCTTAGAATCATCACTTACTTCTGATTTTGTCGCATCACTAGTTGATCCATTGTTAGAGTCATCATCCCAACTGATAGCTAATCCTTTGTATTTCTTCAGAGTGTTTGCACACTCTGCAGCTATATGACCATATCATTGACATTCAAAACATTTGGGTTTCTTCTTTTTAGGATCAGCCTTGTCCTTCCTAATTTGAGTCTTATTTTTACTTCTAGACTCACCCAACTTATCCCCAAATTTTTTTCCCTGGCCATTATGTGTAGCCCTAACAAATTTGTTCAACCTCTTAGCAAACATGTCAATATCATTTAGACTAAACTCATTTTCTTCATCAAGTTCAACCTGATCCTCCCTAGTGGTTTTGAAATCTATGCTCTTCTCTTTTAAGCCACTCGCCTTTTTAAGAGGATTTTTTAACATCTCCATCTCATAAGATTTTAAATTTCCAATCAATTCTTCAACCTTAATTTATTTAAGACTTATAACCTCAGAGACGACAGTGACCTTAGATCAAAAACTTTTAGGAAGAGACCTAAGAATTTTCTTCACTATGGTAGTCTCATGAATAGGTTTACCTAGGTTATGACAACCTATTACAATATCAGTTAACCTAACCTCAAAGTCTGCAACTACCTCATCCTCCTCCATCTTCAGCTGTTCAAATTAAGAATTCAAAATTTGAAGCTTTGATTGTTTCACCTTAGACGTTCCTTTATGAGTGACTTGGAGAATGTCCCAAGCTTCCTTGGCAATTACGCATATAGCAATCCTATTGAACTCACTCAGAGTTACAGTATTGTATAACACATTCAACGCCTTCGAGTTCCAATTCACGATATTCGTCTCGGCAGCAGTCCACTCGTTTGACGGTTTTGGTGTTGATTCATTGGTCGCGTCGTCTTTTACAGTAGGAGGTGAATATCTTACTTCAACAACATTCCACGCTATCTCATCTAAAGATTTTAAAAACGCTCTCATTCTCGCTTTCCAATATGTGTAATTTGACCCATTAAACAAAGGGGATCTAAATATGGAACCTCCTTCACGATGCATCTCCATCATCTAAGTTCACAATCTAACCCTAAGTAGTTAACCTAAATCGAGGCAACCACGCTTTGATACCAATTGAAATTACCTAGTCGATGGTGAAAATAGCCTAGAGGGGGGGTGAATAGGCTTTTTGTGGATTTATTGACAAATTAATATTTAATTGCGGAAAAGTCAAGTTTAATCCAATCACAAAACCCTAATTCTCAAATCACATCATTTAAGAAATATCAAGCAAACATTAATATAGTGTAGAAAATAAAGAAAGAGACGACACAGAGAATTATACGTGGAAAAACCAAGGAAACGTTCCAAGGAAAAAAACCACGGGTACACTTAGGTACCGATGCACTATGAATCAACAAGTACAGACTCTATGAGAGTTTTAGACTTATAATCACTCATGATATGCCTTCCTCTACTCCCGGTCTGAAACCCTTGAATCGCTCATACTTCATAAAGTACGCTTGCTCCGCCAGACACTATGAGAGACTCATAAATCACACCAGATTTGCCTTTCTCTACTCGCGGTCTGGAATCCTCGAATCGCTCCATACTCGAACGGATCAAAGCAACCTCATTGCAATGGATGATGTGATGATTTTTCAGCAATCACTCATCCAATCGTGCGTAGAGAACCTCGATGTAGAAGCACGATTGGAGAAATCTAACATAAGAGAGAACACCAATATGTATGATCACTCAATAATCACCTCTCTATGTGTATCACTTTGTTGAAGAATAAGAACAATAGAATATTGCAAAGCTCTCACCAAAAACCCTCTTAAAAAATCATCGTAAAAAACCGTAGCCTTTTCTCTTGTAGAACCTTGGTATTTATAGACCAAGTCATAGAAAACCCTAACCTTGCCCTATTACGTAATTTCCCAATACCTTGGTAAATCCTCTAAAATTTGATGTAAATATGTGTATATGCCAATATATAGAGGTCTAAAGTCGTTGATCACTTAAAAACTCAAAGTGGGGACCAAACTGGAAAAATCCGAAAGCACCCCAAAACAAATCCTGCATAACAAGTGATCACGTGACCAAGCATTGGGACCTACACTTGGGACCTACTCTTAGGTGTAGGGTCCCCTCCCAGCTTCAAAACCTTGTGTAGGTTAGAGCCAATTTGTCATGTTTCAGCCTCTGCCAACGTAGGTATGTTTCATCTTTTGTAGCTTTTTCATATTTGAGCTAGACTGGTCATCCCGAACTCCCGATGCTTTTGGTTGAAGTCATACTGTCTGAAAATGACATTTTTGCCCTCTAGTGAAGTGACAATGTTTGGAAATGATGATTTTGTCCTCCGATAGCTTTTTTGCTTTGACACACTCCTTGACTTCTTTCTTGAGATAGAAATGAACATACTAACAACTCAATTACAAATACACAAAACTCTCAACATAACAATTCACTCAACATGGTTATTGTCTAGAACATGCCAAACACAAATAATACTATAAATGTTCTTACAACTGATATCGCATCATTTTCTGATGTTGATTGGGCCGGTAATGTTGATGATAGAAAAAGTACTAGTGGAGGGTGTTTCTATGTTGGTAATTGCTTAGTTGCTTGGCATAACAAGAAGCAAAATTGTGTTTTTTTTTCCACTGTTAAGGCTGAGTATATAGCAGTTGGTAGTTGTTGTACTTAGGTTTCGTGGATGCGTCAGATGTTGCAGGATTATGGATTTTCTCAAGATACAATGACTGTGTTCTGTGATAACACGAGTGCAATAAATATTTCTAAAAATCATGTTCAACACTCTAGGACAAAGCATATAGATATTCGACATCATTTCATTCTTGATCTTGTTGAAGATGGTATAGTGTCTCTAGAGTTCATATCCACAGATTCTCAGTTGACAGATATCTTTACAAAACCATTAGATTTTCAAAAGCATGTTAGTCTTAGGAAATCTATTGGTATGTTTTCTTTAGAATAGATATCTTCTTATTTATCATTTTAGGAACATATTGCATTATTTTCCTATAACTGATAGGTAATCATGTATTTGTATTATATTTATTCATGCATGCATTTTATTTTGAAATAAATGACAATAAAATATTTGAGACTGTTGAGCTTGGCTAGAGTATAAAAGTTGTCATATTTTACTCTATTTTCACATTTAGTTGTCTCATTATGCATATGTGAAGTAAAGGTATCAGTCTGACCTAAGTTTTTTGGATGATCACTTGGCATGATTATTTTATGTTACAAAACTTTAATCTTAGGTGCTAGTTGCTTCGGTGATGATTATAATGCTTGCTAAATCTATTAATTTTTTCATTTAACCCGAAGTGGTATGAAGGTTCATGAGCTATGCTAGATTGGTCTTTGCATGCGTATGAATGTTGTGGTGATGTTGAGAAAAAAAATGTGATGTTTAAAATATAAAAATGCAAAAAGTAGTTCTTCAATCTGAGTAACCGGGCCTCTTGCCTCAGTAAGCATTGAATGTTCGCGTAAAAAGGGGAGAAGACTAATGAACATAAATCCCATGAAAGAAGCTCGGGTCCAGTTTGTAGGGACTAAAACTCCTCGCTAGAAAGTCCGGAGCTTAGAAAGACAAAAAAGGATATGGTGAAAAAGTTGAAAAGATGAAAAGGAGGAAATTATGTGACAAAGATAAAGTTCTTTTTTTGCCTTCTAGTGTGGATCTTGGATTGAATTATTATCACGATTGGTAGGGAGATTATCAGCTTTAGTATGTATTGTTTTCATCTTGCCTTGTACTTGCACATAAGAATCTTCATATATATATTTATTTATAAAACTTGACTTGTACATTCTTGAGTTTACAAGGTATATGTGTTAATTTTCTTCTATATCATGTGTATAATGGTCGAGTTAAATCTGAGAATATGATGTGTTAATGATTGACTTTATGTCTCTACTGCCTTGCTCATAGATTTCTAAAAACAAAAATATTTTATTTTATTTTTATTCATGACATTTTGCATTCATGCATTAGTTGTAGTGTCATGCATAGTTGGATATGATCTGATAAGAGTTCTATATCTTGGTATTTTTCATTGAGTACTTCCTTGCATCTCTCTACATTGTTGTTATGACATATACTCTATTTGTTTGACATTTCAGTGACAAAAAGGGGGAGAAGTATTAAGTAAGGGAGAGAGATTGATTACTTGATTAAAAGGGCGAAGTTTTTAGCAATGGGGAGTTTATTCTCAGGGAGAGAATGATGATCATTATGTGTGCATTGTTGTTATGATTTTTTGATGATTATTATGTTGGTTTATATCTGATTTCCACAGTTGCATTTAAAGGTTTGTTCAGTGTTGTGGTTACAGAATTGGTCGTCATGGAAGAAAGCAAACAGTTTATATCTATGTTTGTTGGTGTGTGTTCATAGGTATAAATGTTATGTTGTTATTTGTGAGGCTATATTGTAAAACATGATTTTATCTCAGAAATGCCAAGGGGGAGATTGTAAGAACATTTTTGTGTATTGTTTATTTATGGCATGTTCTAGACAATAACCATGTTGAGTGTTAGATAGGTCAATTTAGTTTCAATGATATCGATAAGCTTCATCAAAGGCAGAATTAAGCATTGAAGTAATGAAGTATACAAGTGAATCACGAAAGTGAGCATATTAAGGAAAAATGTCTCCTAGAGGCCGAAAACGACATTTTCCGAAGCCATCACTTTAAGCAAAAAGTATTGTGGGTTCAAGAGGGTCATTTTGGCGCATTTGTGAAGAAAAATAGTTTTGACAAAAATACCTACGCTTAAGCCTATGCTTTCAGTTTCAAAAAGTGGTTGGAAAACACATTTTTACGCCTGGAGGTACGCCTACGACAAGTTTTTGCCAAATTTTGCTTGCGATGTACAAATTGTTCGTGGGTTGGTTTTATGATTTGTCCACGACTTATATACATCAAAGTGCGTGCTATATACATTATATTTACTAGAATATAGGGTTTGGATGTGAAATTACGAGAAAGAGCAAACTTAGGGTTTTGATCATCATTGTCTATAAATACCCAAGTCTACAACAAGAAGAGACACGTCTTGAAGAATTCTCTTCAAATTTTCTACATCTTCTTCTTCGACAGAGATATATATATGGTGAAAGAATATTATTGAGTGATTAGAGATACACAAGTTCTCTCTTGTTATTAGACGTCTTCAATCGTGTTTCTACATCGATGATTTCTATGCATGATTGAATGATTTAGTTACTGAAAAATTCACACACCATCTATAACAATAAGGTTGCGTTGATCCGTTTCAAGAAGCGGAGCCGTATGAGTGCGGAGATCGAAGCAGGAGGCTTCGTGGTGATTTTGATCTGTTGAGAATCAGAGTCGTTAGAGTACGGAGATCGGAGTGAGAGCTTTGTAGAGCACGAGTGAATCTAGACTTTCAGACGTCGAGTGAGAACAATAAATTACAACGATTGTAAGTTCTGTTCTCATAGAGTCTGTACAAATTCTCTGATTCATAGTACATCGAGACCCATGCGTATCCGTGGTTTTTACTTGGAGTCTTTCTAAGGTTTTTCACGTAAAAAATCTCTATGTCTTCTCATTATTTATTTTCTGCACTTATATTCATATCTACTTGATTGATTTGTTTTGAGAATTGATTTGAGAATTTAGGTTTGGGACTAATTAAAATTGAATTTCCGCTAAATAATTTTAATTGTTCATAAAATCGACAAAAAGCCTATTCACCCCCCCCCCCCCCCCTCTAGGCTGTTTTTACTATCTTCTAAGTAATTTCACTACCGATAGGAGACATGACTGATCATAATAATACATACAATTCAGCGAGTGTTCCATATTATAATTCGTATAACTCGAATTGGAAAAATCATCCCAATTTCCAATACCAACAATCAACTATAGGAAATTCATACCAAAGCTTTAATGAAGATCCACGATATTTCGATCACAGATTAGGTTATCAATTGTATAGTCAAGATTATTATCCTCAAATATCTAATCAATTTCAATTTGAAGAGTTAAATGCATATTCATGTCCGGAGCCATTGTCTTTTGAAGATGAATTATTAGCAACTTTTAGAAGAATCAGAGTAACTACTCGTCCGAAGTTATTATCTTATGATGAAAAAATATTCTTAGCATCTTTGAGCAAAATAGAAGTAACCCCTCAAAATTGTGATGAGATAACATACAATAGAGACCCTTCATACATTCCGAACATTGAAAATTTTGAACCAAGTTTCAATAGAAGTCAACAATCATTCAGTACCCAGGATTTTCAATATAGTAATACTCAATTGTTCCAACCCTCCAACCAAAATCCACTCTAGTTTCAAAATCAAAATATGCTACCTAAACCAAATAGTGTGGATGATGAACTAATGAGTGCCTTGAGAGAGTTTAAAGAAATTGTCCAATTGAATTCTCAAGCCTTATTTAGCTAAGAAACCCAAATGAGACAACTAGCTGATAATTCCAAAGGAAAAATGGAGGAACTACCAAATTAAGTGGTAGATAATTTTGAAGATAAGGAGGATGGGTGCAATGAAATAGAGGAAAACATTGAAACCGAGAGCGATATTTCACAGGACGAGTGTGCGCAAACTATTCATTTACTAGAGGAGCCAAAAGGGACCCCATATAAACCTGAAGCGATATTTACCCAATGCCTCGATGAGCTGCGTCTTGAAGATAAACAATGAGGGGATGAACACTATGTAATTGATGGGATTGATAAGGTGATAAAGGACTCCTTACCTTATTTGTTGATAGAAGAATCGTTAGACATAAGTGCTAAACATGGGATGAATGTAGAACATGACAAATGAGAGAAAGTATATGACGATTATTATGTGTTTGAGGTCTTGCTCGTTACTGAATGTTCACAATGACCGTGGACTAATTTACTTCCCACACTAGCTCCGCCATGTGGCGGAAGTGTCGAAGAGAGGAAGGGTGTTGGATAGCCCTTTGCGGAGCGGTAGTGCCAATGACGTTAAACATTGGTCCTAGGTTGTGAAAGTTAGTTTTTAACCTCGATTTGTAGAATAGTAGGTCATTTAATTTATGCAATATCAAGGATTATAGGCCAAATCATTGTTTGTCTTAAAATAATAACAATAATTATATATATATATATATATACAATAATAAATATATATCTATACATATATATTTTAACAGTTAACATAAAGATCTTTTTATTGTTATTTTTGTCTTTATATTTATTTACAAATAAATAATTTAATTTATTTTTACCTTTCTTCTATATAAATTTGGGGGAATGTTTTTATTTTTAAAAAATATAATAATAATAAATACGTATATATATATATACAAATAATTTATGTATATTTAGACCATAAATTATATATATATTTATGTAAATTTATATATCTATATATTACTTGTCTATATCTAATTATATTTTTTTATCTATTTTTCAACTCTCTTCTAACAAAGTTTGGGGGAGAGAAAATAATTTTAATATATTATACATTATTTCATGCTATCTTTTAAAAATATAGTTTTCAATATATATATATATATATGAATCATTTGACTAATTTATAAAATAAATAAATAAATAAAATAAGTCATCAATTATTTTTATGCAAATTTCAATTCATTGTAAAGCCACGTTATCTTTAATTTTTGTCATTAAAAAAAAATCCATTCCCTTATATTTATTTTTTCTATTCAATGATTATACTATAATCTTGGTTTTAGTCTTGATTAGAATGCAGATTATGGAACACAACAAATTTGGGGGAGGTTTTGACAATATTCTGAAATCTTGCTATCACAAGTGGTAATATTGTTCTATCCCTATGTTTTAATGTTTATTAGAACCATGATGACATGGTTCGATTCAAGTTTGGGGGGTGGAATAGTATAGACATGAATATAAGGAATATAATTTTTTTAAAAAGTTTTTAATGAAAAATGAAAAGAATCTGCAGTAGCTACTGGTGGCTATTGTTAAAAACGCGTAAAACATTGATCGATCGATCGACCCTTGCTGCGATCGTTCGACATATAAAAAAAAATCTGAAAAAGAAAAAAAAGGTTCTTATAGATATATATAGTGATTTTTCTTGTTATTAACTTATATAAATATAGATATCTATGTAAAATACATATTTATTATATTATTCTAACTCTTAATTTTATTTATATTTATACTTATTTTTATTTAAACACATTCTTGATTAAATTTGTGAGTTAATTAGCATATGAGACTAGTGTAGAAAATATATGTATGTGATTATTTTCTACTTTTATGAATAATAGTTAAATTAGAAAGATGAAAAGATGTGGTTCTCCATAAGTGAATACATTTGGTTAAATTGAAAATAGAAAAGACAATCTTGACCTATAAGCACATGCACATGATCTCTATAGTTTCATTTATGAGCATATAAGGTATTATCTCTAAATATATATATATATATTGAAAAGAGAAGAAAGAAAAAAATATATGCAAGTGCGTAAACATTCTCCTCAAATCGCAATCAAAATATGAAAATGGGGAGAATGACGTACTAAAAAGAAAAAAATAGAGGGGAAAAAACAAATAGGAGAAGAAAGTATTCTCTAAGAAAAGAAAGAAAAACAAATACATATATTTGAGAGGAAAAAGCAAAAAGAAAGAGGAAAACACTCTACAAAATAAAAAGAAAAAATAGAGAAATACTATAAATGGGAGTAATGTGCTATAGAAAAAGTTCACCGAACACGGAAGTTTGTTGGCTCTAGAAGTAAAGATTAACTAAGTTTAGTCACTAGTGTAGACCATTCTTGACACTAATCTAAGATAATTATTGTTTGGTAAAAGTAAAATTTATTTACTTGCATTTATTCTATAGATTATATCATTTCCTAGTCAATGATCAAATATATTCATGAATATATACTAATTAAATATTATAAAGAAGTTGTGGGTAGTCTATTTAATCCTCACGAGACTTCACTCATCCACTAGGATTTTTTCTAGGGATTTAAAAGGTTTATTACATGTGCTAAGTGTAATCGTTTACCCTCACGAGAGAAATGTGTTAGTTTTATTTTAGATTTAATAATTCTTCATAATTTCTTTTGATTCTTTATTGCTAAGGGACTAACAATGTTTAAGTTTGGGGGTTTGATGAGACTAGAATAGTTGGTATTCTCGGCGTTAATATACCTCTTGCTAGTCTCTTTTGTCACGCCCCAAATTTCCTAGGACTCCAAACCCGAGCCTAAGAGTTAAGGGAGTGAATGCGGAAGAAAAAGAAATGAAATAAAAATCCATTTAAGTAGTAAAATACCCATAAACAGGTAGAATAGACATACAACATCTCAAAGATGCCAAAAAGATCCCACGGGATCGGAAAAGAGGTAAACCGAACACTCGGTACCTGGAACGGAACATTTCAACCCACCATGTTTACCCAAGGGTAAAATGGTCAAATCAGGGGTGAAATAGTGATTTCCAACTACGCCTACAAACTTTGGACCTAGCACAAGCAGTGCGAACAAACGGAACTAAATTTGAAGTCACGAGTAAAGAGATATGAATTTTCGAAAGTGGTGGCAGACAACACCGACCCAAAACTAAAGCTGAGGTACCCCTCTTTCACCAAGGGTAAGAAAGTCATTTTAGAGTTAAACTGGTCATTTAGAATTTTATTCCGATAATTTGGATATAGGAGAGCCCATAGAAATAAACGGGACCTAAATCGAAGGTGCGAGGTGGGAGAAATGAATTTCTGAAAATGGTCGAAACAAGGCTGAATGTCCGAGAGTCGACTTCCCAATGGCGAGAGTCGACTTCCCAATGGCGAGAGTCGACTCTCCAATGGCGAGAGTCGACTGCCCTAAGACGAAGCTTAAGGAAAAAGAAGCTGCAATGCCATATTTCCGGAAGTCGGCTGCCGGCTCTTCGGCAGTCGACTTCTTCAATACGAAGCTTCAAAAATGACCCAAAAAGTGATTGAATTCTCAACTAAAAACATTTCTCCAACCTATATTTGATTGATGCACATTTTATCTATGATTCAAGTCATCCTAACACAACATGAACTTTGAACAAAAATATTCATTTATAGTTCGTAAAGTTATCCGTCTTGCCCCCGGTCTCCGTTTTAAGTATCACCGGTTTCTAAGATTCAAAATCTTTGAAAAATGAGTTTAAGGCCATTTCTAAAACAAGAAAATTTACCGGCTACGGGGGTAGGCGAAAACGGGTTTTTCTATTCAATTCGAAAATGGTTAGTTGAAAACCTAGAAAAACGCCGTTTTCGGCTAAACACCTAATATTCATATTTCATGGCAAATCATCCAATTCACATTCATAACTCCAAGTAAAAAAATACTCAAGAGTGACATTTAAACGCTCTAAGGCGGAACATGTTATAGTTGTTCAAAATTACATATTTCCACGTTTCGGCACCGAAGTGCCCCAAAAGAATATAATCCCCGCGCATAGCGCTCCAAGGGATGTACATTGAGAATAACACCTCGGCTAACATGCTAGCCGGGTTAAAGTAAAATAGTTTTTCAAATTCAACTTACATGGACAAAATGAACATTTGAATACATGTTTGTCAACTAAATGTCCAACAAAATAAGTGTGGTCCGTCTCATGCACAAAAGGACGGGCATACAACCACACGTCCGCGAAGAGACTACGGAACTCTCCCAACGGGATCATCACCTGAAAATTAAAAAAGGCGTGGGGTGAGCTCACTAGCCCAGTAGAGGAAGCGTCATTGCCTCCATCTCGGTAGTCCGAGTGGTTCAACCCAACCAAGGTTCATGCCACTAACCCTAGGTCGGTCTCTTGTCCCACATGGCTCTCACGCCAATCCGGAACCCCATCGAACCCCACAATTAAGTTTCCCCAACATGCTCACAACATAATTTTTCTATAATTATAGCATGCTTCCACAATAACATCATATTCACATATATATTATAGTCTAAACGCACCATGACTCGACACACCCCCCGAGACACACGGCGCCCAACTCAGGTTAACGGATACATACTCTGTCCAATTACTTGTAGAGTACCGCACCGACTCTTCCCAAGTGATTTTTCTCTCTATCACTTCAACAAGGAAGACGGTTGTACGAGAGCCCAACATGCAACTCCGTACGCCATGACTACAAAAGTCAAGAACATGAGCCTCTACCCGGACTCCTAACTCACATTTGATCGGCTTTTTAGTTCCGTAGGCGTGATACCTCCTGGCCAGTTGTTGCTTTGATCCGAACCCGACTACCAACATATCACTACACCACCCACATATTCTGACACCATGTATTTGACACTACATGACTTACTCAATATACACGTATGATTTTTCATCAACCATACTTCATCATAATATATGCTTTTTCTCTTTAGGCAATATATCATGTCAAACTTTTCACATGCTCATAATATTACAATTATGATCAATATACCACAACATTAATTCATATCACATTTATGATCAATAAATAACAATATGAATTTATATCACAATATCATATTATCAAGGGCCTAAATCATAATCTAAGTTGCCCAAAACCAACTCGTATATATATATACGGCATATATACACTTAGACGCACACACCCTCTTACAAAGACAAAGACAAGTCATTTTCCCCTACCTCAATTCCAAGCAAGAGCAAGCAAGAACAAGCAATGCCTCCAAGAGTGATTCGAATCCACCCAACCTCCTCCAAAGCCAACACTAAGCTCTACCCAACCGATAGCTAAGCTTCAATGGAGTTTCAAGCAAGAGTTATAAGTAGACAACTCCATAAACCAAAAATTGAAGACAAGAATCCAATAATAGAAGCTAGGGTTTGAAACTAGAAATTCTAAAGGAGTAGAATTTACTTACCAAGATTTGGCTCAAAAGAAAGCTTGGAGCACCAACATCCACTTTCATGCACAAACCCTCTTCAAATTCTCATCATAAGGATGAGAGAATTTGACAAGAAGAAGATGAAGGAGTGTAATGAGGGAGAGCAAGAGAGAAAGAAACTTATGGGAGATAGAGAGATATTTGTGGTGTATGAGAGAAGTCTTGCAAATGAGAAAGACTCATAAGTGTAGAGATTCTCCACTAACCCTACTCAAATCCAAGGGTCCAAAATGAAGCTAGGAAAGAAAAGAATGAATCCAATGGCTTGGAATAAGTCTTGCCAAGTGGAAGACTTTTACACAATTCACAAAACTCATTATTTTGCCAAACAAGGCCTTATCATCCAAGGGCTTAGAAAAAAGATGGAAATCAACAAATCATCCAATGGTTGAGAAAAAGTCTTGTCAAGTGGATGACCAAGAATAATGGATTATTCCATTTAAGTGCCAACCAAACAAGGCCTTATGATCCAAGGGCTTAAAACAAAGATGGGAGAATGAGATCAAGGGCTAGGAATGAGACACCACATGAAAGGTGGAAATGACCAAAATCATCCAATGTTGGGGTTAATTACAAGAGTGTCATCAAGACTCTTAATTACCCTTTTTACCCCTTGTCATCCTCCCTAATTACTAAAATGCCATTATTGCCCTAATTTCTACATTTTCCACTAATTGTTCCAAATGTGAAATTACTCTTTTACCCCTCAGTCATTTCTTTCCCGAAATCGTTCTCAATAATTTTCATTAATTTCAAAATGAAAATAAAACATGCTACGTACAATTTTTATAACACGTACAACATGTAAGGCATGCTAAAACAATTAAACACATTAAGCACATAAGCACATAATTGTTTAAATAAAAAAAATTTAAATTAACCCGTAAAAATACCGGACGTTACATCTTTTATTCTATTCATTTGGTATTTTTATGAGAGTTGTGTGTTAAGTGTGTTTTCAGGGCCTTAATGTAAAAATTTGTTAATTCGGGATTTTTAGTAAATACGCCTGATCCGAAACGACACTTAGAAGAAAAATACACTCAGTCTAAGGCAAGCCACAAAGTGAATGAAACCAACCGGAAATAAAAAGGAGAAGTGTTCGGGATTTTATGAGAAAATATAAGTAATAGTTTGTCACGCCCCGAATTTCCTAGGATTCCAGAACCCGAACCTAAGAGCTAAGGGAGTGAATGCGGAAGAAAATAAAAATGAAATAAAATCCCTCGAGTCATCAAGTACCCGTACAAGGGTAAGATAGAAATAAAACATCTCAAGGATGCTAAAAGAATAACACGAGATCAAAAGAAGGTAAACCGAAACAAACGGTACCTTAACCGAAACGTAGGAATACCCTAAGTTCAACCAAGGGTAAAATGGTCATTTGGAGGGTAAAATGGTAAGTTCAAACTACAAACACAAAGTTTGGACCTAGCACAAGCCATAGGAAAAAACGGAAGCAAAATCCAAGGTGTGAGGTGGAAACTACAAAGTTTTGAAATCAGCATTTCCACGCTTCAGGTCTGAAAATCTACTGTCAACTTCAGTCGACCATTTCTCACTCAACAATGACTCAAATGAGGTGATTCAAAAGCCTAAACGCAAGATCTTGAAGTCAGATTTCTAAAAAGCTAAAGAACACCTTCATACGACAAGCGTAGCTCGAGATATGATCGAATTACTAAACAGTGTGCGCAAAGTGCGCGAGTTGTAGTCGACTGAAAGAACTTTTAGTCGACTACAAGGGTCATCTAGTCGACTGAAACAGCTCTTAGTCGACTAGAAGGAGTATCTAGTCGACTGAAACAAGTATTGAGTCGACTAGATCAGTCAGTAGCTTGCGGAAATGAGAGTTTGAGGATTCAGTCGACTACACAAAGCCCTAGTCGACTAAACGAAGTTCTAGTCGACTACCTAAAGCACTAGTCGACTAAAAGGAGGGTTCTAGTCGACTAAAACAAGAAAGAGTCGACTAAAACATGCCAAAGCCAAGAGAGAAATGTACTGAAATGGAAAGGTGAAGACTTAGTCGGCTACTTAAAACTCAACTCAACCACAAAGTCTGCAGAAGGGGAAAATTGTCTCCACGCCATCCTTAGCACTTATAGGATGCTACTACTATTTCCGAAACTCATGAACTAGAAAGAAACAATTATTTTCCTCGAAATCATTTTACTTGAATTTTTGTAAAAATCACCCGTCTTGCCCCCGGTTTCCGTTTGAGTAAACCACCGACTCAAAAATCTCAATTTCTTTCAAACAACTTCAAATTAGTTCAAAACACAAGTTTTTTATTAATTTTACGGGGGTAGGCAAAAACGTGTTTTTCCATCCAAAACGAAAGGATTGGTTTGAAAACTTAGAAAAACGCCGTTTCGGCCGAATACCAAATAATCACATTCACGACAAATAATTCATTCCACACTCCAAATTCCAAATGAAAGAGTTCCATATTTTCATCATAGCGCCCTAAGGCGAAACATAGTAGAGTTGTTCAAAATTACATGTTTCCACGATTCGACACCGAAATGCCCAAAAGAATATATTCCCCGCGCCTAGCGCTCCAAGGGATGTACATCAACACCAACATCTCGGCTAACATGCTAGCCGGATTAAAATAAAATAGTTTTGACTTAATGAAGCACTAAACAAAATAAGCACGTGTACACAACGTCTATCAATGCTTTACAAAAGAACTCCGCCTCCGTATGTGAAAAAAGGACGGAACCAACACCGAGTCTCTACCGAAAGACTACGGGCCTCCCAAATGGGAATCATCACCTGAAAAAAATGTATATAACGTGGGGTGAGCTCACTAGCCCAGTAGAGGAAGCGTCATTGCCTCAATCTCTGTAGTCCGAGTGGTACAACCCACCCAAGGTACATGCAACTAATTCCTAGGTCGGTCTCTTGTTCCACATGGCTCTCACGCCAATCCGGAACCCCATCAAACCCAACAATCAAGTTCCCCAACATGCTCACAATATAATTTATCACAATTATAACATGCTTTCATTATTAAAATCACAATCACATATGTATAATAATTAAGATGGAAGGTGACCGACACCCCCATTACACGCACACAAAAACACACCCTTCCCAAGGATGAACGGATCATTCTCCACCATTCCCCTGAGGATACAAGCTCACTAGGGAATAGTAGACTCATCGACCCGTCATTCCCAAGTGCTTTTGACACATACACTTTTACTAGGAATACGTTCTCCACGACCTAGTCGCGCACATAGGGCCTTGGACGATATGTCCTCCCCCTATCGTCTGCGTTTCTCAGCTTTTTAGTTCTGTGGGAGCAAGAAGCACCCCCTGGCCAGTTGTTTCGACGATCCAAACACAAGATGACTCTCACAAAATTTACGCAAAATGTAGGAACCAATACCCACGTTTTCACACTACGTGGCACACTCAACTGAATCAAGGTTCACAATTTCCATCACAATACATACTTATTTCTTTATGCAATATATTGTAATTAAATTAACATCATGCTCATAATTTCACAACAAGCATTAAAATCACATACTCATGCTTTTCAAGGGGACCTAATTCATCGTCTAAGTTGTCGAGACTCAACTCGCATATATATATACGGCATATATACACATAGACGCACACACCCTCTTATACAAACGAAAGCAACTCGTTTTTCCCCTACCTCAATCCAAGCAATTTATAAGCAATAGGGCGCAAGCAATCCGTCCAAGACGCCAACAACAACCGAGTCAAGAATTTCCAAGAGAGCTTCAAGAATATGATTTTCGGGAATTTGAGTAAAAGGTCTCCCAAGCCTTCAAGCAACATTAAAACAAGTATGGATTCTTAACTAGTGATTTTTAATAGCAACAACCGATTAAAAATCAAGAATTCAAAGTAAAGCTAAAAACCCCCAAAATGGCTAAACTAGGGTTTCGAAAAAAAAAAGAAGAAGAATCAAGAGGAAAGGAACTCACCAATAAATTCAACACAAGATACACAATGTGGACATCAAGCAAGCTTGAAGCAATGAAATTCCCGAAATTAGCTTTTTCAAGTCTTCTCAAGCTAATAACAATTCAATGGAAGGGAGAGTCACAAAATGGACCAACAACAATTATAACCATGGAATTTCCGAAATTTTATGGGAATAAAAGAAATCATTCCAAGGAAATAAAAGCTAGGTTTTCAATTTAATGGAGAAATCAAGGGAAATGGTGAGAGAACTTACCAATCATCAACACCAATTGTAGACAATGAAGCACCAATAAGACCCAAGCTTCAAGCTATCATCAACAAGACTAGAAGAGAAAGTCTTGTGCATCCATGGAGGAAGAGAGAGAGAAACGTAACAAGGAAATTGGGGAAGAAGAGAGAAAGGAAAAAAAAACGTGTGAAGTGTAGAGAATGAGAAGAAGTGGGTTGTGGGTTAGCAAGACTTTATTCTTGTGTAGAGATACCAATAATGCACCTCTCAATCCAATGGCTAGAATTGAAGATGGGTAAATGGAGGATAATCCAATGGCTAATAGGAAGACAACACTAAAGGTGGTAGTGAAATGTCTAAGCTAACCACCCCTTTATAACTTAATTACAACCCTTGCCATTATGAACTCAATTTACTATTTTGCCCAAGTCTTCTACACAACTACAACATTGCCACTCTACATCTCCCCAACACTTAGTCAATAATTCTCTACAAAAACCACTAACTCAATACATGGAAAATTTATAGTTTACGTTTTTTTCATTTATTTATTTTCCAAACGTTTCAATTATTTTCAAGTAATCACGAAATGAAATATAACATATAACATGTAAACTCAAAATTTCAATTTCGTATAAATCACATAAGCACGTCAACATGTTAGGCACATAAGCACATAAGCAATTAATTGTTTAATAAATAAATGAAAATAAAAATTTTAAATTAGCACGTAAAAATACCGGACGTTACATAGTTGAAAAACCAAAAAGACATAAATATAGGAACAAATTAAAGCAACCATAACACGGTTAAAACAACATTAAATTGAGTGATTCAAAAGCCTAAAATCAAGAGCTTGAAGTCAGCTTTCCAACGATCTAAAGAACGTCGAAAACGGACTCCTATAACAACCGTTATGGCTGAAATAGTGCAAGCACGCATGCTAGTTGAAAACATCCGAATGATCAGGAACATTCTGAACAATCGGGAATAATTTGGATCGATAAAAAATCGACGTCTTGGAATCTGTGTGAACCTATATTGCAGAATTCTGACTTTGTGTACAAGCATATCGGAGGGCAGAATTGTCCATTCAACGTTATTTCTTAGTCCCCAAGTTCTCTTGGAGTGCAAGCAAAGACATGTCATATCTGCATCAACTTTTGTCTATAAATACGGGTAGAATTCATAAATAAAAGATATATTTCATTATTTAAATATAGAATATAGAATAAAATAAAAGTCTATCTCTAGGGAGAGAGGCTCTCTTCCTCAAGAACTCAAGAATCAACCATTCAATCATGAAGATGGTGGCTTCATCAACAATGGAGTCTCCCATTTTCATGAGTGGCTAGTCGGTATCTAGGGTTTCCAACGAAACCCTAGTCGAATAATGTAGTATTTTATTTATTTTTATTGCAAATAGGGGAATCTATTAAATGACACTCATATGATGATTATGTAGTGAGAGAACGAACATGACCACCTAAATAAGATTTGTTTATTAATTCTTTACTTAAGCTGAGACTGAATTAATGATTTATCTTGAACAATTGTATTTTATCAACGGGACAAGAAATTTCATGATTTAATAACGGTTTCTACATAATGATACTTATTTGGCATGATAAAATCTTAGGTTTACACATACCATGCCTAGAGAAGATGATTGTTAGTGTGCTTTTTAATTTCATGTTTTAGGAGTAGTTGTAGTATAGATGCATACAACAATCATACTAATCAAAGATGGGTTGTAGCGAATACGGACCGATTGCATCCTTTTTGGGACTAGACAACTGCTTGTATCGTTACTAGTCTGATTTATATGAGCTGTACCGCCCTCTTGCAATAATATAATTAAAGGACTATGTTAGAAGGCTAGTGGTGGAGTTGGAATTCAACGTTAGACTTGTTTATCTTGAGTGAAATAAAAAATATTTATCTTTATTTTATTTTATGTTTAGTAGTTTAATCAAACAAACCAATCAAATAACTTTTATAAATATAATTCAAATCGCTACTTTATAATTATTTGAAATACGACTTTGATTTCTATGGTTCGATACATTCTCTACCCAATTATATTATATATTACCCGCGTACTTGCGACTGAGAGGTTAAAATTAGCTCGTGTTAATTCCTTATTTTTAACACTATTATTTTCACACGTCTGCAATCGATCAATTATAATTAGGATTTTAATTCTTATAGTTTAAAATTATGGGATTGCTAATCTTTTATAATAATTAAATTAAAATAAGGTTGAAAAGTTTTTGAACTTTTAATAGTAGTATAGAGTGGGATTGGCGATTTTGATCGAGGGTTGATAAGGTGTACAAAGCAATTGGAGATGAGAATTGGTTATTGAATTGGGTTGATAAGGTTCACAAAGCAATTGGAGATGATGCCCAGGGACTCACCCTAATCAATTGGATTATATCTTCTTCTTTTTATATATATATTTCTCTTTTTATTTGTCTTAAACATAAGAGGGTAATAATGTAAATTTACAATATTAAAGAAAATTCATAAAATATTATAAAAGTATTAGAGGGTGAGTTACTACCTTCATCCGCTCTCCCCTTCTCAATCCATCCCACTCTCACTTTCATTCACTTTTCCATTCTTCCAAATAAAAAGGTAGGGTTACATTCATCATTTCCCAAGAATACCTCATCTATCCCTCCCACCCACTTTTTCACCCCTCCAACCAAAGGAAACATAAATGAGAAAAAATCTTCAACCAAACAAAGCATAAATGAGAAAAAATAATGGTTCAGCCGTAAATAAAGGGTTAATTTGTTTAGTTTCAATAGTTGAGCATCCTTAATTAGCAAATTCATATAATTTTTTTGTATGCAATATTTATATAATTAAAGGGAATTTTACGCACTTTGCCTTAATTTAATTTGAACCAACCTTAACTGTCCTCCACCACTCTATTTACTTCATAATTTTACTCTATTTTATTTATTTATTCATTTATATGGTTTCAATAATTTTGTTGTATACAAGTATACAACTATATATATATCTATATATTACTCGTATATATATATATCTATTAATCTTGTCCTGGAGCTAATTCAAATGTCGTTTTTAACCCTTCATTTCATCTATATCTCCGTCCCCTTCCTCACTAGCACTGCATCCCTATCCTCTTCCTCCCAATCCCGCTTCATTAAACCCTAAAAACCCTTCATCCTCATTCACACATTGCCAATTCACAACACCAACACATACGATATCTATATATACATATTATATATATATATATATATCAACATACACAGATATCATGAACCCATCCATATTAATCTCACCTCCTTCTTCTCCACACCCCACCACCCTCTTCTCTCCCTTCCTCAACCCCTCCCCACTCCGATTCTCAATCACTCCCTCTATTTCTCTCTCTACAAATCACCATCACCGCCGGTACCGTTACTCGTACCGATACCGAATCTCCGCCGTCCGATGCTCCTCCTCCGACGATTCTTCGGACCACCTGGTTTCCGCCAAGCCGGTCAGCTCCGATGTGTTTGGCGGCAAGAGGGAGCTCTCTGGGTTCCAATCGCTGGTGGAGTCCATGTCGCCTCCTATCAGGGTAACCAGTTCGGCCCTGATTGTCGCCGGCGCGATTGCGGCCGGTTATGGATTAGGGTTCCGTTTCGGCGGTGATCGGAGAGCCGGGTTGGGCGCCGCCGTTGTGCTTGGCGCTGCCGGAGCTGGTGCTGCTTACGCTATGAATTCGTCCGTTCCTGAGGTTGCGGCGGTGAATTTGCACAATTACGTTGCGGGTTGTGACGATCCGAGCTCGGTGAAGAAGGAGGAAATTGAAGGAATTGCGAGCAAGTTAGTTTGATATAACTGAATAATTGTATATATGCACACATAAATATACTATTTGCTTATATATATGCACAATCACATTTTCATTTAGCTATTACTCTTGACATTTGGTCCAAGTTTCAATATAGGGATGTGTTTAAACTAAAAATACCATGTATGTGTAGAAAAGCATGGCTGTTGTTGTCCATTTTAAAAGTATTTTTTTGGGCCATTAACAAATAACCCCTATGGTTTCAGATTTTTGACAAAGGTGTCAAATAACGCCATGCACTTTTCTCCGTTAACAAACAGCCCCCACTCCGTTAACAAATACCTCCAACAAATACCTCGTGGTTATTAAAAATAGATATGCCCAAAATACCCCTAAATTGATATTTTATGCCCAAAATATCCCTAAAATAAATTGGTAACTAAATTAAGATTTTGTAGTAAATTACAAATTATTATTCTTTTAACTAAATTAAGATTTTTGAGTAAATTATAAATTATTTTTTTGTTTTTAGTTTAAGTTTAATTATTTATTTAAATTCAAATCTGAAAAAAATATATTATTTCTCATCTCAAATTATAAGTCTCTTTTGGGGAATACAATTTTTTTAAGAGGATGACTTTTTATTGTAGTGTTAGTGAATAAAATATCAACTTTACATGTGGTTCACTATAGTGATGTGATCGTTTATTAAATATATGTTTTATAACTTTAATGCTTGAAGGTTAAACTGGTAAATTGATCAAATAAAATGCTTTGATTTTTCAAAATGGACACTTATTTTGAGACGGAGGAAGTACAAATTATTAAAAAAAAAACCATTATTGATAATAATACACTTTAACTAATGTTTATTTATTTTTTTAAGAGAATAGATGCATAGAAATTTTAAAAGGGCTTTGCCCTTATAGATGCATTAAAGTTATAAAATATATACTTTATAAACGATCACATCATTATAGTGAGATCACGAGTAAAGTTGGTATTTTATTCACTAACACTACAATAAAAGTCATCATCTTAAAAAATTAAATTCCCCAAAAGGGACTTATAATTTGAGACAAAGGGAGTAATATATATTTTCAGATTTGAATTTAAATAAATAAATAAACTTAAACAAAAAAAGAATTTGTAACTTACTCAAAAATCTTAATTTAGTTAAAAGAATAATAATTTGTAATTTACTAAAAAATCTTAATTTAGTTACCAATTTATTTTATGGGTATTTTGGGCATAAAATATCAATTTAGGAGTATTTTGGGCATAACATATCTATTTTTAACGGCGGGGGGTATTTGTTAACGGAGTGGGGGCTGCTTGTTAACGGAGAAAAATGAAGGGGGTTATTTGATACCTCGGGGTGTTTGTCAAGAATCTCAAACCATAGGGGGTTGTTTGTTAATGGCCCTATTTTATTTTCATTGGTTTAATAAGGACTTGTATTTTGATATCTAGAATTGGGTTAAGAATGATACTTGACTTTGATTGGTGGGTGGATACATATGCATGATGGATTAAATCTGGTCTATGTATTGGCATAAAGGTAGATAAGGAACAAATTAATTTGCTCGTGTTTAATGGCTTAAAACCACCGAGATATTGGGCTGATGATTAGTTGCCTATAAAGCTGATATATTCGAAGATTCACTAAGGAATCACTTAATTGGGTCAAATAGTTGGATATTAAGCAGGTGAAGACCAAGGTTTTTGTCAGGTTAAAATGCAACTTCAATAATAACTTTTATTTGCTTTTGCAGCATCAATAATGAGATTTTGGACAAAGAACTTATGTAAATCATTATATGGCTGGAAATGCCACATGATTCTTCGTAGAGTGAGTAAAGATCATATAGTTTTCAGAGGATTTGGGCTCCTAAATTAGTAGATTGTTGTTGTCCTTTGAAATTTTGAAAAGGGGACTGCAGATGCCCTCTCTCTTTGACATACACACTCGTCCACATTGTTAACTGCGTCTGTTCTGGTAGTTGATTTTTATTTCTTGTTTCAATATTTCAGATATGGTGTTAGCAAACAGAATGAGGCATTCAATGCAGAGCTTTGTGAATTATATTCCCGGTGAGTAAATCTTATCTCCATCATGGTGACAAAGTGGTGCAGAGCATGTTAACAAGAATACCTCATAACTTTTCTATAGGCTATGCTTGGAGGAAGTTATTATTCTGTTAGTATACTGCTGGATGGGTTTATTAGGATGTACTAATTTTTATGAGATAGGATCATAGGAGTATTTTGACCTAAGCATACTGATGTTGGCTGTAGTAGTGATCCATGGGGCTAATTCAGTGTTGTTTCGATATTAGATGTTTGTTTGGAGTTCTAGTTCGTCTTCAGAAGTTTCTATAGTAAAGGAGTTTTCTGTTCTTTAGTTTGTCCTGCTAATAGTTTTCAGAACTTCTACCAACTTGTAAACATCCATGCACCACCTTTGTTTTAACGGGGATGAGCGACGTAGATGAAAATTGAAGTATGCAGTGTGTCTTACTCACTGTGGGGCGAAGCAAAAAACTGTGATGCTGTGAACCCAATTTGGGCTTGGGGTGTGTTAGTGACCCGTTGACCCGAAAAGTTTGCTTGTGTGGGTCCCGATCTAGTACTAGCTTGTAGCCTGATATATAAGGGCATCTAGGATTTGAGTGGGATATAATGAAAAACACTGAACATTGTAGAGGAAGAGAGGCTGAAACTTGTAATCTCATTTTTTTGCATAGTAAACTTTCACCAGCTCTTCACCGTGGGCGCAGACACGTTTTGTGTCGAATCACAACATTGTAGAGGAAAAGAGAATCAGGGTTCCGGGGCTGAAACTTGTAATATTTTATTTTCACATGGTAAACTTTTACCAAATCTTCACCATAGCACTATATTGTAGCCCGATAAATAAGGGGGCATCTAGGATTTGAGTGGAATAGAATGAAAAACACTGAACATTGTTGAGGAAGAGAGAGTTGGGGTTTGGGGCTGAAACTTGTAATCTCTTATCTTTGCATAGTAAACCTTCACCAGCTCTTCACCGTGGGTGTAGACACGTTTTGTGTCAAATCACAACATTGTTGAGGAAAAGAGAATCAGGGTTCGGGGCTGAAACTTGTACTCTCTTATTTTCACATAGTGAACTTTCACCAGATCTTCATCGTCGGCATACCCATGTTTTGCGTCAAATCACGCTAAGTCTTTTCTTTTGTGTATTGCATTTTTACTTTTCAGTTGCGTTTCTTCTCTCTTTCTTTCATTTGCTTTTCACACCAAAAGCAAGCCATTACCTGATTTTTATGATCTTTCAACTTTAATAAGAAACAGTTGTTCAGCAGCATAGGTGACAAAGCAGACCTTCCATATCAGTCCCACAACTCCACCTTACTGAAATATGACCTGCAGTTTTTTTTGTCCTTTTCAAACTTTTTATTTTTATTTGGAGAGTATTGTTTAACATCAGAATCCTTGAATTACTCATTCAGAAAATAATGCAAGTTTTCTTTCTAGTAATCATCCAGAACCAATCACTGTTAAAATTTAGCCAATTTCCCTTTCCAACCTCCAAAGCTTACAGTGTCTCTTCGGCTTATTTTCCCGATATTGTAAAGCTCTACTTGGACTGTCTAACTTAAATCCATGATTGAAGTCATTGTGATTCATAGCTAGTTTACTAGTTGAAGAATCTTTGTCATTCTTGTGCAGCAGCATCAGATAGGTTAGTTGTCCCTATCAAATTGTCTTCACACTGGCATGTGATACAGTCATGCATGCTGAATGAAAAGCTTTATTATGGGCTCGTGCTGTTATAAATTGGGGCATTGTTTGATATCCGTTCGACACACTTTTTCCAATTCCTCCTCCTTCACCATCTCTCCTGATCATTTTTGTTTGCATCCGTGTATGATTTCTTGTTTTTGTCTGTTGTTTATTCACTTCTATATCGTATGTTGTGTTTAAGCTATTATATGTTTGTTCACTTGGCCTTTAATTTTCAACTTCTAATTTTCCTTCTATTTTGGTGTCAGGTTTGTAGCTTCAGTTCTTCCTCCCGGAAGTGAAGATCTTACAGGCAACGAAGTTGAAACTATTATAAAATTTAAGAATGCATTGGGTATCGATGACCCAGATGCAGCTGCGATGCATATGGAGGTATTGTTGAAGTGGTTATTTGCGGCTATGTTGATAAGCATGCCTGTGGCTGTATTTGAAAAGAAGACATTGCTTTATTTTCTTGAAACTGTAATTTACTGTTGGATCTCAGATTGGTAGGCAAATATTTAGGCAAAGGCTTGAAACTGGCGACCGCGATGGTGACAGAGAGCAGCGTCGGGTAAGGTTACTTGTAATATTATTCTTATCGTGGTATTTGATCTCTAGGCTTCCTATGAGAAACTTGACCATTGTTGGAGTCTCCAGTGCAGGCATTTCAGAAGCTAATATATGTGTCAACACTTGTATTTGGAGAAGCATCAGCTTTTCTTTTACCTTGGAAGCGTGTGTTCAAAGTTACTGATGCACAGGTACTTTATATTTTATTAGTGTGTCTGCATTTTTCCTGTATATATCTCGCGAGGTGTGGTCTTTGTGCCTTTAAAGTGGACAACATTAATCAAATTTTGCCATTTAAGATCACTTAATACTAATTCTAATATTCTTGTTTTTGTGCATCCGTTGAGTTCCTATCTTATTTGTGCATCGGTTGAGTTTCAATCTCCTTACATTTTTCTTTAAGCTCATGTTGTTTTCATTTTGGTTTCAATTCTTATGTCACTAGGTTGAGGTTGCAATTCGAGACAATGCTCAGCGGTTGTATGCCATTAAACTAGAATCTGTTTCCAGAGGTAAATACTTAAAACATCTTTATGCCTTGAGAATATTCACCGTATTCGCTGTGCTGATTTTTGTGATGAACACATCTATGCTAAATATCATTGTAATATAACTTTTCTGAAGCTTGATTTTACTTTTTTAATTTTTAAGGTGTAATTCAACTGTAATTGTCAAAAACTGTGCAACATTATAAAATAATGACTGGCTGTATTTTTATTATTTCATTTCTTTTCATCATTATGCATTCTTTTCATTCTTATGTTTGTTCAAAGTGTTCTTTAGTACTTGTTTAATAATAATTGGTGGTATGTGAACAGGTATAGAGCTATGTTTAATTTTTTTTTTGAATTTTTTATTTTTATATTCATTTCAAAATTTCATCCTCCACCTCCTTTAAATTCTCCTTTACTCTTCCTTTTCGTTTCCCCCTCTAATTTTTTCCTTTTCAATTTCTTTTGACCTTTTCTGAAAAAGAAAAAATAAAATAAAGGGTAAATTACACTTTCACCCCCAATTGTTTGGATATATTACACTTTTACCCCTCTAGTTTGGACAATTACAGTTTGACCCCCTCTCAGTCATCGAAGTTTAAATCAGGTCGCTGAGAAGAGTAAAGTATTTTATTACCAATGTCATTTTATTCAATTTTAATACTAAAATAAGTGATATTGTAAATTACCACTTTACCCTTTATAAACCGAACCCTAAAACAACTAAGTCTTCTAAAACCCCCCTTTTTTTGTTTTTGATAATGTAAGACCAAAATAGTCTCCAGTTAGCAAAAAGGGATTTTTTTATTGGAGACGATTGAATTATTAACTCTGGGAAAAAGACTCTAACTGGGGTGAGGTCTTTACTCTAATTTTGTGTACGTTTTGATGATCTTGAAGAATATTTTATTTGTTAACCCTATTTTATTCAATAACATGTAAGACCTCTTTAATGATTCAAACCCTATTTTATCGTTAATGAGTCAATCGTCTCCAACAATTCCTCTTTCGCCTGCAAAATAGTCAATAACAATAAACATTCAATTAAACCCCATAATTTCTGTACATAAACATATACATATATATATATACATATACATATACATATAAACCTAAATAGTCAATAACAAAAATTAGGATGCAGCTTGTTGAAATTATGATGATAAAGATGAGTTTAAGCTTGAGCAGAGGAGAATGACGAACCAAACAACTTGAGTTTCACCTTCACACGTTAATGGAGGAAGAAAGAAACTCCTTGGTTCACTGCAATGAAGGATGAAGAAGGAACTTGGATCCTCTTCAGAGTTATCTCTCTCCAGAATTCACTGGACATCAATCCAAAGGTGGATAAACATCCACGTCGTCTAAAATTTTAATGGCATTAAAATTCTAACCATACAAGAACATCTTTATAATTGTCAATTATGTTTTAGATGATGTGGATATTTCTCCACCTTTGGATTGATCTCTAGAGATTTCTGGAGAGAGATTATGCTGGAGAGGATACTTGTTCAAGAAGAAGACCCATTTCCCTTTTAACTACAAGCATATATATATATATCATACAAGGGCATTTTTTTCCATAGAAGAGCATAAAGTGAGGATAAAAAGTTCCTTCTACATCTTTTGGGAATGACAAAAAGGTCTTTTCATGAACTGAGGGGTAATATAGTCATTTCCCCTCTAAGAATAAGATGACATAATTTTTGACCCGCGTTGACTATGCCGGAAGTTTGAGAAAGGGGGGAAACTGTAACCAATATCCAAACTAGAGGGCGTTAAATTGTAATTGTCTAAACTAGAGGGGTCAAAGTGTAATATATCAAAACAACAGGGGGTGAAAGTGTAATTTACCCTAGAATAAATTATATTCCCCTTCTTCAATCAGACCCTAATACTCCTCTTCAACTCTCTCTCACTTAATTTTTTTTATTCTTTCAGCCATGTATTAGGCATGTGCAGTCTCCTTTTACTCTCTTCTTATTCTTTTGTTTATATCCTTGTTCTTAAATTTTAATTGTTTATGAACTTGATGTTTGTAGTATATATTATTGAATTCTTTTGCTGCGTGTGTTTTCCAATAATAACACATATCTCTTTTTTTGATAAATATGAAATTTATAAAAAGTACTCTAAAGGGGAGCGCTTTCCAAATAAATACAAACAGGGCACAACAAAAGTGGTAGAGACCTAAAGTGCCAAAACAAAGATATAAACGATACTTGATGGTTGCTGTCGAAGACTCAATGTCGTTAAAGCACCGTTGATCATGCTCCAACCAAAGATACTACCAAAGACAAAAGGGCGCGGCCCTCCAAAAATTATGAGCCTGGGCACCCACATAACTTCCTCTCAAAACCTCAATGCCGAACAAACCCAGAATTTGAACAATGATTACACCATCACTGGATTTCTATATTAGGATAGTGTTCAATATGCGTACCCTGGCTCTGTCACTGCATGTGAATGTTTGATGTTGCTTAGAATCCTTTGAACATCTACCATATGCAGTTCTTATGCAGTGTCTGCTTAATATTTTTGGAATTAAACAGTAATTGCCTTAGATTAGGGCTACGTTCACAGGTTGCTGTGAAACAGTAGTGCTGTGAAAATCAACGGAAAAATAGATTAAACGAACAAGCTCTTACACATTTTATGCGGTTCACCCAAATATTAGGGCTACGTTCACAGGTTGAAGGGATTTCGGTATATTTATATTTTAATGGTTTAATTGTTATTTATATTTACAGTACTGATCTGATTGTTTATTCATTTGTTTATTTAATTATATTCTGTTTTTCCTTATAATTTATTTTGACCTATCAACACTTGCGGAATTTTAAAATATTTGCCAGATGTTGACGTAGAACAGCTTATTAGCCTGAGAGAAGCACAAATTCTCTATCGACTTTCTGATGAGGTATTACTATCGAAATTTGTTGCCATAAGTAATACATTTTATAATTTTTGTCACCTCTACATGTGGTAGAACCTGTTTCATGCAGCTTGCTGCAGACATGTTTAAGGAGCGTACAAGAAAACTTGTTGAGGAGAACCTATCCACTGCCCTCAGCACATTGAAGTCTAGGACAAGAGCAGTGTATGATCATCTACCTGATTCAAAACCTTATGACTTTGCCAGTTTTTGGCTCTTTTTAGATAATCCTCTCTTTTAGTTAGTAAGCTGGCCACTTGAAATCTGATTCAAGTATTTGTTAGAGCACTAGTTTATAGAACATGTCTTACTTTTGAAATTATTGATCAGAAAATTATCTTTTGTCTTTTTCTGTTTAGAATTGCATTGGAAATTTTGATTCATATAACTAGTTATTAGGTTAAATTGGTAGAATTTGCACCATCTCAAATAATTTGGGGTATCCAGCAGGGGAGCCACCCATGTCATTGAAGAGCTTGATAAGATACTGGGATTTAATAGTCTGCTAATCTCATTGAAGAACCATCCTGATGCTGGTCGGTTTGCTTGTGGAATTGGGCCGGTTACTTTATTAGGTGGGAATGCTAAGTGATTTTTCGCATCATGATGTTCATGGAGCTTATATATTTTAATGATTTATACACCCTAAACCTACATTCTATAGCTGATTTCCATCATCGATGTAGGTGGCGAGTATAATGGTGACAGAAAAATGGATGACTTGAAGCTTCTATATAGAGCATATGTTACTGATTCCCTATCAAGTGGTCGCATGGAAGAAAATAAGGTGTGGGCAATGACTTAATTTTTTTCTATCTTTCTTTTTTGCATGAAAGAAAGTTTCAGTGAGATCCAAATTATGAAATATGAAGTGGGGACTTGATGACATCTTATTTTATTCACTTATTCAATACAACTGTTACTTATAAAAAAATTTTTGTTATATCAAATTTGATAGTGTAATTTTGAATTTCGTATATAAAATAGTAATTTAATTCCATATTTTTATCTTTTCTCTTAACGAAAACTTAACAATTGAATTCTTTGTGCAATGAATGTGCACATTGACTAGTGTCCCAAAAGATTCTAATTTGGTACAAGAATTTTTCTTTGTTTTGGCAACCATATTACATGATGAAGTTCAGTCCTGTGCCATCAGAATGAATGCACATCTTCTAGGTTTCAGTTCTAGATTTTGTCTTGCTTTTTCTGGGATCTGCTTTTATGAAGATACTTTCTTTGCAGTTGCTATTATTATTGTTAACCTTGCTCTTTATCATCTCTCTCTTTGTAGCTTGCTGCGTTGAACCAATTAAGGAATATATTTGGTTTAGGTAAACGAGAAGCAGAATCTATCACGTTGGATGTTACCTCAAAAGTATATCGTAAACGACTTGCTCAGGCCGTATCTGGTGGTGACTTAGAAGCTGCTGATAGCAAAGCGGCCGTCCTTCAAAATCTCTGTGAGGAGTTGTACTTTGATCCACAGAAAGCAATAGAGATCCATAATGGTAATATATGGCATAAAATTAATCATTTCGCATAAAGCTGCTATCTTGAACTCATTACAGGAACTACTAGAACTTCCCTGTCACTTGGACTTTTTTGTTAAGTTTGGGATTATCTGTCACACACAAATGTATATTAAGGTGTAATTAGCTGTTTTTTATTTTTTATTTTGGTCAACCTGAAAATTATATATCATGGAGCTTGAAATTTTTTTTGGTGTGCTTCAACTAGTAATTCCTTCTGGCAAAACACTAGGATGGTAGTCTTCAATTTTCGTATATAAGATATTTTGTGTTAGCTGCTTTCTTATTTTTATTAGTTTTTGGAATGCCATTAAAGAGGCTCAATTTTCATATTTACTTGTAATTTTAGAAATTTACCGGCAAAAGCTTCAGCAAGCTGTAAGTGATGGAGAGCTTAATGAGGAGAATGTCAAAGCTTTAGAGCGGTTACAGATTATGCTTTGTATCCCTAAGCAAACGGTTGAAGCAGCTCATGAAGATATATGTGGCAGTTTATTTGAGAAGGTAATCGTTGCTTTCCCTACCCTTTCATCATTTGTAGAATTGAGTTGGTTCTCATTAATAGTAGTTCACTTGATGCTGGTACCATTCCATGTGGGGTTCTAGAAGGGTAGACTGGATAAAGTTCTAACCTCCAGCATTATATGTGTCTGCCCTAGGTTCTGAAGCTGCATCTCACACATGGGCACCTAGCAATGCCCCTTATGCATAATACTAATTAAGCTGTAGTAACTTCTCCAGGACCCTTTCTGTTTCGCTTATTGCTAGTGCATTTGTTATATTATTTGGAAATTGCACTCAAAATGCATCTAGTTTTTAGTTACTTCTCTGTGTTGTGGCATTTGTCACAAGGCCAATATTCTTCCCCCAAGTACTTGCGGGAAAGAATAACTGAGAAAATATTAAAGGAAAGAAAAATCAACATCTGAGATGAAAACTTGGGAGGAAACAAGAGTAACGAACAGAGTTGGATATGGTTTCCTTAGATGTTGAGAAGACGTGATAGAGTGCCATAAGGACATGATATAGTGGGCTATACAAAAACTAAAGTACCAAAAATACTAAAAAATTCTCATTCAGGATATATAGCGCGACACTGACTAAAGTTAACTTTACATGTGGGGAAACTAGTGACTTCCCTGTAAACGTAGGATTACACCAAGGATTGTTATAAAGTCTATACCTATTTGTGATAGTAATAGATAGAATAGCAAAATATATTTAACAAAAAATTCCCTGGTGTATGTTATTCGCGCAGGTCATTGTATTAACAGATACCTCTAAGGAAGCCTTAGGAACACAGAATACAGACATAATATATGATATATTCAAGGGACTCAAGGATCAGTAAGTCTAAACGTACTATATGACATACAATTTTAGTAACCTATAAAACAATTACAGAGAACATGTTAAACCTCAAGACCAAAGGTTACTCAGAACCTTTCTGGTAAGGATTGGAGCCCCGTGGACATAGCGGCTGCAAGTTAGTGGTATTCCTTGTGACATAAGTATAGTAAATAAGATTTACCTCAAAAAAAAGTACAGTAAATAAGTTAAAAGGAAATTTAATAGAATGGTTATTATGATGACAATTTTGTTTGGGTCGGAGTGTTGGCAGTTGAAAGTGAAACAGACACAAATGCAACACATTCATGTTAGATGATAGGAATCTAAACGAGAGAAGATAAATAACAAATTCATGAGGGAAACCTTATCTATGGTGCCTATAAATAATAAAGTTAGGGAAAGTAGACAGTTGTTTTGGTCATGTTCAGCATAGACCCAATGTTGCACCAACTTGTCTGCTGTTATACGTTAGGGAAGGATTATAGAGGAGGTCCACTTTTTTATAACTTTGGTTGGAATGGCAAGCATAGTCTGTATGGCGAATAAATGGCAGAGTAAAAATTCTATTCGAGTAAATCTAGTAATTATGTCCAGTTATATACATGCTCTCATCTAAAAAATTTAATCACACATGTCACACACATGATGCTTGAATAGGGTTATGTGATATATATTCCATATGCATGGCTGATAAGTATAACTGATGAACACTAGTTAATATAGAAGGGGTACTTAGAGCCATCATATTATTTTCTTTATAAACTTATTACTTCGAAACAAGTGAATCTAAGCACATCGATAGTTTGTATTACATAAGAATTTCATTTTACCATAAAAAATAAAAGGATATAGTAACGTGTTCAACACATCTGCCATTTTTCGCAGTTCTACATTGAATAGGACCAGTATACATACGAGTCAATGTAAACAGATGGCATCTATTTCGATGGCTTGGCACTCAGGCATCTGTGTGGGTTCAATGCAAAAAATATTACTAAATGAGTTTAACAAAACTTCAAGTTAAAAAATGAGTAATATGGAACAGTGTGGATATCATTTTAAAATGAATAATTCATATAGAATCCAAAAATGAATGCTCAGTAAAATCAACGGGTTATCATGTTAATTATGGAAGTGGATTAACAGTTTGGTCTCGGATAAAAGAGCCAGAGCAGTTGCAGGAGAGTGAGTTTGGCTATTCATGGTCAAAGAAGGGAAAGAAAAAAAGCTTGACATTGCTGGAGAATGTGCACTCACATACATGTAAAAGTTATTTTGTGTTGAAAGTGGCAGTATACTAATTTATGAGGTTTCAGATTAAGCTAAATATTGTGATTACCTGGTGTTTGTAAAGAGCTCTCTAACACCGGTGTAGGATTTTCCAGTTAAGCAAAAGTTTCTTTTTGTGGCCTTGAAAGGCCCAAAACTCCAAAATGTTGCTAAGTCTATAATTTTGGACCTCTCATGGTGCAGACTTGGTTTGCCATTCTCGATTTGTCAATTTTCAGATTGAGGAAGGATCCCTCCATAACTCCCTTCATTCCACACACACAAGCGCAAGGATTCGTGGGCTTTAATCAATAGTTATGGACAGAAATATTGATTTTTTGGACTCAGTCTGCCAGAGAAAGTGCTATTTTGGGATCGGGTTTGTGCACAAAAAGTTTGGGGTTTAGAGAGATTTTCTTTCCCATGTTTCTATTGGATAAATATGAATACATTAACTGGTGCAATTTGATGGATGTACTAGTGAAAGTTTTTAGTACTTCTAGCTTATGCGAGAAAAAAACGGCTAGTCCCTATTTCGAAAGGAACACTTTGTGCTTTTTCTGCCAAAGGTTTCATTTACCCTCCTGCCCTAACCATAGACATTGTCGCAGGGATCTATATATCTAGAAATCATGCAGGTTGCAGATGTTTGATTCTGATACTAACGTGATTGTCTGCTGTTTAGCAGAGTTCTCTATGACTTCAGATGTTTTCTCGGCATAAAACTAACAACTTTGTTAGTTTTTTTGTAATATGGCTGCTTTTTTCAGGTTGTGAAGGAAGCTATTGCTTCTGGTGTAGATGGATATGATGCTGATGTGAAGAAATCAGTGAGAAAGGCTGCACATGGTTTACGCTTAACCAGGGAGGTTGCCATGTCTATTGCTAGTAAGGCAGTAAGTATCCATCTCCATTAAAATTCTGAAAGTTGTAACATTACGTTTTATTTTTATTTTTCGAATGAAAATCAAATTAGCTGGAATTGGGTATCCATTCAGTAGGGGAGTCTAGCTGCGCTGAAGTGAGGTTGAGCCTGATCAAGGTGGAATCTTTGCCCAATTTCGGTGTTTCCTTCAAACCCCTAGGAAAAGATTGGGTAGTTTGTTGGCTCCAGGAGTTTGGCTGATCTAAGAGATCAGTCACCATTGTCCGTCTCGTAAGTCTTACCAAGCCACATGAACATACAATTGGTTGGGATGGTACTGAGGTGAATGTGACAAGTTAAAATAACCAAGTACCATAGTAATATTTGAATCTTTTACCTATGGACCTTTTTTGATTTGGTCTAGGTCTGGGCGGTGAAGTTTGTTACATTTTCTCAACTAATCTCAAACTAGGCACAAGTTTTAATGTTCAAACTTTTTGGTAGAAAAGTCTAGCCTCGTTGAATATGTACCCACACTTCATAGGTTCTGAGCCATTTGATCTTAAGTTGATAAATTGCAATATGATGTGGGGTTTACTGGGTTTGATTTTCCATGATAAAGTATAGTGGGGTTTCTAATATGAATAAAGATCATATGGATTGTTAATTAGATGGCGAAGGAGGTTGTTTTGTATCTTTCACCTGAATAACTAGAAAACCAAAATGGCATGGAGATAAATCAAACCAACCCATGTTAAGATTGGGTTGGTTAAAGTTAGTGGGCTGTCAGTGGAACACGAAGATGGTAGGGGTATAAATTGAATCAACTTAAGTTGGGATTTAGTGTGCTGTTGATTGCATTGGCAATCTCAAAGCGTTCTCATATACATATACATATTTCTGTCTGGAAATTTTGGGTCATCATATATTAGCCGCCTCGTGTTCAAATAGAACTGGTTCTGTTAAAAGTCTGTTTGTCTGAATGCTATATATTTGTCCAGGAATCATGAGCACACATATATGTAATGTATATATAATCTTCTAATGTTTTAGATAACACAGGGTTTGAAGTATGAGGATTGTTTTCTGAAATTGGATATTTATCTGAGCTTTCTACCAACTGACATGTTGGTTCTGTTACTCATGTTGCATCGGAGCAATTTACTCACTGAAACTGAAATAGAAATTACATTCATGTTGGGTTTGGAAGCACCAAACGACATCTTGGATTTGGAATTGGATGAAATTTTGTTTTATCGAGTTCTTGGAATTCAAAATCCTAGAAGCAGATTTGGTGCTCCCAGATCTAGCATAAATAAATTACTTTGCTCCCCAAAAAACCAAGGATTTTGAAGAACTCCAGATCAATCAATTTAATGTAAAACTTGTGACAGCCACATCTTGAAACAAAATTTTCTCCTTCCCTCCAGGTTTTACCAAAATAATGCTAGGGGGACATTTTCCACACGTGTTTTCTCCTAAATGAACCTAGCCGGAAGCCAACAAGAGCCTCCTAGATGTGGTAGAGGACAATGAATCCTTTTACCTGCATTTCGGATATATGATCGAGAACTTTTAGTTTTAGCTGAATCTTCCCTAGCTCCTCACCCTCCTACCTACAGTAAGGAAGAAGACAGTTCTGTTTATCTGTGTGACTGTGTCTGTGACTGGTGGCACAAGTAGTCACTGGATAAAAGCTTAATATGAAATCTATTTGGACGAAGAAAGTTTTCCAAGTGTTAATATTGAGTCCTAATTGATTTTCGGAATGTCAGTCATTGTATGGAAAATCATTCAAGATGTTGTAGCTTTTACTTATCAAAATGAAAGAATGAGATATATGATTCTTTTTCATAAAAATTGACTGATACGCTGTGCAGGTGAGAAAGATATTCATAAACTACGTCAAACAATCTCGTGCAGCTGGGAGCCGTATAGAAACCGCAAAAACACTTAAAAAGATGATAGCATTTAACTCCTTGGTTGTGACTGAATTAGTCGCAGATATAAAAGGAGATACGTCTGATACAACATCAGAAGAGTCCATTGTGGACTTAGAAAGAGAAACAGACGTGGATGAGGAATGGGATACCCTTCAGTCACTTCGAAAAGTAAAACCTAACAAAGAAAGTTCTGGAAAGTTGGGGAAGGAAATCCAGACGGAGATCTCTCTCAAAGATGACCTGCCAGAAAGGGATAGGACTGACCTTTACAAGACTTATTTGCTTTATTGTCTGACAGGAGAGGTCACCAGAATTCCTTTTGGTGCACAGATCACCACAAAAAGGGATGATCATGAGTATGTTCTGCTGAGCCAGCTTGGCAAAATCTTAGGTTTGACTAACAAGGAGATTGTGGATGTGCATAGGAGCTTAGCCGAGCAGGCTTTCAAGCAACAAGCTGAAGTGATTTTGGCTGATGGGCAGTTATCGAAAGCTAGGATTGAGCAGCTAAATGAGCTGCAGAAGCAAGTTGGTTTGCCACCTCAGTATGCCCAAAAGATCATAAAGACCATAACAACTACTAAAATGGCAGCAGCTCTTGAATCTGCTGTGGGTCAGGGGAGGCTCAGTATAAAAGAGATAAGAGACCTCAAGGAAGCTGGTGTTGAATTGGACACCATGGTATCCGAGAATTTACGGGAGAACCTCTTTAAGGAAATTGTTAAGAAAATATTCTCATCTGGTACTGGAGAGTTTGATGAAGAGGAACTGTTTCAGAAAATTCCATGTGACCTTAACGTTAATGTTGAGAAGGCAAAAAGGGTTGTTCACGAGCTTGCAAGAAAAGGATTAGAAGACTCTCTGCTTGAGGCTGTTTCATCACTAAGGCTATCTAGAAACCAGGCCGGATCACCAAGGCAGAGAAACCAGGCCAGAGCGGTATGTATCTTTCATATTGGTTGCTTCTGTATTTTGTTCAATATGCAAATGTTTAACAGAGAAATTAAGTAGTCGATAATGAATTTATACTCTCTGTAGGTTTCCTCCCTAAATGATTGTCTAGCCTGTGACAAGGCTGTACCTTCATCAGAACCCTTATCAGGGGTTAAGGCAACAGCGGACGAGCTACACGATCTCTTCCGTATATACGCAAAGAGCAACCCCGCACCTGAGAAACTATCGCGGTTGCAATATCTGCTGGACATAAGCGACTCTACAGCAGAAGCTCTGCGAGGGATGGAGGACATAGGACTGCTAAATGGTGCAGAGGAAGAATTTGTATTTTAAGCTTGTAACCGGATAGATAGATGTATTAGGCACAGCGAAGAGGTTTTGAGCCCCCCTGATTGAGTAATGTATTTTTTGTTTCTTTTGTCTTTAAAATTGGAAAAATTATGATTAATTATTAGAAAACAGATGAAAAAGATATGTTGTAGTTTGATTATTGTTGTTGGAGTGAATTAATGATTCATGTTACATGTATCAAGTGGAGCTTTTCGACAAGTTTTGGACAATAATCCTGGAGGAAGTTATTGGGGATTCTTGAAAATAATCAGTTCTTCAGTGACTTGAATAGATTCGACTCTTTAGGTCTATTCATTAAAAGATAACATCTGTAAATTGTCGTTAATCATTCAGTAGGAAAATTGACTGTTAAATTGATTCACATATGGTTTGACAAGACAACCCCAAATTTGCCCTAAACAGGAGGCAGTTGATTTTGAAAATTACCCGTTGTGTTTGTTATATGAGGTGCCTAGAGGTTCCATGGTCCTTAATTGTGATCGATTAGATGGTTATAGTTGTTAACCTATTGTTTTTAACTATTTCATTTTGATTTTTAAATTCGAAAAAAAAAATTAAATGAAAATAGGTAACTGCTCAAGAAAGCTCAAATGTGAAAGGTGAAGAATTTTCAGGTTTAATATAATGAAATCTCTAGTACTTGGATTTGCATAACCATTTGAAAGTTGGGAGAGGGTAACTTTCAATCCCATCAAAACCACCCAATAATCAATTGTTTAACTATGATTGAGGAGGCATGAGAGGTTGGTGAGTCAACAAAAACAACTCATTTTTTATTCAATCTCCATGTTCATTTTATCAGTGCTAATGTGAAATTATTGTTGAGTATTAATTCACTTTCAAGTACCACTCTCCACATACTTTTATTATATTGTTATTGCAATTTACTTGCACAAGGGACATGAATATTCTAAAGTTTGGGGGATTAGCAAAATAGGTTTTGCATTCACTGCATAAGGGCAAAAGAAAGAAAGAACAACTTGATGTGCCCTTGGTTTCAATATTGACTAATTAGATTCCTCAGATAAGCTTGTTCACACTAAACAATTATCCTTACTAATTTCAAATCATAAATGAAAAAGGAATGTAGGGTACCACAAAGATTTAAATTAAATATTTGCAGTTTTCACTTTGGGAAATTATTGGATACCTCAGGAATAATTGTGACGTGGTATTTCAAACAAATTAGGTAAAGTGATGTATAACATGCGCAAGAGATGAGATATGAGACTTGGTGCCTTAAGAAAAATCAAGTCTCATTTTTGAAATTTACTGGGTGCAAATAATTTATTGGGGCCACGACCAAGGACATTGGTTGAGCCTTACCCGGTCCGTGTGGGGCGTCGCTTTCCACGGATTCTGTGAAGAGAAAAAATGCGATAAAATATGAGCACGCGTCACACTAATTTTTGGTATTAGCTTGGAATACCACGTGAAATTATTTACCTGGAGTACCCAATATTTTACCCTTAACTCTGCATGAGGAGAAATCTTCCACTTTACCACAATTGGACCTATCAATGGATCGGATTTTGATCCGAATTCGATTTGATTAATCGGATATGGATTAGTGAAAAAGTTCGATAATTCAATTATAATCCGAATCCGACAATCCGATTTCATAAATAAATTGGATATGGATTTAAGTGGTTCGATCCGATAATAATCCGATTCGATTTTATATATCTACATATATACAGAAATACTATGTTATTGGTTGTGTATATTCAGATATAAATCTAATTATTTCCATGTTTTTCTTTTGTTATTTGATTTTCATTTAAGTAAATATGTATTTTGGTTTTTAATATTCCTAAAATAACAACGAAAATTAAAATTCTTTATTAATTTTTATATTTGAATAATTGCATAATAAGATTTGATTATTGAAGCAATCAGATATGGATTAACTAACTAAAAATTTGTTGGATCATCAAATCTTTGATAATTTTATCGGATTCGGATGGGGTAATCCGATCCGAATACGATCCATTGATAGGTCATGTGTTTTAATCCTCTTACCTGGATGAGTTGGTTTCAATAAACATATATAATTTTCTTTTTATAGTAAAATCAAATTTAAATTCACTACAACATTATCTTTAATTTGAAAAATGGACATACTAAGTTGGCATCTTTATCCACTTCTTTTCCCCCTCTCCAATCTTTCTTCCACTACATGTAATTCATTTACTACCACCTTTGACCTATATAGGTTGAACAAGAATAAATTGTCAAACAATTGAAGAAGGTGCATCTATATATAGAGCTAGCTTCTTAATGAGCTTAATATGCCAAAACACAAAACACAAAAGCTAGTCTCTTACTTGTGTCTTTGTCTTGGGATATTAAGCTAGCATGGCGTTTTATATGCAATGCTACTATATATTGAGCTTGTTTTTGTTTGTGTTAGGAATGAGCTCTGCACAACTATCCCCTACTTACTATGCATTAACTTGCCCTAAAGCCCTATCTACCATTAGAACTGCAGTCATTAATGCAGTGTCCAAGGACCATCGCATGGGGGCATCCTTGCTCCGGCTTCATTTCCACGACTGCTTTGTTAATGCATGATCTCTCTCTATACATACATAAACTAATACATATATAATATATATCTATCTATATATATATATATTATCCACACACAGCCACATATATGATATGATCTCTTGCATTCTTGCATGCATACACCTACTGAATCGGTGTCCATTGCATTTTGTGCGCGTTATGTGCTTTTAAATTTACAATGCAGTATTGATAACACGTCAGACATGCATATATCTTAAAATTTCCTGGAATGATTAAATTTACTTTTGTTGTGTGGTCATTGCATTATATCGTGATAAAGTATGTTGCATAATTGATTTATAAAGGCACACCATGACAGTTTCTTTTTCTTGTGAAAAAGTCGCAAACCTATTTGTCTTGACCAGAGAATTGGATCCCATCTGATCTGGTGTTCAATCTTTGACAATACTTGGGTCCTCCGGGAAACATTTTTAATTGCTAACTTATTGTATATCGTACTACTTAAATTTTCACACTGTTCTTTTCATACTTCATAGAGAATGATTCCAAATTCTATAAAATTTCACTTTTCAGACATGATTATGGCTTTTCATTAATTAGAAAAAATGTAAAATGGAGCGCCAAGGTTGTGCATTGAGTGAAATATTATAACTAGCATTTCCAATTTATGATTAACATTAATTATTCTGTATATGAAATTGTTTTCACCAATTAACAAATTTTTTTTTCTAAACTTAATAATGAGAGATTGTATATGTATTTTGAACAGGGATGTGATGCATCTATTTTATTAGATGACACTTCAAGCTTTACTGGGGAGAAGTCTGCAGGCCCCAACATGAACTCATTGAGAGGTTTCGACGTGATTGATACCATCAAATCTCAACTCGAAACCATTTGCCCTGCACTTGTTTCTTGTGCTGACATTCTAGCTGTCGCAGCTCGCGATTCTGTCGCTGGAGTGAGCAATTCTATTTTTTTTTTTTTATCTTTCTTCTTATAATTTTTTGAAATTCTTGATTTATGGACCACAAAATTCACTTTTGGCATATCAACTACTAATATTATATATGTTATTCATAGAGGTGAGTGAACAAGTGTTGGTATAACTTTTGGCTCAGTTTTATTTAGAGAAATCCGTGAATACGAGAGAGTAGGAGTCCGCTTAGTTTTTATTTCTGAAAACAATTTTTATGCTTTTAGAAACTAGAAATCAGAAAATTGTACAAAAATTCTGATTGGTTGAGTTTTTTGGAAACTGTTCTCGGAAAACTCAGTTGTAAAAATACCTATTTTCAGATACCATGAAAAGTTCAAAGATAAAAGACTTCTATAAAACAGCTTATTTACATTAAGACAGAATAGAGACTCAAGTCAAATAAGCAGTAATATTGCAGGAAAAAATTAGGGTCAATGAGCTTATCTAGCGAGTGTCTATCACTAAGATATACATATATCACTTTCATAATCAACAGGTATCAGCTGCATCTGCAAATAGTCCACTCTCCAATAAGGGATGTGGCAAAAGTTTTTATTTTTTATTTTTTTATTTTCTCACTTAAAGACTAAGAAAATTAAGTTTCCTATATGAATATTTTCACCATCTCTGTTAATTTATTTTACCAAAAGTTCACACAGCAATTTAATTGACCATTTCATCGAAAGGGCAGAGCTAGCTGTATTATATAAATACATAAATAATTACCCAGCAATTGCAATTTTCTTAGCCAAAAAGGCTGCATAAATGGGTAGTATAGCACAAAATAAAATTAGTTTTGATTTTCCTGGTTTTGATAAAAAAAAAATTCCCTCCAATTTGGTTCAGTTGGGTGGCCCTTCATGGACAGTTCAATTAGGCAGAAGAGACTCAACCACTGCGAGTTTAAGCGCCGTGAATAGCAACATTCCATCACCCTTCATGGATCTCACTGACCTCATTACTACTTTCTCAAACAAAGGCTTCACTGCTAAAGAAATGGTTGCTCTCTCTGGTATGAACATTGTTTATTTATTTTATTTTTAGTATTATTCTTCTTTTTAAATTTTTTTTTCTGGGAAAGCTGAGCCACACACATAGCATCCACAAAGACTTGAACCCTTGACCTCCCTTTTGGGAGCAAGGGCGTGGTATTGATGGGCCATTATCCAAAGTTTCCTGCACATTTATTTCCTTCTACTAAAAAACTCAATAATTCCATTTTATATCCCTAGTTCAATTAGTTTCATTTCCCAATTGTCTCATTCTTAAATTTCTTTTAATATCAAACTAATTCCTTTAATTTTAGTGATTTTATTCTTGATGTTTTTGAATATATAGGTTCACACACAATAGGCCAAGCCAGGTGCTTCCTATTCCGCGATCGCGCCCACAATGAGTCCAACATTGATGCATCACTTGCAGCATCACTGCAATCAACATGTCCAAGCTCAGGTGGGGATGACAGTGCTTCACCTCTTGATGCTACCAGTCCTCTCATTTTCGACAATGCTTATTTTAAGAATCTGGTGAGCAACAAAGGCCTTCTACACTCGGACCAACAGCTCTTCAATGGCGCTTCCACCGACTCTCAGGTCACCGCCTACAGCACCAGCCCTGCAACTTTCTATAAGGACTTTGCTGCTGCAATGCTGAAGATGGGAAACCTTAGCCCACTCACCGGAACCAATGGCCAAATTCGAACCAACTGCAGGAAAATAAACTGATCAAGGCCATGGAAATATTGAACTAGTGTGTTCATTTGTGGTGTGTTTCAATTTGATTGTGTCAATGCATTCAATAAATAAAATGAGTGGTATTAGTGTATCACTAAAGCTGTATCAAATTTCCTTTTCTACTTTATCTTCTTCCAAGAGTTGGTGTTAAGAATTCTATGTAATGCATTCAAACTGTCATTTTCACCCTAAAATTATCACTAAAACCAACTGACAGCATAATATTTTCCATTATGTGGCCACAATTTCTGGGCAAATTTTATTTTTTCTCTGAATTGCAATTCTAAACTTTAAATAAATCGGCATGACAATTATGCATGATACTGTTTACTTACTGAAATATTCTCTGAAAAATGAAAAATACTTTTATGTTGTACATTTGAACTGAAAGAAAATTTTAGGACTTCTGTTGCTTAGTTTAACTATGTTTCTCTCTTTCATTTTCTTTTTCTCATTCCTTTCTCAGGAGCGGGGTAATTTGAATTTAATCACTTCCTACTTTCTTTAAATTGTACTTCTTAGGTTATACTTTAGACTGTTGATTTTGTTGGAAAAATTGAGTGAATGAGTTGTGACCCTTGGAAGCACCTTTTTCTAGAAATGTTGTGATCTTTTGAAGCACATTTTACTAGAAAGGTTGTGACCCCTGGAAGCACTCTTTAATAGAAAGGTTGTGACCCTTGATAACACCCTTTAGCAAAAGGTTGTGATTGTTCACAATAAGTCACAACCCTTGGAGGTCTATAAATACCCCCCATGGGTCATTTGCAAATCATTCCAGAATTAATTTATTCTCTCCTTTCTTCCTTCTTCACTTCTCTGCATATATATACATACATACATACATATAGTATAGTATAGTATTAGTAGTTGTAGAGAGTACAACACAGAAGAGGTTCGCTAGTTCTCCAATTTGTAGTGCTGCCATTGGAGAAGGAAAGTCGTTGTATCCTGGGAGACAGACGCTACAAAGACCGTGAGCACCGTAACGGGGCGAATATGTCTTAAGGACATATAATCCAATTCTTGACTCGACCTAACAGGTTTTATTGTATTTTATGTTATATTATGTTTATATATATGTATATATATATATACTGTAAGACATTAAATAATATTTATATAATACTATAGTATTGCACACATATTGAATTACAATCTTAAGACAAATCCATTTAATATTATAGTATTATTTGAATATTAAATTGTGGTATGTATATTTATATAATAGACGAATGGATAGTAGTAGGACTACAACTATGCCTACTATTCCTGTCAGACAGGGAAAAAAGCCCGAAAAGTTTAATGGGGCAAATGTGTCTAAGGTTGGGAATAAAAAGAGGAAATACTATGGCCAAGTTCCTAGCCTAGGATAGAACAAAAAGTTCAATGGGAAGTGCTTCGTCTGCGGTAAGTAAGGACACCGTGTTAAAGATTGCCGAAGTGTGAAATCCCATAATAACTCCAAAAAGAAGACTACTGAGGTGCACGTTACTGAGGAGGAGAGGTTAGCAACTAATGTGTCAGAGCTAAACCTTTCAGCGGTAGTGTTAGAAGTCAACCTTGTGAGCAACAATAGAGAATGGTGGGTGGGCACATGAGCTACTCTCCATATCTGCTCAGAAAAGAGGATGTTCATGACCTATGAAGAAATAGAAAATGGTGAAAAATTGTACATGGGAAACTCCTCTACTGCCAAGGTTGAAGGACAAGATAAGATAAAGTTTCTTATGACCTCAGGAAAAGAACTCACTCTGAATAATGTTCTACATGTCCCAGACATTAGAAAGAACTTGATTTCTGGTTCTCTATTAAGCAAGAATGAGTTCAAGCTAGTCTTTGTTTCTGATAAGTTTGTACCTACTAAGAATGGAGTGTATGTGGGAAAAAAAGGTATTTAAGTGATGGATTATTCAGATTCAGTGTAATGACTGTTATACCCAAAGTTAATAATAACACAGTTAATTCTCCTTACATGATTGAGTGATCTGAAGTATGACATGGTAGGTTAGGTCATGTTAATTATGATACTATTCGTAGATTAATTAACATGGATTCTATACCTAAAATTAAGTTTGATATAAATGAAAAATATCAAACTTGTGTTGAAGTAAAATTAACTACAACTTCATTTCAGTCCATTGAGAGAAACACTAAACCTTTAGCTTTAATTCACAGTGATATCTGTGACTTTAAAGCCGTGCCAACTAGAGGTGGGAAAATATATTTTATCACGTTTATTGATGATTGTACAAGATACTGTTATGTATACTTGTTAAGAAGCAAGGATGAAGCCTTGAAAATGTTTAAACATTACAAAAATAAGGTTGAGAATCAACTTGGCAAAAAGATTAAGGTTTTAAGAAGTGATAGAGGTGATGAATATGAAGCACCATTTACTGAAATTTGTTTAGAACATGGTATTATTCTCCAAACTACCGCTCCTTATTCACCTCAACAAAATGGTGTAGCTGAACGGAAAAACCGTACACTAAAGGAAATGATGAATACCATGTTGATAAGCTCTGACTTAACCCAAAATATGTGAGGGGAAGCTGTGCTTTCTGCAAACTACATTCTCAATAAGTTACCTCAAAAGAAAAGTAATGTGACCCCTTATGAGTTATGGAAAGGTAGAAAACCTTCCTGTAAATTCTTAAAAGTGTGGTCACATTACTTTTCTTTTATAAAGGTTAAGGTTCCTACACCAAATAAAGTGAACATAGGACCTAAAACCATTGATGGCATTTTCATAGGCTATCCACTTAATAGTAGTGCATATCATTTTCTTATGCATAAATAAGACATTCCTGATATTCATGTCAATACTATTATTGAGTCAATGAATGCTTATTTCTTTGAAGATATATTTCATTGTAAATAAGTACAAGATAAAAATTCTCTTAAAAGAAGTTATGATACTGCTAATAGCAATATACAAGAGGATGTTAACCAACATGTTATAGCTAATGAAAATCAGGAAGAACTTAGACGTAACAAGAGAGCTAGAACGTCTAAGTATTTTGGTTATGTATTTTTAACGTACATGGTGGAGAATGAGCCACAAAGCATTAAGGAAGTAATATGTTCTCTAGAAGCTCCTTTATGGAAATAAGCTATAAATAGTGAAATTGAATCCATCATGCGCAACCATACTTGGGAGCTGGTGGATCTTCCTCCTGGAACTAAACCTTTAGGGTATATGTGGATTTTTAAGAGGAAGATGAAGGCTGATGGTTCAATTGATAAATATAAATCCAGACTTGTTGCTAAGGGTTTTAAGTACAAGGAAAACTTAGATTATTTCGATACATATTCACCAGTGACTAGAATAACATCCATTCGGTTGTTACTAGCTATTGCAACATTGCAAAAATTAGAAATACATCATATAGATGTTAAAACAGCTTTCTTGAATGGTGAATTAGAAGAAAACATTTATATGGAACAACCTGAGGGTTTTGTAGTTCCATGGAAAGAAAAGAAAGTGTACAAACTGGTAAAATCCTTATATGGATTAAAACAAGCACCTAAACAATGGTATGAAAAGTTTGACAAAATGATGTTGTCAAATGGATTTAGAATCAATGAGTGTGATAAATGTGTTTATGTGAAAAACACTGAACATGAATATGTCATTGTATGCCTATATATGGATGATATGCTAATTATTAGTAGCAATAATGATATCATTAAAACTACTAAAAAGATGTTGACAAAAAACTTCGATATAAAAGATTTAGGCATTGTTAATTTCATACTTGGAATCAAGATTTCTAGGATATCAGATGGTCTAGTATTATCTCAATAATGAGATTGAGATAATACTAGAAAAATTTAATAAAGAAAACCGTGGTCTTGTTAAGACTTCTGTTGATGTAAATCTTCATTTATCAAAAAATACTGGTCCTAACATATCTTAACTAGAGTATTCTCGCATTATAGGCAACTTAATGTATTTAATGACTTGCACGCGACCAGACATAATATATTCAGTTAATAAATTGAATAGATATACAAGCAATCCAGGAAATCAGCATTGGACTGCGATATAGAGGGTCCTGCAGTATTTGAGATATACCAAGGATTATGGATTGCATTATACCAGATATCCAGCAGTACTTGAAGGGTACAGTGACGCAAATTGGATATCTAATACAAAGGATTCAAAGTCCACAAGTGGCTATGTCTTCACGATTGGAGGTGGACTCATATCTTGGAAATCTTCGAAACAAACGTGTATTGCCAGATCCACTATGGAATCTGAATTTATTACTTTAGATAAAGTTGGTTAAGAAGCTGAGTGGCTTCATAATTTCTTAGAACTTATTCCAAATTGGCCTCAACCTGTGCCGGCAATATGTATACATTGTGATAGTCAATCGACGATTGCTAGGGCACAAAGTAATATGTATAACGGGAAGTCTCGACATATACGTTGAAGATATAACACCGTTAAAAAACTGCTCTATAATGTAATAATCTATATAGATTATATAAAGTCAAAATAAAATTTAGCGGATCCGTTTACAAAAGGTTTGACTAGAGAACAAATGTATAGTTAATCGAGGGGAATGGTTTTAAAACCAAAAGCTAACGAGTCATATTATTGGAAACCTAACCTAGTTGACTGGAGATCCCAAGATTTAGGTTCAAAGGGACAACATAAATTATGAATGACTCACCAGAAGCACTAGGAAGAAATAAATCTTCTACCCATTTCTATGATGAGACAGTGCAACGTACAACGAGGATTAGGATAAGCTATGCTTTTAATGACTCTTATATCTTGAAAATTCAAGTGGGATATGGTAGGATATTTTTAATAAGAGGTCACTTATATGAGTGTGAAGTGGGGCCGCTTCTATGAGCCTTCCAAGGCTAAGTTGTCTAGAGCAATCATGAAGTACCAGGCGTTGTTCAAGACCAAAATGAACACAATCGTGAGAACCAATTTCGTGTGGAAGGAGGCTGTATGTTTGCTATTGTCTTGGTTTACATCAACGGCTGAACATTTCAGGTCATTATGTTCACTGATTAGCTAGTAAATCCGATAGTAATACACTAAAGAAGGTACAAGGCCAAAAACTACCTCTCCTGATGCAGTAACTTTCCAATTGGACTCTTTATAGTGTCTGCATTTTAATTTTTTGCATTTGACGTCAAAATCTCATTCATGTGGGGGATTGTAGGAAAAATTGAGTAAATGAGTTGTGACCTTTGGAAGCACCTTTTACTAGAAAGGTTGTAATCCTTTAAAACACCTTTTCCTAGAAAGGTTGTGACCCTTGGAAGCACTCTTTAATAGAAAGGTTATGACCCTTGATAACACCCTTTAGCAAAAGGTTGTGATTGTTCACAATAAGTCACAACCATTGGAGGTCTATAAATACCCCCCATGGGTCATTTGCAAATCATTCCAGAATTCATTTCTTATCTCATTTTTTCCTTCTTCACTTCTCTGCATATATATACACATACATATAGTATAGTATAGTATAGTATAGTATTAGTAGTTGTAGAGAGTACAACACAGAAGAGGTTCGTTAGTTCTCCAATTTGTAGTGCTGCTATTAGAGAAGGAAGGTCGTTGTATCCTAGGAGACAGACGCTATAAAGACCGTGAGCACCGTAGCGAGGCGAATCTATCTTAAGGACATAAAATCCAATTCTAGACTCGGCCTAACAGGTTTTATTGTATTTTATGTTATATTCTGTTTAATATATATATATAATTTTATTATATAGTTTATATATATATATATCTATATATATATAGATATTAAATAATATTTATGTAATACTATAGTATTGCACACATATTGAACTACAAATATTTTATTTAAAGTTTATAGTAATGAAAAATTGGAGGCAACATAACTGAATGATGATTTGTTCACATCATAGATAACAATAACACATTTTAAGTTCACGTGTTGATAACCTAAACAAATTCCAGCATTGATTCGCATTAAAAAACTTTATAATCTCGTTCCTAGAAAAGGAAATTTGGAACAATTTACTACACAATATTAGTCCTAATTGTCTTTTCCACAATTCATCTTGATTTCTTCCTGAGTGCATCAGAAAAAAAGAAAAGAATAAACTTGATTATTGACTATGTTTTGGAATTACAAAGTTTTTCCTATGTCTTATTTGGTAATAGAAGACATGGGAGTTATGCCATAATTAATTGGTTTGTTAATTGGGGGTTACAAATGTTATGTTAGTGGATGTATATTTACATTTTTTTTTTGAAAAGATCAGCTTTGTATAAATAAAACATAGGCCAAATGGCCTTACAAAAATACTAGGGCATACCCTAGATGTACAGAAGAACTATGTGGAAGCCAAATAACCACCACAAAAAATAGCATAATAATTTAAATAACATATAAAAAACAAGCACTATAAAAGCACTAAACAAGTAACACTGCCAGTCATGAAACACAACCATCTGGGTTCGAATAACAAAGATATTCCAAGCCCAACACTCAAGGATCTTGTTCTAGAAAAGAGCAGGACACAACATACTCAACCCTTCCCACACCACATTAGAACCAGACAACCCTTATACATAGAATACCAACTAATCATGCAAGAACATAAGAACGCAACTACAACACCCTTACTAACTCCCTATTAATATTGGTGTTTTTGAAGCCAGTAAGAGAAAAAAGATTGAACCTCACAACATCAATGATCCTAGCCTGAACCTCCTTTTCAGTATGCATCTCATCTTGGAATACCCTATCATTCCTCTCTAACCAAACAAAATATATAGTAGTAGAAAAGAGAATCTTATTCACCAAAGCAGACATGGACTTACTCCTCAAATAATTTTTAACCCATTTAAACACTGCATGCCAGTCCCCCTCAGGCCATCTCAAACCACCCTTCTCTCTAACCACACCCCACACCCTCTTAGTGAAACTGCACCCAAAGAACAAGTGGTCTCTGTCCTCTATCATAGAGTTGCAAAACACATAAGAAGCTTGATCAATCACTCCAATCTGCATAAAAAAATACATGGTTCGAATTCTATTAAACACCACCAACCAAAGTAAGAAAGAATGCTTAGGAATAGCATGATTAAACCACACAACACTACTCCAATCCACTATACCCTTCCTTTTTCTGATCACCTCCCATGTAGAATGTATAGTGAAGTTACCTTTAGCAAACAACCAAACCACTCTATCCTCCCTATAAAAAGAAGGAAAACCCCCTACAAGAATCCTCTCTTGAACCCAAGCCATAGACGATGGACAATGCCATAACCCATCCACAATAATACTACTTACTTTAACCTGTCTTCTTACATCATAATTATTAATCCAACTATCATTCACCCCTGCACAAAGAGGACCCTCAGGCAACCAATTATCAAACCATAAAGAAGTAGCTCTACCATCCCCAATCATCACCTTGAAATGATGCCTCACCTTCTCCCTCAGCTGCAACATATTCCTGAAAGTCCAAGAACAAACTTTAGGAAGCTTCATATCCCAAAAACTAGCATCCTTGATCTCCTGAATTCTAATCCAATTCACCCACAAAGACTTCACTGAAGGATTACACAACTTCCACATATGCTTAATCATAGCAGCCTCATTCCAATTAGCAACATCTTTAATCCCCAAGCCTTCTTATTGATAAAGGCAATAAATAGACTCCCATGCAACTTTAACCCCTACTTCTTTCAATTCATGGCCAGACCACAAAAACCTCCTCATAACACTATTGAAAAAAACCTTGAGGAAGCACAAATAAAGAAGCCCAATAAACTTGAGTAAAAAAGAGAACTGATTTGATGAGTTGAAGCCTACCTCCAAAAGAAATCCATTTAGCAGACCAACTATGAACTCTAGCTGTGATCTTATCCACCAACATTGAGCAAGCCTATTTTCTCAAACCAAAAGTAATCAAAGGAACCCTTAAGTACCTCACTGGTAAAGAACCTTGCTGAAATTGACGAAGGTCCAGAATAGTAGAAACATGTTGATCCTTTACACAAGCTAAGAACACCACACTCTTTGAAAGGTTGGGAAGTAAGCCATACATCAAATTGAACTGATCAATAGCCCCTTTCAACCACTGGACAACCCTTACTTTACCAGTTGAAAATAAGAGAAGATCATCAACAGACATAAGACTGCTTATTTTCTAGTTCTTACATCTCTAATGGAAACCAAACTACTCTCTAGCTGTAGCACCATGCAATAAACATGTCAAGATTTCCATACCTATAACAAAAAGGTAGGGGGATATAGGATCACCTTGTCTAAGCCCCCTACTACTTGGAAAATACCCATGCAGCCTCCCATTAATGTTAATAGAAAATCTTGGAGAAGAAACACACACCATTATCCAATGAACCATTATATCAGGCATCTTGAAAGCCTTCAAAACAAACTGTAAAAACTGCCAAGAAATAGTATCATAAGCCTTCCTCAAATCCACCTTCATAGCCATTCTAGCAGGATACCTGTTCTTGTGATAACCTCTAAACAACTCTTGAGCAAGAAGAATGTTATTTGAAATATCTCTCCCAGACATAAAAGCTCATTGATTAGTACTTATACACTCAGGCAAAAAGGACTTCAACCTATTTGCAATCAACTTAGCTACACATTTGTAAAGAGTAGTACACACATATATAGGCCTAAAATCAACAATCAAAGAAGGAATATCATTTTTAGGAACCAAATTTATAATAGTGGAATTGATTTCCTTTAAGAGCTTTCCTTTCCTAAAGAAATCAAGAATAACAGCCACCACCTCCCTCCCAACAATATGCCATACTTTCTTAAAAAAGAAAGCATTAAATCCATCACTACCAGGAACTTTATCATCATGAAGAGAGAAAAAAACAAGCTTCACCTCCTCAGCAGAAAAATACCTCACCAATAAATTAGCCTCCTCATTCAATAAAGATCTCAACACATAAGGGCTCAAATCCACCTCAATCTCATCCTCCCTGGCCTTGAAAAGATCAGCATAAAACCTCTCAATCTCCTTAGCAATCAAGCTCTGATCATTCACCCTAATACCCTCCTCAGTTGTCAAAGAGTGGATACTATTATAACTTCTTCTAGCAATGGCCATCTTATGAAAATAGGAAGTATTCTTAACCCCCAACTTCAACCCATAAATAGTCTTAGATACCCCATACATCTCAATCCATTTAGAATTAACTAAAACTCTATCAAGTTTCCTAAAAGTAGACTTATCAGTCCAAGTGAATTGCAACCTAGAGTGCTTCATATCCAACAACCTAGCCTCAACCAAACATAACCCACACTAATTACACCCAAAGTCCCAAACCATAGATCCTCCATACCTTTCATGACTATATCTAATAGCATTCAAATCACCCATAACAAGAAAATGAAGGTTCCCAAACTTATGAGCCCAAGCCCTCAAATAATTCCACAGTCCCCTTCTAGGCACCACATCATTATAGCTATACACCCCACATAATTGAAAAGTATGATTAGTAATCCTATCCCTCACAAAGCAAACCAACACTTGAGCAGACCCACCCAAAAGATTAACATCAAACCTGGCAACATCCCAAGCAATCCAAATTCGACCACTATCAATCCAAGCATCATTAGTAACAAGCTTCCACCCTTGCATTAGACAACTAAAAATTTTCTTAACCTTAGTTTCAACAAAACAAATCAAAGATAATTTATAATCCATAACCACTCTCTTAAGTTCATTTTGTTTCAGGTGTTTATGCCCCTATATTCCAAGATGCTAGATTCATTGAGAACCTTTGACATTTCTAGCACCCCTTTGAGGCCTCAAATTAGGCATTATACTGGTTTAAACACCCTTTTTTTATCATGTTTCTCCTTCTTGGCCTTCTCACCAGCATCTCTGGCAGTCTCAACTGCAAGAATATCGTGATCTTGCCTATCATCTCCCTACTGAGAACTCTCTAAACCAAGATCCTCATCCTCCATCACCATATTCCTATTCACACTACAAGGTCTCTCAGGACCTAAATTACCTCCAGAAAGCAATCCCTCCCCATCCTGGATTTGTCCCTCATGCAACACAGGAGAATCCTTACCATCACTACTCAAACTTGGCAAGATATCCTTTTGAACTATCATTGCATCATTGCCACCAACAGGCTCCACCCCATCCTCCTCTACTTGCAGAACTTCAAATTGATTAGATGTAATAGAAGTCTCACCTGGCAACAACGGTCTAGTGATATTAGTAACACCATCAACATTACTATCCACATTCCCAGGCACCATATCAACTCCTTTCCCTTTATCAATGTTAACCTCAGGCCTAGACTTTCCACCTTTACTTACCACCCTCCACTCTTGTTGCATAGGATTAACTTGTTTCTCCTGGGTAGTACGAACAACCACCTTAGCACACTTAGAAGTAAAATGTCCAAAAACTGTGCAATGCATGCATCTCTAAGGAAGCCACTGATATTCAATCTTCACTACCATAGAAGACCCATTAGGTAAATTTAAAGCTATCTCCTTAAGAAACTCATAATTAACCCCCATTTCAATGCAAATCCTGACAAATCCCAACCTCTTCTTATCATCAGTCATAGCATCAACATATAACGGAATACCAAGAACACTAGAGATCTCACTAAAAACATCCCTATTCTAATACTCCATAGGAATACCATACAATTTAACACACACAGGAACACTAGTAATAGTTTCCTTGCACAAAGACATTCCAGGCCTCCATTTTTGAAGATTAAGAAGGTGATTAGCAAAATGCTAAGTCGTACACTCTATAATAGCATCTCTTTAAGGAATTGAATCAAACTTGAAGAGAAAAAAATTATTATCCAAGCTATGAACAACACACAATCAACTCTTACCCCACAGTTTCCTGGCAATGGATTCAATAGTTAAAAATGGTAGTCTCTTATCAAGAAAATACCCCACCAAGAAATGATCCCATCCTTCACATTTTGCAACAGCTGAGGATAGAGAAACCCCTCCTGGAGTTTCTTTGCATGGTTGTACATATCTAAGTTTCATCTTACCAGCCTCCACGTTATTGTATAACCTTTTCGTGCCCATTTTTGGGTGGTAACAATCACCCTAGATGGATTCGTATGATCCCCAAGTGGTTGAGAATCAATCATAGCAATTCCAGCCCCACCATACAGACCACCAGTTTCAGATGTCCTCGTTTCAGAAACCCTAGCATCATCTGCAGTCGTAACACCTAACTGAGGTAGCAAAACCCTAGGAGATGAAACCATGAATGAAGAGGTCCTATCAGAACTTGCAAAGATCCCTAACCCTTGATCCACCCTTGGCAACCCAGGATTTGAAAGTGTTGAAGCCAAAGTTTGTTGTAGTTGACGAACCTGTGCCTTGAGTAATGCCACTTCATCCATGGTAGCATTAATTGCAGCCATAATACGTAGAAAGAAGAAAAAAAGAAAGGAAACAAGAGCGAAACACCAAAACCCTAGCGTAGAACCCTAGAGTTTCAAAACCCTAGAAATTGCCAAAATCGCCTCTCTCTACCCCATCGTAATTATGTATATTTACATTTTCTTTTGATGGTTGCACATATGTTTTGATACCTATATAAAACTATAGTGAAAAGATGGGAATGCTATATTTTTCTTAGCAATGTACAAATGGCAATATATAGGCTAACAACATGCAATTAAATCCCTACAAAGTTTGGATACAATCTCTATAAAACATAGAAAGCAATCCCTACTGATAAGTATTGCTTGTAAGGCATGGTGAAAATAAGGGTCGCCAACCGACTACCTCCTATCAAGACTACTTGCTATCAAGATAACATCTACAACTCACAATCTCATCAGGATATCTACAAGAGCTATAACTCTATCATCACCACCGCATTAAAGACCCTAAAAAGGTACGCCATAATCACCCTCTCAATTACCCTCTTAACGCTCCAAGTACTAACTAGACCTTCGGAGCCTACTTAGCCGGTACCCCACCGTACCACTCCCGGTCATAGTTTTCTTTTTTGTCATATTTTTATAAAATTTTCGGACCAAGCCCAGATACACCTTTTCACCCACCGGTTTTTCTAAACTCTTCAATCCTCGTTGTCTAAGGATTTTCCTTCCGGGCGTAACTAATACTCGATTCATCCTCTCTGGACGAAATATCTCTTCAAATTGCAATTGACACTGCAAAAATGATTTTGGTGTGGTTCGACTTCGATTCCGACTCGTAGCTCCTTCATTCGTGCTCTTCATATCCGCATATGGTTCCGTACCTTCTATGAATTCCTCCGGGTCAGAATAATCTTCATTAGCATTATCCATACTAACCCTCCTCGAAATAGAAAGAATAAAAGAAGAATATAAGAAGAATACCTAATCTAATGCTCACTCCTTTAGAATTGTGAATTGTGAATTGTGAATTGTGTTTATCCTATGGATGTATTTATTGATGGATGTAGTAGAATTAGAAGAAAAAAAGGATTTAAAACCCTTAACTAACTAGGAAAGGGGAAGCAATAACTAATCCAACTCCAACTTGTATTTGCATTCCGTCTCCTTGTCGGACTAGGATTACTCTAAAAATTCTACAAAAAGTCTACACAAAATCCTAAAATTAACTTAAATAAATCCTAATACAAGTACAGATACAGATCAGGCCAAAACACCCCGAAAATGGGTCAAAAATTTCAAAATTTTAAAACTCCCTCGCTGAATCCTACGCTTCAAGCGTAGGCTTAGGCCTGAAATTTTATATTATTTTTTTTCAAAAAAAACTTATCTTACGACAATCAATCCACCGCCAATACACCCCCAAACTTGAACGCACAAATGTCCTCATAATGTGAGATAAAATTTTAAAATAATTCAAGCTATCCGCACACACAAAATAATCATGAAATTCTGGGGATATATCAAATAATTCGATTGAATCATCAAAACTGCAATTTTATAAACTATAAAAATATCAAAAATATTTAGAAGATAATCGTTGAAGCGGTCACATCAAACCCTATACAAAACTATCCGCTCGACAATTTATCTCTAATGTGTAAAAATAAATAAATGAAATAAAAATAAAAATAAAACAAAAACCTAACTAAAACTAAGCTAAGACTCATCATCAGAGGGCGGTGGTGTAAGTGGAATTGGCACACCCACATGCTGACACATACAATCAAATATATGAAATAACCGCCTTTGATCCCTTCGTCGACACACTATCTCCTGCTTCCGGGCCGTCTTTCCTATGCTAAACTCTACTTTAGCCCCTGCATCCGAGCTATAATAACGTCAAACTGAGCCTGGGACAGAGTCACAGTACCACCCACCGATGCCTCTAGCATCACGACTTCCTCAGCAACAGCTGGCATTTATGGCATCTTAGCCTCGTGAGCCATACCGACATCATCCTGAGCTATGCCGGCATCATCCGGGCCTGCATCATCAGCATGAGCCGCGCTTGTGCATCTGGTGCCACTAACACACCGAACACTGGTCGACGTCGTATAATATCATTTGCATGCACCCGAGTCCAGACACTAGTCCACATCCTTCTGGCGTACTGAGTACCATCCCTATATCTATTGCGTTCAGCCGCATCCATTATAGGGATGGTACCATCCCTATATCCCGGCATCCATCATAATCTTCATCACCAGGCACGGGAATCAAATATGAGATCTACGCAGCTTAACCTTAGACTCCTTACGTAGATGAACGTAGTGCGCGTATAGGCCTCCCCACAAAATCTGTGGAATAGAAATCCACCTCTCGAACTCAAATTCGTAGTGGAGAGATGGGAATGACGTATAACACATAGTAGTGTGGCTGTGCGGCAGAATCTGAGATCAAACTATCACATCCCAAAACCATAACATAGGATGATAGTCCATCTTCTTCATGCAGTTCCGATGATCCGATACTGTCCGACAATTTGAAGTGTAACCAACTCATAAATAGACGGAAGTGCCTCGAGCATAAGCGAGCCAAATCGGGCGGACACTCATCTGGAATTCCCTACGCCTCAGTAATAGTCTGGGGGGTAATCTCTATCTCTGTACCTCGGACCATAGTCAGTAGTCTCGTCCCCCGGCTGAAGTGGCGCATGTGCAGCCAAAACTCTCGAATCATATCCTCGCATATGTACGGGGTAGCCGGGGCTAGAATAGGCAAAATACGTTGGGCCCTCAATCGGCCGATCGTCTAGGCTGACACTAGTTGTAAATCCTCAAATATCCTTAACAGGTATGTCCTCTCCTGCTGATAACCCTTTCGGAGAGCCCGGTCTAATAAATGCTCAACTGATGCTGTCCGGGGTACTGGTAAAAATGTGATCAAAACTCTGGGATCACCCTCTACTGGTGGCTCTAGCACCCTCTCATCAGCCCTAACATCATTATCGCCCTCATCGGTGTCATCCCCATGCTGAGCATGATCACCCTCTATATCCTCATCCATCTGCTCGGCCTGCTGCTCAGGCATAGGTGGCAGTGATGGTTCCCGTGGAACAACTGGCTCTACCACCAAGCGACCATGTGGTAATAAGATGTCACGTCCCTGTGTCGAGCTCTCCGACTCCTCTACCTGAAATGATGAGGAAAACGAGGATACCGAATCGACATACTGTGCCCTCCTGACGTGCGTGCTACGACAACAGATAGGTGACAGTGCAGGTGACGATGACTTCGACCTCTATCGTACTGGTGGATCAGCTGCAATGGCAGTCTGAGCCACTCGTCTCACCAAAATCTTTGTCTGTGCCATGCCTACAATAGGGAATTTTTGAGAAGTAAGCAATAACGAACCGGACACCGAATCAAACTTAAACTATATCTAAATATATCCAATAGGATGATTAAACAAGACGTCATCCCAAAAAATTGATATTTAATCCTATTTTGAAGTTGAAAAACTCAACTATTAAAAAATGGATCAAAACATGATTTTAATCGGACTTGTTTGTCAATACTAGTTTAGAATTGTTAAATAAGTCATATGAAATCAAAATACTGGAACAAAACTCACCAAATCAAGAGAAATGATGGATTTCCAAAATTTAGTTTCGGTGACTTTTCGAGTTCTTCACGCGAATTCGGTTGAATCACCAACGAATCTGAAAATCCATTGGCAATGAATGATTAGGAATTGAATGGGTAAATAGTAGGATCAAATCTCTCAAATAATGGTGGAGAATTGAGAGAGAAAGTAGAGTTTGAATGGAGAATGAGAGGGAACCTATCGCGGCCTATTTATAACAGGCTTGCATAGCTACACTTTAAGCGTAGGTGTCACGCCCCAAATTTCCTAGGACTCCAAACCTGAGCCTAAGAGGTAAGGGAGTGAATGTAGAAGTAAAAAGAAATGAGAACAAATGACCTACAGTCGTCAAACACCCACTTAAGGGTAAAAACATCATTTCACACCTAAAATATGTCGACAAGATCACTCGGGATCAAAATAGGAGCGAAACGAAACAAACGGTACCTTAAATAGACCATTTAAGCACCTCTGCCCACTCAAGGGTAAAATGGTCATCTCAGGGGTAAGATATAAATTTTAATGTATAGAGACAGGGTTTGGACCTAAAATAAAACATAGGAACAAACGGAACCAAATTTGAAGATGCGGGGAAGAAACTACGACATTTTGAAAATCGTCCGTCGCGACGTTCGAAAGTTCAAAACATACCGTCACATTCAAACAACCATCACGCCCTCAAAAATGACTTGAATGAAGTGATTCAAAATCGTAAGGTCAAGATATTTAATTCAAATTTCTAAAAAGATAAATAACACCTCCATTCGACACTTGTGGCTCGAGATATAGCCAAAATAGTGAAGCAGAGTCGAAACGGAACTACACTGGGACACCTTGGGAAAATCAGTCGACTACATGGACCATTAGTAGATTGATGGGGGCCATCAGTTGACTAACCAATACCCATAATTCGATTGACCACAACAAAAATATTTTAGCTATTTGCCAGTCGACTGACGCAATTCCGTCAGTCGACTCCCGGACCTGAGAAATGCTCCAATTGGCCCGAAAATCACCGTAACAACTATGTATGCATGCCTATGCATGTATATACCCATAGTTAGGTCCATACTCCAAATTATGTTCATCAAACATAAATGTTTAAACCAAAAACCTTCCTATAAGGTTTATTAAATTTATCCCTCTTGCCCCCGGTGTCCGTTTTTGTACTGTCGGTTTCTAAAACTCAAAATCTTTATGAAAATGAGTTTAAAATCATGTTTAAAACAAGATGATTTCTTGGGGCTACGGGGGTGGGAGAAAACGGGTTTTTCCATTTCAAATAAAATGGTTTGTTTGAAAACCTAGGAAAAACGCCTTTTTTGTCCAACTTCCTAATAACCACATTCAATGTAGAAATCCACTATACAACACTAATAAAAGGATTCACAGATTGTCATTCAAAGTGCCCTAGGGCAAAACATGCTATAGTTTGATAAAAATACATATTCGCACAATTTGGCATCGAAGTGCACCAAAATAATATAATCCCCGCACATAGCGCTCCAAGGGATGTACATCAAGAAAGCTACCCGACTAACACGCTAGCTGGGAAAAGATAAACATCTACCATTTGTTTACAAGTTTTACTACAAGAGTAGCATTTTTATACAAATGGATTACGCTACTACTCTACAAAATAGGTACCCCACCTTCTTATGCACAAAAGGGTGAAACCCATACCGTATCTTTTACCGAAAGACTACGGACCTCCACGAAAGGGATCACCACCTGAAAAATATATAAGTCATGGGTTGAGCTCACTAGCCCAGTAGAGGAAGCGTCATTGCCTCAATCTCGGTAGTCTGAGTGGTTCAACCCAACCATGGTTCATGCCACTAACCCTAGGTCGGTTTCTTGTCCCACATGGCTCTCACGCCAATCCAGAACCCCATTGAACCCAACAAATAAGTTCCCCAACATGCTCTCAACATAATTATTCACAATTATAGTATGCTTCAATCATCAAAACCACAATCACATATATATATCAGTTAAGATGCAATGCGACCAATACACCCATGGTATGCACACAACACACACCCTACCATAAGGGTTAACGGGATCATTCTCTAACCTTTCACTTTATTCTCATAAGGGAAAGTAGATTTATTGTACCGATTCTTCCCAAGTGCTTTTGACACATCACAGTTTTAACAAGGAAGACCGTTAACACGACGCGGTCGTGACATAGGATTTGGAAAAGTCTTCCCCCTATCGTCTGTATTTCTTGGAAGATTAGTTCCGTAGGAGCAAGAAGCACCCCCTGTCTAGTTGTTACGACGATCCAAACACAATACAACTCCTACGTAGTTTACCCAAACCGTAGAAACCAATACCCATGTTTAACACTACATGGTACACTTAAAATACATTAAGGTTCATAATCGCAACTGTTGGCCACATATTGACACCTAGAGGGGGCGGGGGGTGAATAGGGTCAATGACAAACTTTGAAACTTTTTCGGTTTGACTTTATTTTATCAAAATTACACTTCATTAAGCTCTTGTCAAACACTTAGTGATTTAGATAATCCCTTTAAGTGACATTCACATTTCATACTTGTAATCATTCAATAGTGATTTACATAATTAAATTCATGTTCGATTCAAGTAGAATGAGAATTAATCCATGCACCCAAATATGCAATTCAATTAAACATGTAATAGTACTTTCCTCATTTATAGAGACATAATGAAAAATACAATTTTCCATGAAGAACGTCTTGTAGAGTGTATGAAAAATGATCAAACAATGAGTTCACATATAAACTCTCAAATAGAAACTTATATTGAATAAGCATTTAGTGAAACACTTGGGGTGCATATAATCATTTTATGCTAAGGTGTGTTGAAGATAAATTCTAGCAATCACTTGGTATGCATTTATATTATAGATAAATAAGGAAGTAGATAATTTATAATCTACAACATATTTATCCAAAATCACAATTCAATTTTCTTCAACTATGCATTTTCCTAACCTCTTCATTAATACACAAACACAAGCAATTTCATAGCATTACATCAATATGAAGTTCAATATTGTAAATGAAAATTGCTTATAAGGTAGAGAGATTTAGGGATAGAGAAAATGCAAGTCAAGACACCAAGATGTTATATGGTTCAACCAAGCATTCTATGCTATGGTGTGATGAAGATAAGTTCTATCAATTCACTTAAACGTATTCATTTTCCTAACCTCTTCATTAATATACGAACACAAACAATTTCATAGCATTGATATATAAAGCTCAAGATTGAAAATGACAATTGCTTTTAAATTAAAGAAATAAGGGTTAGAGAAAATGCACACCATAGACACAGAAGATTTTTACATGGTTCAACCAAATCTTTGGTCTACTCCATGCCTTGAGAAAACCTCTCAAGGATTCCACTATCGTGCTTCTCTTTTTGGGGATAAACAAACCCTTACATGCCTCATTCTTCTGGGTGAATAGAAAACCCTTACACACTCCTTCTTCCGAGTGAAGAGCCAACCTTGCTCACTCTTATGGGTGGAGAGCCAACCTTCGAACACTCTTGCTTCCGGGTTAAGAGCCGACCTTTTCTCACTCTTGCGGGTGGAGAGACAACCTAATCCTCTCTTTTCAAGGTATAGAGAAACCTTTACAAAGCTTCATTCCCATGCCAAGACAACTTCTTGGACTTTCACTCTCAAATGAATAAGAATTGAATTTGAGTGTACAACAATATCTCTCAATAGATAGGTATAGAAATTCAAAGCTCACTTCCTCACATACTTAGAGTTATAAATGAAATACTCAATTTAAAAGCTCAACTCAAGTATGAATAATGAATCACAAGAGGAAAATATGAATGATGCTCATGTGGTGATTCATGTAAGAGTTTTCTACACAAAAATAATTTCAAAATTAAAGCACAAATGATAGATTTCGCATACTCCTATCTCCCTCTTATCTCACCCATTTTTGGCTCATATATGACATATATATAGCATAGGAACACAATATAGCTATTTGGGGGTGATTTCGGAAGTTTTGGAACTCTATGGATCCGAAACTAGCTGTTAGAATTCAAATCCAGGATAAGGCATTCGACTGGGATTTTTAGGCAGTTGACTGGAACTTCAAAAAATCATTCCGAAACATTTTTTCAATTCTCTGAAAAAGTCAATCAACTGGACATTTATAACTGGCAGTCGACTGGCTGTTGATCCAGTCGACTGGGTTGTTCAACCCAGCTTTGACGTAGTTCACTGTTTTGCTCATAACAGAATTTCCTTAACTCGGATTGAGGCGTTCTTTAGATTTTTGGAAAGAGGACTTCAAGATATTGATTTTAGGCTTTTGAATCGCTCCAATTAACATATCTTTGAGTGCGATATGATCGTTTTAATGTGACACTTCATTTCGAACTTCTAACCCACTTGACGATTTTTCATGAAATCTTTTGGGTTTTTCCGAAATGACTTAGACACACTTCTAGGATGTGTTAGAGACTTAATAAGGTCCTTGAAATGCCTAAATTCAATATTGAGATCATAAAATAATTTTCCAATTTAAACAAATTCTCAATATTAGACAAAAGCTTTTCATGGTTTAACAATTTTGTTCAAGCTTTAATATGCATTTAGAATCCATTTCAAGTGATATGAATTTTGTTTATGGTTCTAGGACAACCTATTTGTTGAGTTCTTCCATAGCTTATGAAAGTTTGAACTAACTCAACTTTAGCAAAGACTAAGTGATGTTCATAGTCTAATGTTAATGATATAAGGACTCATGAATGATATGCATGGTCCTATATACTATATGGTCAAGAGTTGAGCTTTGAAATAAGTTATCTCAAAAATAAATTTACATTAAGTCTAGCACTCACCCAAGCCTACTTTACCGAATTCTTTGATCTTCAATTTCTTTAAGCTTTGGGTTGATGTCTCCATCCTTGTCTTCAATGTATTTTGAGCTCTAAGCACCTTTGCTTGATCTTTTCATGGATCCACTAGCTCTCTTGAGTTTATCTTGAATCACCAACCTATTAAACATAACTCAAGTAGACATTAAATTCATCGCATTCAATGGTTTGTTATCATTAAAATGTCATGTTTACCCATAGTGGAAAACCTTGGGTCAACAACAACCATATGGCATCACAATACATGCTTATTTCTTTATGCAATATATTGTACTGAAATTATCACAATGCTTATATTTTCACAATTATAAGAAATAAATCATCACATGAACAACAAGATTTACTATGTTGTCACAAGAAAACCGAAAATCATCCTTGTGGCTCCAACAATAAGAATCAAATCAAACCCTAATGATTACTAAATTAGGGTTTCATGAAAAAAATGAATTCAAGAGATCAAGAAACTATGAACTCATATATAGCTTCTTCATAAGATGAAATCAAGAGCTACCATAATTAGAACTCACTTGGTAGTTGGAAGAAAAACTCAACCTTCCATAAACATGAATAAAAGAAAGTGTAAAATCAATACTAACACAAAGAACTCATGAACATGAAAGCTAGGGTTCTTGTGAACAAAACTCTAGAGTGGAAGAGAAACTTACCCAAAATTGCTCAAGAACACCACCCTAAACCACACCAAGCAAGGATAGAATGAGAGAGCAAGAGATTGTGTTGAGAGGATGAAATGTCTTGCAAAGGAGAGAAACACACAAATGTAAAGATTCTCCACTAACCTTTCTCAAATCCAAGGGTTGAGAATAAAGCTAGGAAAATGAGTAAATAATCCAAGGGTGGAGAAGAAGTCATGCCAATGGAAGACCAATATTAATGCATTAATGCATTTGTGTATCATCTAAACAAGACCCTATGATCCAAGGGTTGAGAACAAAGATGGGAGAAGAAGATCAAGGGCTTGAAATGAGACACCATCAAGACTCTTAAATACTTTTTTACCCCTTGTCATCCTCTCTAATTACCAACATGCCACTCATGCCCTAACACATAGAAAAAATATCTACACTTTCCACTAAGTGCTCAAAATATGAAATTACTCATTTACCCCTCGGTCATTTCTTTGCCAAAATCGTTTTCAATAATTTTCATTATTCTCAAAATGAAAATACAACATGCAACTTACAATTTTTTATATCACATACAACATGTAAGGCATGCTAAACACATAAACGCATTAAGCACATAATCACATAAACACTTAATTGTATGAATAAGGTTTTTAATTAATACGTAAAAATACCGGACGTTACAGTAGGTCCTTGACCCATATTTTAAATATTTGCTCCTTTTGACATCAATTCGTCCCGAATTCAATTCCATCCTTCCTAAATGACTCCTAGGCTCCATGTACACTCTATACTTAAATGATGATGGCCTTGCAACTCGATTTTACGGACTCGATCTTAAATGCCGAAATAACTAAATTACCATCTACAGATACAAACTAGGTGTCGAAGCTACTCTTCTCTACCTAGTACCAATGTTTAACGTCGTTGTTATGACGTTGCCGCTTCTTAATACTCTGGATCAAGCTTATCCAGCTCGGGTGGTGGTTTAGTCAAATCGATCGTTTCTACTACACACTCAACTCGTCGAACCTCTATATAATTCCTCAATCTCTGCCCATTCATGACAAACGTCTTTCCAGTGTCAGGATCATCGAGCTCTATTGCTCCATGGGGGAAAAACTTCATAATCTTGTATGGCCCATCCCATCTTGACTGGATCTTACTTGGAAATAGCTTGAGTCTCGAATTAAACAGCCAAACCTTTTGGCCAGGCTCAAAAACATTATTTCTGATGTGCCTATCATGGAATGTATTTGTTCGAGCCTTATAAATTTGAGAATTTTCATATGCATCATTTCTCAATTCATCCGAATTTGCAGTTGGAGTTTCCGCTGCGCATTGACTTTCTTTATATCAAAATTCAATCTTCGAACAACCCAATATGCTCGGTGTTTCAGATCTACAGGGAGATGACATGCTTTACCATACATAAGACGATATAGATACATACCAATTGGTGTCTTAAATGCAGTTCTGTACGCCGAAAGTGCATCATTTAGCCTTCGCGGTCAATCCTTCAAATTCGGATACATCGTTTTCTCCAAAATATTTTTGATCTACCTATTAGAAACCTCCACTTGTCCTTATAATTGGGGGTGATATGGCGTACCAATTCTATGAGTGACACCGTACTTCCCGCACAAAGTGGAAAAAAATTGGTTGTCAAAATGGCTTCCACCATGATTGATCAGAACTCTCGGTATACCAAATCTTGAGAAAATATTCGATTTTACAAATTCTTCCACCACGTCATGATCAACACGTTTGGTGGCTATCGCTTCTACCCACTTTGAAACATAATCAACCCCTACAAGTATATACTCCTTCTTATCCGTTTTTGGAAATGGTCCTATGAAATCAATACCCCACACATCAAATAATTCTACAATCAGAATCGGGGTTAAAGGCATCATGTGTCTTCAAGATATGGATTCAAGCTTTTGACACCACAGACACGGTTTGCAAAATTTGATTGCATCCTTGAATATGAATGGCCAGTAAAATCCACTTTGCAACACCTTATGAGCTGTCTTTTGAGCTCCGAAATGCCCTCCACACTCCAGTGTGTGAGAAAAGTTAAATATGCTTTGCACCTCACTTTCAGGGACACATTTCCTGATAATCTGATCAGAGCAATACTTGTACAAACGCGGATTATCCCAGATATAGAATACTTGTAGACCATTATTTTGGGATTCGACCCGTGGCTTTATAATTGACTATATTGGCATACCAAGGTATTTGTTCCACCATAGCCACACTGAACAGATGTTCATTTGGTAAAGGATCGTTAAGAAAATTAATTTCCTTTGTGGACTCGATAATAATCCCTGACAAATGATCCACAACAACATTTTCTGAACCTTTCTTATCTTTGATTTCCAGGTTGAATTCTTGTAACAATAGAATCCACCGAATCAGTCGGGGCTTAAAGTCTTTCTTTGTCACCAAATGCCTCAGAGCAACATGATCTGAGTAAACGGCAACCTTGGTGCCTAATAAATATGATCGGAATTTATCAAAGGCAAAGACAACTGCCAGCAACTCTTTCTTGGTAGTTGTGTAGTTCATCTGAGCTTCATTCAAAGTCCTACTTGCATAGTAAATAACATATGACATCTTTTCTTTTCTTTGACCCAACACAACTCCTATGGCGTAGTCAGATGCATCATATATGAGCTCAAATGGTAGAGACTAGTCTGACGGATGACTAATCGGGGCTGATGATAGTTGAGCACGTAGCTCCTCAAAGGCATGAAGGCACTTTTGTCAAAAATGAAAGTAGCGTCCTTAGCCAATAAGTTGCATAGCGGTCGGGCGATTTTGCTCAAATCTTTGATAAACCTTCGGTAAAACCCAACATGGCCCAGAAAAGAGCGTATCTGCTTAACAGATGTGGGAGGAGGCAATCTTGAAATTAACTTCACTTTTGCTTTATCGACCTCTATCCCTTGCTTCGATACAATATGGCCCAGTACTATCCCCTCTTGAATCATGAAATGGCTTTTTTCCCAACTTAGGATTAGATTCGTCTCCTTGCATCTCTTAAGTACCATTTATGGATGTCTCAAATGGTCTTCAAAGGTTTCCCCAAAAATTGAAAAATCATCCATGAACACTTCAAGAAATTTCTCTACCATGTTAGAGAATATAGACATCATACACCGTTGAAATGTTGTTGACGCATTACATAAACCAAACAGTATCCGTCTATAAGCAAACGTGCTATACGGACAAGTAAATGTGATTTTCTCCTAATCAACAGGGTCAATCGCTACCTGATTGTAACCGGAATACCCATCCAGAAAGCAATAATAGCTTTGCCCGACTAATCTCTCCAGGATTTGATCAATGAATGGTATGGTAAAATGATCTTTCCTGGTATTCAGATTGAGCTTTCTGTAATCAATACACACACGCCACGTGGTTGTGCGTTGTGGAATTAGCTCACCTGTTTATTTTGGTACCACCGTGATGCCCGACTTCTTCAGCACCACCTGAGTTGGACTTACCCATGTGCTGTTAGAGATGGGATAAATGATTCCCGTATCTAGAAATTTTACCACTTCTTTCATCAACACCTCTTTCATATTGGGATTCAACGTCCGCTGCATCTCTCTTAATGGCTTTGCATCCTCCTCAAGGTGTATGCGATGCAGGCAAATTGAAGGGTCTATGCCTTTCAAATCAGCAACACTTCATCCTATTGCCTCTTTGTTCTCACTGAAAACCTTGACTAGACTCAATTCCTGTTTCCCTATCAATTTAGAGGATATAATTACAGGAAAAGTCTCATCGGATCCCAAGAAAACATACTTCAGCTTTTCAGGCAATTCCTTGAGTTCCAAGGCAGGAGTAGTAGTTAGAGATAGAATTGGTGGAATATTTGAAACTATTGGAAGTGGTTAAACCGGCTCCCGCCATGGTTGAGTGTATAATATAGTTTCCATTGCATCCAGCTCTTCATTCTACAGCTTCCAATATACCTCCCAATCAGTAACTTCCTCATTTGGCCTTTCTCTAGTCATAAATGACTCCAGCTCGTCTCCCTCCAAGATTTGAGTTACAAAATCTGTTATAGTATCATCCAGTTCATCGCACTCATTAATCTGAAAAATTCCCCAGATTCAGGCAAGTGGTGACTTCCTTCGAACAAATTCATCCTGACCTTCATATTGCCAAATGTCATATCCATGGATCCAATTCTGTAATTGATGCATGCATTTGCCGTAGCTAAGAATGGTCTTCCCAATATTACTGTAATGTGCTTCTTCGCGTCAGGGACATGTTCTGTATCCAGGACTACAAAGTCAACCAGAAAATAAAACTTGCCCACTTGCATAATAACATCTTCAAGCACTTCTCTTGCCTATTTGACTGATCGATCGGCGAATTGCAGTACAACCAATGTGGGACTGAGCTCACCCAACCTTAGCTATTGGTAGACTGAATAAGAAGTAAGTTAATACTTACACCTAGATCAAGAAGAGCTCTACCGATTTCCTGGTCACCAATGACACATGGAATAGTGGGAGCACCAGGATCTTTCCTCTTAGGTGGAGTATCGCTTAAAAGCAATGAACTCACTTGCTCAGTTAAGAGTATTTTCATTGGATTCTTTCCTCTGCTTTTCCGTTTCTGCATGCAAAGATTCTTGAAAAACTTAGCATAAGGCAGTATTTGGGCGATTACATCTAAGAGAGGTAAATTGATCTTAGTTTGTCAGAATGTATTTAACATATCAGATTCTTTCATCTTTTCGTACTTTGCCGGCTCTCTAAGACGTTAAGGAAATGGCCCTGCCTCCTCATAATGCTCTATTTCTGGCTTTTCAAGTAATGTCTCATCAACATTGTCCTCTACCGATGGTTGGTTTTTCTGCACTCTTTCAGCCTCTTTCCTTGCAGCCTCCTTTCTCTGTTCTTCTTTTGCTTCCTTCCTTTATTCTTGTTCTACCTCTCTTCTTCTTTACAACCTTTCTTGATGCTCTGCCTCAACTCGATTCTCCACTTCCTTCCCATTTCTTAGAGTCATGATTGATTGAACCGACTCATGAGGATTATTAGCAAAAGATCCAAGGTCCAATGCTTATTGTTGCTTAGGGTTGACTATTGGTTGACTTGGTAGTTTTCCTGCTCTCTCACATTCCTCTCACTAGCCATTTGGCCCATCTGCATGTGCAGTTGTGCTAAAGATTGAGTATGAATACCTAAGCTATTATGAATGTCCATTATGACCTGCTCTAGCTGACTAGTCTGGAAACCGGGTGAAGGAGTTTGGCTTCTTGGTGGCTAGGCTTGGTAGTTATAGGGTTGCACAACCTGATTGTTATTTAATGGTTGAAGCTCTTGGGAATTATTGAATGGTTGTAGAGCTTGGTCGTTATTGAATGGCTGAAGGGCTGGGGAATTATTAGATGTTCTTAGTTGGTAGTTGGATTGAGAATTCCTAACCATGATTGTTGGCTGGGAGTCAAATGATGGCTGACTCTATTAAAACCTCGGTTGTTGGCCATATGATTGCTGTCTTTCAATATACCTCGGTTGTTGGCTGTATGACTGCTGTCTTTCTGTGAACCTTGGCTGTTGATTGTATGATTGCCCTTGTTGGAATTTTGGTGGTGGATTTTCCACATTGGTAGATTTGTAAGACAGGAGTGGGTGATTTCTAGCATTGGAGGTGTATGAATTGGTGAAATGAACATTATTGGAATAGTTCCACGATGCGTTGGCATCAACATCCATTATCTCCTGACACTCAATTTGGGAATACTAAGCTTCGACTTCATATGTCTCTCTAACAGTGGAATGATTTCGCTAAAGGTATTTATCAATTCTTTCCAATCTCTCTCAAAATAATGCCATGGTATATCTCACATCATCATGATCCACAACATAGGATTTTTCGGACCTCCTATCCTATTGTCCACCTCTATACCTCAACTCAAATTGGTATTGGATTGTGTTTTCACCTATTATCAAATATCTCCAAGAGTTCTTTAGCTGGCTTTAAGATAAACTAACCTTGTGTGGCTGCATCTATCAAAGTCTTATGCGCCTCTCCAAGTCCCATGTAGAAATTTTAGCAATATCTTGATCAGAAAACCTATGGTGGGGACACTTATACATAATTTCACTACACCTTTCCCATGCATCATGAAAATGCTCACCAGGTAACTGCCTAAAGCTTTTGATTACATCTTGTGCTTCTGAGGTCTTTCCTATGGGATAATGCTTTTCTATGAATTCTCTCTTAAGGGCTTCCCAATCAGTTTTTATTTTTTTTTGCTAATTTGAGGTACCATATCTTAGCTCTCTTTTTCAATGACCAAGGGAATAATCTCACTCGCAAGTCATTTTTGGGCAAATTGTCAAACCTAACAATAGAGACTACCTCTAGAAAATCATTTATGTGTTGGTATGGGCTTCTATCCTAAGGCCTGAAATATTTGGAAGCATATTAATGATGCTTGTCTTGATTTCGAAGTTCTTTGCTCCATCTTCCTCTGGAAAATCTGTATAGGAGTCACACGCATCAGGTGTGTAATATCCGTTCAATGATATCTCTAGTGCCCTTTGTTGGTAGGCTCCTCGGTCGACCATTGCTTCTTCATGCTAAGGATGACGCTTTTCAATAGATCGACGTAAACGATGGAGAGTCTTTTCGATCTCAGGATCGTACTTGACTAACGCAATGCTTAAATTAGAATGGGTCGGTTTATCGGTCATACGCTACTCAAACAACTATTTATATATATTTATTTTTATTTTTTTGAAATTTTCTGAAATATAATCTAATCTAACTTAACTACTTCTAAATTACAGAAATTAAAGCAAGAATTAATATGCAAAAATCTAGGTAACTAAAACTCACAAAAGTTCCAGATCCAACTTTAAAAGTTCTGATCTTCCCTTTCATGCTTTTCAGAGTACCTGTCAATCACACAAAAATCTCACTTTAGCTACAGTTACAATAACGCAATGCAAATAAATTACTAAAGCTATTGAACAATGCTTAGTCCTCGACAACGGTGCAAAAAATTTGATGCGACGTCAGGTGTATAAAAATATGTGGTTAAAAACAACACCTTAACGTCTCTAGGTTTTACCCTACACAAGAGCACGTATCAATTGTAGAATAGCAAATCGGTTTGATTAAGGGATATCGATCCCACAGAGACTGAGATTATTCAATTTAGCAATTCAAAAACATTGAATTATAATTTCTAAAAATTGGTTTGTTTGAGTGGTCGAAGACCAAATTATCTATTTTAATAAAAAATTTCTAGAAAGTAAAGTAAATTGGTTTCTGATTCAAGAAAGAGAGAAAACTAGGGTTTTCCATCACTCCACCACTAACTGCATAATATAGTTCATCACTGTTTCAACTGTAAAAGGGCGATCCATAACTGTGAATCAGGTCGTATTACAGATAGCTAAATACGATCCCAAAAAGGAGTACCATTAACCGGATAGCGACAACCCGTCTCATGACTGACCTAACTATTACATGCTAATTATGATACTCTAATATACTCCTAATGCATAAAAATAAACTAAAGCATGTCTATATTAAATCGCCAAGGCACGACCTGTGTCAACCTAAGGTTTCAAGTTTCGTTACCACCATTGTGTCAAAAATCATGATTAAGCATCCGAGTTCCAACCCATATTGAATAATCATAATTGTACAAAATAATATATTTATTCAATCTAAGACAAGAATTTAGAACAAACATATAATTTTATATTGCAAATTAGTACGGTCTCTTAACTATTACAATCATCACAGTATGATCACAGTTTCCCTTCTTTACAATTAAAAACAATAAAAGAATTAAATTACTTGGCTAGGGTTTTTCTAGAAAATCCTAGATACTGAGTTAGTTGGCCATGGTAGAAGGTGACTGCATCGTTGATGTAGAAACGCTCTCTATAGTCTTTTTCGTCGGATCTCTAGGTTTGAATATGACTCTGAATAGCAGTAAGTCTGGATGAATGAACCTCTTGAATGAATGTCTCATAGAACCAACCAAACTCTATCTATTAGAACCTCCATAATATAATATATCTCTTTCACGTCTTATGTATGGTCTTGTATATATAAGCAATGGCATAGAGAGGCCTTTTTCAGTATTTTCACTCTCAAAACTCATTAAAACCATAAATATAAGTGTAAATACATGTATACAGAGGTCTGGAGTCATGGGCACATCTTCCAGACCACCTCTAGTTGGCATCTCTAGAGAAAAGGTGTTTCTACTAGGAATAGTGACTCTTCTTTTGATAGTACGGGTTGCGCCGAGATAAGTTACCATCATAGTAGATTTCTTTGTAGTGGATTTCCCTTCCACATACAATATTATCCTCACAAGAGCTACTCTTAATACTTTAAAAGTAGTGACTTCAACTTATCACCTGCTAATGAAGTTCCCAACCTATTATGGTGTAAGGGAGGTAAGAGAAGACCAGGCTATGGAGCAAGAATGTTATGCAGCCGCTTTGAAAGATAGAAGGTCATGGGAGGCACTCGCAATCAAAGGTCTCAAATCAATTTCGGATGAAACAATTCCGTAACCAGAACCGGTGGCGGGAAGAGGAAGAGAACCAAAAAAAGGAAAGAATCGAGTCATTGCTCTCCGATGATTTTAAGGATCAACTTATTCAATTCCTAAGGTAGAACCAAGACATGTTTTCATGGACACATGAAGATATGCCCGACATTGATCCCCGAGTTATGCAACATCGACTAAATTTGGATCCTACTGCCAAGCCCGTAAGGTAGAAGAAGAGGACATTTACCCCCGAGAGGAATGCAACCATAATGTCGGAGGTTGACAAACTCCTAAAGGTGAACTTCATTCGAGAAGTCCATTACCCCGACTTGTTGTCGAATGTGGTCCCGGTGAAAAAGGCAAATGGAAAATGGAGGCTCTGCGTCAACTTCACATACTTAAATAAATCTTATCTATAGGATATTATTCCTTTACCAAGAATCGACATGCTGGTAGAAGCCACTTCAGGGAATGAATTGCTCAGCTTTATGGATGCATATTCAGGATACAACAAGATCTCCATTCACCCTCATGACTCTAAAAAGACATCCTTTATCACCGACAAAGGCATATACTATTACAAAGTAATGGCCTTTGGGCTGAAAAAAGTCGGAGCTACCTACTAGAGGTTGGTCAATGATAGGAGCCAAATATCATACATTTAAGGCTCCTAATTATACATTGTTATGTCTATGAATATCATTATATTGGTGCTTTTATACGGTTTTCTTGTTTTAAGACATTTCAGGTGATGGTATGTAAAATGAGTTTAATTCGGTGAATTAACTGGATTTGTAACTCAAGATTGTTCAAGAGTCAAAATCATGGATAAAAGACCTATAAAGGACCAAAAAAAGTCAAGGATACAAAAGGAATGAAGAGGAATGAAGTCGACAAGAGAAACAGAGCAAAATAGGATGAAATGTAGAATTCAAGGTAAAGAACTACCGAGTACTCGGTAGACCCTTCACCGAGTACTCGGTAGAGTGAGTGCAAAAGTTCGTGAACTTGCGCAGAGGAAGGAAAAATCACCCGTGAGATTTTGCGAACTTACGTTCATTTGCGTGGAACCCTGGAGCTATCGAGTACTCGGTGAGACCAAAACCGGTTAGCCAAGTCAGCAATTTTGTATATGCACTGGTGGGACCTGTTCGACCAGAATTAGCAAGGAATGATCTCTAGGTAATTTTGGATGCAATATTGACTATATTTGATGATATTATATACCATTCTTCATGATATATCACGATACACATTCCTGACTTAATGGTGAAACAATCAGATTACCAAACAAAGATGCCTCTTTTTCTATAAAAGAGAGGGGTCTCACTTACAGTGAAGAGTCTTTAGTTGAAAGATAGTTTTGATATTTTGGAGTAGAGATATTGAAGAGGAAGAGATCGATAGAAGAACAACCATGGAGGGCGTGTCTACATCAATGATGCAGGCAACCACTACCATGAACAACTAAACTGGTATTTAGGGTTTTTAAAGCTAAGTAATGTAGATTATTTCTTATCTTCAATTGTATAAGGGGAAACTGAAGGACACGTATGTGATGATTGTTTATATGAGTGATTACGTTTGATTTTATATAAGATTCTATGTTTATTCTATATCTTGTTTTAGCTTGAATGAATGTTTTATCTTACATAATCATGGTTATTCAATATGGGCTAGAACTGAGATGCTTAACTCATAATTTTCTACACAATAGTGGTTATTAACATGTAATATTGATTTAGATAGACCATGCTTGAAAGGGATAACTAGTGACGTACTTTTAATTTATGTTAGTAGGAGTAGTTTAGAGTAGATGAATGCACTAGTTATGCTTTATTAGAGATGGCTTGTGCCAATGATGGATGAATTGTTCCTTTTTTGGGATTAGGGTTTTGCCAATGTTTGCGACCCTATATCTGATGGTGGACCGCCCTTTACAATTGAATGAATTAGAGGATATGTTATATGGTTAGTGGTGGAGTTAGAAATACCCTAGATCTTTATCTCCATTGTTCACAACCAAAACCAATTATCTTTCGTATTTATTTAATGTTCATTAGTTATAGAAAACCAAACAAACAAACTATCTTTAATAATTTAGTTAGAAAAATTATAAAAGAGTTGAAGAATCATTAGTCTATATAAATTCGATAGACCCTATCTCATTGGTACTATACTATAAATTGATTCGTGCACTTGCGATAGGTAAAACTATGTCAACTTTAAGGGCTTATTTTCACACACTATTATCATTATCATTATTATTATCTATTACCCAAGCCTAGTAAGTTAAACTAATCTAGGTTTGACCACCGATCAAGTTTTTGGCGTCGTTGCCGGGGACTAAACTATTTTATTTACTTTTGCATAATTATTATAGGTAGATTATTTTATTTTCTTCTTTTAAAAGACAAAACATTGTGATTTTTGATAGGTACAGTGAGATTAGCAGAGGGAACCAAAAAAACGGTGACAACTGCTTGGCTGGACCGTTTGTGAGTTTTATCGTACTTTAAATTATTGCACAAGTCTCATATTTAATTTTCTTATTTAATTTCTCTTTTATTGTTTTTTATTTTTTAATTTGTTTTTAGTTAGTTTATTATTTTTACATAAAATTGTTCCATCATTATATGAGTGGTTTGCATTTCGTATCTAAAGAACTTGCTCCTTTTGATCGTGAAGTTGATAGAACTTATCGTTAAAATTTAAGAACTAATAAACAAAGGATTGAAAAAGATACATTAAATTTTAACGATATGAACGACCCTCGAGTACAACCACTAGGTTCTTTGAAAGATTATTACACACCTTTGAATTTTGAATAACCAACGGACATTGTTATACCAGGATAAACAACATTTCATTATGAAATTAAAGCTAGTATTTTAAATATGTTGCCTAAATTCTATGGACATAAACATGAAGATCCCTATGAACACATTATGGAGTTTATAGAAATTAGTTCAACAACTAAAATGAATGGGATGCCCACTAATGCCTTACGTGTGCGATTATTTCCATTTTCACTCAAAGAAAGAGCTAACAATGGTACACTAGTTTAGAAGAACGGGTGAAAACTGATTGGGAGAAGCTTAAGAAAGAATTCTTACATAAATATTACCCAATGGAAAAAACACACGAAGCCCAAGCAACCATAATGAAGTTTGCCCAAATTCCAGGTAAACAATTCCATGAAATTTGGGAACATTTTAAAGAACTCTTGGATAAATGTCCTAATCATAAATTTAGAAAATATTTCGAGTACACTTTGCTAACCTACACGGACTTTTCATACAATTTATTGTAAACATCTTCATATGAATCCCCACGATCTTCATTATCCTATGAATCATCATCCTCAGACATTGCTCAACTTGCAACAACTTTACCGATCTCCTTACTTTGTGCAGCAAACAAGGTGAAATTCTCAATCTCATCTCCTACCTCTGAATCCGTCGAATCACTAGCTGATCCATCACTCCAAGTAACAGCCAAACCCTTTTTCATTTTCGACTTATTAGCACACTCAACAACTATGTGACCGAACCCTTGACACTCAAAACATTGAGGTTTCTTCTTTTTATGAACAAACTTATCATTCCTATTTTGGATTTTTCTTTTTTTAGAATCATGTGATTTATCTCCAAAATTTTGTTCTTTAATCAATTCTTGACCACAAGAAGATTTTAAAAACTTATGAAACTGCTCCATGATCATGTCAAACTAACTTGGTTTACTCTCACCCTCTTCATCCGACTCATTAGGACCCTCCTTAGTTATTTTCAAAGCTATGTCCTTCACTTTTGTGCTGCTTGACTTTTTAGAAGATTTAGAACACATCTCCATCTCATACAATTTCAAATTACCAGCCAACTCTTCATGTTTAATTTCCTTGAAACTCATGATTTCATATATGACGGTAACCTTAGACCGAAAACGTTTAGGCAAAGACCTAAGGATTTTATTCAGAATGGTCGTCTCAAAAATAGGCTCTCCTAGATTGTGACAACTAGTTCTTATGTCAGTTAACTAGTCTCAAAATTACCAAAAACTTCATCCTCCTCCATCATAAGCTGTTCAAATTTTGAAATTAGAATTTGGAGTTTTAACTGTTTAACTTTTGAAGTTCCTCATAAGTTACTTGGAGAATGTCCCAAGCTTCTTTTGCAATTTCACATGTGGCTATTCTCTTAAACTCACTTTTTGTCACAACATTATAAAATGCATTCAAGGCTTTTGAATTCCAACTAGCACTATAAGTTTCAGCAGTAGTCCACTCACTTGACAATTTTACCTTAGATTCATTAGTAACAACATCTTTCACAGTGGGTGGTGAATATCCTACCTCTATGGCCAGCCAAGCTCTCTCATCTAGTGATTTAAAAAATGCCCTCATTCTCGCTTCCAATACGTGTAATTTGAGCCATTAAACCAAGGGGAGCTAGATATGGAACCTCCTTCACGAGGTACATCCATCATCTAAGTTCAAGATCTAACCCTAGGTAGTTAACCTAAATTGGAGCAGCCACGCTCTGATACCAATTGAAATTACCTAGACGATGGTGAAAATATCCTAGAGGGGGGTGAATAGGCTTTTTGTGGATTTATTGACAAATTAATATTTAATTGCGCAAAATTCAATTTTAATCCAATCAAAAGACCCTAATTCTCAAACCACGTCATTCAAGCAATATCAAACAAACATCAATGTAGTGCAGAAAATAAAGCAAGAGACGACACAGAGAATTATACGTGAAAAAACCAAGGAAACGTTCCAAGGAAAAAAACCACAGGTACTCTCAGGTACCGATGTACTATGAATCAATAAGTACAGACTCTTTGAGAGTTTTAGACTTACAATCACTCCTGATATGCCTTCCTCTACTCGCGGTCCAAAACCCTTGAATCATTCGTACTTCATAAAGCATGCTTGCTCCGCCATACACAATAAGAGACTCATAAATCACTCTAGATTTGCCTTTCTCTACTCGCAGTTTGAAATCCTCGAATCTCTCCATACTCGGATGGCTCAGCTTCTCAATGGATCAATGCAACCTCATTACAATGGACGATGTGATGATTTTTCAGCAACCACTCATCTAATCGTGCATAAAAAAACTTCATTGTAGAAACACGATTGGAGAACCTCAACACAAGAGATAACAACAATATGTATGATCACTCCATAATCACCTCTCTATGTGTATCTCTTTATAAAAGAATATGAACTATAGAATATTGCAGATATTTCACCAAAAACACTCTTGAAAAATCATCGTAAAAAACCGTAGCCTCTTTTCTTGTAGAACCTTGGTATCTATAGACCAAGTCAAAGAAAACCCTAACCTTGATCTTCTGCATAATTTCATAATACATTGATAAATCCTCAAAAATATGATGTAAATATGTGTATACGCCTATACGTAGAGATTTGGAGTCGCCGATCACTTAAAAACTCGAAGTAGGGACAAAACTGGAAAAAATCGAAAACACTCCGAAACAACTCCTGCATAACAAGTGATCATGTTGCCATAAAGTAAGACCTACACTTGGGACCTACACTTTGGCGTAGGTCAGGGGCATAGGGTCCATTCCCAGTTCCAAAAACCAAAGCGTAGGTTAGTGCCATTCTGCTTCTTTTTGCCTCTAACAGCGTAGGGTATGATGCGTCTTTTGCTGTAAAAACCTATTTTTTCATATTTAAGCTAGACTGATCGTCTCGGAATCCCGATGCTTTTGGTTGAAGTAATAATGTCTGGAAATTACATTTTTGCCCTCAGGTGAAGTGACGATGTCTGGAAATGACGTTTTTGCCCTCCGGTAGCTCTTTTTTGCTTTGGCACACCTCTTGATTCTTCTCTTGAGATAGAAACGAACATACTAACAACTCGATTGCAAATACACAAAACTGTAAACATAAAAATTCACTCAACATGGTTATTGTCTAGAACATACCAAACACAAATAATATTATAAATGTTCTTACATCATTTAAAGGAAAGAGCCATTCAAGACCTAGAGATCGAGAGAAGAAGATCATGGAGGGCATTTCTACATCAACGATGTTGTCACCTTTTACCATGAGCAACTAATTCGGTATCTAGGGTTTTCTAGCAAAACCCTAACCAAGTAATATAGTTCTTATTTATTTAAATTGTAAAGAGGGGAAACTGTGACCATACTGTGATGATTGTAGTAGATGAGAGACTGTTTTTATTCTTGATACAAGTTTATATATTTATTTTGATTCTTGTCTTAGATTGAATGAATATATATATATTACACAATCATGGTTATTCACTATGGGCTAAAACTCGGATGCTTAACTTATGAATTTCTACACAATGGTGGTAATAAAACTTAAACCCAAGGTTGACACAGGCCATGCCTTAGCGATTTAATATAGACACGCTTTAGTTTATTTTCATGCATTAGGAGTAGATTAAAGGAATTTAATTGGCATGTACTAGTTAGGTCAGTCATGAGATAGGTTGTCGCAATCTGGTTGATGGTAATTCTTTTTGGGGTCGTATTTAGCTATTTGCGGTACGATGTGATTCACAGCTATGGTTCGCCCTCTTGCAATTGAGCGAATTGAGAATTATATTATGTGGTTAGTGGTGGAGTATGAAAACCCTAGATTTTATTTCTATTGTTTTTGTCTTAATTTATCTTTACTTATTTTCTTAGTTAATTAGTTAATTAGTTAATTAATTTCAAAACGACAAACCTCATTATTCTAGCAATTTAAGAATATTATTTTACGAGAATTGAGAATATGACTTAGTCTCTATAGGATCGATAAACTGTCACAAGCTGAACTATACTACCATACGATTCGTGCACTCACGATAGGTAAAACCTAAGCCATCATAAGGGGCAGTTTTTAACACATATTTTTAGCACACCCCGACGAACATCAAGTTTTTGGCCCCATTGCCAGGGACTAACGGATATTCTGAATTTTAGTAATTTATTATTTTTGAGTTGTTTTTACATGCTTTATTTTTGATTTCTTCTTTTTAACATTGTATTGTGTGTTTGGAGGACGTATACCGAAATAAGCGAAAGGAGAACTAGAGGAGCAGGTGGTCACTGTTTTGCTGGACCGTTTGTGAGTTTTACGTGTATTTAAAATTATTGCACAATTCTACTTTACTTTTCTTTCTCAATTTCTATTTTTTTCTTTTATTGATATTCATTAGCATAAAAAAAATCTGCAATTTTTCGTGTAAATTGTCCAAAAGTCCGATTTTCATAAAAATGAGAGGGTTTTGAGTGGAAATGGGCCAATAAACAAAATTCACTATATATAGTAAACCCAATTCATTTTAGGTAAAAACACGTCGTTTAGAACCTTAGAACCCCGATTGTTTTATTGTAAAAAAAAAAAAACAATATATAATGGTTATACCAATTCGGCAAATGTTCCATATTATAATTCATACCACCCGGATTGGAGAGATCACCCCAATTTCGAATACCAACAATCAGGTATAGGAAATTAATATCAAAGCTTTAATGAGGATCCACGATATTTCGATCATGGATTAGGGTATCAACCATATAGTCAAGATTATTATCCTCAACGAACGAATCAATTCCAATTTGAGAAGTCAAGTGCATATTCGTTTCTGGAGCTATTGTCTGTTGAAGATAAATCCTTAGCCCATTTGGGAGAAATCAGAGCAAACCCCCGTCCGTAGTCATTGGCTTCTAATGACCAATTTTTAGTATATATGGGCAAAATCGAGACCCCTCGAAATTGTGAGGAGATCACATACAATGGAGACAATTCATACTTTCCTAACATTGATAATCCTCAATCAAGTTTCAATAGAAGTGAACAACCATTCAATATTCAGGGTTTTCAGTCCAATAATGCCCTATCATTCCAATCATTCCAACCTTCCAACCAAAATCCACTCCAGTTCCAAAATCAAAATATGATGCCTATATCAACTGGTGATGAAGATAAACTGATAAGCAACTTGAGAGAGATTGAAAATCAATTAAACTCTAATTCTCAAGCTTTGATTAGGTTATGGCAACTAGTTGATTATATGAGAATGAATGATTTGCCAAATTAAGTGGTAGATAATTTTGAAGATGAGGAAGATGGGGACAATTAAATAGAGGAAAGTTTTGCAATTAAGAGTGACATTGCATATGACGAGAGTACACAAACCATTCATTTATTACAAGAGCCAAAAGAGACACCATATGAACCTCAAGGAATAGTTACTCAATGTGTCGATGAGCTAGGTTTTGAAGATAAATAATGAGGGGATGGGTACTATGTAATTCATGGGATTGATGAGATGGTGAATGACCTATTACCTGATTTGGTGACAGAAGAATCATTGGGCATAAGTGTTAAACATAGGATGAAGGTAGAGTATGACATATGAGATAAGGTATGTGACGATTATTATGTGCTAGATGTCTTGCTTGTTGCTGAGTGTTCACAATGGACAACGTGGAATGATTTACTTACCACACTTGCTCTACCATGTGGTGGAAGTGTCGAAGAGAGGAAGGATGTTGGATAACCCTTTGCAGAATCGTCAAGCCAAAGACGTTAAACATTGGTCCTAGGTTGTGAAAGTTAGTTTCTAGCCTTGATTTGTATACTAGTAAGTTACTTAATTTTTTCAACTTCAATTCTTAGAGATTGTAGGCCCTTAAGGCCAAATCATTGTTTTTCAATTCCATAGGATTGTAGGCCTTTAACGCCAAATCATGTTTATATAATTTATAAAAAAAATTATTTTATTCCTTTTTCTAGGTTGAGTAATAATTTCTGGAAAGTGATGATTATATTTTTTCTTCTCTTGCTAAGATATTGGGTATGTGTGATTTGTTGAATATTTCTATAGGTAGCTCCATTCAAGTTTGGGGGAGGAGAATGAGCATAAAGAGTTGAAATTCCTGATCCGCACTTCAAGGATAACTATATTCTTTCTCATGAGTATGATTATGAACCATGAGGACATGGTTTAATTGAAGTTGGGGGGAAGGTATAGTTGGTATAAAGAATGAGTGAAAAAAATGAAAAAATTTGAAAATGTTTGGAGAAATTCTTTGTTTTAATGTATGAATGTTTTACATTACAAGTTGATTGAGTTTATGTTTATTATGCATGAGTAATATGTGTTTTGATATTCCCATTCATGAGAGTGATGATTAAATCGAGTTAGTGAAGTAATGTGGTTTTACATGGGTGAGTGAATTAGTGAAATTGAAATCAAGAAGGAGGACTTTGACCGATAAGCACAACCACACATTCACTATGGGAAAAATCGTTAATCTTTGACTATGTAGTTGAAAAAATAATTTTGCTACAATAAAGGAGAGATGTTATGGTTGAAATGGAGGAAAAGTTAAAAATTTATTTTCAAAAATAAAATGCAAAAAGTAGTTCCTCGATCTGAATAACCGGGTCTTGGTATCACCAATATCACTGTTCGCGTTTAAAGGGGAGAAAACTAATGGGCATAAATTCCACAGAAGAAGCTCGGGCCCAGTTGGTCGGGATTAAAAATCCTCGCTGGAAAGTCCAGATCTTAGAAAGACAAAAATGGATGAAAAGTGGAATGATGGAAATATTGATTTTTATGAAAAATGAAAAAAATTGATCAACAAAGTAGGAAGAAGAGAGATTGAAATACCATGGTATAATGTGCACAAAAACACGGAAGGTTGTTTGGATTGGAAGTAGAAAGTAGCAAAATCATTCACTTTAGTGGTAACCATTCATGACACGAAGCTTGAAATAGTTATTGTTCGGTAGTGAGTAGGAGTATTTTAAAGCCTTATTATCTTGTGTATTGTATCATGACTTAATTAACTTGTGCGTGAATTCATGAATGCGTGATTATAGAGGACTGAGATGTTTGTAGGTACCATCACTAGAAACCTTCACGAGACTTCACTCGTCCACTAGGGGTAAGCTAGGGGTTTAAAAGGCTTGTTACACATACTAAGTGTAATCGTCGACCGTTACGAAAGCAAGGGAGTAGGTTAGATTAGTTAGAGTAGATAGATTAGAAATCATCACAAAAACGTTCCCTGAGTTTATTGCTCAAGGACTAGCAATATGTAAATTTTGGGGTGTGATAGGTGTCAAATATGAGAAATTTTGACCCCTTAACTCGCATTTGGGGTGAGTTTATTGCTCAGGGACTAACAATATGTAAATCCTAAAACATCCTTTCATTTCATTATTTGGTATTTTTATTGCATTTGTGTCTTAAAGCATGTTTTAGGAGCTTAACAAAGAAATGAAGCTAACTTCGGTGAATTAACCAAAGTACATGTTTTTTCTATCTGAGAGGAGAGTCAAATAGGCATTTTGAGAAAAACATGGCTCCCGGATGGCAAAAACGACATTTTCCGAAGCCGTCATCTGAAGCAAAAAGTCTCGTGGAATCAAGATGATCATTTGTGCACAATTGTGGATAAAAGTAGTTTTCATGAATAATCTACACTTAAGCCTTTGCTTTCAGAAGCAAAAAGTGGCCAAAAACACATTTTTATGCTTGAACCTATTCTTAAAGCGTAGTGAACAATGTTTTCAACATAAACTTTTAGCCAACTTCGGGAGCTCATATCTTGATCAAGAAAGGTCCAAATGGGGTGATTCTTGAGCTGAAAATCAAGAGCTTGAAGTCATATTTCCAATGATATATTACAGACCTCTATCAAATGTGTGTAGCTCCAGATATGATCAAAATAGTGAGAGGTTTCCTGTAGAAAAAACTGGAAATTTCAGATTCGGGAGAAAATCCTATTTTGACCCGGATTGATCCGTTTTGACCCGGGTAACTTTAAGTTCGACCCCAACACCTCTATACATGTAATATACACATTTTATACATCAGATATTAGGGTTTTGTTGGTTGGGTGTGAAATTACGAAAAAAGGTAATCTTATTCTTTAAGTTAGGGTTTCCCTCACCTTTGCTTATATATACCAAGGTCTGTTACAGATCTAAAGGTCTTCTCTCCCCTTAATTTTTGGACATCTCTTCACATAATTTTGGGACTTCTCTCTACCCAATTTTTAGATTCATATTATTCAAATGGAGGAGCCATTGAAGGCCTAAAGATCCGAAGAAGATCATGTTGGGCATTTCTACATCAACGATGCAGTCACTTTCTACCATGAGATACTAATTAGCCAAACCCTAGCCAAGTAATGTAGTTCTTATTTATTTTCAATTGTAAAGAGGGGAAATTGTGACCATACTGTGATGATTGTAGTAGATGAAAGACAATTTTTATTCTTGATACACGTTAATATATTTATTCTGATTCTTATCTTAGACTGAATGAATATATTTATCTTACATGAAATTACCTACACTATAGTGAAAACAACCTAGAGGGGGGTGAATAGAGTTTTTGTCGATTTTAAGATCAATTAAAATTATTTAGCATAAATTAAATTTTATTCAGTCACAAAACCTAATTCTTAATTCAATTCTCAAAACAAATCAATCAAGGAAATATGAATATAAGTGTAGAAATTTAAATCATAAGAAGACACAGAGATTTTTACGTGGAAAATATTTGAAATACACCAATTAAAATTACGGATACACTCGGGTATCGATGCACTATTAATCAGAGGAATTATACAAACTCTATGAAAACAGATCTTACAACCTTTGTAAATTGTTATTCTTCACTCGACGTCTGAAATTCTAGATTCACTAGCGCTCCACAAAGCTCTCGCTCCGATCTTCGTACTCTGACGGCTCTACTTCTCAACAGATCGAATAACCACGAAGCCTCCTGCTCTGATCTCCGCACTCAGACGGATCCGATCTTCAACGGATAAATACTACCACGTTGCTATAGACGGTATGTGGATTTTTCAACAACTAGAAGATCCAATTGTGCATAAGATCTTCGGTGTAGAAGCACAATTGAAAAATCCCAATAACAAGAGAGAACTTTAATAAATATGATCACTCAATCTTTTCTCTCTTTGTGTATATCTCTGTAGAAAAATATGAATGATAGAATACTATAGAGATCTCTCAAAAACCATGCCTCCTCTATTATAAACCTTGGTATTTATAAGCAATGTAGAGGAGAAACCCTAAGTTCGTCCTCTTTGGTAATTTCACACTCAACAGAGTCAAACCCTTAAATATCATGTATCATATGTCATATACATGTTGTTATAGGTGTTTAGGTCAAACTCAAGGTCATCCGGGTCAACACGGATCAATCCAAGTCAAAATAGGATTTCAGCCCGATTCTAAAATTTTCAATTTTTTCATGCAGGAAACCTCTCACTTTTTTGATCATATCTAGAGCTACACACATTGGATGAAAACTTGTAATAGCTTTTTCGAAAGCTGACTTCAATATATTGATGTTAGGCTCAATAATCACCCCATTTAGACCTTTGTTGACTGAGATATCTGCTCCCAAAGTTGAATGAAAATCTTTCTGAAATCACTGTTTCCTTTTTGAACTAGGATTCCTCCCTTATTTAATCCTCTTATAATTAGGAATGAATCTACTCAATTTTTATGTATATATCCTTTATACACCTCCTAGGATATATAGGAGTGTATCCCAAGTCATAATAGGATACGGAATAACCAGCCACACAATAATAATACCGCACCTACACTTTTCAAAACTCTGTCGCAGCTACGTTTGAAGCATAGGTACAAGCGTAGCGTAGCTTGGAGTGTACCTTCAAGCATAAAACTCCACTTTCCAGCCACTTTTTTATTCTGAAAGCGTAGGCTTTTTCATGAAAACCACTTTTGTCTGCAACTATGCCAAAATGACCCTCTTGACTCCTTGAGACTTTTTGATTGAATGATGGCTTTGGGATATGTCTTTTTTGTCCTCCGGGGGACATTTTTACACTTCACTTGTATTCTTCACTATTTCAATGATTGATTCCGCCTTTATCAAAACTTGTAGATGTCGTTGAAACCAGCATGACCTATCTGACAGTCAACATGGTTATTGTCTAGAACGTACCATAAATAAACAATACTAAATAGTGTTCTTACAATCTCCCCATTGGCATTTCTGAGACAAAACCATATTTTACAATATAGCCTCACAAATAACGACATAACATCTATACCTATGAACACACACCGACAAACATAGATATAAACTATCACCTTACTTTCATGACGGTCTACCAATCTTGTAACACAACACTGAACAAACCATTAAACGCAAGTGTGGAAAACATATATAAAATGATCATAAGGAAAACACAATATCCATATAAGCATAATGATCATAAAACACACTCCTTCTCTCCCTTAAATCATTACTCTCCCTTACTTAAAACTTCTCCCCCTTACTCAATATTTCTCCCCTTTTTTGTCACTGAAATGACAAGGAACAATAAAAACAATCAAAGCACATGAGAGAAACAAGGGAAAACTTCAAGATGATCACATAGGGAAAGGATAACAGAGGAGACTCTAGAGAATCTAAGCCAAGCACTAAATACTAAGATAAAGTATTCTAAAAGATTATATCCAGATTCTCGAGTAACACAAATCTTTACAATGCATGAACTTAATACTAATGCATGAATGCAAAATGCAAAAACAAAAATATTTTTGTTCTTAAACACATGTGAGTAGGGCAGTAGAGACAACGAGCTAATCATTAACACATCATATTCGCATAATTGACTTAATTTTTATACACATGATAGTGAAGAAAATCAGCACACATATCCCGTAGTTATAAGCAGTCACAAGGAAAGCTTTTCATAGCATTTGCATATATGAAAAATATTCAGGTGGAAGCTTAAAACTAAGATGAAAGCAATACATATTAATTCTAACACTCTACTTACTAACCGTGATGATACTTCAGTTCAAAACCCAAATTAGAAGTCAAATCTTAAACTTGGACCTTATTGCTTGTTTAAAAAATAACAATACCCCATTGTGACATAATTTACTCTTGTCACCTTTTCAACTTTTTCACTATATCCCTTTTGATCTTTTTAAGCTCCGGACTTTCCAGCGAGAATTTTTAGCCCTGACCAACTGGGCCCGAGCTTCTTCCAGGGGATTTATGCTCATTATTCTTCTCCCCTTTTTACGCGAACACTCAAAGATTACAGAGGCAAGAGGTCCGGTTACTTAGATTGAAGAACTACTTTTTACATTTTTTTATTATAAACATCTCATTATTTCCTCTTTTCAACATCACCACAACATTCATAAGCATACAAAAGGTATTTAAAAGCATAGATCGATCAATTTAGCATAGCTTATGAACTTACATATCACTTCGGATTAGATGAGAAAGACTAAAAGTTTCAACAAGTAATACAGTCATCTCCGAAGTAAAAAAAGCACCCACAGTTGATGAGTTCCAAAAATAATACTTAAATATGTCAAAGTAATAACTCATAACCTCTAGTCAGACTAACAACTCCAATTCTCATAAGTATAATAAGAAAAGAAAATATGAGAATAGAGTAAAATATGACAACGATTTGTACCCTTAGCCAAACGCAACATGCTAAGAATTGTTTATAAATTTTCTAGCAATTTTTGTTATAATGATGCATGCATGAATAATCATAATAGTAGTAAAACATGATGCATGCATAATAATAAAATAAAAAAAAACAAATAAAATAAACATGCAAATAAAATAAAAAATGCATGATAATGTATCAATTCTAGGATAAAAAATAATGCAAGATATTCTAAGAATAATATATATTAAGACATCTATCTCAATGATAATATGCCACTAGATTTTCTAAGATGCATATGCTTTTGAAAATCTAATGATTTTGTGGAGATGTTAGTTGACTGAGAATTTGTGGATATATCCTCAAGACCTTTCTCAGTACAAAATTTAGGAAATATGCGATACCGATTATCAGATGTACGTACACCTTCCATAAGCCAATTTCCAAAAGAGTCATTAATAATGCATTTATCATGACAGAAATTGACATATTGATAATCATTACATATCTGACTAATACTAAGCAAATTTACCTTTCGACCCTTATCACAATCAACATGTTCTAGTCTAGGTAGACCAGAAGCAACAATGGTGTCATTTCCTAAACCTATAGAATTTTTCTTTTCATTAAAAGAACCATTCTTATCATCACTATCCTTGAGATTATCAACCACTGACTTATCTCCTTTCACGTGCATAGAGTCACATGCTCTAAGTTCAGTATGAGCCTTACAAAAATGTAGTTCACTTTTTTTAACACATGTGAGCATCACAATAATGTAGCTCACCTTTTCTAACCATGCTTGTCTGATCTTAGGTGTTTTACTTGAATGGTTAGATAAATTCTTTATCTCTTTACTCAAAACCTTAATTTGATCTTCAACATTGGATTTTTTTTATGAGTTTTCGAGTTCCTTTTAGATTTCAAAGTCTTTCCTTTTAACTTTGAACACAAAGGTCGAATGTGACCTTTCACTCCACAATGATGGCATATCATAATAAACTTTTGAAAACCATTATTCAAACCCTTCGAGATAAAAAGAACCATTCTTTCAACAGGTTTTCTGATATAAGATTGAGCATTAAAATTCCTATCAGACTTACCTTGAGAAGAACTCGATTCTACATGATTTCCCTAAACAAAAATAGTTTTGGGAATGACATTATGATTTCTCGGTGTTCCTTCAAACCCCAAACCTTAAGTATTTCCCACAGATTTACTTGCACTCAACATATGATCAAGCTTATTAGTTCCACTAGACCATCTATAAATAGTTGAGTTAGCATCTTCCAAATTCTTCTCCAAATCTCCAATCTTCATAGATTTCTCAATCAAATCAGATCTTACAGTTGTTAGTTCCTTATTGAGATCTTCTAAACTATTTAAAACCTCCATCCTTTCTTTTTCAGACTTTCTCAAACTTTCAATCCATTCAGACTTATCAGTCATGTGTTGATTAAAATCATGAGTAATGTTGGTTAATTATTCTCTTAAGGATTACTTTTCCTTGTCAACACTTTTAAATCTACAAATAGATTTTGAGAAAACTTCGCTAAGATGAGTGTACATATCATGCAATTTATTGTACTTAGCTTGAAGTGAATCATCACAATCATCATCACCCTCAGTATTTAACCTATCAAAAACAGGGGACCTATCAACGATACCTCATTCATGAACAAATTCCATCATCTAAGTTCAAGATCTAACCCTAGGTAGTTAACCTAAATCGGGGCAACCACGCTCTAATACCAATTGAAATTACCTAGACGATAGTAAAAACAGCCTAGAGGGGGGTGAATAGGTTTTTTATCGATTTTAAGATCAATTAAAATTATTTAGCGGAAATTCAATTTTAATCAATCACAAAACCTAATTCTCAATTCAATTCTCAAAATAGATCAATCAAGCAAATATGAATATAAGTGCTAAATTTTAAATCATGAGAAGACGCAGAGATTTTTACGTGGAAAACCTTGGAAACACTCCAAGTAAAAACCACGGATACACTTGGGTATCAATGCACTATGAATCAGAGAAATTATACAGACTCTATGAAAATAGATCTTACAACCTCTATAATTTGTTGTTCTTCACTTGACATCTGAAATTATAGATTCACTAGTGCTCTAGGAAGCTCTCGCTTCAATCTCCGTACTCTAACGATTCTACTTCTCAACATATCAAATAACCACGAAGCCTCCTGCTTTGTTCTTCAATGGATCAATGTTGCCACGTTGCTATAGATGGTGTGTGGATTTTTCAGCAACTAGAACATCCAATTGGGCATAAGATCTTTTGTGTATAAACACAATTGGAAAATCCTAATAATAAGAGAGAACTTGAATATATATGATCACTCAATCTTTTCTCTCCCTGTGTATATCTATGTAGAAGAATATGAATGATAGAATACTGCAGAGATCTCACAAAAATTGTGCCTCCTCTATTATAAACCTTTGTATTTATAGGAAATATAGAGGAGAAACCCTAAGTTTGCCCTCTTTGGTAATTTCACACTCAATTGAGCCAAACCCTTCAATATCATGTATAATGTGTAGCATTCACGTGCTTATAGGTGTTTAAGTCAAACTCAAGGTCATCCGGGTCAACATGGATCAATCTAAGTCAAAATAGGATTTTAGTCCGATTCTAAAATTTCTAGTTTTTTCCCGCAGGAAACCTCTCACTTTTTTGATCATATATAGAGCTACACACATTGGATGGAAACTTGTAATAGCTTTTTGGAAAGATGACTTCAATATATTGATGTTAGGCTCAAGAATCACCCCATTCACCCCATTCAGACCTTTGGTTATTCACTATGGGCTGGAACTCGGATACTTAACTTATGATTTTCTACACAATGGTGGTAATAAAATTTGAAACCCTAGGTTGACAGACCATGCCTTGGCGATTTAATATAGACATGCTTTAGTTTATTTTCATGCATTAAGAGTATATTAAAGTAATTTAATTGGCATGTACTAGTTAAGTCAGTCATGAGATGGGTTGTCGCAATCCGATTGATGGTAATCCTTTTAGGGTCGTATTTAGATATTTATGGTACGACATGATTCACAGTTATGGATCGCCCTCTTGCAATTGAGCGAATTGAGAATTATATTATGTGGTTAATGGTGGAGTATGGAAATCCCATATTTTATTTCTATTGTTCTTGTCTTAATTTATCTTTACTTGTTTTTTTAGTTAATTAGTTAATTAATTTCAAAATGACAAACCATATTTTTCTAGCAATTTAAGAATATTATTTTACAAAAATTTAGAATACGAATTAGTCTATGTGGAATCGATAACCTTTCACAAGCGGAACTATACTACAATATGATTTGTGCACTTTTTTCACTGAACTAGACTACTGTCTTCCACTGAACTTTCTCAAAATGAATTCTCAAGAAGTTCCAAGCTGAATGAATAGAAACCTTTCCAGGAGATGGAAGCTAGACTAAAACATCCTTTCTGTTTAAATTAGGGAGGAAATCAGAAGGAAAACCTACCTTAAAATCCAACCAAAATTGGGAATTTAGAGTTGGAAAATGCTAGCCTCCAGAGCTAATTAGTCTACTAATAGTGGCATTTGATCCAATACCAAAGCTTCTAATTAATTGTATAGGACAAATAGAATAGAGAGGCCCCATAGGATGCCAATTGTCAAACCATAAAGAAGTACTGCGACCATCACCAATCAACATTTTAAAAGCACTCCTAATCAGAGGCCTAAGCTGAAACAATTTCTTCCATGTCCAAGAACAGCCTTGAGTTACACCTAATTCCCAGAAATTCTTATTTTTGATATAATGAGATTTAATCCAGGAAACCCATAGAGAGCTATGATTGGGATCCATAATATGCCAAATATGCTTAGACATGACAACATTATTCCATTCCTCAAGGTCTTTTACACCCAAACCTCCTTCATCTAGAGGAGAACAAACTACTATCCAAGCAACTTTACAGCCTCCTTGACACATCTTAGAACCTGTCCAAAGAAATTTTCTGAGAAGAGCAGTAATGTCATGGAGTATAGATTTAGGGAGAATGAAGCTTGAAGCCCAATAAACTTGGATAGAGAACAAAACTGATTTAATAAGCTGAAGCCTCCCACCAAAAGATAAAAATTTGGAGGACCAACTAGAGATTCTCTTAGCAATTTTAGTAACCAGAACTGCACAATCATCTTTAGTAAGCTTAGTGGACAATAAAGGTACACCAAGATACCTAACAGGAAGGTTACCAGTAGGAAATCCTAATCTTCGTTACATTTTATTAAGAGTAAAAGGATCAACCCCAGCATGAAAAAGAGTGCTCTTAAGAAGAATAGGCTGCAAACCAGAATAACTACTGAACTGATTCATAGTAGACTGTAAACACCCAATTGAGGCCTCATTGCCAGCTGAGAAGAGAAGAATGTCATCTACAAATAAGAGATTCGTTATTTGTTGGTCTTGACACCTCAAGTGGTACTGAAAATCAGCACAAGAATCCACCCTTTTATTAATCATGCCAGTCAAAACTTCCATAGCAAGCACAAAGAGATAGGGAGATAAAGGATCTCCTTGCCTAATCCCTCTTCCACTTTTGAAATATCCCTTGTAAGAACCATTTAAGTTAATGGAGAACATGGTGGTAGATAAACAAGTCATAATGAGCTTGATCAAATGAGTAAGAACCTTGAAAGCTATTAGAGTAGCCTCTAAAAAAGGCGAAGATAGAGTATCAAAAGCCTTAGTTAAGTCCACTTTCATGGCAACTCTGGAAACACCAACATCCTTATGGTAATCTTTCAGAATGTCTTGAGCCAAAAGGACATTATCAGCAATACTTCGCCTAGGAATAAAAGCCCCTTGATTCAAACTAACACAATCCTTTAAACATCCTTTTAGCCTATTTGCAAAGATTTTAGTGATACATTTATAGAGTGTATTGCAAAGGGAGATGGGTCTATAATCAGCAACTCTGTTAGGAGAATCAACTTTTGGGACCAGAGTAATAACAGTGGAGTTTATCTCTTTAAGCATATGACCAGTACGAAAGAAAGCTTGTACAGCCTTGGTAACATCTGTACCAATAATATGCCAAGTTTGCTTAAAGAAAAAAGGATTGTAGCCATCACTCCCAGGAGCTTTCCCATCCTTCATAGAGAAAAAAGTCTTCTTGACTTCCTCAGCTGAAACAATAGTGCTTAAGAGATTAATATGATTAGTAGAAAGAGGCTGAGCAATAAAATCCTTGAGATTAGGAATTTCCACTGAATCAGAAGCCTGCAAAAGATCATAAAAGAAACCCACAAATTCATCTTGGACAGAAACTAGATCAACAAATCTGACTCCCTCCCTAGAAGTAATAGAAAGAATGGTATTCAAGTGCTTCATGTAATTAGCCATTTTATGAAAATAGGCTAAATTCTTGTCACCCAAATACAACCACTGAATTCTAGATCTTTGCCTGTTTTGAGATTCCTCAACTTGGGCTAAATGAAGATAGGTAGTAAGACAATTCTTCTCTTGGAATTTTAGGCTATCATCACCAGGATTAGAGTCAATAACAACTTGAATAGCGTGAAGTTTATCCCTGAAATCCACCACTTGAGAAGTAATATTATTATAAGAAACTGAATTTAAACTCTTTAACTCAAGCTTGAGAAGCTTTAGCTTTTGAGAGACTTGGAACATAAAAGAACCAGGGACTCTAGTAGCCCAAACTTTAGCAACTAGATCTTGAAAATTAGGATGATTAACCAGATGGTTATTAAACTTAAAAGGAGCCTTTCTTGCTTGCACAATATTATTGAGTTTAAAGTGGATCGTGGCATTGTCAGAAATGTCCTTAGGCTCAAAGACAACTTCAAAATTTGAAAAATGCTCATGCCAACATTCATTCACCACCACCCTATCAATCTTGCTGAAAACAGAGCCATTAGTCCAAGTGTACTTCATACCTGAGAATTTGACATCCAATAAAGAGGCAGTATCAAGGCATTCCCTAAACTCTTTCATACTGGAATCCCAAATAGTAGAACCACCAAATCTTTTAGTAGGGAACTTTATAGCATTAAAATCCCCTGGGAAAAATAAAGGAGACCGAGAATGATTATTTGACAGTTTCAAAATATCTCTCCATAATGGTCTTCTACCAATAGCATCATTAAACCCATAGACAAAACCTCCCAAACAGGTTTGATTACTTAACTTATCCATAATAAAGCACCAGATAAGCTGAGGAGAATCATACAATTTAGTAACCATATATCTAGATGCATCCCACATGACCCAAATTCTACCATTATGCGCATGGTCATAATTAGAAATGAAATCCCAACCTCTAACCATAGAATCAACAACTTTACAAGCTTTCTGCTCCTTAACTTTGGTTTTAACCAGGAACACAAGAGAGAACTTGTATCTTTTAATTAAGTTTCTAACTTCACATTGCTTATCTGGGGAATTTAAACCCCGAATATTCCAAACTGCAAAGGACATGGAGAACATGGAAAAGAATTAAATATTAATATTACTCCTTCTAGTTTTGATATTAGAAGGAGGAATCTTGTTACTTCTAATCTTCTCAATAGGTTTGGAATATTTTTCTTGAGCATTTTTTGCAAGCCCAAAAGCTGAAAAAGAACCACTGCCATAAATCACTACCTTATGAACAATTTGAGAATTTGTAACTGCAATTACATTATGAGATTGCTGAGAATTGCTAACAGCAACCTTCATTGAAACAACCTCATTAGGGATAATATCTTGGGAAGGATTGCCAACTGCCACATTAGCCACAACAGCCTCATTAGGGACAGCAACGTGTGGAGAATTATTATCAGCAGAACTGGCCATATCATCCTCAAAATTGGTAGCAACTCAAGAATCAGCAATATTGTCTACGACAGTCTCAATAGCATTGGTCACAGCAGCATCATTAGAGTCATTAGCTTGAGGATGAATTATGGCTGCAATATTGGACAAAACAACGTCATTAGAGACAACACCTGGCGCAGAAAATTGCTCAGTTTGAGCTTGAGTTTCAGGAACAACTTCAGTATCACCATCAACAGCATCCTCCATTGGAAGAACAGAAAAACTATTCAATGCTGACACATTTAGAATAGCCTCAAGATTGAGAGGATTATTGGCCTCAATTTCTATAGGAGCTTGCTGAGAGAGATCATGAGATTCGTCACTTGGAATGTGTTTGCTTGACTTAGAAACCACCCTCCATTCTTGGACAACCTTCTTAGTACCATGAGAAGAGTTCACTGGATTGATCACATTTTTGGGACATGCTATATCCCAATGACCAAAAACTTTACAAGTTTGACAATGCAGAGGAGTCCATTGATATTTAACTTTCACAGTTTTCACTTCCCCCGACTTTAGAGTCACATCAAAATCATTGATAAGTTTCTTATGGGCTGAGACCTCAACACAAACTCTTGCATAGCTAAGTCTATCGCCTTTCTCAGTAGGGAGGTCCATGCATATTGGTTTTCCCAGAGCACTAGAGAGGTACCCTAAACCTTTGGTATGCCAAAACTGCAATGGCACTTGATACAATTTTGCCCATAAAGGGAGAGCATCAATCTCTTCTTTATTCATAGAAATGTCTTTATGCCACTTCTGCAATACAAGAAATTGGATGGCAAAGTGCCATGGACCATTTTCTAGGACTTTATTACACTCAGCCTCAGTTGAGAATTGAAAAAGATACACACCTCGTTCAATACCAAAAACAGTCTTGAGACCTGATGTACTCCAAACCCTCATTGCAATATTATTGACCACATTATAAGGAAGCTTCTTGTCCAGGAAATAACCCACAAGACTCGTCTTCCATTTGGAGGAACCTTCATCTGAAATCTCAGGAGGAGGCGAGACCAACACACGATCACCAACGAACTGTGGTGGAAAATACTCTAGTTTTTGTCGTGCAATATCCAAAGGATTTAAGAGTGAAGCCCATGTATTTCTTGTCTCTGAATGCACCTTTCCTGCAATAAGGTTTGCGCCTGGCAGACATGGAAAAGACTCAGCGGGAAGCCTAGTTTCAGGAACCCTAGTTTCAGTTTCTGGTGCAATAGTTTCCGCTGGCTGGGCAAGACGAGGAGACCCATCCTAGCTGGATTCATTCGTGAGAATATTTTCTGCGGATGCGTCAACACCTTTTTCTTGCGCTTCAACGTGATGCTGATGGGAATCTTGCAAAAGATCATGAGTTGCTGTAGCCGAAGACGATGCCATCTCTAGGATTTGAAATCAACGTAACTATAAAACCCTAAGATATTAGGGTTTGTAACAGGCAATTAAGGTGTAATAAATGGAGATAATAAATTGTTGAGAGGGAGTAAGAGAAAGAAAGAGAGGGAACCCTAGCAATAAATGCTAGGGCAAAAAATGAAATCCTCAAGCAGAGCTAAGCCATCTTCAACCTCTCAAAACCCTAATCGTCTCCATGCTTTGACAGCCTTCGTTGCCTCGGTTCTAAACAACCTATGATTTGTGCACTTGCGATAGGAAAAACCTAAGCCGTCATAAGGGGCCATTTTTAACACATATTTTTAGCACACCCTGATGGAAATCATGTGTACCATGAGGTGGTATTGAGTCACATTGCATTCATGTTGCCATGATGTGATTTGATCGATTCTAGAACTATGAAAATAAAAGTGTTTAAAATAGAGAATTAACATGATCTACTTTTACCTTTCAGTCGCAAGTACGCGAGTAGTATATAGTGTAGTTGGGTAGAGAGGGTATCGAACCACAGAGATCAGAGTCGTATTTCAAATAATTATAAAGCAGAAAATTGAATTATATTATAAACGTTATTTTGATTTGTTGCTTTTATAACTACTAAACATAAAATAAATATACAAATAAGGTTTGTGTTGTAAATTAAGATAAACAAGTCTAGGGTTTTGCTCCAACTACACCACTAGTCTCATAATATTGTCATTTAATCTTATTATTGTAAGAGGGAGATACAACTTATACGAATTAGATTAGGAACGCTACAAGCAATTGCCTAATCCCAAAAAAGATGCAATCAAGTTTAATTTACTACAATTCATCTTCGATTAGCATGACTATGGTATGCATCTATACTATAACTACTCCTAAAACATGAAATTAAAAATACACTAATGGTCATCTTCTCTTAGTATGAATCGTATATACATAAATCTTATCAAGCCTTTAAGAACCATTATCTAGAAACCATTATTTAAACCTTGGATTTTTTGCCCTTAGAAAAAACATAGTTGTTCAAGATAAATCATTAATTCAATCTCAGCTTAAGAAGAGAATTAATAAATAAATATTATTTAGGTAATTCGTTCAGTCTCTCACTACATAATCATCATATAACTGCCCTTTAATTTCCCTTATTTCCTATAAAATCAATTAAAGTTCTACATTACTTGACTAGAGTTTTGTTGGAAACCCTAGATACCGACTAGTCGCTCATGGAGAAAGGAGACTGCATCGCTGATGTAGACATCCTCCTCACGATTGTATCGTGGTTTTTGAGTTCTTGAGGAGCCTCGCTCTCTAAAGAGACTTTTTATATGAACGATGATATATTATCAAAGATATCTTCTCTTCAGGAAGTCTAGACATATATATAGACAAAAGTTTGTGTAAATATGGCATTTATTTTCTTGCACTCCAAGAAGACTTGGTGTGAGGACCAAGTAAAAGCAGTGAATGGACCAATCTTCCCTCTGATATACTTGAACATAAAGTCAGAATTCTGTAGTATCTTCACGCACATTTCCCGATGTCGGCGGTGATCGATCGATCATGAGACTCCATCTATCAATCTGTGGTTCCTGAACTTTATTATTTCTTTATTCTACCTTTTTTTTTAAAAGGTAAGGAATTATAATTCAAAGAAGAAAAAAGCCAAGGATTTACAAGATTTCAAGGGGCATACCCCAGGTAATACATTAATCATGAAATCCAAAAAGCCACCATAAAAACAATCTAAGAGACAAACTCTAAATGAATGAACACTAGAACTAAACTAAAACAAGATATGGCCAAGCATGGAAAGTCTCTTTAAGTAGCAAACTATCTTCCAGAGGTAAAACACTACACCACTGTTAGAAACACCATTATATAACCAAACACCAATGATGAAACCACAACTCTAGAAATAGCAATAGACCACCAAAAGTGACACAGCAAAACATAGGGACATTAACACCAACAAGCAATCAACCAATACAACAAAGTCTCACCACTGATAGAAGCCCCAATATGCCTCCAAATAGAGCCATCAACCCTAGAAATGAACCAGTTTGCAACCCAAATAGATACAGCAGACCACAAGTGTGAACAACTACACAGAAGAAGCACCATGAAGAAAGATGGAATGAGGTAAGACGATTCCTGAACCAGAGCCAAGCCAGCTAGAGATTCTTTAAGATTGGAAATGGAGTAGAATCTCAGATAAACCACATGAACAATCTTACCAAATAAAGCCTCTACAAAATAAAACTCATTACTAAATATTCTCCTATTTTTCTCAAACCAAACTTCATAAACTGTGGCAGTAAAAGCAAGCTTATTAAGAATTGTCACCAAAGATTTACCTTTCAAAGAATGAATAGCCCAGGGAATGATAGAGCCCCAATCATCTAGCCATGGTCATGGCAAGCTTATTAAGAATTGTACTCTATTTTGCTGACTTGTACCTTACTCTGAACTGAGTGCATTTATCCTCTAAGTATTATTCTGGATTAGACATATTTTCTAAAAACCCTAAATTAACTCAAATTTGCGTTAAGACCCCCTGAAACATGCTTAAACACACAACTCAAATAAAAATAAAATAAAGAGACTAACTAAAGGTTTATTAACGTCCAGAATACCAAATATTTTGGTCTCATCACAGCCCCAAAATTGAATATTTATAGTCCCTTAGCAATAAAATAAAAGAAAATATCATGAAAATTAACTATTCTAATTTATTTAAACTAATCATTTTCTTTCGTGAAGGAAAATCGATTACACTTAGAACGTGTAATAATAAGCCTTTTAAACCCCTAGGAAATATTGTAGTGGACGAATGAAGTCTTGTGAGGTTAAATAGACTACCCACAACTTTTATATATATATATATATATATATATATATATATATATATATATATATTCACATATTTATGAATGTATTTGTTCACTAATTAGGAGATGATATAATTCATAGAATAAATGCAAGCAAATAAATCCTACTTATGCAAAACATTAATCAAATCAAATCAGTGTGAAGAATGGCCTCCACTAGTGGTTAACCTTAGCTAATTTCAACTTCTAGAGCCAACAATCCTCCGTGTTTTGTGAACTTTCTCTACAACACATTTACTTCCATTTATAGTATATCTCTCTCTATATTTTTTTTTTTTTTTTTTTTCCAAAGGGTTTTCCTTTCTCTTTTTTGTTTTTTCCACTCATAGTATATGTTTCTTATATACCTTTCTTTTTCTTGGAGAATGCTTTCTTCCACTATTTGCTTTTTCCACTCATTTTTTTCTGATACGACATTCTCCAGTCTTTTGAGTGTTTATTTGTTTCAAAGGGGTAGTGTTTACGTATATCTTTTTTCTATTTTTCATAATATATATATATATATATATATATTTAGAGATAATACCTTATATGATCATAAAGGAAACTATAGAGATCATGTGCATGTGCTTATAGGTCAAGATTGTCTTTTTTAGTTTCAATTTCACCAGTTTACTCACCTATAGAGAACCAAATCTCCTCACTTTTCCAAATTAATCATTATTCAGACAAGTAGAAAATATAGCCTACATATACTTTATGAACTAGTCTCATTTTTCCTAATCAAATAACAAGTTTAATCACAAATAAGTTTTAAATGATATATTACTAAAATAATAAAACTTCAAATAAATATATATACATATTTTTTTTTATCAATATATTTATATATATATTTTTTATTTTCTTCTTCTCTTTTTATTTATTTATTTTTTTTTAACTCTCCCGATCGATCGATTAGTAGGTCCGATCGATAAACAGCTATTCTGCACGAATAACTTGTCAAAACAGTAGCAAAACTGCAGTTTTTCCTTTTTCATTTTATAAAAAATTTCCAATTTCCCCCATATTTCGTACCTCCTATTTTTCCATCCCCCAAAACTTAAATCAAACCATGACCTCATGATTCTAAGAAACATTAAAACATGGGAATAGAACAATAATACCACTTTATGGAGCAAGATTTCATAATGTAGCAGAAACCTCCCCCCCGCCCCCGCCCCCCCCCCCCCCCCCCCCCCCCCCCCCCCCCAAACTTGGTTTATGCTATAATCTACAGTCTGAGTCAAGACTAAGACCAAGATTATAGTAGAATAATCAACCGAGATACAAAATAAGAGAGAATGGAATTTTATTAATTGACAGAAATTTAAAGATACTGTGGCCAAAGGCCTACAATGAATTGAAATTGCAAGAAAAGAAAAATGACCTAATTCTAGAACTTGAAAAAATTGCAAAAATAAAAATCAAAACAAACTTATTCCATCCCTTGTAAATTCTATGCTTCTTTAGTCCGCCTTTGTCACTTTCGTTGTCATGAAATATAGAAATATAGTTACCCCATTAAATCATATTCTTGCGTTTAATTTTATGAAGAAATATCCATGAATCATATTCTTTCGGGTACCACGTATCAGGTGATAGATTCTTAGTAATGGTTCAACCAAGTTGATTACGAATTAACGCACTAATAAGATAAAGGTATGGTAATTTTAGATACTCAACTGTCGGTCCTTTAACAATAGCATGCTAATGTGTCACAATAGTATCAAATATAATATCAGGTATAGAGATCCAGTAATTATTTTGAAGGTAATAAATTACCTTCACTAGTGTATAATCACACTTATCTTTAGGCAGCTCCGAACAGAGTTGACGACCTAACATATCAATAGCCATCCAATAGCATAGAGTAACTTTCACCTGTGGAATAACAAGAGCATTAGGCTTAACTCTAAACCCTTCACATATGTCTTCAACCATAGTAGCGAATGACGGGGAAGGTGACGAAAAGGTTTCTCATTATATGTTGGGATAATTGGCAACTTCCAAGCTTGAGCAATCAAGGAGGGTGGGAGTCGGATAGTATGATTCGGGTTAACCTTGGTGATCATCACCCTATTACTATCACTTCCCACAAACTCCAAATTTTTGATAAAAAAACATATACTAGAGGAGGAAAATAAGTTGCTTAGCAGGAGCAAAAATTGTATCTCTCTTCCATTGCCGAAACATCCGTGCACAATGCTCAATAGCAGGTTCCACCTCCTCATCATGAAAGAAGACACATTAATGCTTGAGTTTTATTGAGCGAAAAGTTGGAGGGTGCCTAGCGAAGTAGGAAGACGAGAGGAATCCCATGGCTGAAAGTATACTAGGGTTTGAAAAGTTGTGTTTTGAAAAGATGAAGAAGTACAAAGCTAAAGTAATATATTAATAAGAAAAATCTCAATCATCCTAATGCTAGAAACTAGTAAGATAGGAAAGCTTATAACTTCGGCATAAAGCAAATATATAATTTAGAATAATATTATAATCATATAAAAGTTAGATTATGAGAATATCAATCCTTTCCAGAGCTGTTAGATGGTAAATTTTCGCAAATTGGACCAGGATTTTGACCACACTGATCTGAAAAAGCAAAAATGTATAGATGTACATCCAAATATATATAGGTATTTATATGTATCATATGATCAAAATTTAAGTTAAATGTCCAAAATTTCTTTCATAAATTTCTCAAAATAAAAAAAAAAATCCTCTGCAAAATGGTACAATAATGTATATTATTTTTGGTAAAAATAAAAATAAACTAACAAAAATATGAAAGACACGAGTGGATGACAGAAATGTCTACAAGAATCGCTCACACTCGTACTCTCCACACCTATCTACTAGACAGGTGGATCCTGGGGAGGCCTAGGTTGTATTCCCCTAAGGGAATGCACCTCATCCAGAAGTATGGTCATACCCTCCCGGAGTGTGGCCATCTCGGACCTAGCTCCCTCCTACTTAGAACGCGTGAGCACCAATCTTGCCTCCGGAGCGGGTAGATCTACTGCTGGAATTGCAGCTGGTGCTGGTGGTGGCATTGTTGCTGTTGATCCAAGCAGGCGTCGAGGAATGAGGTGATTGCGTGATTGTGTCCAATCCGTTGCACCATATGATACACCAATGGGCACAACAGTGTCCTCCTCATTGGTCCCGATGCTCGCCTCCCTCATCAATCTCATCGCAAATGCAGGAAAAGAAATCGCGTAGCTTGACTTCTCTATGATCAACTGCTACGTCATCCTCTACATCTAGCTGCTCGAAAATGAAAAGCATATAGGGCCAGATTGAGCATATAGGGCCAGATTGAGCGACACCCTGTGCTCGATTTATGCCCCTGTGGGTGCACCTGTGCTCTAATCACTTTATCGACAAACCAGATGCGCTGTGCCCAATCTGCCTTCTTGGTATATGTCTGTGTGTCATCACCAAACTTTTCTTAATAACACTTTAGAGAAATCTGGTCCATAGACGAATCTCGTGTCCATACAGCAGAGGATGTCCCCTGTAAATCAGACCATTGACATAGGTGTATAACCGGACCCGGTTCATCCTCCGGTCGTACCCCTAATCGGAGCCAGAATGCTCATAACATCTTCTTTTAGATATGGTCGAAGGGGGCAGACATCAAAGTGTCCAACCCTCGAGAAATGAACTCTTGAGTCGCCTATGTCGTCATTTGGTCGCCTAGGAAATACTCAACATCATAATTACGCTCATGGTGTAAGGGCTTACAGACCGCTTATGAGACTGTAGCCCGGACCTCCCGAAGGGTCGATGAACGCCCCCTCTTGCACCCTGTGGCGCTCGTCTCTGCCTCTAGATCTCTAGTGGGATTCTTGGCGCACGCCATCGCAACCAAAGAATCAGGTAAAATGGAATGAAAAAGGAATGGGGTCAACTCTTCTTCCAAACGATCACAGGTAAGGACGATTGATCGCTAGTCTCTCCGATCGATCGAATATATGGATGAACTATCGCAGGAATAGAGCGAACGATCGCTAAGAGGCTCGGACGATCGTAAATAAGAATCGATTGATTGCTGATTAATATCTTGAAAAAACACTCGATCGATCGTATGAATAGCCAATCTATGTCTCACTCGTGTATAAATGGTTTGTGTGTCAGGTATGGTCCAGAGAGAGACTAAATCTAATTTTTCAGGATTTATTTTTGGCAATTATTGAAATGGCAAATAATTTTGTATATATGGTAGTTTTTGAAAAATTGTATTAATATAAGGTGTAATTAAATTTCATCCTACCTCGATTGATCGAAGCGCCTAATCGATCGATCGGTTGTTTTCAAATATTTTAATTTTATAATTTTATAAATTTTAATAGATATAAATGAATACGTATGAAATATTATTCTAAAATATGAAAATACTATATATGTAGATATATATTTTTATGGAATTTTGTAATTATAAATATTATAAATGAAAATTAATATAGTGATAAAAGAAAATGTAGTAGTAAAACTCTTAATTGCTACAGTCGGCTGAAATATTATGTATTTTTCATATCAAAACCATTATTTAATGTCGATGGCACGACATTTCTATCGTGTTTAACCAGTGTTATCCGTGAAATCTATCAAATTAATAGATTTGTTTCTTCCTTGCGTGTCATTTTCCTTTATACGATTTTTATTTTGCCTAATCAATCGTAGCTAGAATTCCCACCATCACCCCATTTCATCGTAGCTCAAGGTATCGAAAAATTTCCAATGATCATAATCTTTGATAACGAAAATTCTTGGTTCGGATGAAATTTTTAACTTCGATCCTATTTGATCTTTTATCAGCGCTTGTACTAAGAATTGGAATGAAAATTTTCATTTTCGGTCAAAGGAAAGTTTACAAGCAATCACGGCTTCCCAGAATGTCTCTATGTGATCGAAAATAATATATGGTATAGATACCCAATATCCTTGATTGAAATAATAGAGCATTTTGATAAGTGATGGCCCTCAGTCATTACCAAACTTAAGACCTACTTGTCTAGTGATAATGTTAAAATATAAACCATAGTTCAGGTCAAATTTGTGCCTTTGTAATCCCTCCCATTATAAATTTTGTGTCGTTATTTCCACAAATAATCCTAGACATTTCACGAGTTGTAAGATCATATGACGGGATTTTCGAAAACTTTTCCATTAATTTTGAGGGTATCTTATAAGGAACATGCCATGCTTTAGCAATGGTATTAGGGATATTTCTATTTCATGACCCTATACTCCTGTATGTAATACCTTGCTCACTCCAGTGTCTCTTAAATGTATATTCTAGTAAAATTCTCGAACTAGATCAAGGAATACGAATAATGAAACAGGTTGTAATAAATTTTCTAATCTTCGTCTTTTAAGTTCCTCCATGCCTTTTTCTATTGCTAACTCTGGATATTCATATCTAAAGAAGATACATTCGTACTTTAATTTCTGATCATCCAGAAATATTTTTCAGCCTTTGGTAAGGGTATACTTGGTACTGTTGGTTCAGGCTCAATTACTGTCTTTTTATATTTTTCTTTTTCAACTTCATCTGAACATTGTTTCCTTACCTCTTCCTCATAATATTCCGACAACATTTCTAAAATAATATCAGGTACAGGTTTAGCTGTTAATGTGTCTAGTTGACAAGCTAAGACGTCCTCAGGCGGTTTATCCACTAGTTGATGTACTATTTCTGGTGTTGATTTGTCAAGAGCTTCTACTATAAAGCATTATTTATTACCTTCAAATGGATAACCAGATTCAAAGATATTTTTTCGAGTTTTCATATTTCCAAATGATAAATCCATAGCCCCAGTTCTACAATTTATACATGCATTTGTAGTGGCTAAGAATGGTCGGCTTAGGATTACCGGTATTTGTCTAGTGGGATCATAAACAGGTTCCATATCAAAAACAACAAATTCAACAGGGAAATAGAATTTATCAATTTGGACAATGACATCCTCTATTATCCCTCATGGGTGTTTAGTGGATCTATCAGCAAGTTGTAACACAATAGCTGTTGGTGATAATTCTCCTAACCCTAGTTGCTTGTATACTGAATATTGTAGTACATTTACACTAGCTCCTAGATCAATAAGAGCTTTTTCAATTTCTTGATCTCCTATTGTATAGGAAATAGTTGGTGCTCCTGGATCTTTATATTTTAGAGGCATATTGTTGGATATTATAGAACTCACGTGATTAGTCAACACTATCTTCTCAGCGTTATGAGTTATAATCCTCCTTTTATGCGTACATAAATCTTTTAAGAATTTAGTATAAGGAGGAATCTGTTTGATTGTTGTCAAGAGAAGAAGATTAATCTTTACTTGTTGGAATGTCTCAAACATTTCTTGAATCTTTTCTCCTTGTTTTCCATAAGGAACATGCTCTTGTAAACGCTGTGGAAATGGAGCTTTAGGTTCGTAGCTCGTTTCTCCTATTTCTTTTTCTAGTGCAGAATTTTATCTTTACAGAATTGGTTCTAGTTTCTTTTTAGAAACTAATTCTTTTTCTATTTCTATTTCAAGATTTATTTCTTTCTTATTACAAGATAATTATTTTTCCTCTTCAGGATTGGTTTCTTTATTATTTTGCTTATTCGTCCTTTCCTCGAATTATTCCTCAGTCTTGTTGTCTATGAGTCTACCACTTCGAAGTGTAGTTATGGCTTGAATGGTTTTTATTGCTGGTTCTCCTACTAGTACTAGATGTTCAATCATATGTTTCCCTTTTGGGTTTATGATTGGTTGACTCCGTACTTTCCCTTCTTCTCTTCAATTCATAGAATTAGCTTTCTGTCCAATTTGGGTCTGAAGTTTAGAGATAGATTGGGAATGGGTATGTAGGAGCTGCGTGAAATTTTTGAACTCGTTTAGCACACTCTTGAGTTCTTGTTAAAAACGAAGTGTTCTCATAGGTTGTGTATTGTTCAGGTTTCTAAAAGGTGGCTGATTAGGGTTTTGATTGAATGAACGAAATTGATTGGTTTGTTGATTAGGATTTTGGTTAAATGATCGGAATTGGTTGGTCTGTTGGTTAGGGCTTTGATTAAAGGGGTTATTCTGAGTTTTATATGAGAAATTAGGATGATTTTTCCAAAGGGTTGTAGCTATTTCAAAATGGGTCATTATTCGGATTGGTAAATGTGACATTAACATCCTAAGATATATACTCATATTCTGGTTGTGGATAAGGACAATTGTTGTCACAGTGCGAAGGAGTAGCACATATCGAACAGGCATCTTGAGGTGTGGGATTTATATGAGTGGTTCTCATTAGTTGATCAAACTTTTTATTTGGCTTATCCACTTTCGATTTTATTTCATATATTTGACTCGCTTCAAATGCAATATAGATTCTTTTAGGATTAGAAAGGATAGTTCGTTGAGCTCTAATATCAGACATATTTTGACGGGAATCTTCACTAAGATTCTTAAAAATATTCTATAGGAAGTCTACGGTTTTCTATGTAAATGTTCCTCCACAGGCTGTATCAACTGTATTTTTGTGGCCCACTCCTAGTCCTACATAGAAACTGCGGACTAATTTATGACTAAGGAATCCATGATGAGGGCATTTTCGTAAAATTTTATTAAATCATTCCAAAGTTTCATAGAATTACTCACCAACTATTTGTGAGAACATTAAGATAGCTCTACGGGTCTCGTGTGTTTTTCCCACTAGGAAAAATTTATGTAAGAATTCTTTCTCAAGCTTCTTCCAGTTATTTCTAATATCTTCTGGTATTGTACCATACCAAAGTTTTGCTTTGTCTTTTAAGGAATAGAGAATATTCTAATTTTAAAATCGCCACCCGTACATCCTCTTATACGCATAGTGTTACAAACCTCTAAGAATTCATCTATATGATGATAGGGATCCTCATGAGCGTCCCCATGAAACTTAGATAACATATTAACTATAGCGGGTTTAATTTTATATTGGTCTGCTCTTGTCGGTATTGTGATTTCTAATGGGGAAGTATATTCTTGCGGAGTATAGAAATCTTTAAAGACAGCAGGCAGAGCTATTATTGCGTTATCACCCATGTTTATACTATTTAAATTATTTAGATTCTTTCTTTTATTTATTTGGTACGTTCGATCAATTTTAGGATCAAATGCTTCAAGAGGACTATTAATTTAACGACGTCCAAGTATAAATAATAAATAATTATATTAAATAAAACAATAAGTTGCAATAAATGAGTTATACAACAAATATATTTAAATAGATAAATAAATATTTTATATATATATAGCAATAAAATATATATGTTATGCAAATCTGTTTATATTTTTATTTTAAGAAAATATTATATTTTTATTTTTTCTGATACTGTTTTGATATGATTGATCTATATCTTTTTTGTCTATCTTTGTTTTTGTACGAACAGAAGTATTTTGATCGTTCACAAAGTCAACGGAATGATCAGGGTGATTACCAATCAATCAGAAGATGTTGCGAACGATCGTTGAGCTTACCGAATGATCGCTAAAGAAGTCGATCGATCAGATATAGGAGTCTGTGAGTTTTATGGAAAATTTGCAGTTTCGAACTATGTGGTTTTTGACCTGTGAATAAAAATAAAATATGCAAAAATAAACTAAAATTAGTACAATAATTCAATAAACTTTAATACAATAATCTGAAATATCCGTCTGATCCCCGGCAACGGCGCCAAAAACTTGTGATCGGTTCTAGTCGCATGAAAATAAAAGTATTTAAAATCAAGATAAATCATTAATTCAATTTCAGCTTAAGAAGAAAATTAATAAATAAATCTTATTTAGGTAATTCGTTCGGTCTCTCACTACATAATCATCATATAAGTGCTCTTTAGCTTCCCCTCTTTACAATAAAATTAATTAAAGTTCTATATTACTTGATTAAGTTTCATTGGAAACCCTAGATACCGAGTAGCCGCTCATAGAGAAAGGAGACTAAATCGTTAATGTAGAAATCTTCTTCATGATTGGTTCTTGGTTCTTGACTTATTGAGGAGCCTCTCTCCTTAGAGAGACTTTTTGTAGGAACGATGATATATTATCCAAATTTATCTTCTCTTCATGAAGTCTACATATATTTATAGACAAAAATTGGTGTAAATATGACATGTATTTTCTTACACTCCAAGAAGATTTGGTGTGAGGACCAAGTAAAAGTAGTGAATGGACCAATCTGCCCTTTGATATACATGCACACAAAATCAGAATTTTGTAGAATCTTCGCGCATATTTCCCAATGTCGGCGGTGGCCGATCGATCGGGAGACTTCACCGATTGATCAGTGGTTCCTGAATTTTAATATTTCTTTATTCTGTGATTTCATCCTTCAGCCGCTTGTACACAGCTTTGCTGACTTGTACCTTGCTCAGAACTAAGTGCATTTATCCTCAAAGTATTATTCCGGATCATACATATTTGCTGAACACCCGAAATTAACTCAGATTTGCGTTAAGACCCTTGAAATATGCTTAAACTCACAACTCAAATAAGAATATCTTATTAATAAAATAAAGAGACTAACTAACGGTTTATTAACACCGAGAATACCAAATATTCTGGTCTCATCATGATTTCATTTTATATGTAGATCATGATATTATTGCATGTGATGTTGGAGCATGTTGATTATTAATATTGATAAATGAATTCAGATTTTTATATGACGCTTAAATGAAAGTGGATAACGTGAAAATATGATTTACATGCAGTAATGTTTCAAGTATAATGAAATGTAAATTCTTATACTGGTGGTTATGTACTTTTATGCCCTTTGAGGGTTAAGTATGTTTCATTAGTGACCTCTTTGGATAGTTGAGGTCAGGGGTGGATTTTAGTATCAACTGTGAGTTGAGGCCTTAGAGAAGACGGGCGATGTAATTGTGAACCTAGTTAACTGTGTAGTATAGGCCTTCAGATGCCTTTCACTTTTTGAGGAATGGATTATCAATTGTACTTTGGAGATTTTAGTTGAGTTAGACTAGGTGACAATTAAACTTAGTTGTTTTCGTGGCAATGGCCATTTAGGACCCATTGCATCCTTAGTGATTGGGTTCGTCCTTGGAGTTGTAGTTCTTATCAGGCTCTCATTTAAAAATGGCATTTTTCAAGATTTATAATCAAATTTTTTATTATTTAAAATAAAAACCCGTTTTCGCCTATCTCGTAGCCACGACAAGTTTTCCTACTTTAAAACGTGATATCATGATCTTCTTTAAAAATATTTTTCACTTTTAAAGGTCGGTGATGGAGAATGACGAAGAACGGGGGCAAGACGGTCATTTTCACTCTGTGGATTCTTAAAAGAAAACCTCTTTTTTAATATTTCTCGAGATTCTGAGATTTCGAGGCTTCTTTCTCAAGATCTCAACCTGCAGTGCTTTGAAAGGTGTCTGCTCGTTTTACTTTTGCTTCCGTTCATTTATATGTCTCTGGTACGAGGATTATTGTTTAGTGCACACATATAGTGTTGTCTTTCCCTTCTTTTTGGTTGCTTGATGTCACCACCTAAGTGATTTAGGTTTTTACACATGTTAGGGGCATGGATGCCAAATGGATTGGTTCGAGTATTATAAACCATTTTCTTAAAACTATTGCAACTTGGGATTCATCTTTTTATGACTTTTACTCTCAGCCATTCACTTTTGGTTTCTTTTGTTCGAGTGTCTCCCTAATCACTAGTGGGTGTTCTTAACCTTGACATTGTTTTCAAGGTTATCCATTGGTTTAGCATTGGGACCTCTTCTCCCTTGCTCTGTTTCTTGACCTTTATGTGGTCGTTCATGAGAGTAGTGTCCATGTACTCTCTTTGTTTTGATTTGGTTAGCTTTCCTTATCCATAGTGAGAGTGTTGGTGATTTATTGACCGCATTGGAAATAGTATTATGAGATTCATATGGTGATAAGATTGAGGTGATTCAGTTATTGAGATGTAAATTTTCTCTAGGAATGGGATGATGGTTTTCATACATATATATATGTACTAATGATGTACACAAGAACGTGAGTGCTTTCCCTCATGTGTTCTCGGGGAGTGGGTTATGAGTCTTCCTTAGAATTATTTATGGATTCTTTCTCCTTTGAATATTAGAGGTGATTGTGATTCTCTCGTTATGGATCCTCTAGTTAGCATTGTGAACGTTTGGTGATTTGTTAGCTTGGATTTGGGTGTCATGTACTTAGTGTACATTTGTGAGAGTAATGTAGACTACCGGTGTTGGTAATTAGAGTATGAGTCTTGGTTGTACCTTGTGAGACTAATTGTGTACTTATATGTATATATATATATGTACTCATATATCGAGATATGATTACTTACATTTAGGGTATATATACACATATCTATATATATACTCGACTATGTTTTGTACATTGGTATATGATAGGGATTTATCATTAGCATTATATTATATGCTTCATGCCTTATCGTGTTTCCCTGATATATGATTGGGTTATTTATGGGTTATTTGGGTTCTTGCATTGGCGTGAGTTCCATGTTAGATGAAAGACCGACCTAGGATAGAGGCATGCACACAGGATGGTTAACATTTCATGGACGACTAGAGGTGTGTTTATTAGAGATTTTTTTGTGAGCCGTGGTTCTGTTCACCCCCACACCAATTGCAAGATTGCAGGTGGACACTGACAACATATACAATGGCGATGACGGTACAGATGGTTTGGGATGTTGTACTTAGAATTTGTTCCTTTATCCCGTTATTCATTTTTACTATTGTTTCTCCTCCTCTTGTTATCCAGAGGCTATTATTTTAGTTTGGGAGCTAGCTTGTTGGCATATTCCCTTTCGGTGTATCATTTATTTCATGTATTTATTATTTCAGAATATCATTGTATCTCTTCGGCACCGCCATGTGCGTTTCTGTATTCTTATTCAAGCATTGGGCGCCGTTGGTTTTAAAAAGAGATGTGTAGAGGTAGCAGTGGTTTTCTTCCCATTACCTTGGCCCTAGTAGGTTTCTGTAATGTTGGGCTACGTGTCATTATCATTATTTCACTTTTTATTGGTAGGTTATTCTATTTTGTTGTTCTATGTATCCGGATGTTGCATTGACAAACGGAACTCTGCCGGATTTTTGTTAGATTCCGTTGTTTAGTTTCTATCACTCAGGGGTGCATGGAATAAGTTATTTCATCTTTATTCCATGTATTTTCTTGTTATTATTGATTCTAGAGGTCACTTCTACTAGCGTCACACCTCGGGATTCGCTGATTCTCCGAGTTGGAGTTTTGAAAATTTAGGAGCGTGACAGTATGGTAACAGAACATACTACTGGGTTTCTATCACTTTATAATTGTGGCATAAATCATTTTTTATCATTATTCCATACGTTTCATCATGTTCGACGTTCTTAATTAGTCACCATTTGTTTGTATCACAACCCAAAATTCTTGGATGTCCCAGTTCTAGAGTCTTAGGAATTTAGGGGCGTGACAATTCAGGACACATGATTTTCAGTCCAATAATACCCAATCATTGCAACCCTTCAACCAAAATGCTTCCTAGTATCAAAATCAAAATTCACCGTCTCGACCACCTAGTTTTGAGGATGAAATTTTCAGCGCCTTGAGAGAGTTTAACAACCAATCTCAGACAGCCATCCAATTGCTAAACTCAAATCTCCAACTATTGAACTCTTATTCTCAAGCCTTGACTAAGGTAGAAACCCAAATAGGGCAACTAGCTGATACTTTAATGAGAATAGAAGAGTTTCCAAATCAAGTGGTAGATAATTTTGAAGATGAGGAGAATGGATACAGTGAAATAAAGAAAAGCTTTAAAACTGAGAGTGACATATCACATGACGAGTGTGCGCAAACCATTCCTTTACCACAAGATCCAAAAGAGACACCATATGAACCTAAAGAAATATTTACCCAATGTCTCAATGAGCTGCATTTATAAGATAAACAAGGAGGGGATGAGTACTATGTAATGGACGGGATTGATAAGATGATAAATGACTCATTACTTTATTCATTGATAGAAGAATCGTTGCACATAAATACTAAACATGGGATGAATGTAGAGCATGACAAAGGAGAGAAAGTATATGACGATTATTATATGTTTGATATCTTGCTTGTTACTGAATTTTTACAATGGACACCTTGGGCTGATTTACTTCCAACACTTGTTCCGCCATATGTGGGCAGTGTCGAAGAGAGGAAGGGTGTTGGATAGCCCTTTGCGGAGCTGTTGTGCCAAAGACGTTAAAAATTGGTACTAGGCTGTGAAAGTTAGTTTCTAGCCTCGGTTTATAGAATAGGATGTCATTTAATTTCTTCAATTTCAATTTCGTAGGATTGAAGGCCCTTAAGGCAAAATCATTGTTTATATTTGAAAAAAAAAAACCCATTCCTTGTGCTATATTGAGTAATAATTTACGGAAAGCGATGATTGAATTTATTCTTCCCTCGCTATGATATTGGGTATTTGTTCTTTGTTAAATATTTCTACAAGTAATCGATTCAAGTTTGGGGGGGAGAACAAGCATGAAGAGAGGAAATTCCGGAACTGTGCTTCAAGGGTAACTATATTTTTTCTAGTGAGTATGATTGTGAACCATGAGGACATGGTTTAATTTAATTTTGGGGGTAAGGTATAGTTGGTTCGTTATAAGGAATGATTGAACAAAAAAAATTTTAAAAATTGACATATTAAAAAATTCTTTGCTTTCACGAATGAGTGTTTTGCATTACAAGTTTATGGAGTTTGTGTTTATGATGTATGAGTAGTATGTGATACAATATTCCCGCTCATGAGAGTAATGAGTATATTGAGTTAGTGAAGTGATATGGTTTTACATAGGTGAATGAATTAGTGAAATTGAAACTGAGAATGACGATCTTGACCTATAAACACATGCACATATTCATTTTGGGATGATTATTTGATCTTAGACTATGTAGTTGAAAAAATAGATTTGTAACTGTTGTGAAATTTAGAGTAACCCAAAAGATAGATTAACCCAAATCAAATTTTACTCGCAAGTATACGAATCATAGTAGTAAAGAGTACAGATACTGCGAGGTCATTCCCACGAGGATTGATTAGACAAATTAAATCTAAAAATTACTATCTAACTAATTTAACCAAATATTGATGATTTTGATAAAAGAATAATTGTAACAGAGATGAAAGAACAATAATAAAGAAAATACCAAGGCTTTGATTCCACCACTAATCAATACAATTCCAATTTTCAATTGAATTTATTAAATAGCCAAATAATCTTCACACATCCAATAAAAAATAATTATAATCAAACATATGGATGGCCTATCCGGGTTAGGGCATAGGTTCAATTAAATATTTATTATCTTGATCATGAATAATAAACAAATAATTGAAAGAATAACATAAATCACAACTAACTATCCATGGTCAGGCATAAATAATTATGATTTACTTTCTTCTTCTTAAATCGCCAAATAAGATTACATGTTCATGGTCAGACACAAGTAACCTATATGCTAAAGTTCCAATAAATTCAATTAAAGTCTTGGTTAAAGCACATAAAATTGAAAGTATAGGAAAACATTAAAATAATAAGAGGAATAATTTAAATGAAAGATTCAACTACTTATTTCAATTGAAATAATAGAATTGTAAATGAAAAGGGTTTCCTCTCCGCCCTGGCCGAGAGAATTAGTTACACATGAAGAAAAAAAATAATAAAACAACAACCAAACCGAAATTGAAGATGGAAGAACGCCTTTGCTTCTCCGTGGATTGCACCAGTCTTCTCTTCTTTTCCTTGGCTCTTGATGATCCTTTGTGCATCCATATATGCCCTATTTATAGGGGTCCTCAAGGTTTCATCTAGGAAAGTAAATAAGAGAATACAATATTCCCATATTTCTTTTCCTAATTGGTGATATCTTGCAGCCCACTTTTGACCAATTTGGAGAGTAAATTTGGAAGATATTGGTGGGATACTCTTTTCTTGTTAATCAAGTCCTCTTCCCACAGCCCTTGATTTCATTCCATTCTGATCGTTCCTTCAAAATCTGTGATTATATTACCAAGCTGATGCTGATTTTCGCACAAAATAGTATGGCAGATTTAAAATGTCTTTTTCGCCCTCTAAACTTCAGAATTAGGGTTTCTATGTGAAATACCAATATTCTTTAAATTGAATCAGCTTTCTAGGAACACTGGGCTCACACAAATCCGAACAACGGACTGAAATATATGGCCCAAATACTAAGACGTGGTCTAAACAGATTTTGGGCTTGTTTAGATGGATTGAACCCATTTGTACCAGAAATCACCAACAACCTATAAAAATATAAAAACACAAATATTAATTAAAATAATTTAAAATAAATGACTAAAAAATATATTTTTGGAGGTTAATCGTGTATGAATTATGCACTTATCAGTAACCATGAAAAGGGGAGAAGGGGAGTAGTATGGAGGAAATCTGAATTTTATTTCAAAAATATAAAAAGAAAATGCAAAAAGTAGTTCTTCGATCTGAGTAACCGGGCCTCCTACCACAAAGTAGCAAAGTGTTCGTGTAAAAAGGGGAGAAAACTAATGAGCATAAATTTCATGGAAGAAGCTTGGGCCCAGTTGGTTGGTGATGTACGTCTAGGGGTGTTAAAAATAAAGGTTAAGAATGACCCCTTATGACGATAAGATTTTACCTATAACAAGCGCACGAATTGTATTGTAGTACAAGATCGGCTTGAGAAGAAAATATCGATCATATAGACTTGCATTATTCACTCTAGCAATTTAAAAATATTGAATTATGTTTGAAAAATAGTTTGTTTGATTTGGTTTAAGATCTATAACTAAAACAGAAAATAAATTGTGATTATTATTCAAGATAGAGAAAAACTAGGATTTTCATCGCTCCACCACTAACCGCATAATATAGTTCTGAATTCACTAAATTGCATGAGGGCGATCCATCACTGTGAATCAGGACGTACCACAAATAGTGGAATACATTCCTAAAAAGGATACTATACACCGGATTCGCTATAACCCATCTCCGGACATAGTGTAACTAGTACATGACATCTACTTTACTATAATCTACTCCTACATCATGAAATTAAACTAAAGCATGTTTATATTACCTCATCAAGGCATGACCTCTGTAAACCTAGGGTGTCAAGTGTTAAACATCATTGTATAGAAAATCACGCTATGTTTATGATAACATGATTGGGTGATAAAATATATTCATTCAATCTAACGCAATAATTGGAACAAATATAAAACCTCGTGTCAAGAATAAGTATGATCTCTGTTCTACATAATCATCACAGTGTGGTCATAGTTTCTCCTTAATACAATTGAAACAAATAAAATAACTAGATTACTTGGTTAGGGTTTTGCTAGAAAACCCTAGATACCGAATTAGTTGCTCATGGTGGAAGGAGACTGCATCATTGATGTAGAAACGCCCTCCATGATCTTCTTCTCCGGATCTCTAAGTCTTGAATAGCTCCTCCCTTTGTATGATATGAATCTCCATAGAAAGTGCTCTGGAAATTATGTGAAAATAATCTCCTTAGGTCTGGTCCTAACCTTGAATTTATAAACAAAGTTGAGGGAAACCCTAACAACATTAGACTTCTCCCGCTTGGAGTAGGATTCTCCTTTTATGTACCTTTTCTTACAAACTGAGCCAAACCCTTCAATTTGATGTATAATATGTATAACACATGTGCTTAGAGGTGGTGGGGTCGAACACAAAGTCATTCGAGTAAGAACGGATCAATTCGGATCAATCTAGGATTTCTGGCCAAATCTGAAATTTTCAGCTTCTTCTGCAGACAATGTCTCACTCTTTTGATCATAACTAGAGCTACACATATTTTATGTAGGCATGCTACATTGTTTTGGAAAGATGACTTCAATCGCTTGATGTTAGGCTCAAGCATCATTCAATTTGGATCTGTTTTGACAGAGATATGGTCGTCCGAAGTTGGCTGAAATGTTGGCACTATAATTACATTTAACCACCACCCAACCCCCCCCCCCCCCCATACGCTTGAAGCATAGGGTAGCTACGCTTGGAGCGTAGGTCAAAATTCACCAAGTATAGACCAAACGTAGTTTTAGCATTTTCTAGCCACTTTTCCCTACTCCAAACGTAGGTCAAGCGTCGCAAAATCCTTGGAAACCACTTTTCTTAATAGTTACTCCGTATGAACCCCCTTAACTCTGTTGGTATGTTTCTTGAAGTTGCTGCTCCAAAAATTGACATTTTTGCCCTCCGGGAGACACTCTTTGCTTGAAAACACCTCTTTTGCTCTTTCTTTGGATAAACACAAGCACTTCTTTAGTTAATTCACAAAAGTTAGCTCGTTTTCTTTATTAAGCTCCTGAAACATGCTTAGACACACAAATCATATAAAAATACCAAATAATGGAATGTAAAGACCCAACAATAGCAAGATAGGGGCTTAAAATATATGACATTCGACACCTATCAGTTGGGACAAAAAATCCTCATTGGAAAGTTTGAAGTTTACAAAGATAAAAAGGGATAAAAGTGGAAAAGATGGAAATAAGGGGTTTCACATATAATATGGCAAAGTCTGATCAATGATGTAGATGAAGAAAGATTGATCTACCATAGGAAAATGTTCACTAAAACACGAAAGGTTGTTCGTATTGGAAATAGAGATTAGCAAAGTTATTTACTTTAGTGGGGACCATTCACAACATTAGCCCAAGATAGTTGTTGTTCAGTAGTGAGTCGGAACGTTTGCATTCATGCTATCTTATACATTGTAGCATGACTTGATTATTGAGTACGTAAATACTTGAATCCATAAGAATAAAGGATGGAGAAGTTGTGGTTATATAGCTAACCCTCACGAGATTGCACTCGTCCACTCGGCGTTGCCAAGGGATTTAAAAGGCATGTTACACATGCTAAGTGTAATCGTCGACCCTCACAAAAGCAAGGGGTTAGTGTAGAATAGTTAGAATAAAGAATCATCATGAGGTGGTTTCAAAGTTATCTCGTGTTTATTGCTAAAGGACTAGCAATATATAAGTTTCGGGGTGTGATAGGAGCCAAATATTATCCACTTTAGGCCCCTAACTTGCTACTATTATGTCTTATCATTCCATTACTTGGTATTTTTATGCGGTTTCTATGTTAAAGTGTGTTTCAGGTGCTTAACGAAGAAATGAGTTAACTTTGATGAATTAACCAAAAACATGCTTGTGTCTATTTACAAAGAGAGTAAATAAGGAGTTTTCAAGCAAAAAGTGTTTCCCGGAGGGCAAAAATAAAAATTTTCAGAGTCGTAACTTTGGGAAACATATCAAAGGAGTCGAAGAAATAAACAAGAAAATTGGTTTCTAAGTATTTTGATACGCTTACAGTAGCTAAAAATGGCTAGAAACATAAAAAAAAACAACACTCAAGCTACGCTCAATACTTTTGGCCTACGACTAAGCTATGCTTACACGTAAGTGTAGTAACCCCTACGCTCAAGCGTAGGTCTATAATTTCAACCAACTTTGGACAACTATATCTCGGTCAAAACATGTCCAAATTGAGCGATTCTTGAGTTTAAACACAAGATCTTGAATTCATCTTTCCAACAAGATAAAGTATGACTAAATCCAAGTTGTGTATGTCTAGTTATGATTAAAAGAGTACGACATGTCTGCAGTAAAAAGTTGAAAAACTACAGATTCGGCCAAAAATTCTAGTTTGACCCCAATTGATCCTTTTGATTTGGGATGACTTTGTGTTCGAATCCAATACCTCTAAGCACATGTATAAGGTGTATTTACATTAGATTGAAGGATTATGGCTCAGAATTGAAGAGAAACACATCAAAGAGGAATCATACTCCTAGCGGGATAAGTTTAATACAAGCAAGACTCTTCTCAACTTCTTCTATAAATACCAAGGTCTGGACCAGACCTAAGGAAATTCTAATTACATAATTTCTAGAGCACTATTTTTGGATATTTATATCTTTCAAATAAGAGATTCATTCAAGACCTAGAGATCCGAAAAAGAAGATCATGGAGGTCGTTTCTACATAACGATGCAGTTACCCACCGCTATGAGCAACTAATTCGGTATCTAAACCCTAGCTAAGTAATGTAGCTTATCCAATTTTTTCAATTATAAAAGGGGAAACTGTGACCACACTATGATGATTGTGTAGATATGTGACCGTAGTTATTCGCGACACGTAATTTTATATTTATTCTAATTCTTGTCTTAGATTGAATGAATGCATTATCTCAACCAATCATGTTATATTAAACATATCGTGATTTTCTAGACAATGGTGCTTAACACTTGAAACCCTAGGTTTACACAGGCCATGCCTCGACGAGGTGATATAGACAAGCTTTAGTTTAATTTTATGTGTATGAGTAAATTAGAGTAAAGTAGATGGTATGTACTACGCACACTGTTCGGAGAAGGTTTGTATAGAATTCGGTGGATAGTATCCTTTATGGGACCTATTTGACTATTTGACGTACAATCTGATTCACGGTGTTGGATCGCCCTCTTGCAATTGAGCAGGTAGATAGTTATTATGCAGTTAGAGGTGGAGTAAGGAAACCCTAGTTTTTATCTCTACTGTTCTTGTTTTAATCTATCTTTACTTACTTTATTAGTTAACTAGTTCATAAATCACAAACAACAAACCCTACTTTTATAGCAATTCAAGAGTATTACTTTACGAGGGTTCAAAATACGACTTAGTCCCTTGGGTTCGATAACCTTTCCCAAGCTGAACTATACTACAATACGATTTGTGCACTTACAATAGGTAAAACCTTGTCATCATAAGGGTTCATTCTTAATCATTATTCTAACCCCTATTGACGTGCATCACGATCTTTAAGAGGGGTGTCATCCTTGGTGGGCTCTATGATCGTTCGTGCTAAATGATCAACTCTAGCAGTATTCACACCATTTTTCTCTTTCAATACACTCTCCTCTTAATCCTTAATTAACCCATACAACATAATCTCCGTAGGCGTACTTTCAAGCACCAATTCCTGCAGAGAAATAAGTTAAGGTCCAGGCGACTCTCTTGATGCTCTCTCTGGCTGCAAGTTCAAATTAGCTTCTAACTCAGTGATAACTTCCAAATTAGATCATTGTTGATCCTCCTAGTTTTCAAACTTTGCCTCCGACCTTTTCATCACAACTTCCAAATTATCTCTTGCAAAACTCTGCAATATAGTTTCTTCAACTACCTCATCAATATTATTTATGTTAAAACACTCAACTGGTTCAGGTAGTTGATAGTTGATATCATAGACATTTATCCTCCTCTTTAGGTTCCCAAAAGATAGATCCATATCCTTTATTCTGTAATTAACGCACACATTTGTCGTAGCAAAAAACGGTATTCCTAATATAACAAGGATATGTCTTATTAATCAATGGTCAGGTTCCATGTCTAGTACCACAAAGTCTACGAGATAGTAGAACTTACCCACTTGAATAATGATATCCTCCAGAATTCCTCTTGGTTGTTTAGTTGATTTATCTGCTAATTGAAGCACCAATGTAGAATTGAGCTCTCCCAACCCTAGTTGTTGATAGATCGAATATGGAAGTAAGTTAACACTCACACCTAGATCAATAAAATCTCCACCAACCTTTTAGTCACCAATGATACAAGGAATAGTGGGAGCACTGGATCTTTACGCTTAGATGGAGTATCACTTAGTAAAAGTGAGCTCACTTCATTAGTTAACAAAATCTTCTTCGTGACCTTAGTTCTACTTTTTCCTTTTTGTGTACAGAGGTCCTTTAGAAATTTAGCATAGGGTTGAATCTGGTCGATAATGTCTAAGAGAGGTATATTGATCTTGACTTGTCGGAATGTTTCCAACATATCCTTCTCCTTATGTTTTCCATATGAAGTTGACTCTCGAAGACGTTGAGGGCAAGGTGTTGCCTCCTCATACTTTACCATATCTTGCTCTTCTGGTAATGTTTGATCGATTTCTTCCTCCTATTGGGGTCAATATGTTTGAACCTCTTCAGTCGCCTTTCACTTGTGCATCCTCTCCTCAAACTACATCTTAACCATATTCTCCACTTCCCTTCCACTTCTCAAGGTAGTAATGACTTGGACTGTTTCATAACTATGTTCAGCAGATGAACCACACTCCATTACTTGTGTACTCTTTGGATTAGCCACCGGTTAACTAGGTAATCTTCTCTCTTCAAGCCTATTCACCGTATTAGCTAGTTGCCCTATTTAGGTTTCTACCTTAGCAATAGATTGGGAATGGGAGTTCAGCAATTGGATGGCTGTCTAAAAACGATTAGATTGATTTTTAAACTCTCTCAAGGTGCTCATCATCTCGACCTCAAAACCAGGTGGTCTAGACGGTGGATTTTGATTTTAAAATTGGGGTTGATTTTGGTTGAAGGGTCGGACTGATTGGGTATTATTGGACTAAAAATTCTATGGTGAATGATGGTTGTTGGATTCCATTGAAACACGGTTGAGGATTTTCAGTGTTCTAAGAACGATAGGACATATGTGGGTGATTATACTAACCCGAATTATATGAATTGGAAAAAGCATTATTGTTCGGGTTGGTCCAAGTTGTATTTGCATCAGTGGCAACTATCCCATTGTCTTGAAATTCATATTGGGAAGGGTCAGGTCCTATTACTAAGACTTCTCTAGGGGCTAGTTGACTTAGATTAATGAATTTATCAATGCGGCTACTTGTGACCTCACATCATCACCTCTTTCCACATCGAAAAGACCTTCATATTTCCTACTGACTCCGTCTCTAGCAAGCATTTCAGATTCATGTTGAAGGGAGTTATCGCTCACATTATTAAATAGCCTCAAGACTTCTTCTACTGGCTTCAGTGTAAACTGACCTCCCACTGCTACATCAATCAAATATTTGTGAGTCTCACCTAGTCCAAGATAGAAGTTACGCACTATATCATCCTCAACAAATTTGTGATGTGGACACTTCCGCGAAATCTCATTGAATCTATCCCATGCATCACGGAATTGTTCACCGGGCAACTCTCTAAAGTGGATAATTGCGTGTTGCGCCTCATAGGTTCTGCCTATCGAAAAGTATTTTTCTAAAAATTCAACTTTTAGGCTTTCCCAATTGAGTTTTATCTCCCTATCCAAGTTAATATACCATTTTTTAACTTTTTCTCTTAAGGAAAAGGGAAATAACCGCGGGCACAATGCATGAGTGCCTAGATTCTTGATTTTCCTAGTTGAAGCCATCTCTATGAATTCGTCAACATGTTGATATGGATCCTTATTCTTGAGTCCATAAAATTTGGGCAACATGTTGATAACACTAGATTTGATCTCATAGTGTTTGACCCCCTCATCTTCTGGAAATTCGGCATACGATTCATGAGTGGAAGGTGTATAGTACCCCTTCAAGGACGTATCTGGGGCTTATAACGCAGCTGCATTGTGGTTAGCCATCCTCTCAAAATCCAACTTCCTTCGAAGCTATTCCAGTCTCTTAGCTCTACGATTCTTATGAAAAGTTCTTTTGATCTCAAGATCAAAAGGTGTTGATTCATTGTCAGGATCGAAAGGATATTGTCAATCGCTCATGCACAAGACCAATTTTTTCTAAAAATATAACTAATTACTTATAAGCTATTCTAACTATTAACAAAAAATAAAGCTAAAATTATACGTAAAATCAAGCTATACTAAAACTCACAAGTGGTCTAACGATGCAATCTTCACTGCTCCGCTAATTCCCTTTGCGTTTTTCAATCTGTCTGTCAATCACACAAAATTTCCAACTTTAAATACAATACAATAACGCAATTATACTAGACTACTACAGTATAGAATATTGCCAAATCCCCGGCAACGGAACCAAAAAACTCGATGTGCGTCAATCGGGGTTAAAAATAATGGTTAAGAACGAACCCTTATGACGACAAGGTTTTACCTACCGCAAGTGCATGAATCGTATTGTAGTACAAATCGGCTTGAGAAAGGGAATATTGATCCTACAGAACTTGAATTATTAACTCTAGCAATCTAAAAGTATTGAATTATAGTTGAGGAAAAGGTTTTGATTTGTTTAATATCTATAACTACCTAACTAAAAACAATATTTAAATTATGTTCGTGATTTAGAGTAGAGAAAAACTAGCGTTTTCATGCTCCACCACTAACCGCATAATATAGCTATCTACTTTCTCAATTGCAAGAGGGTGATCCATCACTGTGAATCAGACCGTACCACAAATAGTCGAATACGTCCCAAAAAGGATATTATCCACCGGATTCCCTAAAACTCATCTCCGAACAGAGTCTGACTAGTAATAGGTGTCAAATATTGTCCATTTTAGGCCTCTATCTTACTAATGTTATGTCCTTACAATCCATTATTTGGTATTTTTAGGTCGTTTGTGTGTTTAAGCGTGTTTCAGGAGCTTAACGAAGAAAAAGAGCTAACTTTGGTGAATTAACTAGATAAATTCTCATTTCTATTTAAGATGAGAGATAAAGAGGTGTTTTCAAGAGAAAAATATCTCCTAGTGGGTGAAAACGTCATTTTTCGGAGCCGCAAATTAAAGAATCATGCTAATGGAGTCTAGGGGGTTCAAACGGAGCAACTACAAAGAAAAGTGGTTTCCATGAAAAATGCTAGGATCCATTTACGAACCCAATAGCCAAAAGTGGCTAGAAAGTGCCAAAATGACGCCCTATCTACTCCCCATCAAAAGAGGCCTACACTCCACACGTAGCCTAAGCATACATGTTGCGCGTAGGGCCTCTATGCACCAAGCGTAGTTAAAGCTGCAAATTTAAAGTGTGAAATTCTGATTTTGGCCCCGACTTAAGTTTCTTTGATGCAGTTGCGAATTCTACACCTCGATACACGTGATATACACATAATATACATTAGACTTAAGTGTTTTGCTTTGTTTGATGTGAAATGACCAAAAAGGGCAACCTTAGGGTTTCCCTCGGCTGTTGTCCATAAATAGAAAGGTCTGCTACAGATTTGAGAGAGCTTCTAAACACGTATAATTTTCAGAGCAATCTCTGGAGATTCATTCTAAGGAGGAGAGACCTAGAGATCCGAAGCGGAAGATTATGGCGAGGGATTCTACATCAACGATGTAATTTCCTTCAGCCATGATCAACTAATTCGGTATCTAGGGTTTTCTAGCAAAACCCTAGCCAAGTAATGTAGTTTTTATATTTGTTTTCAATTGTAACGATGGGAAGCTGTGATTATAAAATGATGATTGTTGTAGATGAGTGATCGGTTTTATTCTTGATATAAGATTATATATTTGTTCTTGATTCTTGTCTTAGAATGAATAAATATATTTTTCTTGCTCAATCATGTTTATTCACTATGGGTTGGAACTCGGATGCTTAATCAATGATTTTCTATACAATGGTTCTTAACACTTGAAACCCTAGGTTTACACTGGCCATGCCTCGGCGAGGTATTATAGACATGCTCTAGTTTAATTTCATGCATTTGGAGTAGATTAGAGTAAAGTAAATAACATGCACTAGATACACATTGTCTGGAGATGGGTTGTAGCGAACTCGGTTGACGGTATCCTTTTGGGGAGCGTATTCGACTATTTGTGGAACGTTCTGATTCACGGGAATAGATCACCCTTTTTACAATTATGCAAATTGAAAACTATGTTATGCGGTTAGTGGTGGAGCGATGAAAACCCTATTTTCTCTCTCTTAATCAAACTCTCAATTTACTTTATGTTCTTAGTTAATTAAGTCATAATTCTCAAAATCAAATCAAACATTTTTTCAACCATAATTTAATATTTTCAAACTGCTGAAGTGAATAAGTCTCTATAGGTTCGACATTCCATTTCACAAGTCGTTACTATACTATAATTTGACTTGTGTGCTTGCGATAGGTAAAACCTAGGCCATCCCAAGGGGTAATTTTTAATCTTTACTTTTGACACCCCTGGGTGGACATCAACTAGTACATGCAATCTACTTTACTCTAATCTACTCCTACAAAATGAAATTAACTCAAGCATGTCTATATCACCTCGCCGGGGCATGACCTGTGTAAATCTAGGGTTTCAGGTGTTAAACACCATTATGTAAAAAATCAAGGTATATTGGAGAACACCAGATACACATGATTGATTGAGATAATGCATTCATTCAATCTAAGACAAGAATAGAATAAATATAAAATCCCTTATCATAAATAACTACAGTCTCTATTCTACACAATCATCACATGTGTGGTCTTCAGTTTCCCCTCGTTACAATTGAAATAAATAAATAACTACATTACTTGGCTAGGGTTTTGCTAGATATTGATCTAGTTGCTCATGGTGGAAAGAGACTGCATCGTTGATATGGAAACGCCCTCCATAATCATCTACTCCAGATCTCTAGGTCTTAAATGACTTCCTTTTTCAAAATTTGTAAATCTCCAGAGATAGTGCTCTGGAAATTATGTAATCGGAAGCTCCTTAGATCTGAATCAGACCTTGGTATTTATAAAAGAAGTTGAGAAAAATTCTGCTTGTATTAGACTTGTCCCACTTGGAGTAGGATTCCTCCTTGATGTGTTTCTCCTCAATTCTTAGTCAAACCCCTTTAATCTGATATAGATACATAGTATACACGTTCTTGGAAGTGTTGGAGTCAAATACAAAGTTATCCCAGGCCAAAAGGATAAATTCGGGTCAAATTGATATTTTAGACCTAATCTGCAGTTTTCATCTTTTTCTGCAGACACGTCTCACTCTTTTGATCATAACTAGAGCTACACAACTTGGGTTGAGGCGTACTAGTTTTTGTTGGAAATATGACTTCAAGCTCTTAAGTTTAGGCTCAAGAATCACTTCATTTGGACCTGTTTTTATCTACGTATAACCCCTATGCTTCAGCGTAGCTCATGTGTAGGCCTTATGCGTAGCTCCCCAGCTATGTGCGTAGCTCATACGTAGAAATGGTCATCCTAGCCACTTTTTGCTTATTCTCTGCGTAGATCATGCATAGGAAAAATATAAAAATCACTTTTTCCAATTCTTCCTCCGTTTGAACCCCCTCGGCTCCGTTAATATGTTTCCTAAAGTTTCGGCTCCGAAAAATATTATTTTTGCCCTCCGGGAGACCTTTTGCTTGGAAACACCTCTTTCTCGTTCATATTGGGTAGACACAAGCACATCCTTGGTTAATTCACCAAAGTTAGCTCATTTTCTTCATAAAGCTCCTGAAACATGTTTAAACATGCAAACCGCATAAAAACACCAAGTAATAGAATGATAAGACGTAACAATACCGAGTTAGGGACCTAGAATAGACAACATTTGACACCTATCAATAAGTGCCTCCACTTGTCGCCAAAGGCTTCGGTAGTCACCGAAGGCTTTGGTAGTCATTGGTTAGGTGCCCATAATTGCCGTGGAGGACATAGTACTTCGTTTGGTCCCTATAAGTAATGGGGGTTTTGATCTTTGATGGGTCTTTGGACTTGGTTTCATGGAACAACTTGACCAAACTGACCCTTAGCGATGTGACTTTCTCGTGGAATTAGGACTTCTTTTCAGGCTGCCTGGAGTTGATTGGCTTTAGACGGTGACATTTCCCTTTGGCAATGTGCTCTCTGGTCTGGACCTCGACTTCCTCAAAGGACGACCTCTTCATTTTGGTTATCTCCTCCTCTTCGAGCTGGAGATACCCCTAGGCCCTGACGCTAAACTCGGCTATAGTATGGAGCATCCTTTTGACCAGAGAAGTATAAAAATGTGAGCCCAGGGTCATGGAGACCTTTAGGCCCAGTTTGATAGCCAATCTGGTCTAGTTTAGTTTGGTTTGATCCAGTCCGGTCAGGTCTGGTCTGTTCCCTGAACTGAAACACAAACATGGTATGGTCACTAAAAACCCAGACCAGATCAGACCGGTTACCAGACAAGGCCTAAAGGCTTCAACGGTTCTCCTCTTCTCGCATTTGTCAATTAGGGAAACTTACTGGGCGAATCTGGTAAAAAAGGCCTTCATCCCCTCCCCTTGTTTTTGCGTAAAGATGAAGAGGTTGGACACCATTTTCTTCTGTCCTTTGTTTCTAAAAAACTGTGAGATGAACAACTCACACAACTGAATTGGCTGGAATGCACTTAAAGCACAAGAGAGCGGCGTCATCCAGGTAGGTCAGGAAGGCTTAGAACATCAGGGCTTCATCATGGATAAACTAGGCCATCTTTTCTTTATAATGGATGATGTGGTCAAAAGGATCTTCGGTTCCTTCAAACTCAGTAAAAACATACACAACAAACTTCTTAGAGGTGTTCACCTCCGAGATGGCATGGACAAAAATATTTTTCAGGAGCTGGGCTAGTGCCTCCGCTGCGTAGTCCTTTAGAGTCTGTGCTCTCAGCCACTTCATCTTCTCGCTTAAATCCTTTGGTACTCTAGTGAATAACTCGTTGGCATAGTTGATTGGTTTGAGCGGCGTGAATAGGAGCTCTGCCAGCAAGGCGGCCGCTGGATTTGTTAGGGGTCTGGCTGCTTCTTTGGAGTATGCCGAAACTGCCTTTGCTCCCCTCTTCAGGGATACTGGCAGTGGTTTTCGGTTGGTCCTCCCGCGGCGGGGACGGTGGCGTAACCTAGTGTGACTGCTCCATCTGCGCCAGTAGCTAGAGTAGCTCCTGGTTTTGCCCCTACAAGGCCTCTACCTGTTGCGGCAATAACTCATTCTCCCACTGGCAGACTGTCGAGTTGGTGTTAAAGGGCTGGCCATACTTCCTAGTGCGAGTATTTTCCATTGTAGTTGTATTTTGAAGCCTTTTGTTCTAGAATTCCTACAAACAGCGCCAATTGTATATGCAAAAAAAATTTATTTGTATTATAGAATGTTTCCTTATACAAAAATTACCCTATTTGGGGTAACTCTTTCCATATCTATACAAGGTGAGATGGGATTTTTGGCCCATTATTCTAGGAGGATACACTAGTGGTCCTTTTTTGTCTTACAACAGTTGTTCCAATCTAATGGCGATAGTGCCTTTAAAGTTTGCTTAGCGAGTAAGTTATATAGTGCGGAGTTAAAGACATGGGGGCAACTTCTAGGGTTCCTTTCATCGAGTCTTCGGCATCGTTCTTCATGCCTTAGCTTAAAGCTGAGAGCAAGCCACTAGGTACTTAGGCTAAAAATACCAAGGGCTTTTGGTAGACTTCTTTAATTTCCGAATTTGCTTGCGACAAGTCCTAGCATTAGTATGAGTTTCGTTACTATAGTTGCATGGAGTTAAGGAACCTCTTCGGTCACGATATCTTCGGGACCTTGTGTTGTCTTGCTTCAGTAGCTACACCGCTTGGGTTGGCCTTTTGGTTTGTGGATACTCTTCGGTTTGACGGTTGTTCGACCACATGGGTGGCTCTTTTCACGGGCTTTGTACTAAATGGGCTTGACATGAGTTGGGCCTAGTATCCTTCGTGTGCTTGGTATTTTTGGCCTCACGCAATGGTTGATATTCTTTCAAATAGTTTTAGGCTCCTACTAATCTTTTCAAATACTTTAGGTCATCCACATTTTGACACACTATTGGGGTTTGGATTTAATATAATTTGAAAATAGTATATACACACTCTAATACTAGCTAAAAATAATCTCTTAATTGACTTGCTTTGATGGTTACAGAATTATAGAAAGAGAAGGGAAGAGAAGAGCAATTACACCACAAAAGATCCAGAAAATCACTATTTATGCCTCTAGGAATTTCTCTCTCTAAGTATCTGAAAAAAGTCTCTTTATTGAGTCCCTAACCCTTTATTTATAGGCACTAGTTCAGGCATAAGTTATTTTCACATCAGCATGATTATCCACGATATAAATCCGTGGGTGATCTCCATAATTTACCTAGGTCACGATATTCAATTCGTGACATTACCAATCCACGACCTTACCGTCCTGTGATATCAGGAGGTTTCGCAGATTCCTTTATTTGATGTCATAGTTTCCTGGGTCATGTCATTTATGCATATTTTCCATTTACATGACCCTGAGCATTATTTGACTCATTCCAGGTACTTTACTTTTAGTGATTTTGATGAATGAGGCCGCGACCCACCATTCACCATCTCAAAGTATTCCCTAGGTCAGTCAAATAGTACTCCCTATGCGATAAGCTCATTGGGTCGCGAGGTTGACTTTTGGCTATGACCCCCTTTGTCAGCCCTCAACGATTGCCTCTTTGTAAAGTTTTATCATGTATCCAATCTCATTCAGAGATACCTTGTTGACCTTTTCCCAACTTTCCCTTGTCAGATCCCTGGATTTGCGGATTTATATCAACGCGAATTCATCTTTACATTTTTTCCCTTTTATACTTTAGTACTTAGCCAAGTACTAAAGAGTAAACCACCAAAAAAAACCTCATTTCAGTTTTGTAGAGGCAATTATTCCCATATACATTCCGCGAGAAAAATATTTATATGTATTTTCACATACCCTCTTTTAGCATTTTGCACCATTTTTATGTTTCTCTTCACTTTTCTCTTTCGAACTCTGCTTCTGCCTTGCCAATATTTCCCATTTATTATGATCCGTGAAATTCTGATTTACGGCAGCCTTGGCGTCGGTTCGGCTTCCGCGGGCATTAATTGCACCTCCTAGATTTTCGTCCCCCCTCCCTTTATAAAATCCTCCACACTCATTTTTTCCATTTTTCCTTCGTTCTCCAAATTTTCTCTCTTTCTCCTCCAATCACTCTTTATCAATTATTTTGCCTCTACTCACTTAACTTATTCAGACCCATATACCAATTTTTTTTTGCCTATATCTACTAATCTCGTCTCTATTATATATTTCAATCACATTCTTATCCGTGATACCAATCTCATCATTTCCCTAATCCACGTACCCATTTCTTATAGTTATACCGATTAACCTCATTCATATCCGCGGTACCCATTTCATTTTATCTTTTTTTTCCTCATATTTGTTACCTCTTTCTATTTCCTCAACATGTCCAAAACTTCTTCTTCTTCTTCCTTCAAAATTTTAGCCCTTCCTTCTGGAGTTGTTCCTTCTGTCCCCTTACCAACAGAATGGAGAAAAGCTTCATTCTTTGATAACGATCATGACCCTTTCTAGACTTCTATCGAGAATCTTCCTCCTGCAGGGGATATTACCGAAGATCTTTCACTTATTCACTCTAACGGTGAGGCTCCATTAGTTACTATTCTACCATCTTCTCTGTCGCGATTACTTATCGAAAAAGGAGACATTCCCTTCTCTTTTGTTGAATATGAAGGTCACGTAACCCCCATTACAGACTGGAAGATGTGGTTCAGTCATATCCTATGCAAAGACAGACATCGTGACACTCTTCGTGAGGCAAGCTTATTGGATTCAATAGAATTGTTCTCTGATTTGTCTATCTATCGCGACGCTGATGCTCTCACTCTTTTAGCATCATGCTGGAGTCCTGCCTCTCATTCGTTTGTAGTTGCTTGGGGAGAGTTTACTCCTACTCTAGAGGATGTCTATATTTTGTTTATACTCCAAGGTTTTTACTCTCGCCGATCAGATGCTCGCCTATTTGATGATGAAGATCAACATATTCACCTCCATCTCTAAGCCTGCGCTGCTTACGCCTCTAAGCGCGGGAGTCATTTTAAGTAGGGTGCTATACTTGATGAAGCCCCCATTATTATGAGTGCCAAACTTAAGTACTCAAATTGGTGTCATCACTTCTTCGTGGAGTATGAACCAAAACTTCCTCTTCTCTACGGTCAAGATCGCAGATATGTACCTGGCCTAGAATTTAATGATGATTTTGAATTGGCAGGGTTTTTAGCTTACTGGTTAGACAGAAATATTTTCCAGGGACGTCCTAAGGATGGCCCAAACAAGTTAGTCTTTTTAATGGCCTCAATTCTGTCGCGAGGTATTCATCTACCCCTAGCCCCCTTTTTCTAGGCACTATTTATTTTCAACTAGATACCCTAGCCAATGATTTTTCCAGATCAGTAGGCAGATATGATATCAGTACCCATGTCCCATGCCTTTTTCTGATGCTATTTTTATTTGAAAGATTCCCCAAGTATGCCCCTAAGCCATTATACTTTTCTACGACTGTGGATGATCCTCAATCCATGGATGGTACTCTTCTAAAATCTCGCATTGCCCATTAGTCAGGTCTCTTTTCCACTAAAAGGCTTAAAGATTTATGTGGAGACCATACTCAGTACTTTTAAAGGGAGTTTACTTCCCTTTTTTTTATCCTGAGAATGATATGTATCCATATAGTTATACATCCCATGAAGAGCTTATTTTCACTACTTCTACCTTTGAATGTTGTCTGCCCATTTTTGACGAGTCTTTTTCACGGGTTTCAGTCTATAATCCTTCACGGGTTGCCCGTCAACTGGGTTTTGATCAAGCAATCCCTGTCTATGTTGCCCCTTTTGATGGAAGTTCTCCTGATGCTTACGATAACGCTTTGGTATGTTTTCGCGAAGAGTATGAGAAAACAAATCAGCAATTTTCTTTTGCAATCTTCATTCCCTCATGATCGCGGGCAGGGGGTTGAACCGCGGCTTATGTGGATTTTTGGCTTAAAGTCACTACAGATTTTCAGACCTACACGATGGGGCCTTCTAAACCAGTTTAGCCTGCGACAATACTCTCAGAAGATTCCTCTCTTAAACTTCATAAAGCTTACGGTTCCTGTGGGTTTTATAGTAAGTTGGCACTTTAGTCTTCTGACCATCGCGGAGAACATCATGAAGCACACACATACTCAAATCCACTCCCCAAGAAATAGAAGAAAGGCACAAAAGCTCCTTCAAAAAGTAAAGCAAAGCTTCCCATTCCCGCGCCCAAACAAAGACACTCAGAGTTCCTGTTGCTGTTGCTTTACCTGTCCATGAAGAGCCTATTTCCAAGAGATTGGTACCTATCATTTTTATTGTTCATCATTATTTCCCTCATTCATTATTTCCCCTAACTCATTTTATTTTCCTTGTTTTAAGCGATCTGCAAGCGCTTCCATGATAGCTACCTAGGGTGATCAATCTTTGATGAATGATGACATAACGATATTCCAGATGGATACTGATGTTGTTATGGATTACATCCCCCTTTCTCAAATGAGAGATGCTCAAAAAACTAAAATTACTGTCACGCCCCGAATTTCCAAAGATTCCTGAACCAGGACATTCAAGGAATCCCGGTCATGATCCATAAAATGAGTAACCAATTAAGATCCTAAATAAACATAAACCGAATGGAATCTTATTAACAATAATAATTCCATACACAATAAAGCAGAAACTAAACTAAATGATACACAAGGCACGTTTAGGTGCCGAAGAATACATCTCTACAATGATGCAACAATACTAAATACAAGGAAGGGATAGGCCAACCGACTGGTTCCCAAGAGATACAACATCTATGGTCCCAATACAGGGAACAAGTAAATGAAACAAAACCAAATCCCGCAACAGCATGAGTGCCATGAACCATCCTACACTCCAAGTTGTCCATAGCCAAAATATTTCCTGCAAACTGGTGGTGTAAACCACCAGGCATACCACTGCCGGGGTGAGCTCATTGAGCTCCATAGGAGAAATAAATCGTAACTGTCACATCCTACGACAGTTCAAGTTGAGTGCAAACCAACCCGTGTACATGCATCTACCCTAGGTCAGTCAAATGTCTCACATGGAAATCACGCCAATACGAGACCCCGAAAATACATCCCCCTAGTCCCCTACCATGTATCAACAAATAAGGCAACTAGTTATATCACAACAACATGTAATAACTCACACTTATATATATATATATATATGCACGTATATATACACATCTAGAAATATACAACCAATACAAGATACGTAGTACATACCCCCTCATAGATCACTACGACTTGTACCCGTTAGTCCCACACTGACAATCAACACAACACTATCACCAAATCACGGAAGAAACACTCCTATTCATAACACTCCAGGAAGGATAACACTCGAACTTCCTAGGTCACGAGCATACCGAGCTCTAAAACCTCAAGCCAGTATCAACTAGCACTTTCAATCACCTCACATATCACCACCAACATCTGTAAACCCAACACAAGGTTAAAACAATCATATCAACCTAAGGGATGTCATGAAGGTTGCCAAAAACCAAAACAATGTGGAAGGAATGAAAATAATTGACCTATAGTGATCAAACACCCACACAAGGATAAAAACCTCCTTTCACGTCTAAAATACATCAACAAGATCACTCGGGATTGAAATAGAAGTGGAACAAATCTAACGGTACCTTAAACGGACTGTTTAAACACCCGTGTTCACTCAAGGGTTAAATAGTCCGTTCAGGGGTAAAATAATAATTTACAAGTATAAAGACAAGGTTTGGACATAAAATAAGTCATAGGAACAAACGAAACCGAATTTGAAAGTGCGAGAAGGAAACTATGACATTTTGAAAAATCGGTTGTCGTGTCGTGCCGAGGTTCAAAACATACTGTCACTTTCAAACGACCATTACACCCTCAAATATAACTCAAATGAAGTGATTCAAATTCCTAACATCAAGATATTTAAGTCATATTTCTAAAAAGCTAAAGAACACCTAAATCCGACACTTGTAGCTCCTGATATGACTAAAAGAATGAAGCAGCACTGAAACAGGACAACACTAGGACACCCTGGGGAAAATCAGTCGACTGACAAGGGTCATCAGTCGACTAATGGCCCCCATCAGTTGAATGACCAAAAAACATTATTCAACTGGCCTCACCAGAAAATTTATGGCTATTTGCCAGTCGACTAACGAAATTCCGTCAGTCGACTCACGGATCCAAAAAATACTCTAAATGGTCTGAAACCACTTTAAACACTTATGAAACATGGGACAAAGGCCTCAAATCATTTAGGAACTTTAGAAATGATAAAAATATCATTTAATATATGTTTAGTTTTATCGAAAACATTTTCTTGAAAATCCGTATAACTAACCGTCTTGCCCCCGGTCTCCGTTTTGGACACCGCCGACTTTCGAAGGCCAAAATATTTTATTTCATGACATTAAAACCATTTCTAAACTCAAAGATTTTATCGGCATCATGGGGTAGGCGAAAACGGGTTTTTCACTCAAAGACCGAATAGACTCAAACACAAATCTTATGAAAAATCCATTTTCGGAGAAACAAACCGAAACCAACGGAAAAACGAAAGTGAATTCGTAGACGCTTGATAGAGTAAGGAAATGGCGAACCGAGGTAAAAAGGCAACTCAAAGGGAAGGCAAGTGACCATATGCAAAGGCACTAACTCTAACATTACCGTACCTAGTTCGACATCCAAATCTCTAAACTGCACAACGACTTACTCAAGAATGTCCACAACTTCAAAGACATTCCTATCCTTAAGATCGCATAAGGGAACCTAGTGGCCGTTTCCACAGAACGAACTAGTTTCTAATCAAAATCTCTTCCGATTCTTTCAAACCTCAATTTCACACTCGAAACCACCTCACTTAGGTTTCTAACAATGTCATAGGGCTATCAATACCTAATCGACTCGGTTTTCTCACAACCTCGCCTATCATGACCAAAACATCAATAGCATGATTGATGACACGCGCTACACCAACGCTAACTATACCACAAAACCATTAATCGCCTTCTTAAGGCTTCAACTCCCATTCAACTTAATAACCACAACCGACTTTACTTATCACAAGAAAGTCCTTAAACCAATTTATATCACCCCCTAAGGTATATAAGCACATAACAAGAAGTATAAATATTCATTTCATTATAGACTTCAAAACAAGCATGCAAGTCATATTCTCACATTATTCAATTCCACTTGAGCATTTTAATAACATATGAATTATATCGAAAAATTCACATTAAACATGCTCCTCTATCACATTGAATAATATCATGATATACATGTCAAAGGGAATCACATAAATTCTACACAAATGCAATGTGACTCAACACCACTCGTGGTACACACACGACCACACACCTCATGGAACAAACCTCATGAAACACATTTTTCCCAACACAGGTTAACGAATGCTCACTCTACCCATTCACAATGATAAAAGAGGTCCGCACCGATTCTTCCCAAGTGATTTTGACACTTCTCACTTTCAACAAGGAAGGCGGTTGCACGAGACTACCCGTGACTAAAGATTTGTATACCGAATGCACGAGATGACCCGCAACTTTGAGAATGGGATGACCCACCCTATATCACCTTTTTGGCATTTTAGTTCCATAGGTGGGAGACACATCTTGGCCAGTTGTTGCGACGATTCAACACAAGACTACTCACCCATGGTTACACGACCGGGCGTAGCCCAACACAAATTAAATTCTCAATACCAAAAGGTGAACACCATATGCACTATGTCTCAAAAGACCCATGCACCAACATAAATATGTATCTCATCATATTTAAAAAGAACATTCCCACAATGTCAACATGAATGTTTTTCACCATTCAACGTGCTTTTAAATTTCATTTAAAGCAATAATCAACAAGAATGCCTTTTCATACAACATTCATGCTCCAAATCATCAAATTATCCTTTAATACACAAAGATATTCCTTAAACATGCTAGTAGTTCAATTCAAGCAAGTTTTCATGAATCATACCTCAACCTAACATCAATTCCCAACATAGCAAATATCATTCATAAGGGAAACTAGATAGTCACTCTAAGTTGAGATGCCTAGTTACATCAATTACATAGTATAACCTCAAATGTGCTACCCGAAAGAGCTAGCCTAATCTCATCCCAAGACTACCTTCCTAACACCCACATACACATATGTATAACTACATTTACACATACACATAACCATACCCACATACATACACATATATATAGGCATACAAGCACACTTTAGTCTTGGAAATCTCAAGAACAACTACATAACTAGCATGCTTCATAACCCTGTTCAATACCATCAAAAGTACTCCATACACAAGGTTAAGTCACATAACATGCTCAAACCCTAACTTCACATTTCCAAGGATACACTTAGCAATTTCATTTTAATGCTAGGAATCCTAGAATCAAATTTACCCTACTACACAATCACAAGATGGCTAGTTAGGAAGTTTTCCCCTACCTCTTGAAGAGTAAAGCACAACAACTACCAAGCAAGGCCCATGGAACCCTAGCTCTTCCCCAACCGAAATCCAAAGAACAAACCAGTGGAAAGCTTCACCATGGCCTCCTAACCATGAATCCAACTCCAATACAAGAGGGAAACAAAAATTACCAAGTGGTTTAACAAGAAACCCTAAACTAGGGTTGGAATGGAAAATACACAAGAAATGAAGAACACTTGCCACTTCTTGGCTCAAACCAAAGAGAAGGATACCATAAACATCTTCTATGTTGATGGCCACACCAAACTCCCTACTTAGGGTGATCAAATCAACCCTTAAATGGAGAAGAAACAAGAGGGAGAAAAGAGAGAGCAAGAGATGACAATGGAGAAGTCTTGCCAAATGTGTGCTAACCCTAAGAGTTGTAGAGATTCTCCACTCACAACTCTCACCATCCAATAGCCAATAATAAAACTAGCAAGTTAAGACCTTATCTAAGGGCTAGGAATAAGTCTTGCCATTGGAAGACTTATTACACCACTCGCAAAACCCATTAATTTTCCAAACCAGACCTTATGATCCAAGGGTCTAGAACAAAGATGGGAGAATAAGATCAATGGCTAGGAATGAGACACCACTTGAAATGGTGAAATGACCAAATTATTCTCAACTTAGGGTTAATTACAAGAGTGTCATCAAGCCTCTTAATTACCCTTCTACCCCTTGTCATCCTCTCTAATTACCACTATGTCATTCATACACCAACACTTAGCCAAATCTATACACTTTTCACTAAGTGCTCCAAATATGAAAATACTCATATACCCCTAGGTCATTTCTTTCCCGAAATCATTTCTGACTATTCTTATTACTTACAACATAAAAATATAACAAGAAATTCACATTAAGTGTTACACCGAACGTCTACACTAAACTAGGGTAACACTTTCGGGAACGCAACACGATTGTCGAAGCTCCAACGAGAAACGTTGCACGAACCCATGTAGTCATCAACGAACAATAAATCTCGAAGCTGGAAATAAACGTCCATGAAGTCATCCTGCCAAGTCCGAAACTCAAACGCGAAAAATTTACTCGTACCGAGAATACACAAGACGTCATGAATAAGTAACGTCACAAAACGTTAACACTTGGAAAAGAATTCCAGAAAAAAGAAAGGAAAATGCGGGGCGTTACAATTATGGCCTCTGCCATACAGTCTTCAGATGATGAGGTAGATGAAATGCCTTTAACTCGTAGAAACAAGTCGTACATTCATGCTCCAGACCCTTCTACCCATAATACAACTAGAGCTGACAATGATATTTCTCAGGAAGATAATTATGCTCAAAGTGATGTTATGGAAAACATTACTTCTCAAAGGGATAAGTGTTCACGACCTAGCCAAGATCCGTGTAAAGGGAGATTGGTCCGTACCACAACCTTATCGCCAACCCAGCAGAGACCATTACTGGATACTGTTGCACAAGTGATGGAAGACATCCAATCTTCAGATCCTTTATTTTCAAGTATAGACCTATAACTTTTAAATAATCCATAGATCTATACCCTATCATTTTTCCTTGTTAATTTATTCTCTAAACACTTCAGGTCATGAAACTGTTGAAGGTATAATTCTGCCAACCTAATTCGCGAACCAAGAGGTCCATACGGACAATGATCCCTCTATTAATTCCTCGGATCGCAAAGTTGCTGATATTTTCTCTAACTTTCCTAACCATGGAATAGAGAAATCACAAAATCCTTCTAAACCTGCGAGAAAATTTATTCTGACCAATTCAGATGAAGAGGACAATCTCCCCATTTCTATTTTTCGCAGTGACCGACCATAAAATACCGAATTCAATGCAGAGGTTTCCAGTATTCATTCTTCAGACCACTCTGTTATTCGTGATGACCAACTTCTAAGTGCCTAATCCATCGGAGGTATAATCTGCGAAGGTTAGATAGACGTCATCCTTCAAGTTGCAAGGAATGTGACTAATTGCGACAACCTCACAGGAAATGTTTATTCCACGGAGGGTGCAACTTCATGCGAGGGAAATATAGGTACTCAATATTTATTATGCTACTATTATTAGCACATAAAATACTCAACATGTTTCATATTGACCATTACACTTTTATAGGAAATGCTTAATCCGCGGGAGCTACCGACATACAATACAATTTGAATCCTGCCATCTTTCAACCATCCGCGGAAGGTCCTTTCATGAAAAATCCTTTGGTTTCCCACCTTTCTCAAAAAGAAGATAATGCAGAGGAGGTGCAAAATGGTGAAAGCTCAGATACACGCCATATGCAACCTCTTGGAGGTGACCTTGAAGTAGAGATAACAGCTACCCTAGAAGATGATCCGCGAATCCAAGGATCACTTTTTGGGGGTGCTATTGTTGACATTGAAACTGCTGTTGAAGATCCCTCTATTAGCACAAATCCCAATAATGATCGAGAGCATGAAGACACAAATACAGACAACATATCCTATTCTTACGCAGTTGATACTGAGTCCACTCATCCCGCAGAACCTCCTCATGTCACGGGATCTTCTCATGTCGCGGGTACCATTGTTCATGGTCCTTTGTTCCCGGAATCAATTCTTCAGGATCCTGAGTCTTTACTCAACGAAGCGGCTTTTGATGAATTTCCCACTCCACAGAATACCTTATAGAATTTTTCATTCCCTAACTCTGAATCCTTTTTCCTTCCTATTCACCTTCAACAACCACATTTTCAAACTCCCCAACCAACCGGAACACATCAACTCCAACCAACCCCTTCAAGCCATCCCTTTCAAGAGTACATTCCTCCAAGCCACCCTCTTCAGAGTTTAGTTGCAGGGCCATCATTAATACTAGTGACATCAAAGCCTTCCAACCAGGGCTTCACGTATTAGCATGATTGCTTGTGCTATCTACAAGATATGGCTATTTTTGATCGCGCTCATAGTCACCATCAAGAAACCTTTTCACGTATGGAGCTTTATGATCCTCTTCTTCAACCAACATTCTTATATATTATTGCAAATACTTTTACATTCCTTATGACCACTTCTATCCGAGATATTTCCCCAAAAAATTTATCTAATTGTTGTGCTCATATTACAGACTGGAAGAACATTAAGATGAATGTATCTTGGTGGGAGGCTCGTTTAGAACAAGTGCGGTGCCTCCATGTCAAACTTTATGCTGAGGCAAAAGCTCATGCAGAATATGAAGCAAGTGTTGCCAAGGTTGAGGAGGCCAGAGAAAAGGTTGAGGAAGCCAAAGTGCGGTTGGCTATTGCAGAAAAGGTTAGCCACAAATTAAGAGAGTTCGCGGATCACTCTACCCATGCTCGTGAGCTTTAAGAAGATCATGAGAGTCTTCATGTTTCCTCCCCTGCTGGTAGAGGCCTTCATTGACTGCTATTTTGATAGATACATTTTTGTACTTTGTTTCTTTTAACTTTATTGTATCTTTTCATACTTTGTGCTTAATACAGAAACCACATCTTTTATTCATCATACACACTTTATTTATTTTATGTACATATTGTATTTTCAAACTTTATATATGCAAAGCCTTCTTTCTCCTTTCTTTCAGGACTGGTAAAGCTTTATCCACTTCATATTGAGTGGACCTGTTTTCTCACGAGTGATCTCATGTTCCAGTCTGTAGTATCCACTACTGTTTTCACTGTTAATCATAGAAGGTCCTTCCCATTTCACTTCAAATTTTATCACCCTTCGCCCCCCCCCCCCCCCCCCCAATTATCGTTCGTACTGTCTTCAATACTCTATCCCCTTCCTTGAACCATTGATATAGTACTTTCTTATTATACCCCTTTGCTTGTTGATTATTATAGGCCATTTGATTCATAAATGTTTCATCCCTTTTCTCTTCTAGAATTTTAACTTATAGTATTTTTTCCACCAATTTACTTTATGCAGTCAATATTTTAGCCGCGATTTCTATCTCTGGTTGTAATACTGCCTCCGCCCTATAAACTAAGGAGTACGGGGCCATTCCTGTAGTAGTACGATAGGATGTTCGGTGTGCCCATAGAGCTATGGGAAGCTCTTCCATCCACTTCTTCTGATTATCTTGTACCAAACGACTTAATATTCTTATCAAAGCTTTGTTTTAAGCTTCTTCCTGTTCATTCCCTTTAGGGTAATATGGTGTTGACTTGTGATGAATTACGGAATATCTTTCAAGCAGATTCGCGACCTTAGTGTTGATAAATGGAGTCCCATTATCTGACAATATAACCTTTGGTATTCCAAACTGGTAAATAATGTTCTCTTTTATGAACCTGACCACATTGTCGGCCGTTCTTCGTAATAATGGAACAACTTCCACCCATTTTGTAAACAATTCAGTTGTGACTAATACCCATGCATCTCCCTAACCCTGTGGAATCACTGGCCCAATTATATCCAAAGCCCAAGTGTGAAAAGACCAAGGAGTAGATAAACTATGTAGTTTCACTGCTGGGGTGTGAATAAGATCCCCATGTACCTGACAGGTATGACATTTTATGATAAAATCTCCGGTATCTTTCTCTATTGTTGGCTAATAGTACCCAGACAACAAAAGCTGCTGAAACACTTTTCTTTGGCCCTAATGTCCAAACTCACGAGTTTGCCTTAACACCTCTCCTACTTCTTCCTCACCAATACATTTCAACAATTTCCCTTCAAAGATTTTTTGAAACAATTTCTCATCATGAAGGACATACCGTGAAGCCAGTCTTTTAAACCGCAACTTGTCTTTCTCACGCAAAATCCCTTCCTTTATATAAAGCACATACTTATCCCGTCAGTCAGCAATGTCTGCAAAGTTTCCCTCATTTGCAGATGGGTAAGCATTGCAATTCTGACACTTGCTTTGCAATTCTATGGCATCATTTTTCATACTTGGCCAAAATTATCCTTCTCGTTGTATACTTCGGTAGAGACTCACATCCATTTGTCCACATATTTTCTTATGAACTTTGTGCAGCATCCCCTGTACTTCCTTTATTGGTACACATTTAGCTAGCATTCCCTCTACGACCTTATGATACAATGTTCCCTTTATGATTTGATAGCCCCGCCTCAGGGTAGTATTGTCATTGCTAATCAAGGCTTGAACTATATCCCTTCTCTAGTCTGAATAAAGTTGTGGCTTCGCTTCATGACTGATTATCGAACTAGTTCTCCACAGTATTTGTAAACTGGAGTCTATCCTCTGAAATTGTAACCGCAAACCCAATGTTGCTAATGCATCAGAATGTCTATTGCTTTCTCGCGGCTCATGTTGAAAGCTTACAAACTCAAAAGTTCCCAATATCTGTCTAATGAAAGTTCTGTAAGGCACAAGATGGGGTTCAATCACAACATACTCCCCCTTAACCTGTTTTATGACAAGTTTTGAATCCCCTTTCACATGGAGAACCTTTACCTTCAATTGTTGGGCAATTTGTACCCCTAGTGTCAAACCTTCATATTTTGCTACATTATTGGTGCAAGGAAAATAAAGCTTGTAGGCCATCACCATCTCTTTTTTTGTTTACTCATTTCTTAACACAAAACCAGTTCCTCCTCCTTGTTATGTGGAAGAACCATCGAATTCCAACGTGTACTCTATGTTTCCCACCATTCCTACTTTCTCATGTTTGGGCTCAGAACCTCCCAGAAATAAAGCTAATAGATCTAACAATGCTTGACGTTTCACTACCTTTGGACTAGAGCATGTGATATTGTACTTAGATAATTCCAATAGCCAACGTGCCGTTCTTCCACTCATAATGGGTTTCGTGAGCAGATAACGAATGGGGTCACTTTTAGTTATTAATTCCAAAGGATGAGCCAACAAATAATGTCAAAATTTCTGAGCTGCAAATACCAAAGCCAAATAATGTTTCTCCATGGATGTGTACCGCGACTCAGGCCCTGTGAGCATGCGACTAATATAATACACTGGATTTTCCTCTCCCTCATGCTCCTGAGCCACTAGTGCTCCTATCGACTTACTAGTAGAAGTGAGATACATTATCAGCGGTTTTCCTAACTGTGGTGTCACCATTGTTTTTGGAGATGTCAAAATCTGCTTGATTTTTTTGAAAGCCTCTTGCTGTTCCTCCCCTCAATTATATTCATTTTTTTCCTTTCGCAATGGCATGAGCGGGTGAGTGACTTCTACCAGTGCTGGAATAAATCTTCTGAGATATGAAATTTTCCCCAATAATATTTTCAGCAACTTGCGAGTCTTTGGAGGTGCCATTTCTAACATTACTCTAGCCTTTGTGGGGTCCAAGTCTATTCCTTGTCGGTGTACAACATATCCCAAAAAATTTCCTTCTGGAACCCCAAAAGCACACTTCAAAGGATTCATCTTTAAGTTGTACTCATGGCATCGTTGTAACACCTTTCTTAAATCATCTACATGATTATGCATTACTTTGGACTTGAACACCAAATCATCCACATAGTCTTCCACTATCTTGTGCATCAGATCATGAAAAATAGTTGTCGTGGCCCCCTGATATGTATCTCCAGCATTTTTTAGTCCAAATGGCATTACTGTATAATGAAAATTTCCTATTAGGATTCGAAATGTTGTTTCTCATCATATTTTAGTGCCATTTTTATTTGATTATAGCCACTGAAACCGTCCATAAGTGAAAACATCTCATGCCCTGCAGTCGCATCCACCATAGTATCAATGTTGGGTAGAGGAAAATCGTCTTTTGGGCAGGCCTTGTTGAGATCACGGTAATCCACGCAGACTCGAATCTGCCCACTCTTTTTCTTCACAGGTACTTTATTCGCGAGCCATGTTGGATGCTAAGTAGGTTTAATAAAACCTACTTTCAACAATTTTTTCACTTCTGCTTTGATTTGTATTTCCAAGTCTGGGTGAAACACCCGTTGTTTTTGCTTCTTTTGTTCTGACGCCGGATGTACATAAAGATGATGACTAACTAGTCCAGTACTGAGACCTGGCATTTGGTCGTACTCCAAGGCAAATACATCGTGATACTTCTTGAGCAGACTTACCAAGGATTCTTTGGTTTTTTTGCTCAGACTATGACTTATGAACGTTGGTCGCGGAATGATTCCATCTCCAATGTCAACTTTGCATAAGCCATGCTCTGGTCTCGAATATGATTTTGATGTCTTGGGACCAGTGCCAACTGTACAGGCCTCTAACCCCCAACCCTATCATAACTTATATACTACATGTCCGTCGGGCCTTTTTACTTACAACCAACTCACCTCCTTTGATTTACTTTTATGCATGCCTTCAGCTTCCAATTCTTCCCATTTTGGAAAGGGTGTGGCATAGACACTCAGACCACTTTCTTCTCCATATTCAGAAAATTAAACTGCATCCGTGAAGTGAGCTTCAGAAGCATAGAAGGGGTTCTTGGTAGCCTTAAGTGTCATTATGTCTTCTCCCCAATTGGTTTTCATCACTTGATGATATAATGAAGGCACTACACCATATGCATGTAACCATGATCTTCCTAGTAGTAGTTGATATGAAGGTTCACCTTTAATGACATGAAACTTAGTAAGAGCCCTGATCTTTCCAACCTTGAGATCCAATGTCGCGAAACCCATAGTCGTTTGTTGGTCTCTATTGAAATCAGTAACTAAGATAATATGGGTCACAAATTAATCTTACTTTTAGGAAAATTAATCATTCGTAGAGTCGCGAAAGGTACTATATTGACAGATGCTCCACCATCCAGAAAAGCTCGTTTCATTTCGCGACCAATGATAGTAGCTGGTACATACAAGTCTCGGTTGTGAGGAAACAAGACTTGTCTATCATTCTCCGAGAATGTAATTTCTCTTGTGCCTTTTCCTACTGTGGGATAATAATAGTATGATTAAGAGCAACGATTGTTTATTCTTTCAAAAACTCTTTCACATGCTCTTGAATTGGGAGTTCGTTGAAGAAATCTTCGAACTTAGTGGACTCCCTTATTTCGCGAGCCAGAGTATTCTCGAACATGATAGCACTCACCATCTCAATATCATCATGAGCTCTTACAACTGCCACATGTGCTGGAAAAGGCTCATTAGCCACGTTTTCAGCCACATCCAGGGCTTCTGATGCTATCTTTCTATGCACTAACCCGCAAAATGCCCAGCACCCTATTAAGGAATATCGAATGGATTTGTGATAAGGGAAATAATTACTCCTCATCTTTTCCTCCTTTGATGGCATCCTTTGGGAGGTGGGTAGTGTTTTAACTTCGTCAACAATCCACTAATTAAGAAAAGAATTGCTTCTTTTTCACCAAAAGGCAAATGAGGTGGCTCAGACCTTCTGGTACGTTCCCCATGGTCTCCCCTTATCCTCTCATTCTATGTATCTGCCACCGTCACTACTCGCATCGTGGTAATGCTAGGACGTGTCGGAGGTGCTAGGACCTCTCCCAATCTTCGTGCATTATCCACTAGTGCTGAAAAAGTTTTGACCTCATGATTGACCAAATGCACTCTATACTCGCGCAACATTCCTTCTATGCAGATTTTGATTAACTGAAGCTCAGAGAGAGGCTCATGGCATTGTAAAACAGTCTCACGAAATCTCTTGACATAAGCAGCTACTTCTTCCCCAAGACATTGTCTTTGCCTAATAAGTAAAAGCATCGATACTTCTTTATCAACTTGAAAGAATTTTGTGTAAAAGTTTACTACCAAATCTGTACAGGCTGTTACTGAGGCCGGAACCAGACTAATATACCACGTGTACGCGGTGTCTGTCAACGATTTAGAGAATTCCCCCCTAAGTTTCAAGTACTCGTTATTTCTATGAGGCCCCAAAGCATCAACGAATCTGGAAACATGCTCTCTTGCGTTCTCTTCTCTGCTATCGAATTGATGAAAACTTGGTGCAACATAATCCTTAGGATACGATAAGGTCATGATACTTGGATGATATGGTGGTGATATCTCAACTTCTTCTTCATCAATCTTTTTACTTAAATGGCTCGCAGCTGATCCCTAGTGATATAGATCTCATTATCTAGTGACTCTGTTTGTACATGGGGCACCTCTCGTGAAGCTTCTGGTGTAACAGTTTTCGACGGAGCTCAATTTTTGGTTCGTGGTACTTCTAAGCCTAGTGCTGCTGCCTGAGAGGCTTTCATCATAGCGAGATAATCACAGCTCAATTATCTTGTGCAGATCACATTTCCTCCCCAACAGAGTTGCCTTAATGTTGGGGTTCAGATTTAATACAATTTGAAAATAGTATCTACACACTATAATACTCGCTAAAAATGATATATTTATTGACTACCTTTGATGATTACAAAATTATAGAAAGAGAAGAGAAATTACACCACAAAAGATCTAGAAAATCACTCTCTCCCTCTAGAAATTTCTCTCTCTGAGTCTTTGAAAAAGTCTCTTTATTGAGTCTTTGACCCCTTATTTATAGGCACTGGTTCAGGCATAAGTTATTGCCACGTCAGCATGATTATCCGCGATGTAGATCCGCAGGTGACCTCCATAATTTACCTAGGTCGCGATATTCAATTCGCGACATTACCAATCCGTGACCTTACCATCCCGCTATATCAGGAGGTTTTGCGGATTCCTTTATTTGATGTCATAGTTTCCTGGGTCATGTCATTTATACATATTTTCCATTTACATGACCCTAAGCATTATTTGACGCATTCTAGATACTTTACTTTGAGTGATTTTGATGAATGAGGTCGTGACCCACCATTCACCATCTCAAAGTATTTCCCTAGGTCAGTCAAATAGTACTCCCTACGCGATAAGCTCATAGGGTCACGAGGTTGACTTTTGACTATGACCTCATTTGTCAGCCCTCAACGATTGCCTTTTTGTAGAGTTTTATCGTGTATCCAATTTCATCCAGACAAAAAAAATTCCAATTTTCCCTTGTCGGACCCCTAGATTCGCGGATTTATATCAACGTGAATCCCCTTTTACACACGGAAATAAAAATTTGAATATTCATATGTTTTTTGTCCAATTATGTTCAGAAATTTGAAATTTATAAAACAATTTAAATTGTCAAATATTAATATACTCTCCCCGTCTCAATTTAAGTATCAACATTCACTATTCAATCCATTCCAAAATAACTAAGTCAATGTCACTTTATTTAATCAATTTATCAATTTTACCATTCAATCATTTAAGTTATTTAATATTTAAATTATAAATATCAGATCATTTGGTATGATCAATAATAAATTTAATTTTTCATTCACTATCACATCAATAAAAATTATAATTTGAATTCCACGAAAGGAACTTACAATGAGGGAAGGACATTGTATGGGAAAAGTCAACTCATGCTTACGCCTTGGAACAAAGTTTTTTCGTCTTCATTTGACAGCAAAGACGTTGAGATTGAAGAGAAAAAACATGCAATAACTAAAACGTACACGCATTGCCTGCATAGTGCTTAAACAGAATTGTCTTATATAATAAATATTTAAAACAGTAATTTCTACTTAATCCATTGGTGCTCTGCTATTTTCCGAGTTGATTGTTAACTCAATCCAGTTCTTGTGACACTTAATTCTATGAATATGGCATATATATATATATATATATATATTATATACAAAGCTGCATTGAAACTAGTACGCAGATCATGTGATGAGTATTAATATGAACAGTTTTTTATACTTTTTCTGTTAGTGGGTTCAAGGTTTTACTTTGTGGAGTAAATAATATCCTAAAATATGCTTTTTTGATAGGGAGGAAAATGGGAAAAAATAGAGGACGTGTGAGAAATCCTTCTTTCTCTTTATTTTATTAGAAAAATACTCTTGATTTTTTTTTATAAAAAAGATGATACATAAATAGTTTGAATGTTAATTAAAAAAATAAAATTAAAATTTTATAGTTGTTATAGCATTAGCCTTCATTAATATCAAAATAACCTCAATTCCTTTTTAAAAACAGCAATAATATTTACACCGAATTGTTAAGCTGAATTAGTAAAATGAATACACATTCAGATGGATGATTATGGGACCCAAACATATTTATATTTATTCATCCAGCCATGTATATGTATTCAGTGTCTCAATTCTCTTTAACAATTCAGTGCAAGAAACATTTTCTTTCAAAAAAATTCCAATCGCGTGCTTAAATTATATTAGATCACATCAAACTATGCACATTCCTCTTGGGCCCATCTAAAAATACTTGCATTAATACTAATATCAAACTACGTCATATCATTTCTCTTATAAAGACAGAAAAGATATATTTATTCTATAAATTTGAAAATTTTCCTTAAGCTTGTTGAAGTGGGTATAAAAAAATGTTCAATCTATATTATATTTATTGGGTTCTGAAAATGAATGTAACATTGTGAGTTGTTCAGCAAACATGTGTTGATTTGGGCAAGTTGTCACTTTTAATTCGTAGTGTAAAAGAGCTGATAAAAACGGAAGCTTTGGAGGGGAAAAGTTGAAAAGTCTCATGGGCACATGGTTAATAAAAAGGTGTGGGTTTTCGTGTTGACAGTTGAATAAACCTATAAATCTGAAATGCGACTCCTTCAAGCAACCGCGACGTCACACCAAATCGTACTGTAACTCTGCAGAATGCTTCCTAATTAAAACTTGTACGCGCACATATGCAATGGTACTCACTCTATCCCAAATTATAAATTTTTTTGAAGAATTTAATTTTTTAAGATGATAATTTTTATTGATGTTATAATAAATGAAAAATTAATTTTACCTTTGGTCCTATTAAATGATGTGATATTTGTAATTTAAATATTTTACAAATTAAATACTTAAATGATAAATTGATAAATTAATCAAATAAAGTGCATTGACTTTTAAATTGATACACTTATTTTATAATAGATAGAATAGTGAATGTGGGTATTTAAATTGTGACCGATGAATAATATATATAGAAATATGTATATATATATATATTCATATATAAATGATCATTAGGGAAATAAAGAAGGCACATCATATAATGTTATTTTCTTATACATTAAAATTTACTTAACTTTGATGGGAAAAGGAGTTGCCACAATTTTTTTGTTATGAAGATTATGAAAAACTTTATGATATATGGCAATACTTGGTGTGTCTTCTCAAAAAAAAAAGGTGTGTATATATATATATATATATATATATATATATATATATATATATATACTTTGTGTGTAAAAGACCTCGCGTGCACATACAATTTTTCTTCGGATTTTTCGTATAATGTAATCAATGCCTAGTCTCGACACGAAAAAGAAATTCGACACATGTATATAAATCCTTGATCATTGACCACCTAATAGTACAAATATATTATATACCCTCCAAAGAAGAAAATAAATGGCTGACTATATTATATACTCATTTCCAGTTTAAACTTGACCACAAAAAACCTCTTTTTTTTCTAGGATACCGATGAATGTTGTGTTTTTCATTAGATAAAGGAACTCCACAAGAGCATGTTGAATTTACTAGTGATATTTACCTAAGGTTTAATTTATTAATTTTCAATGTCTAGGAATCATTGTCCATTTTGTTGCCTCAAGGTTGGAAACAGATAGAAATTCATTTCTCAGTACTTAAGAAGAAACAAATATGTATATATACATGGAGATGACCTAGCTGTCTTCTTGAAAATTCATGCATGGTGAAATCTACGGGAAGAAAATTTTAGAGGCCCTACCATGATTGAACTTCATGGGCAAACTGATGAAAGAGTGTGCAAGCTTGTGAACATTGATAGCATGCTTGTCATGAATATTCATTTTGAATATTAATTGAATTAAATGGCGTATTGCCCACCATTACCAGCCCCAAATAAAACTTGAATAGCCAAATTAATGGAGGTATTACAATTTGAATAATACATCTCATGAAGGAATAAATTCACTCATTCCTCATTTAACAATCAAATAAAAGAAGTATTTGAAAATAATAAAAAGACATGCTCCCGTCACAACAAGTATTTAAGCTTTAACTTCAGAAAATGTCAATAAATTATAAAAATATAAGAATTGTTTCAGTTCGATTTCGTTCGATTCCGCAAGGTCAAGAACTGAAACCATAATCGAACTCCTATGATTGATTCTTTTATTTTGAGAATATAAATTAGAACTGCTCTAGAACCAGAACCGAATAACCAGTTCCATACGGTTCAGTTCAATTCTATCAGTTTTTTTTGTGGAGCCCTATGTTTATGTTGCAACAATAATCTGTATTTTTTTATTGGGTGATTTACCCTGAGTAAGCTACAAGGGGCAACCATTTCCATATTCAGCTACAAAAAATATATAATAACAATAATAATTATTATGTTCCTCTAGTAATTAGTTAGCAGGGCCAAGCTGAATGGAGATAACAATGGTCCATACATAAACAGCACAATGGATGGCATACTTCCACCACATTGATAGTGATGAACATTACCCTTTTGGATAAAAAATTTGCCATCAAAATTAAATATGATGATAATACTATAACAAATTAATTACCTCTAAAAATAAATCAGACAATTCAAACCAAACCATGAAGTACAAACTATAATCTACATTATGTGGGGGTAATCAGGTAAATTGACAAGGATAGAAATATTGTAGCTTTTCAATTAGGGCCAACCTTTCACATAAAGCTGCTAACCTTCGATGGGAACCTTGGGGAGAATCACAACTACCATACCTTACATCTCCTCCATGTATTTTGTTGATTTATTGATATCCTTGAATGCCATACACTTAACATGTTTATATCAACACTAATAGAGTACTCTAAAGAAGAATCAAACATATACTGTTATTTGGAATTATGATACGTACAAACACTGGCCTATTTCTTTTTGGCTTGCTTTCATATCCAACATTAATTTCGGATTTTATACTTAGGTCATAACTTCTGCTTATGGTTTTACGCAAAATAAAAAAAGAAGCAAAAGCTGTTTAGAAAAGTTGGTATCCCAAAACTTCTTCTAACTTTTTTGTTTAGAATAATTTTTTCCTCCAGGAAACCAAAAACAACGTTTGAAAAGTCAATCCAAACAAGACCTTAATCAAGTGATGTCATAGTTTTGATACAATAAAATGGAAATAGATCAACAAATTAGACCTTCTTGATCAGAAAGTCTAAGAAAACAATTGAAAGAGAGTTGCATTATTTGATGTGTGGCCTAAGCTTAAATCATACTTCTCTTGTTGGATAATTAAATGCCTTGATAAGCAAAGAGAGTAAATTAAGTTATTTCTTTGCGCGACTCGAGGTTTTCCAAGTATTAATAAATGATCAAACTCAACTCAATTTATCACAAACAATCTTACAATAAATCAAACACGATCTTGATAAGAAAATGAAGAAAATTAAATCGAATGATCGAGTTAATACACTAGTTAAAGTATGAAATGCTATCATGACTTGGGACAATATTAGAGTCATAGCCTGATGTAGTAGAAGGTGGAGTATACAAAGAAGGAGAGGAAGAAGAAACAACAATAGAAGGTGGAGGTGGAAGTGGAAGTGGTGGAGGACCAAGCGGTGCTGGAGGAGGCGGCAAAGGTTGAGAAGAAGGCGGTGGCAGTGAAGTAACGACCGATATAACTTCAGAAGAGATGAGTGCATTTTCATGAGTAGAAGCAATCATATAATTTGTAGCAGCCTCTCTATATTTGTATCTCAGTATCTCAGCCTTTACTGCATTAAGCTCAGCCTGTAAAGATTGAACCTGTTGCTGCAAAGCTGAAATTGCACCCATGCATCCATATACTGGATCCCTAAGCCTCACATTTGCTTCATACACTAAACTATTCACTGCATCCGCTCTTTGACTTACCGGTACCTCCTAAATTAACCATTAAAAGAAAGAAGCAAAAAAAATTCATTTTCTAGCTAAATAGGATAAGTAATCAAAGAAAAAAAATAATTGTGTAATATGGGAGCGAATTAGGGTTTTACGTACCATGAGCATCTTGGAGACATTGCTTGCACCAAAGACTTTGTGGACGGCGGCGAATTTGAGGGGTTCATGGGGAGAGAAATAGGGAGAGAAAGGGCATTCTTCAGCACATCTTCTCCTCAAGAGCTTACATGCAGCACAAGGTGTGATAGTGTTCAAGGTTCCAGTTGGAGGACTCAACATATGTCTCCTTCCCATTTGAGAAGATGCATCAATCTCTCTCTTGATCTTCTTCCCTATCTCATCAAACCTATCCCTAACAAAAAATAATAATAATAACATGAATTGTTAAAAAAAAAAAAAAATGTATTAGGACTACTCAATATCTCTTGACCTTCTTAAGTTTCACAATTCACAAATTTTTCTATCTATGGAGTGTCTATATATTTGTTTCCCATGAAAAAACAACATAAAAGAAAAACAACTAGAGACAGAAAATACAAAAAAGAAGAATAATGTGTTAGTCATGGGTTAAAGAGAGAAAGAGAGGTTAGTATTCAATCTTTTAGGGTTATACCTTTCTCTGGACATTCAAGCTAGCATGGCAGTGTGGTTGATGTATAGATGGAGTGGAAAAGGGAGAGAGAGTTGAGAAGGGAGAAGGGAGAAGGGAGAAGGAAAGGGTGCTCAGAAGGGAAAAAGAGTGCTTAAAAGGCAAGGTTTCAAGGGGAAGTAGGTAAATGATTTTATTAATAATTAGGAACAAATATGAGGGGTATGTGAGATGGTGATGTATATTAGAGTAGTTGATACATGACTAGAAGAATAATGATATATAGCTTGGAAAATTGGAATAGGTGGAGAAGTGAAGAAATTTTATGCATACTCACAAAATCTAACATGTTAAGTTATTGATATGTCAAATATGGATATCTATATATATATATATATATATATATGAGAGTGAGAAAAGAGAGCCAGTGAACCAGCTCTGTCAAAGCTAGCCACGTGTGAATCCTTGCAGCTATTGACTTTTGCCAGCAACAACCTAGGGTTGCTTCAAATTAACAATTACTTAGGCTCTGAAATTGTTGTGTTAGAACTTTGAATACATAAATTTGGTCATAATTAACATTAGGATGTGCTGTACAATATGCAATTTTATAAAAGTGATGGTTTGGTTAATGCACCAAGAATAGTAATTTAAACCTATTGCATTGAAGAAAGTCTCCTGAACAGAACTTTAGGATTGATTATGCAATTAGTAATTACTAGAGATATTGATAGTTCCCATCAATATGAAGATCCCACCTTTTAAGCACCAAATGCAATGGAATTGATGTTTTTCTTATCACAATTATTGACATCAATGTCAGTTTTCTTTGGTAGTGAAAGTCTTATTCGCAGTTGTAATAACAGTCCTTTACAATTTATTGATGGAGTCTTATTTTGTAATGGGCTTTGCATCATTAGAGGACATGTTGAGGCAGTTTGTGACAAGATGGTGGCATACTACTTGCTGGAGTACTCTAGGTAATTTAAATAATGGATTTTCCCTTATACCAAGATTATGTAATGGTAAACTATACTAACTCTTCTTAATATTTGGGCAAATTATAAAGAAGAATACTTGCGTCACACCGCGGAAGTTCCTCCTCCTTGTTGATGTGACCCAATAAAATTTGAACACGTGGCAGAATTATTTTTAAAAAGAAAAATGGTCATAAAATCCATAAAGCTGCAACCCACTCTTAGAAATCAAATTAACAACTTCTGACAAGTTCTAGACCGTGTGCATAATAATGTGGTCTTGGATCGCTAATTGCAACCCACCATACAATACACCCTGTCACATGTTGACCATCCATCTCGGCCAGGTAATTACGTGCACTTAACATGTAAAACTCTTCGATATACTCATTGAACCAATTTTCCTGCTTATAATTCTAACATTGGTGATACAAAATGTCCTAATAATCTGGTAGAAGAATCTATCTACAACAGTTGTTTCATGTCATGCCATGTTTGAAGCGGTTGTTTTCCAAGTCCTCTCCAATTCGTTTGTGTTTGTTCCCAGTAGGCATAAACACCTCCTTTGAGCTTTTTATTTCTTGGTAAACCAATATATTAAAAAGAGCAAAGAAACAACAAGGCAGGAAAAAGCCAACAGGCAAGAAGAAAACCACAAGCAAAGAGAAAGCTGCCATGAAGGCAACAACAAATAGCAAGCAAAAGTGAAGAGTCAAAACAACAGCCTCATCCCATGATCATACTCTAGCTAGACCTCTCAATGATAGTTCTGGGAAGTCTCCATGTAACAGCAGTCTCGTTGGAAAATCTACAATCCTTGAGTTTAATAGACATAAGCTTGCATCTGATACAGTCATCCATGGAAGCTTTGATGCCTCTAGAAGAGTTGTATTTCCCACAGAAGATCCTAAAATTCCTTTCCTAAGAAGTAGAATGCAGTAGAGAAGCACACCCTGAACAAGGAAGCAACCAGAGAATATGTTTGAGGATTCCAGAAAGTTGAAGCCTAGTCAATGATGGAGATCAAAGAGTTGTTCCCCAAGTAGACTCCACACTTTTCTTGGCACCATTGCCATACTCTGTTAGAAAAGGTACATTGGAAAAACAGATGCTCATGGTTCTCAGGTTCCACTCCACATAGAGGACAAAAGTTGTCGAGGCCTATGGGTACACCAGATTTATCTTTAATGGAAAGTCTTCTATTCATAGCTAGCCATGAAATGAAGGAATGCCTAGGGATATGGAGGGTAAACTATAAATAATGGTGCCAAGGAGAAACCAGATGGGGAGGGGGAAGAGTGGGGGAAGTGTGTTTAAAACTAAACAAGTCATTAGGATATAAATTTCAGGCCACCTAGTCCTTAAACCTTTGGTGCAAGGGAGGCAGATTGTCAAGATGGCCACTGGGACTGCATGCTAAAAGGGAAGGGGGGAAACCTCCAATTGCCTCTTTTGATAAAACTGATCACCTTTATAATCCCATTCCAACTGGTTCTAATAATGAGTTGGCTATCCATGCAGGAACCAAGGATGCAATTTGGAAGCCAGAGATTTTTTTTTTTTTTGAAAGGTAAGTCAATTTCATAAAATGAAAAACAATGGCAAAAAGCCTACATCATTTTCCTTGAGGCATACCACAAAAGTGGTAACCCCACACCCACTAAGTTACAAGACTCATCTCCAAAAAGAGATTTAAGGGATTCTACAACCTATTACCTTTAACACTGTTATCCCTATTTAACACAAAGATCCATACATCAGTACAAGGCCTGGCCATATGATTTTTAATTACTAGTAAAGAATTTTTCAAACAATTTATAGAGCAAAAACTGTACATTTCCACCTTGTTACCATCAGTTTGCACTTGACTTGACCAAAAAATCTTTACATAATCTCTATTAGAAAGTCCTTTCCCAAAGCTATGGTCATAAATTTGAAACCGCCACATACTCCAACCAATAAAAATGAATAAGATCCTAGTAATGCAAGGAGGAAAAACTGGAAACTTGGACAGAGATCATGCTAGAGAAAAATATTTTTCCCCCTCACCACATTGTGCCTTAACACTTAGCAAGTATTCGGAGCTTGAGGAGTCTTCTCCATTTCCACAAGCTAAGAGGAGAGGGTTTAATAGTCTAGAAGCAATTGTTTTTTATTATGATAGAGTGTACCCAGTCATACTACAAAGAGTGTCCTCTATCATTGAACAACTGCCATATATCCTTGAGAGAGGCAATTCTATTAGATTAATCAAATTAGGGGGGGGGGGGGGGGGGGGGGGGGGATTTTTAAATGATGTACCAACTAACCTTGCCACCAGAATCCCTCACTACAAGAATTGAGGCTTTTAGAGACATTCCATTAGTGACAGTTTTAAAACTGTCACTAAAGGGTGTGTTATTAGTGACAGTCTAAAAAACTGTCACTAAAAGGTGTTTTATTAGTGATGGCCTAAAAAAACTGTCACTAAATGGTGTTTTATTAGTGACGGTCTAAAACACTGCCACTAAAGGCCATATTGTTTAGAACAGTTATATCATTATGTGCCAAAAAATTCTAAAAACTAAAAATCTTGCATCGAGAATGAAAATTTTTGCACCAAAAGATTGGTAGGGATTTGTTTGGCAGCAACATAATAGTAATGGAGAATTATTATTTTTATAATACCAATTATTCTTTCTCTATAACGTCATTTCATAGGTTTGTCTCAATCTTAGTCACTCACTCATCCTGTACTCGAGAAATAAGTCAATCTCATCTTATCGATTCACCTTTTCATAGTCTTCGATCACATCGAGTCATCGATCATGGAAAAATTGATCTTTGTCTTCATCTCATTGCTCAGTGATTTACCTGTCTACAAGATGCTCTTCGATAGGAAAATAAGTGGAGGACGACATAACCATAAGTACATACAAATCAATAGTTCAAGTCACACACTCCCATAATCCATTTTATCGTCAGAGAATTCCCTTCAAATATTTATGTCAAATAACTAATACAATAATACGGAGTTAAAGGGAAATATCCAAATATATATCTTATTTTTTATAACTATAATAATATCGAATTTTTATTCTTTATTTAAAAATAATATAATAAATGACATTAAAATTTTGATTTTATTAAATTTTTGGATTTTATTTGATAAGGCACCAATGATCTATAATAGTTTACAAAGTGTAAGAATTTTGATTTTTAAAATTTTTAAATATGAATATAATTTTTTTTTATTTTGTTCCAAGGGTTTCATGAAGCAATATTATGAAGTTATGATTAATAAAATATGATAAAAATTTATGACCTTTCATATTTTCGTCGGGTATTTTTGTATAATTTTATTTTAATAATTTTTTATTTTACTAGAAAATTAATTTATTTTATAATTAATTTATTTTCACATGCATTTTATTTTAATTATTTTATTTTAAATTAATATTTTAAAATTTTAATATAAAAAAAGTAAATTAATTCATTAATCAACCCTATAGTTTAGGACTACTTGAATTCATTTTATCCATTACTATGACATTTAGAATATTATTTTCCTACTTTTGACTTTTAAATTTAACTAAATAGAGAAACATGTTAAAAATAATCCCATCTAGGGTCTCTCACCTCTCAAACCCTATTTTAATGAAGAAAACCCCTTTTTCGCTCTATATACCCTCTCTTTATCTCTCACGCTCTACTTCTTTATTTGTTATACTCCTTTATGGCGACCCAATAAGTGCGGTGATAGCGGTATCAATTTAGGATTCCGGTGGGTAATCGGAACATGTGAGTTGCAGTGGTTGTGGTGAATCAATTATCTAGGATTTCGTCAATGATATCACACATCTGCAAGGCTCGCTGTGAATAGCAGTCCTCTCTCTCTAGCTTTCTCGTTGCCTCCATTATCCATCGGTTAAGGTCTGTTCTCCCTCTCCTAGGGTTTCCATACATGGTATAGTGGTTTCCTACAACGATTTTGTTTATGTAACCATGTATGTACGTAGATGTATGGATTTGTATATTATTTATAGATCTGTTCTTTGAGTGGATTTGTGCATCAGACTTTTTTGAATAATTAGATCTATGGATTATTTTTCATATGTATGTACTGTTGCTTCAATTTCAAATTTAAATGTAACAAGAATCGATAATTTTAGTATTGGACACTCCAACTTTTCATAGTTGTAGATGCGTATTTTTGCACAACACTTCAATGAATTTCATTAAGGCTCTTTAGCCTTATTTACACATGAGCATGATGGGATTTTTGGCCCATTCACCCCACGGATAAATGTTCTCACCTCCCTAATTTTAAGGGATCTTTACAATCATGATCCCCACTCTCCTAAATGAGTGGGATCTTTTCATCGGGCTAAAAAAAGTCTAAAATATTCTATTTAGCGGGTTGGGCTTACCTTTACTCGGTTGGAAGATTATCCTTGTTGGGCCTTAATTATTTTGGGCCCTTACATTGGCCTGTTTGGGTTAGGATCATGATCTCATGGGCCTGACCCGAACTTGTAAATTTGGTGGTAGACAACTGGCGTATGGTTGTCAGCCAAATGATTACACCAAATCAGGTGTGACTTTTGAATTTTGAAATGACGACTGCCCTCCCTTGATTCACGAACCGGTTCACCTTGGAAGTTGTAACACCCCCTATTGCAATTAATGATGTCCTTTCATGTTTTAAGATTGCCTATAAATGTCTCTTTTTTAAGTCATTTTCATCTCACTATTCATATTATTCCTAAGCATTTGCTTCTCTTTTCTCTAAATCCACTTATGTTTTTTGCCATGATCTAATGAAATTCACCGGAATCATGCATGATTGCCATTAAAGTTCTTGAGTGAAGTCGTTCTCTGTAAGTGCCCCAGTTCCTCTTCCTTCATTATGTCTGAGGGTAGTGCTACTAGGTCTTTGAGTGATCGCGTCCCTCACAAGTATGGTGATGAGGGCAATGCACCGAGCCCCCCATCCGTTCACCTCCCCCCTTAATCTGATGTTGGTGGAGGTTCCAGGCCTAAGGTTGAGTCTAACAAACCAACGCCTTTTAATCTAGAGCGCCTCAGCGTTGAATATAGGAAAAAAAATGAATATTAAGGCTCTGAAGAGGGAAGCTCAGATTCTTGAGGAGGTTATTCTTTAGTTCTATAACCCTTAGTCTGATTTCATAGTGTGTGAAAGGGTCGGTCCAAACAACATTTTTCTCTTTTATCAGCAAGTCAAAGTAGTCCGCTTCCCCCTTCACCCCTTTTTCACTATGTCTTCTTTACATTAGGTCTCGCTCCTTTATAGGTCAACCCTAACTTCTTCCATATTATTTCGATGTTATTGCTCCGCAATCGTGATCTAAAATTAAACTTGGGTTTAGAGGACCTTCTCCTCTACTACAAGATTCAGGATCTGAAGGATTGCGAGGGTAAGTATCCCTTTTATCCTTTTAGGGGTAGGGTATTTGCTCTGGAACTAAGAAGATAGAGAAGTTATGGAAGGAGAAGATAGTCCTGGTGAAAGGGGCTTGGCATACCTATATTCATCTAGCTTCCCCATTCCTAAGGCCTTGAACTCATCAGCATACCTAATTTTTCTTTTATTCACAAAGAGACCTACCTCTGCAATGGATGTGAACAGTATAGGGCAGACTATGTATACAGATTCTTTGGTCTGGACAATTGTGAAATAGTCGCTAAGGATGTTGAGAATCATTTTAATTTACTGAAGGCCAAGCTTTGGTTTGATCACAAAGACTGCATTGATGTTCTTACTCCTGCGAATTTGCAAGATATATTAAGGTTGAGTGCTTCTGTCAGGATGCTAAAACTTCCTCGCCCACAGATTGAAAATGATGATGAGGTGGAAGACGTCCCCATTCCTGTTACTGGTGAGCAGACCCTACTCCCACCAACTCCACCGACAGATTCCTCGACTGTTACCATTGCAGTTCTTGTCGAATATATTGGGTCTACTTTGGTGCAGACCACCATCCCCTCTATGATCCATATCTCTTACCCCGCACGTACTAGACCTGTTGCAGAGGATAGGCCCTCCAAGAGGTAAAAGGGAAAGGCATCTTCTGGTATTTCTTCTGAGTTAGGCGAGCTCAGCCCCACCTCGTTGTCCGATCTTACTGAAAGGGAAAAAAACCTCTAGACTTCAAGGGATTTGGCTCCTTAACAGTCTTCATGCAAATATGAGCTAGCTGCCAAGACCCTTGGATTGCTCATGGGGGTAGGCAACCGACCCTTATATTTTATTTTCTATTTTTTTCCCAAGTTTGTGGACTGATGGCCTTTGACTTATAATTTTCTTGGCTCTTTTTAGTGTCAGTGCACTCTTCTTAGCATAGGAGTCCAATTTTGAGGAAATTCGACATTTGAAATTTAAGCTGACCAAGAATACTGATCGGGAGAAGGTCCTGGAAGCTTAGCTCAGGGAGCTTCCTCTAAAGACTTTTGAGCTTCAGAAGGAGTTTGAGTCAAAGAAAGCCTCCAAGGAGAGTCTGGCTTTGGAGAATGAGTGTCTTCAAACTGACCAATGCTGGCACACTCTACCATTGAGATATGTCATGAGAGAGGGCTCAACTTCCACAAGCATTATTGTGAAGAAACTCAGAGGCGCTCAGGGGATTTTTGGCACCGAGGCTTCAAGGTGGGATATTTTTTTAGCAGCTAAGAGGAAGTACAAGACCTCAACGCTATGGACAAGGAGCTTGGGGTCAGCCCTCCTGATGAAGATCCGGAGCCTGACCATACTGAGAATCTCTTCATGGAGTTCTTGAGTGGAGCTCTGCTTGTCGATGGTACCGATCCATCTAAAAGGGTACACCTCCGACAGAGATCGTTGACAACTTTGGAGAGGACTTCAACAGGCTTCCTAAGACCTAGGGCTCTTTTTGTTAGCTTTTTGTACTGCCCCCTAGGGTCTCCCTTTTTGTAACTCGCTATATTTTTAATGAAAACGGGAATTTTGTCTAAGTGTGAGTGTATATGTATTTCTATTACTTTTGTTTCTCCTTGCTAGTGCATTATTTTAGGACTAGATATCTCTGTCACTCTGTAGCTAGAAAGTTTCACACATGTTTGGTGCATCTATCACTTGTGCTCCTCTATATGAGTTTAGGCTTCTGACGCCTCTGTCAATTTCACACTAACGAAAATTTCTATTTAATTGGTGCCTCTGGCATTTGTATTCCTCTTTGGGTGAGTTTAGGCTTCTAATGCCTCTTTCAATTTCACACTTAGGTCATGTTTTTTATTTATTAGATGCCTCAGGCATTTGTATTCCTCTTTGGATGCTCTTAGGCTTCTGACGCCTCTGTCACTTTCACACTTAGGATTTGTTTTTTATTTTATAGACGAATTTAAATAACAAACATAAGCTTCCACCTCCTTTATTGATGAAAAAGAACAATAGTGAATATTTGGAAATGCATCGCGCCATCATGCATTTTGATTAAAATGAAAAAGTTTCTCAAAGCAAAAACTACATCACGCCATCAGGAATTTTATTAAATAAAGGGAAAATAAATACCCTAAGGGTAATACCTCTTTAGATAAGAGGCATTTTGTGAGTTGGGCTCCAAGTGGCCATTTTGGCCTATGTTAGTAGCCCCTCGTCTGATGACCTTAACGACAATGTACTACCTTTCCCAAGCTTCATGGAGCTTTATAACGAGCCTGATATTTGTCCTTAGGACCATGTCGCCCACCTAGAACTCCTTCATTCTGACTTTCTGGATAAAATTGTTTCCGACCCTTTGATAGTATGCGCCAGCCTGAGGGTTGTAATGTCTATTTTTCTCCTAACAGGTCACGCCCTTGGGTCAGTTACTGGTTGTTCTGTTCTTCCTACCATGATTGGGTCCTCAGGGTTAGGATCATGTGCTCAGTTGGGATTACCGCCTCTATTCCATATGCCATAGAGAATGGTGTTTCCCCTATAGGCTGCCTCTGGGTAGTACGGTAAGACAACCGGACCTCGAGTAATTTATCAGGACAAATGCCTTTGACAACTTCCAACTTTTTCCTTAGGGTGTTTATGATGGTTCTGTTGGATCTTTTCGCTTTCCCATTACCCTTTGGGTACCTGACTAACCAGATTTTTAGTTGGATTCCATACTTTTCACATAATATCCTGGTCCATTTGTTGTCTAGGTTCCTCTCGTTGTCAATGATGATTATACTGGGTACCCCGAAATGGCAGATGATGTTGGCTCAAATGAAATTTATCACTTGGTTATAGGTTATGGTATAGTATGACTCTGCTTCGACCTATTTGGTGAAATAGTCTATAGCTATTAGCGTTTGGTTGACGGACCTGAGCGTCATGGGTAAAGGCCCCACTACGCAAAGGGATATGGGCTGATCATCGGGTTGAGGAGCTCAGGAGGTGGGTGGATGTTATCTCCATGCATCTAACACTTCTTGCACTTCTTGTACCTCCTTATATAAGCCTCTGCATCACGGGAGAGATACGACCAGAAATCTCTCTAATTCAGTACTTTATGAACACTAACATATAGAAATTCTTCTATTCTTTTTATCAATGTTGCACTTGTTGAGGCCACTGATACTACCAAGTATAGATGCAATGGCTCGCCTAACTTTATGAAATAAGCACTAGAGGGGTAGTCAGATATTTTTCTAGTTTTTGGAGTGCCTCAGCATGTTCTGGTCCCCAAATGTTTCCCTTCCCTGCTTTTATTGCTTGGAAGAATGGTTTGCATCGATCAGTAAGGATGTATATGAATCGGCTCAGTACAACCACCCGTCCTATCAGCGTTTGAATGTCCTTTTGGGTCTTGGGCTCCTCACTTTGCAATAGAGCCTTCACCTGGGATGTGCTAGCCTATATACCCGTCCTGTTCACAATATATCTGAGGAACTCACCCAAGGAAACCTTAAAGGAGCACTTCATCGGATTGAGCCTCATGCCGTATCTCCTGACAGCACTAAAGATTTCCTTTAAATGGTGAATATGATCCTCCTTTTTCGTGTTCTTCACCGTGTGTCATCAATTTAAAATTCTACCTTCTGACCAATCTGGTCTCCAAAGACCTTTCAAACCAGCCTCTGATAGGTAGCACCTGAATTGTTCAATCTGAATGACATAACTTTATAGCATTACGTATATTCTTCTGTGATAAAAGGATGTTTTTTCTTCGTCTGCTGGATTCATCGGGATTTGGTTGTAGCCTTAGTAGACATCAAAAAATCTAAGTCTTTCATAACCAGCAATGGCGTCTGATCGAAGCCTAATGTTGTACATTCTATGCCAATAACTTGATATTATAAGAACACTTGTTAGTATTGTTTATTAATGTTATGTTCTAGACAATAACCATGTTGAGTGAAATTATGAATTCGGGTAGGTTGATGAAAATTGAAGTGGTATTGCAATGACATCAATAAGCTTTGTCAAATTCAAATCAAGCTTAAAGGATGTGGTAAATACAAGAGAAATGATGAAAGAGCAAGTTTGAGCGAAAAATGCATTCTAGAGGGCATAAACGACATTTTTCGGAGCCGAAATTTCAAGAAACATTCCAACAGAGTTGAGGGGGTTCAAACGGTGTTATTCTCAAGAAAAATGGTTTCCATGAAAAATGTTACGCACGATCTACGGACCGAGTAGTTAACACTGGCTAGAAAGTGTTATTTCTACGCACCATCTATGGACCATCAAAACAGGCCTACGCGCCACCCGTAGGAAGGCCTACGCGCCGCGCATAGCCTAGGCCTACACATCACGCGTAGGGCATCTACGAGCCGTCGTAGTTGGGGCTACGAATTAAAGTTGTGAAATTCCACTTCTGACCTCGATTTGATTTCTCTTTATGCGGTTGCGACTTTAAACATTGATATACATGATATATACATATTGAAGTCCAGATCAAAGGGTTTTTTTCTCAGTTTGATGTAAAATTATGAGAAAGGAAAAACCTAGGGTTTTCTTCAGTCCTCTCTATAAATAGGAGGAGTCTCTACAGATTTTATAGAGCTTTTGGTGAAAGATCTCTAAAATTCTTCTACAGATTCATATTCATCTACAGATATAGAGGGAGAGAGAGAAAAAAATATCATTGAGTGATTCTATATCTTCTAGTTCTCTCTTATTTAAGGTTTGATTCAATTGTGCTTCTACATCGACGATCTTATGCACAATTGAATGACCTAGATTCTGAAAACTCTACACACCACCTATTGCAACGTGGTTTCTTAGATCCGTTTGAGAAACAGAGCCGAATGAGTGTGGAGATCAAAGCGGGAGGCTTCGTGGTTCATTGATCCATTGAGAAGCGGAGCCGTCAGAGTACGGAGTGGAGTGAGAAGCTTCATGGAGCGTGAGTGATTCAAAGTTGACAACTGTTGATTGAAGAAAGGCATATCAGAAGGGATTTGTAAGTCTAAAGCTTCATAGAGTTTGTATATCTCTTGATTCATAGTGCATCGATACCCGAGCGTATTCGTGGTTTTTACTTGGAGTCTTTCCAAGGTTTTCCACGTAAAAATATCGTGTGTCTGTATTGTTATATTTTCTGCACTTAGATTAATTTTTCCATGATTTATCTTGATATAGAATTGGATTAAAATTGACTTTTCCGTAATTAATATTAATTTGTCAATAAATCCACAAAAAGCCTATTCATCCCACCTCTAGGCTATTTTCATTGATCATCTAGGTAATTTCAATTAGTATCAGAGCGTGGTTACCACGTTTTAGGTTAACTACCTAAGGTTAGATTCTGAACTTAGAAGATGGACGTACCTCGTGAACGAGGTTCCGTATCTAAGTCCCCTTTATTTGATGGCTCAAATTACACGCATTGGAAAGTGAGGATGAGAGCATTTTTTAAATCATTAGATGAGAGAGCTTGGTTGGTCGTAAAGGTAGGATATTCACCTCCCACTGTGAAAGATGTTGTGACTAATGAATCTAGGGTAAAACTGTCAAGTGAGTGGACGGCTGCAGAGACAAACAATGCTAATTGGAACTCCAAAGCATTGAATGTTTTATACACTATTGTGACTAAAAGTGAATTTAAGAGAATTGCCACATGCGAAATTGCTAAAGAATCTTGGGATATTTTCAAAGTAACTCATGAAGGAACGTCAAAAGTTAAGCAATCAAAACTCCAAATTCTAAATTCAAAATTTGAACAGCTTAGGATGGAGGAGGATGAAGTTTTTGATGACTTTGAGGCTAGGGTAACTGACATAGTAACTAGTTGTCACAATCTAAGAGAGCCTATTCCTGAGACTACCATAGTAAAGAAAATTCTTAGGTCTCTCCCTGAACATTTTCGGTTTAAGGTTACTGTCATATCTGAAATCATGAGTTTTAAAGAGATTAAACTTGAAGAATTGGTAGGGAATTTAAAATATTATGAGATGGAGATGTGTGCTCAAGCCTCTAAGAAGTTAAATGGCATAAAAGAGAAATGTATAGCCTTTAGAACAACGAGGGAGCATCCTAGTGAGTCTGATGAGGAGGGTGAGAGTAGACCAAGTCAGATTGACATGATCATGAAGCAGTTTCATAAGTTTATAAAATCTTCTTGTGGTCAAGAAATGATTAAAGGACAAAAATTTGGAGATAAATCATATGATTTTAAAAATAAAAAAGTCCAAAATCAGAATGACAAGGTTTATCCTAAAAAGAAGAAACCTCAATGTTTTGAATGTCAATGGTTCGATTTCATAGCTGTTGAGTGCACCAATAAGAATAAAAGAACAAAAGGTCTAGATGTTACTTGGAGTGATGGATTAGATGACGGAACAACTAGTGAATCGCTGAGTCTGACGTGGCTGATGAGTCTGAGAATTTCACCGTGTTTGCTGCATAATGTCAAGAGGTTGAGGAAATTCCTGCAAGCTGGGCAATGTCTGAGGATGATAATTATGAGGATAATGAAGATCGTGGCAACTCGTATGAAGATGCTTACGATAAAATTTATGAAAAGTCCGTTCATATGAGCAAAGTCTTGTCAAAATATATAGTTCAATTAAAAAATGTTGATAAGGAGAGAGAATCCTTAAAAGAAGAGTTGATCAAGTCTAAACAAGAAAAGACTCAGACTTTGAAAAGGGTAGATGGTTTCAATGAGGAATTAAAAACACTAAAATTGGAATTGAGTGAGAAATTTACAAGGATTGCGAAATTGGAAAAGGATTTAAAGGATGTTAACTCAACTATTCATAGATGGTCTAGTGGAACTCTTAAGCTTGATTACATGTTGAGTATGGGGAAATCTGCAGGAAATATAAAGGGGTTAGGGATCAAAGAAACAACAAGTAATTCTAACATCATTCCCAAAACTACTTTTGTTAAGGCTACCCAAGTAGCATCTAGTTCTTCTCAAGGTAAGTCGGAAAGGAATATTAATGCTCAATCTTATGTCAGAAAACCTGTTGAGAGTAAGCCTCTCTTTACCTCTAGATTCAATAGGGGTTTGAATAATGGTTTTCAAAGGTTTATCCCAATATATCATCACTTTGGAGTGAAAGGTCATATTCGACCAGTGTGTTCAAAGTTAAGACGAGAAACTTTGAAATCAGAGTGGAAGCGTAGAACTCAAAAAAGACTCAATGTTGAAAATCAAATTCTAGTGTTGAGTGAAGAGGTGAAGAGGTATTCTATGCTAGTGAATAGAGAACCGAAAATTAAACATGTGTGGGTTATAAAAGATGAACTACATTATTTCGTTGCTCATACTACCTGTAGAGCGTGTGACTCTAGTTTTGGGAAAGGGCTTAAGGATATATCCACAGATTCTCAGTTAACAGACATCTCTACAAAACCATTAGATTTTCAAAAGCATGTGCATCTTAGAAAATCTAGTGGCATGTTATCATTAGTATAGATGTCTTCATATATATCGTTCTAGAAATATCTTGCATTATCTTTTATTCTAGAATTGATACATTATCATGCATTTTGTTTTACTTGCATGTTTTTGTTTTCTTATTATGTATGCATCATGTTTTGCTACTATTAGGATTATTCATGAATGCATCATTATGATAAAAAATTCATAAAAATCATAACATAAAAATTTTCTTAGCATGTTGAGCTTGGCTAAGGGTACAAATGGTTGTCATATTTCACTCTATTCTCATATATATTTTTAAAAATCTTTAACTTTGGGTGATTGTTTTACTTCGGAGATGATTGTAATACTTGTTGAAACTTTTAGTCTTTCTTATTTAATCCGAAGTTATATGTACGTTCATGAGTTATGCTAGATTGATTTATGCTTTTAAATACATTTTGCATGCTTATGAATGTTGTGATGTTGAAAGAAGAAATAATGAGATGTTTAAAATATAGAAATGCAAAAGCTAGTTCTTCGATCTGAGTAACTGGCATCTTGCCTTAGTAAGCATTGAATGTTTGCGTAAAAAGGGGAGAAAACTAATGAGCATAAATCCCATGGAAGAAGCTCAGGCCCAATTGGTCAGGACTAAAAATCCTCGCTAGAAAGTCCGGAGCTTAGAAAGATAAAAAGGGATAAGGTGAAAAGTTGAAAAAAAAAAATTGTGTTTCTTTATTTAGCAATAAGGTCTGAGCTAAAGATTTAACTTCTAGTTTAGGTTAAGGGGGAGTATATTCTCAGGGGGAGAGAGTGTCCATGATGATCATTATGCTTGCATTGTTGTTATGATTTTCTTATGATCATTATGTTGGTTTATATCTGTTTTCCACACTTGTTTTTCATGGTATGTTGTTTGGTGTTGTGGTTGTAGGATTGGAAGATAGTCGTGAGGACAATCTGATATTCTATGACTATGTTTATTGGTTTGGGTTCATAGGTATAGATATTATTTTGTTATTTGTGATGATATCTTTGTAAAACATGGTTTTGTCTCAGAAATACCAAGGGGGAAATTGTAAGAACACTTGTTAGTATTGTTTATTAATGGCATGTTCTAGACAATAACCATGTTGAGTGAATTCTGAAGTTGGGTAGGTTTAGAAATATTGAAGTGATCTTGCAATGGCATCAACAACCTTCATCAAATTCAAATCAAGCTTAAAGGATGTGGTAAATACAAGAGAAATGATGAAAGAACAAGTTTGATAAAAAAATGCATTACGGAGGGCATAAACGACATTTTTCGAAGCCGAAATTTTAAGAAACATTCCAATGGAGTCAAGGGAGTTCAAACGGTGATATTCTTAAGAAAAAATGGTTTCCATGAAAAATGTTACGCAACATCTACGGACCCAGCAGCTAAAAGTGCATAGAAAGTGTTAACTCTACGGACCACCAAAAGAGGCCTACGCACCACCCGTAGGAAGGCCTACGCGCCGCGCGTACCCTAGGCCTATGTGTCGTTCGTAAGGAATCTATGGGCCGCACATAGTTAGGGCTGCGAATTAAAGTTATGAAATTCCACTTTTGACCCCGATTTAATTTCTCTTGATGTGACTGCGACTCTAAACATTGATATACGTGATATATACATTTTGGAGTCCATATCAAATGGTTTTGCTCAGTTTGATGTGAAATTACGATAAAGGATAAACCTAGGGCTTTCTTCAGTCCTTTCTATAAATAAGAGGAGTCTCTACAAATTTTGTGAGACCTTTTGATGAGAGATCGCTACAATTCTTCTACAAATTCATATTCATCTACAGAGATAGAGAGAGAGATAAAATATCATTCAGTGATTCTATATTTTATAGTTCTCTCTTGTTTAGGGTTTATTCAATTGTGCTTCTACATCGACGATCTTATGCATGATTGAATGACCTAGATTCTAAAAATTCTACAGACCACCTATTGCAACGTGGTTTCTTAGATCCGTTTAAGAAACGGAGCCGACTGAGTGAGGAGATCGGAGTAGGAGGCTTCGTGGTTCATTGATCCATTGAGAAGCGAAGCGAGAAGCTTCGTGGAGCGCGAGTGATTCAAAGTTGACAAACGTCGAGTGGAGAAAGGCATATAAGCATGGATTTATAAGTTTAAAGCTCCATAGAGTCTGTATATCTACTGATTTATAGAACATTGATACCCGAGCATATCCGTGGTGAAATTACCTAGACGATAGTGAAAACAACCTAGAGGGGGGTGAATAGGTTTTTTGTCGATTTTATGATCAATTAAAATTATTTAGCAAAAATTTAATTTTAATCAGTCACAAACCTTAATTCTCAATTCAATTCTCAAAACAAATCAATCAAGCAAATATGAATATAAGTGCAAAAATTAAAATCATGAGAAGACATATAGATTTTTACGTGAAAAACCTTAGAAAGACTCCAAGTAAAAACCACGGATATGCTCAGGTATCGATGCACTATGAATCAGAGAATTTGCATAAACTCTATGAAAACGTAACTTAGAACCGCTGTAATTTATGTTCTTCACTCAACGTCTGAAAGTCTAGATTCACTCGCGTTCCACGAAGCTTTTGCTCCAATCTCTGTACTCTAACGGCTCTGCTTCTCAACAGATTGAATAACCACGAAGCCTCCTGCTCTGATCTCCACAGTCAGATGGCTCCACTCTTCAACGGATCAAAGCAACCAAGTTGCAATCAACAGTGTGTAGATTTTTAGGAATCTAGATGATTCAATTGTAGATAAGATCGTCGATGTAGAAACACGATATAATCAACTCCAAAGCAAGAGAGAACAAAAAGAATCACTCAATGATATTTTTTTCTCTCTATATCAATATCTCTGTAAAAATATATGAACGATAGAATACTGCAAAAAATATTTCTTCAAAGCCCCCTCAATTCAGCAGAGACTTTTCCTATTTATAGAGAAAGATGATGGAAACCTTAATGTTGCCCTTTCTCACAATTTCACACCAAATTGAGTAAAATCCTTTTATTCTGATGAATATAATGTATATGGCACGTATCCCAATGTATAAAAGTCGTAGCCACAATATAATTGGGGTAGATCGAGCATCGCAACAAAAACATATAACAACTTGCCGCACCTACGCTTGAAGCATACTGGGCCTACGCTTCAAGCGTAGGTCCAAGCGTAAAAATGTGTTTTCCAATCACTTTTTGAAACTGAAAGCGTAGGCATTTTTGTTAAAACTACCTTTCTCTGCAACTGTGCCAAAATGATCCTCTTGACTCCCTGAGACTTTTTGCTTGAATTAACGGCTTTGAGAAATGCCGTTTTTGCCCTCCGGGAGACATTTTTACTTAATATTGCACTTCTCTTGTATTTCACTTGTATTTTTCACAATTACATTTTGTTGTAGCTTTTAGATGTCGTTAAAACCAATACAACCTATGTAATACTCAACATGGTTATTGTTTAGAATATGCCATAAATAAACAATACACAAAAGTGTACTTACAATCTCCCCCTTGGCATTTCCTAAAACAAAACCATGTTTTACAATATAGCCTCACAAATTAACAACCTAACATCTATACCTATGAACACACACCAACAAATATAGATATAAACTGTCACATTTGTTTTATGACGACCAATCTTGTAATCACAACACTGAACAAACCATTAAACGCAAGTGTGGAAAACAGATATAAACCAACATAATGATCATCAGAAAATCATAACAACAATGCACACATAATGATCATCATTCTCCCCCTGAGAGTAAACTCCCCCTTGTTAAATACTTTTCCCTCTTAACCAAACAATCTATCCCCCTTACTTAAACCTTCTCCCCCTTTTTTGTCACTGAAATCTCAAGGAAAGAGAGTATAGATGCAATACAAACAATGTAGAGAGATGCAAAGAAGTACTCAAAGAAAAACACCAAGATACAGAACTCTATTAGAACATATCCAAATTCTTAGGTTAACAAAAAATCTCTACAATGCATGACCCTAATACTAATGCATGAATGCAAAATGTCATGAATAAAAATAAAATAAAATATTTTTGTTTTTAGAAATCTGTTAGCAAGGCTGTAGAGACACAAAGAAAATCATTAACACATTATATTCTCATATTTAACTCGACCATTAAACACACAGTATAGAAGAAAATCAGCACACATACCTTATAAATTCAAGAATGCACAAGTCAAGTTTTGCAAATATATATATATGAAAAATATTATGTGCAAACACTAAGGTAAGATTAAAATAATACATACTAAACCTTATAATCTCCACACCAACCATGATGATAATCCAATCCAAAATCCCAACTAGAAGGAAAAAATAAAAGATACTTTCTCTTTTTCACATAATTTCCACATTTTCATCTTTTCAACTTTTTCACTATATCCCTTTTTGACTTTCTAAGCTCCGGACTTTCCAGCGAGGATTTTTAGTCCTGACCAACTAGGCCCAAACTTCTTCCATGGGATTTATGCTCATCAGTTACCTCAACTTTTTGGATTGAAGAACTACTTTTTGCATTTATTTTTTATTTTTTTATCATCTTATCATTTCCTCTTCTTTCACCATTACCATAACATTCATACATATACAAAAGATATTTCATGCATAAACCAATCTAGCATAGCTCATGAACCTTCATACCACTTCAGGTTACATGGAAAAATTAACATATTCAACAAGCATTACAATCATCACCGAAGTAACTAGCACCTAAGATTAAAGTTTTATAATGTAAAGTAATCATGCCAAGTGATCATCCAAAAATATTAGGTCAGGTTGATACCTCTACTTCACATATTCTTAATGAGACAATTAAATGTGAAAATAAAGTAAAATATGACAACTTTTGTATTCTAGCCAAGCTCAACAGTCTCAAAAAAAAATTATTTTAAGATTTTCTAAAATAAAATGCATGCATGAATAAATATAATACAAATGCATGATCAATTATAAATTCTAGGAAAATAATGCAATGTGTTCCTAGAATGATAGATAATAATATATATATTCTAAAGAAAACATTCGAATAGATTTTATAAGACAAACATGTTTATGAAAATCTAATGGTTTTGTAAAGATATCTGCCAATTGAGAATCTCTGTATATAAACTCTAGAGACACTATACCATCTTCAACAAGATCACGAATGAAATGATGTCGAATATCTATATGCTTTGTCCTAGAGTGTTGAACAGGATTTTTAGAAATATTTATTGCACTCGTGTTATCACAAAATACAATCATTGTACCTTGAGAAAAACCATAATCCTGCAACATCTGACGCATCCACAAAATCTGAGTTCAATAACTACTAATTGCTATATACTCAACCTTAGCAGTGGAAAAAGAAACACAATTTTGTTTCTTGCTATGCCAAGCAACTAAGCAATTTCCAACATAAAAACACCCTCCACTGGTACTTTTTCTATTATCAACATTACCGGTCCAATCAACATTAGAAAAAGATGCGATATCAGTATTAGTACCTGATGGATACCACAGTCCATAGTTCGTTGTCCCTTTAACATACTTGATAATCCTTTTCACAACAATAATATGAGACTCCTTAGGACTTGCCTGGTAACATGCACACAAACCAACACTAAAAGCTATGTCAGGTCGACTGGAAGTCAAGTACAACAAACTTCCAATCATACTCCTATAAAGTGTAGGATCAACATCTTTGCCTTTAGTATCTATGCACAGCTTGACACTAGTACTCATAGGAGTGCGAGTATCCTTAGCTTTTTCCAAACCAAACTTCTTTACTAATTCCAAGGCATAATGAGTTTGAGAAACCAAAACCCCATCATTTAATTTCCTAACTTGAAGCCCTAGAAAGAAGTTCAATTCACCAATCATGCTCATCTCCAATTCATGTTTCAATTAATCTCCAAAATAATGAGCAAGTTGATCAGAAGTGGAACCAAACACAATATCATCAACATAGATTTGAGCAACAACTGTATCACTCTCAATTTTTTGAATAAACAGTATTTTGTCCACTCCCCCTCTAGCAAAACCTATTCCCAACAGGTAATCAGTTAACTTTTCATGTCAAGCTCTAGGAGCTTGCTAGGAGCTTGCTTTAGCCCATAAAAAGCCTTTTTCAGCCTGTAAACATGACCTGGATAATGAGGATCTTCAAATCCTTTGGGTTACTCCATATGTACTCCCTTATGAAGAATACCATTCAAAAATGCTCTATTCACATCCATCTGATATAACTTGAATCAAAGATGACAAGCAATAGCAAACAAAATCCGAATAGATTCAAGCCTAGCAACCGAAACAAAAGTCTCATCAAAATCAATCCCCTCCATCTGAGTATATCATTAAGCTATAAGCTTAGCCTTATTCGTAACAACTGTACCATGTTAATCCTTTTCTTCTTGAAAATCCACTTGGTACCAATCACATTTATTTCATTCGGTCTAGGCACAAGATACCACACATCATTCTTAACAAACTGCTGAAATTCTTCTTGCATAGCATTAATCCAATCACTATTTTGAAGAACTTCTTTAACATTTTTAGGTTCTAAAGAAGATGTATAACATGCATACGAGACTTCATTCCTTGCCTTTCTATGAGTCACCATCATCAGATCAACATATCCAATGACCTTATCCAAGGGATGATTCAACTTGACCCTTGCAGATGGTGCCTTAGAAGGTGTAGGCTGCACATCACCAATTTGATCATGTGATTTTGCAAGATTTGAAGTATCACCATTAACCACATTGTCCTCTTCATCAAACTCAGAAGAATCATTATCCAACATAAAAAATGGCTCACCATCTTCCTCCTCAGCAGACGTCGGAGATTCATCAACACATGAGTCATCAACCACTACATTGGCAGATTCCAGCATAGTTTAAGTTCTAAGATTAAAACCCTATATGCCCGACTAGTCAATGAATAACCCAAAATATTCCTTCATCACTCTTAGACTCGAACTTCCCATAGATTCACGATTTCTAAGAATATAACATTTTGCTCCAAAAATCTTAAAATATTTCACATTGGGTTTCTTGCCATTCCATAGTTCATAAGGAGTTTTTAAAGTGCCTAGCCTAAGATAGACTCTATTTGAGGTGTAACACGCTGTGTTCACCGCCTCGGCCAAAAAACACCTAGGAACATTCCTACCCTGTAGCATAACATTGGTCATTTCTTGAATAACCATATTCTTCCTCTCAACAACTCCATTTTGTTATGGAGTTTTCGGTGCTAAAAAATTATGTTTTATTCCTCTCTCATCACAAAACACTTCAATTTTTGAATTTTCAAACTCCCTTCCATGATCACTCCTTACTCTAGAAATGGAACAATTCTTCTGAGTCTGAATTTTTAAACAAATCTCCTTAAAACTTTCAGGATCTTCAGACTTTTCACTCAGAAATCCAACCCATATAAACCTTGAGTAATCATCCACCATGAAAAAAATATACTTATTTCTTCCTTTGCTCATGGTCCTAGTGGGACCCATTAAATCAATATGCAACAACTCTAAAGGTCCAGAAGTACCAATGATATTTGTCTTTTTGTGCTGACATCTGACTTGTTTACCCTTCTGACATAATCCACACACAATCCATTTTGCATAACCAAGCTTAGGGACTCGTTTAACAATTTCACTCTTAGTAATTTTTGTTAATTCTCGAAAATTAACATGTCCCATCCGCTGATGTCAGATTTCAACTTTATCAAGTTTAACTCTATTGCATAACAATTCAGAACTAGGAACAATGTAATAGCAATTATCAATTTAATGGATATCTTCCATCACGCAATTTCCAGAAGAGTCAATGATCGAACACTTATCAGGAGAAAAATTGACCTTATGATTGTTATCACATATTTGACTTATGCTCAACAAAATTGCTTTAAGACCCTCTTTATAAAGCACATCTTCTAGTTTAGGTAGACCAGGAATGATAACCGTATATTTTCCTTTAACATTTGACTTCTTTCCATTACCAAACATTACTATCCCACCATGACACTCCTCGAGAAATCCAAAAAATGACTTATCTCCAGTCATATGCCTCAAACATCCACTATCCAGATACCAAGAAGTAGACTTACATGCTCTAAGGGCAGTATGAACAACAAAACATTGTAGCTCACCTTTTCTGACCCATGCCTTCTTCATCTTCGGAGTTCCATTTGCCAGTCTTGAAAAATTCTTCACTTATTCATTTAACATTCGAATTTTATCTTGAACACGATCTCCTTGTTGGATTCTTTGTTTCTTCACTGACTTCAACACCTTCCCTTTTAGTTTTAAACACCTCGGTCGAATGTGACCTTTAACACCACAGTGGTAACATACATGAATGAACTTTTGAACTTTATCGGTCAACCTCCTAAAATATCTAGAGGTAAGAAAATGCTTGCTTTCAACAGGTCTTTTGACATAGACTTGAGTATCAGGATTCCAAGTTGAATTTCCTTGTGAAAAACTATACGCTACATAGGAGGCTTTTACAAAGGTGGTTTTAGCAACAACATTCGAATTTTGCATTACTCCAACAAATCCCAACCCCTTTGTATTTCATTCTGATTTTCCCATACTCAACATCTCATCAAGCTTAAGGGTTTCTTCAAACCATTTACAAAGAGTTAATTTAGCATCTTTCAGCTCTTTTTCTAAATTCTCTATCTTAGTAGATTTCTCAACCACGTCCTTATTGAGATCATCTACTAACTTTAAAGTCTGAGTTCTTTCTAGTTCAGACTTCTTCAAATCTTCAACCAACTTAGCCTTCTGAGTTTGTAGAAGATTTTGAGTTTGAGAACTTTTGACTAATTCATCTTTTAAAGAATGTAATTCTTTGTCCATGTTAAGACTCTTAGTCAACAGTTTCATGTGAATTTTGTGAAGTTGTAAGGTCTTATCAAGTAATTTGTCATAAGACTCTTGAAGGGTATCATCATAACATTCATCACTCTCAAAACCTTCTTCTTCAGTCATCACCCAACTTGTAGCAACTTCTCTAACCTCCTTGCTTTGTGTATCAAACACAGTGAAATTCTCAGAATCATCACCTATATCCGAGTCTGTCACATCACTAGCTAATCCATTGTCAAAGTCATCATCCCAACTGACAGCTAATCCTTTGGATTTCTTCAAAGTGTTTGCACACTCTGCAGCTATGTGACCATATCATTTACATTCAAAACATTAGGGTTTCTTATTTTTAGGATCAGACTTGTCCTTCCAAGTTTGAGTCTTATTTGTACTTCTAGACTCACCCAACTTATCCCCAAATTTTTATCCTTGGCCATTCTGTTTAGCCCTAAAATATTTGATCAACCTCTTAGAAAACATGGAAATATCATTTAGACTTAACTCACTTTCTATATCAGGTTCAACATGATCCTCCCTAGTGGTTTTGAAAGCTATGCTCTTCTGCTTTATGACACTAGCCTTCTTAGGGGGATTTTTTAACATCTCCATCTCATAAGATTTTAAATTTCCATCCAATTCTTCAACCTTAATTTCTTTAAGACTCATGACCTCTGAGATGACAGTGACCTTAGATAAAAAACATTCAGGAAGAGACCTAAGGATTTTCGTTACTATCGTAGTATCAAGAATAGGCTCACCTAGATTGTGACAGCCTATCACAATATCAGTTAATCTAGTCTCAAAGTCGGCTAAGACCTCATCCTCCTCCATCTTCAGTTGTTCAAATTGAGAATTCAAAATTTGAAGCTTTGATGTTTCACCTTCGACGTTCTTTCATGAGTGACTTGGAGAATGTCCCAAGTTCTTTGACAATTACGCACGTAGCAATCCTCTTGAACTCACTCGTAGTGACAACATTGTATAACACATTCAACGCTTTTGAGTTCCAATTCATCCTATTCGTCTCAGTAGCAGTCCAATCACTTACCGGTTTTGCTTTCACTTCATTAATTGCATCATCTTTCACAGTGGGAGGTGAGTATCCTACTTCTGCAGCATTCCACGCTCTCTCATCTAAAGATTTCAAAAACGCTTTCATCCTCGCTTTCTAATATGTGTAATTAGACCCATTAAACAAAGGGGATCTAGATATGGAACCTCCTTCACGAGGCATCTCCATCATCTAAGTCCACGATCTAACCCTAGGTAGTTAACCTAAATCGGGGCAACCACGCTCTGATACCAAATGAAATTACCTAGACGATAGTGAAAACAACCTAGAAGGGGGTGAATTGGCTTTTGTCAATTTTATGATCAATTAAAATTATTTAGCGGAAATTAAATTTTAATCAGTCACAAACCTTATTTCTCAATTCAATTCTCAAAACAAATCAATCAAGCAAATATGAATATAAGTGCAGAATTTAAAATCATGAGAAGACATAGAGATTTTTACGTGGAAAACCTTGGAAAGACTCCAAGTAAAAACCACGGATACGCTCGGGTATCGATGCACTATGAATTAGAGAATTTGTACAAACTCTATGAAAACAGAACTTACAACCGTTGTAATTTTTTGTTCTTCACTCAACATCTGAAAGTCTTGATTCACTCACGCTCTACGAAGCTCTCGTTTCGATCTCCATAATCTGACGGCTTTGCTTCTCAACAGATAGAATAACCACGAAGCCTCCTACTCTTATCTCCGCACTCAGACGGCTCCACTCTTCAACGAATCAAATAAACCAAGTTACAGTCAGCAGTGTGTAGATTTTTCAGAATCTAGATGATTCAATCGCACAGAAAATCGTCAATGTAGAAATACGATATAATCAACTCCAAAATAAGAAAGAACAAAAAAAATCACTAAATGATAATTTTTTCTATCTATATCAATATCTCTGTAGAAGAATATGAATGATAGAATACTGTATAAAATCTTTCTTCAAAGCCCCCTCAATTCTGCAGAGACTTCTCCTATTTATAGAGAAAGATGATGAAAACCCTAATGTTTCCCTTTCTCGTAATTTCATACCAAATTGAGTAAAACCCTTATATTCTTATGAATATAATGTATATGGCATATATCCCAATCTATAAAGTCATAGCCACAATGTAATTGGGGTAGATCGAGCATCGCAGCAAGAACATATAACAACTTGTCGCACCTACGCTTGAAGCGTACTGGGCCTTCGCTTCATGCGTAGCTAGCCTATGCTTAAGCATAGGTCAAAGTGTAAAAATGTGTTTTCCAACCAGTTTTTGAAACTGAAAGCATAGGCTTAAGCGTAGGCATTTTTATTAAAACCATTTTTCTTCGCAACTATGCCAAAATGACCCTCCTGACTCCCCGAGACTTTTTGCTTGAATTTACGGATTTGGGAAATTCCATTTTTGCGCTCCGGGAGACATTTTTACTCAATACTGCACTTTTCTTGTATTTCACTTGTGTTCTTCTATATTGCCTTTTGTTGTAGCTTATAGATGTAGTTGAAACTAACACAACCTATCTAATACTCAACATGGTTATTGTCTAGAACATGCCATAAATAAACAATACACAAAAGTGTTCTTATACGTGGTTTTTACTTGGAGTCTTTCCAAGGTTTTCCACGTAAAAATATTGTGTGTCTTTATTACTTTATTTTCTGCATTTAGATTACTCTTTCCATGATTTATCTTGATAGAGAATTGGATTAAAATTGAATTTTCCGTAATTAATATTAATTTGTCAATAAATCTACGAAAAGCTTATTCACCCCCCCCCCCCCCCCCTCTAGGCTATTTTCATTGATCGTCTAGGTAAATTCAGATTATGTTAAGTCTTGTTCTTGCATTACTTTATATTTTTATACGGTTTGTGTGTTTCAGGAGCATAACAAGGAAAATGAGCTAACTTAGTTGAATTAACCGAAGTCGTGTTTGTTACCTATCCAAAAGAATAAGGAAATGAAGAAAAAGAATATTTTAACCAAAAATTGCATTCCGGAGGGCGAAACAGATATTATGCAAATCATATACTTTGGTATATGTGTTATAGAAGCGAACAGTGTCCGAAAAGAGTGAAAATACAAAAATTCAATTTTTGGGCTTTTGGTACATGATAAGTGTCATATGTTAGACATTTTGACCCCTTAACTCACTATAGTTATGTCTTTTCATTCTATTATTCGGTATTTTTATGTCGTTTGTGTGTTCAAGCATGTTTCAAGAGCTTAATGAAGAAATATACCTAACTTTGGTGAATTAAATAAAGACGTGTTCATTTCTATCCAAGATGAGAGTCAAAAAGGTGTTTCTGAGACAAAATGGCTCCCGAAGGGCAAAAGCAGCATTTTTCGAAGCTGTCACCTAAAGCAAAAAGTCTCGTGGAATCAAGACGGTCATTTTGTCGCAGTTGCGGAGAAAAGTGGTTTTCATGAAAAAGCTTTTGCCTATAGAAGCAAAAAGTGGCCAGAAAGTAAAGTTCTACACCTGAACAACGCCTTAGACATACGCCTAAGGTGTAGCTAGGCTACGCCTAAGGCGTAGGTGCGGTAGAGAATTCTGTATTTTGGCTATAATGTCCAATTTGTTCCCGTTTTGATTCTATGATTCGTCGATGATTCCTATACCTCAAAGTACATGTAAAACACATACTATACATCAGAAGTAGGGTTTGGGTGGATTGATGGTGAAATTAACAAAAAGGATGAACTTAGTGTTTGCCTCCACCTTTCTCTATAAATACAAGGCTTTACATCAGAATTATGGGTTGATGTTCAGAGCTTCTTTACATGTTAAATTTCAAAGCAGCCTCTGAAGTTATATATCTTTAAAGAAGAGAAGCCATATTCAGACCTAGAGATCCGGATAAGAAGGACATGGAGATCGATTCTATACCAAAGATGCAGTCTTTATCTTCCATGTCCAACTAACTCGGTATCTAGGATTTTCTAGTAAAACCCGAGCCAAGTAATGTAGATTTTATCTTGTTTTCAATTGTAACGAGGGGAAACTGTGACCGTACTATGATGATTGTAGTAGATAAGAGATCATTTTTATTCTTGATACAAAATTCTATATTTGATCTAAATTCTTGTCTTTGATGGAATGAATATATTATTTTATATAATTATGATTATTCACTATGAGCATGAACTCGGATGCTTAATTCATAAATTTCTACACAATGGTGGTAATAAAACTTGAAAGCCTAGATTGACACAGGCCATGCCTTGGCGAGTTGATATAGACATGCTTTAGTTTATTTTCATGCATTAGGAGTAGATTAGAGTAATTTAATTAGCATGCACAAATCAGTTCAGTCATGAGATGGGTTGTAGCAATTCGGTTAATGGTAATCCTTTTTGGGGTCGTATTTAGCTATTTGCAGTATGACCTGATTCACAGTTTATGGATCATCCTCTTGCAATTGTTACATTCATAGAACTATATTATGCGGTTAGTGGTGGAGCGATGACTACCCTAGTTTTCTATATCTCTTGAATCACAAACCAATTTACTTTGATTTCTATAATAATTTAGTTAATTTGGTCCTTGACCACTAAAACAAATAACTTTTCAGAAATATAACTCATTGTTTTTTAACTGTTAAAGTGAACAATCTTAGTCTCTGTAGGATCGATATCCCTTAATCAAGTTGCTGATATTCTACAATTGTTACATGCATTTGCGTTGGGTAAAACCTCGCATCCTTATGGTGTTATTTTTAACCACATATTTTGTACACACCTGAGGCATATCAAGTTTTTGGCACCGTTGTTAGGGAATAAGCATTGTTCAATAGCTTTAGTAGTTTATTTACATTATGTTATTATAGTTGTAACTAAAGTTAGATTTTTGTGTGATTGACAGGTACTCTAAAAAACATAAAAGGAGAAAGCGGAACATCTGAAGTTGCGTCTGGAACCGTTTGTGAGTTATAGTTTTGCCTTAATTTTTGCATATAATTCTAGCTTTATTTTATGTTCATAGTGAAAGTAATTTAGAAATAGTTAATTTAGTTAGTTTTTATTACAAAAAAATTCAAAAAGAAAAAAATAATAATAATAATCATTAGTGTAGCGTATGACCGATATATCGACTCGTTCTAATCCTAGTACTGAGTTAGTCAAGTATGATCCTGAGATCGAAAAGACTCTATATAGTTTACGTCGAGCTATTGAAGAGCGTCATCGTTAGTTAGAGGAAGGCGCCAGCCAAATCATTGAAGAAGAATCGATGGGTGACCAAAGAGCCAACCAACAATGGGCACCGGAGATGTCCCTGAAATGAAACTTTGTGCCCGATGCATATGATTCCTATACTGATTTTCCAGAAGAAGAAGGTGATAAGCACTTTGAAATCAAGACAAGCGTTATTAATATGATTCCTAACTTTTCTGGACTTAGAATTGAGGACCCATACTAGCACATAAATAATTTCTTAGAGGTAGCCTCTACTGTTAGGTATGATAATTTATCCAAGAATGACTTGCGAGTGCGATTATTTCCTTGGTCGTTGAAGGAAAGAGCCAAGAGATGGTATATCAAATTGTCTAAAGCAACTAAAATTGATTGGGAAGCCCTTAAAAAAGAATTCATAGAAAAGCATTCTCCCATAGGAAAGACCTCAAAATCATAAGATGCGATTAAAAGATTTAAAGAATTGCCTAGTGAGCATTTTCATGATGCTTGGGAGAGATATAATGAAATCTTGTATAAATTTCCCCACAATAGGTTCTATGAACAAGATATAGCTAAGAATTTTTACATGGGACTTAGTGATGCACATGAAACTTTGATAGATGCGTCAACACAAGGTCTATTTACCTTGAAGCCTATAAAAGCACTTTTAGAGATGTTTGACAATATTAGTAAGAATACGATTCAATATGAATCTGAGTTGAGGTTTAGAGGTGGACGAGATAGAAGATCTGAGAAAGCTTATGTCGTAGATCATGATGATGTGAGAGATTCAATGGCATTGATAAGAGAGAAACTAGAAATAATTGACAAGTTTCTTCAGCGAAGTCATTCCCCTCCTAGTGAGATGTTAGAAGTAGAAGCTAAGTATTCTCAAAATGAGTGTCAAGACATAATGGCTACCGATGCCAACGCATCGTGGAACTATTCAAATAATACTCCTTTCACTAATTCATACACCTCAAATGCCAGAATCACCCACTTTTGTCCTATAAATCTATAAATGTGGAGAATCCACCACCAAGGTTCTAAAAAGACAATCCCCCAATCCATAACTAAGGTTCACTAAGAGACAATAGTCATATAATCCACAACCAAGGTTCCAACAGAGTCAGCAATCATTCAACTCCCAACCAACAATCATGGCTCAAAATTCTTAGTCAAATTACCAACCCAGACAGCCATCCAATAATTTCCAAGATCTCCATCCATTTAATAATAATCAATCCCTCTAACTGTTTGATAATAATCAGGTTATTCAACTATATAACTACCAGACCCAGCCTCAAAGAAGCCAAACTCCTCCACCCGATTTCCATAATGGTAGGCTAGAGCAGACCTTAATAGACATTCAGAACATGCTAGGCATTCATACTCAAGCATTGGCATAATTGCACATCCAGATGGGCCAAATGGCTAACCAGAGGAATATAAGAGAGCCGGGAAAATGGCCTAGTCAACCAATAGTTAACCTAAAGCCACAACAAGCGCTAGAGCTTGGATCCTTCACTAATGATCCTCATGAGTTAGTTCAAGCAATCATGACTCTAAGAAGTGGAAGGGAAGTGGAGAGTAGAGTGGAGGAGAAACATGAAGAGAAGTTGCAGAAAAGAAAGGAGGCCGAACGAGCACAAAGGAAGGAAGCTGAAGAAACACAAAGAAAGGAGGCTGAAAGAGTTCAGAAGGATCAACCATAAGTGGATGACAATATTGATCAGACATTACTCAAATAACCAGAGAGGGAAAGTTACGAGGAGGCAGCATCATTCCCTCAGCATCTTAGAGAGCCGACCAAGTATGAGAAGCTTAAAGAATCTGATATATTGGAAACATTCCGACAAATTAAGATCAATTTGCCTCTCTTAGATGTTATTGCCTAGATACCACCTTATGCTAAGTTTTTCAAGGATCTCTGCACACAAAAATGAAAGAGCAGAGCAAAGGGTTCAAAGAAAATACTATTGGCTGAGCAAGTAAGTTCATTGTTTTTAAGCAATACACCACATAAGAGGAAAGATTCCGGTGCTCCCACTATTCCATGTTTCATCAGTGACCAGGAAATTGGTAGAGCTCTTCTCGATCTAGGTGTGAGTATTAACTTACTTCCTTATTCATTCTACCAACAGCTAGGGTTGGGTGAGCTTAGTCCCACTACGGTCGTATTTCAATTTGTTGATCGGTCAATCAAGTAGGCAAGAGGAATTTCAGAGGACGTCATTGTTCAGGTGGGCAAGTTTTATTTTTTGGTAGATTTTGTAGTCCTGGATACAGATCATGTCCCTGACTCAAAGAAACACATCCCGGTGATATTAAGAAGACCATTCTTGGCCACGGCAAATGCATGTATCAACTGCAGAACCAGAGCTATGGATCTGATCTTTGGAAATATAAAATTCTGGATGGATGTTTTCGAATGGAGTCATCAATTGCCATAATTAGGGGATTGCTTCCAGATAAATGAGTGTGATGAGCTTGATGATATCATAGAAGATTTTCCGACTCAAATTTTGGAGAAAGATGAGCTAGAGTCATTTATGACTAGAGAGTGATCAGATTAAGAAATTGATGATTGGGATATGCAGTTGAAGCTACACAATGAACAAATTGATGAAATAGAAATTTCTTTATACACTCAATCATGTCGGGAGTCGATTGAGCCGCTTCCTATAGTCTCGAGCATTCCACCGGTTCCATCTTTAACAACTCTTCCTACCTTGGAACTCAAGGAATTTCCTGAGAAGTTGAAGTATGTTTTCTTAGGATCGAACGAGACTCTTCATGTGATTATATCATCAAAATTGATAACAAAATGGGAATCGAATCTGATTGAGGTATTGAGTGAGAACAAAGAGGCAATAAGATGGAGAGTTATGGATCTGAAAGGCATAGATCCCTCGATTTGCATGCATTGCTTACATCTTGAGGAGGATGGAAAACCATCAAGAGAAATGCAACAAAGACTGAATCCAAATATGAAGGAGGTGGTAATGAAAAAGGTGGTGAGGTTGTTAGATACGGGTATCATTTACCCCATCTCTGATAGCACATTGGTGAGCCCAACATAAGTGGTACTAAAGAAGTCAGGCATCATGGTTGTACCAAACTCAATGGGTGAGCTAATTCCACAACGCACGACCACAGGGTGGCGTGTGTGCACTTCACTACAGGAATCTCAACTCAAACACCAGGAAGGATCATTTCCCTTTACCATTTATTGATCAGATCCTGGAAAGATTAGCGGGGCAGAGCTATTATTACTTTTTAGATGGATATTCCGGCTATAACCAAGTGGCAATTGATCCTGTTGATCAAGAGAAAACAATTTTCACTTGTCCGTATGGCACGTTTGCTTATAGACGGATGCCTTTTGGTATATATAATGCGCCAACAGCATTCAGAGGTGTATGATGTCTATTTTCTCTGACATGGTAGAGAAATTTCTTGAAGTATTCATGGATGACTTTTCAATTTTTTGGTACACCTTTGAAGAATGTTTGAACCATTTAGCACTGGTGCTCAAAAGATGCAAAGAGGCGAATTTAATTCTGAGTTGGGAAAAGAGCCATTTCATGGTTCAAGAGGGGATAGTACTGGGCCATATTATATTGAAGCGAAGGATAGAGGTTGACAAAGCAAAAGTTGAATTAATTTCAAGGCTACCTTCCCGCACATTAATTAAACAGGTACGCTCTTTTTTGGGCCATGCTGGGTTTTATATAAGGTTTATTAAAGATTTTAGCAAAATCACCCGCCATTATGCAACTTATTGGATAAGGATGCACCTTTATTTTTTATAAAGAGTGTCTTCATGCCTTTGAGGAGTTGCGTACTCAACTATCCACATCCCCGATTATTCATCCACCAGATTGGACTATGTCGTTTAAGCTCATGTGTGATGCTTCTGATTATGCCATAGGAGTTGTATTGGGTCAAAAAAAGGACAAGCTTCCATACACGATAAACTATGCTAGTAGGAATCTAAATGATGCTCAGATAAACTACACAACAACCGAGAAAGAGTTGTCAGCAGTTATTTTCACCTCGAATAAATTTTGTTCATATTTGTTAGGAACCAAGGTTATTATGTATTCAGATCATGCCACGTTGAGGAATTTGTTGACTAAGAAGGACTCTAAACCCAGACTAATTCAGTGGATTCTGTTGTTGCAAGAATTTAACCTGGAAATTAAAGATAAGAAGGGTTTGGAGAATATTGTTTCTGATCATTTGTTAAGGATCATTGATGAATCTACAAAAGAAACTACTCATCTCAAGGATTCATTCCCGGAAGAACATCTGTTTAATGTGGTTGTTATGGAACAAGTACTATGGTATGCTGACATTGTCGATTATAAAGTCACAAGTCGAATTCCAAAAGGTTGGTCTAAGAATGAGAAAGACCGATTCTTCAGCCAAGTCAAATTTTATATCTGGGATAATCCGCGATTATACAAGTATTGCTCGGATCAGATTATTTGAAAATGTGTCCCAAAGAGTGAGGTATAGAGCATATTGACGTTTTGTCAAACGCTGGAGTGTGGAGGGCATTTTGGAGCTCAAAAAACAGCTCACAAGGTGCTGCAGAGCGGATTTTACTTGCCTACCATATTCAAAGATGCTTTCGAGTATTGTAAAGCGTGTCTGTGATGTAAAAAGTTGGGATCCATATCTTGACGCGACATGATGCCTCTAACCCCGATTCTGATCGTAGAATTATTTGATATATGGGGAATAGACTTTATAGGACCATTTCCGAAAGCAGACGAGAAGGAGTATATACTGGTAGGGGTCAACTACATCTCAAAATGGGTAGAAATGATAGCTACCATACATGTTGATCACAAGACAGTAGAGGAATTTGTGAAGTCGAACATTTTTTGCAAGATTATGTCACGGGTGATAATCAGTGACGGTGGAAAACACTTTTATAACCATTTTCTTGGTGGTATGTGTCAAAATTACGGCGTCAATCATAGGATTGGTACACCATATAACCCCCAGAGACAAGGACAAGTGGAGGTTTTAAACAGGGAAATCAAGAATATTGGAGAATACAGTGCGTCCAGATTTGAAGGATTGGCCGCGGAGATTAAATGATGCACTGTGGGCATATAGGACTGCGTATAAAACGCCGATTGGTATGACACAGTATCGTCTTGTATATGGTAAAACGTGTCTTCTCCCTGTTGAGCTAGAACACCTAGCATATTAGGCAGTTCGGAGGTTGAACTTTGATATAAAGAAACCCGGTGCTCAGCGAAAACTCCAACTTCAAGAGCTTGAGGAGTTAAGAAACGATGCTTATGAGAACGCTCGGATTTACAAGGCTCGGACGAAAGCATTTCATGATAAACACATTCGAAAGAAAGTCTTTGAACCCAGTCAGAAGGTGTGGCTGTTTAATTCGAGACTCAAGCTATTTCCTGGTAAGCTTTAATCGAGATGGGATGGGTCGTATGAAATTATGAAAGTTTTCCCCCATCAAGCAGTAGAGCTTGATGATCCTGATCCCGGAAAGAGGTTTGCAGTGAATGGTCAGTGATTGAAGCACTACATTGATGTCCAGCCATTCGAGTGTGTAGTGGAGATAATTGATTTAATTGATCCAACACCCGAGCTGGATAAGCTTGATCCAGAATACTAAAGAGTAGCAACATCGCGCCAACAGTGTTAAACATTAGTACTAGGGGATTAAGATTAGCTTTTGATCCTAGTTTGTACTTAGTTTAGTTCCGATTAGCTTTTATTCTGTTGTGTTATAAGATCGAATTGCAGAGTCGTCGCCATCTTAATAAGAGTAGTAGTCTAGTCCAGAGGGCTACATAGGAATGTATAGAGAACAGTGGAATTGCATAGAAAAGACGGGAATTCAAACAAAAAATGTTTTTTCCCTCTGGCTCAGCTACGCCTAAGGCGTAGCTACGGGACTGTTATAAAACAGTCTCGCGATGGCCATTCCCTCGCTTTTCATTCCAAAATCCTCCATCTCCCTCATTTATCCACCAAAACACCCGAAACTTGTTCCTATCAACCACTCGTGATATTTCTCATCATTCCTTGGTGGTGGATCATCATATTAGTGCGTATATTTTCCAGATTCTCGTGTAGAACTCGAAAGGTCTTCGAATCTCAATTTTGGGAAATTCATCATATCGCTTGATTTAGTGAGTTTTGTTCCATTATTTTTATTTCTAATGACTAATATAACTATTCTAAACTAATATTGACGAACGAGCCTGATAAAAAAATGTGTTCTAATTCATTTTTCAAAAGTTAAGTTTATCGACTTCGAATACGAACTGAATAACGAATTTTTGAGTTGAGGGCTTGTTTAATCGTCATATTAGATTTATTTAGATATAGTTTTGAGTTTGATTAAGTGTCCAGAACATTATCGCTTACTTTTTGAAAACTCCGTATTGTAGGCAAGGCATGGGTTAAGGGCACGGCGCGACGTGTGGCTGAGGCGGCCAATCCTGTTGACAGTACAGTTAGGCAGAGGTCGAGGTCACCACCTCCTGACCCTACACCAGATTTGCGCCAGAACACTCGTACCACGAGGCGCCGAGATATTGACCCGCCATCTTCTTATTTATCGTCTTTCGAGGCAGACATGTTAGAGGCCTCTACACATGGCCGTGATCTTGACTTACCATATGGTAGGCTCACAGTTGATCCTGTTATTCCATAGGCACCATCTCCGCCTCATGAGCATGAGCCATAAAATGAGGATGTACATGATGACCACATGGCTCAGGAGGAGAAACATGTTGATACAGCTGAATATGGTGATCACGCTGTCAGTAGGATAAGGGGTTTCCTGAGCCATAGGCAGATGCTGAGCCAGAAGTTTTAATGACTTTCTGCCCGGTGCCGACTACAGCATCAGTTTCTGATTTGCTAGAGCAAGCGATTGCCAAGAAATACCAGCAGGAGTGTAATTATTTGGTTAGGGTATTTGAGGAGCTACAGCCAGGACCCGCATGGACTATTGGTAGATTAAGGGCACGACACTTACTACTTATCCTTGCCTCTGCGACTTCATTCATTTATGAGAGCATGATTCGTTAGTTCTGACTCAACATTCAGTATTACAGCCGAGGCATACGACTACAGACAGTGGTTAGGGGTATTGAGATTGAGATCACACCATAGACTATTACGGCAACTTAGGGAATTCCTAATGATTGTTCGCCTGATTTGGTAGCTGAGTTTCGACCGATGCCTGAGGTATTTCCCCCTATTGAGGAGATTGTTCGCTTACAGGCCATAGGGCATTGGGGTGATAGACATAAAAATTACACAAAAAGTTCTTACTATCACCCACTACTTTGGTTTTGGGACATGGTTGTCCATTCATATATTCTTCCACACAACCATCAGACTCTGCGATATGCTCCATTCCCAGCCTTCCACTATGCTTTCGAGTTTGAGAGGTGGATTTCTATTCCACGAATTTTATGGCAAAGCCTATATGTGCACTATATCCAGCTACACAAGGAGACCAATGTTAGAAAAATGGAATTTATGATCCAATTTCCCTGCCTGATGATGAAATTGATGTTTGATGTTAGTGTAGAGATGGATGCGGGTGAGCAGAACCAGTTTAGAAATGTGTCACCGTATTCAGTAGGGATGTGGACAGGGAACTGGAATCGGTAACATGGTGTTGAGGTTTTACCGAGGAAACCGGTCTTTGGTCCAATTATGCCACATGCTCAGGAGGCGCAAGCTGATGAGGCAGGTAAGGTTCCCCCACGGGATGGGGATGGACAGGCTACGGAGGATCCACAGAAGCCGACTGCGGAGGATATTGCTATGCCACAAACACCTATTGGGGGTACTATTATTTTATCTCAGGCTTAGTTTGATACCATTATAGCACGGATGCAGGGGCTAGAGAAGATGTTAGCTCAGGAGAGACGGGCCCGACAGCTAGAGACAGCGCGTCGTAGGCGTGATCATAGGCAACTATACCAAAGGATTGATGGCATTCGACAGTACATGGATATACATCTTCTGCCTACACCACATCCTTCAGATGACGAGGAGTAGAGTAGTTTTAGTATAGATTTTTATTTTCTTTTAGATTTTTCACATTAGAGATGAATCCTCGGGTGAATAGATTTTGATATGATGCTTCATGTGACCGCTTTAATGATCATTTTCTAAATCTTTTTCATATTTGTTTTATAAAATGACAGCTTTTATGATCAGTATTATTGAGCTATTCATTTCCCGAGACTTTTTATGCTTATATTGAGTGTGTTGATATTTTGAGTTCTTTCGAGATTTTAACATCACACTGTGAGGACATGTGTGCGTATAAGTTTGGGGGTGCATGATTTTCACTAGAGGACTAAAGATAAACTGGTTACAATAGATGTTTTTGAAAGAAAAAAACCTGGCTAGACCTACGCCTTAGGCTAGGTTTGTATCTGTACTTGTATTAGGATTTATTTTAGATGTATTTTCATGATTTGTAAGATGTAGATAGGAATTTTTAGTAAAGTCCTAGTTCGAGTAGGAATTGGAGTGCAATTACAAGTCCAAGTTGGATTGTTATTTGTTTCCTTCTCCAAATCTTACTATAAGTTCAAATCCTTTTCCTCTTTGAATCTAAGTTATCCATCTATAAATACACCCATTGAGAAGATAATATTCATAATTCACAAGAGCTTGAGCAAGATGGTGAGTTTTTCTTATTCTATTTCTTTTTCTTCTTCCTACCATCCCGAGGGTGAGCATATAGAAAGCAATTATGAGATAGAATCTGACCCTGAGGAGTTGATTGAGCTTGAAGAGCCATATGTCGATGCGGGGAGTACGAATGGAGGAGCTATAAGCCGGAAGCGGAAAAAACCCATACCGACCTCATTTATGTTGTGCAGGTTACAATTTGAATTGGAGTTTTTTCCAGAAAGGATGAATAGGCTATTAACTGCACTCAGAAGGGAAATCCTTAAACAACTAGGATTACTGAATTTAGAACACCCGGCTGGAGGAAAGGTATGTCTGGGATTGGTTCGAAGATTTTATGTAAATATGAAGATTGAAAGACCAGACGGATTTGAGGTTATGAAGGCTTGAGTGAATGGGTGGAGTGCTCCTATAATGGTGAGTCAAAAAATTATTGCAGATGCATGGAATATACCACTAGGTTGTCCGGAATGTTTGAAGGGCAAATTGAATGAGTACCCTGTTGAACGGCTACATACAGACGAAAAGATGATTTATGAGTTGTGTGCCACATCGGATCCGAAAGCGGAAAGTTGGGAAAATTTTTGGTTAAAATCGGATCTGTTATACTTGGATTGTGTGCTTGGGGATCAGATTCGACAGAATCATAGAACTAGCTAAAGGGGACATTCGTTTATCAAGATGTTGTATGCCATGACTCATGGTTATTGGGTGTGTATTCCGACAATGATAATGAGTTATATGTCGACTGTACTAGAAATTATGCGTAGAAGGTGGGCGGGTGGAGATGAGTTTGAGCATTATCTTCCATACTCGTACTTAATATCAAAGATTATTGAGTGGCAATTGGGTGAGAGGATAAAAGAGATGGATGCAATGCGTTGGACATTCATGAAACAATATCAGAGGAGGACTTTGTTCGGTTGGAAAAGAAAACACAACTCTGGATAGATTTGAAGAAAGTCGTAGAGTGATGAGAGAGAGAAGGAGGATGGATCCAAAGTATGACTAGGGTTTAGGACTAGGTTTTTGTTTTGTTTCTAAAGACGGTAGACCCTTCAAGCCACGTCTTTTCATTTTTAATTCATAGGATTGTAGGCCCTTAAGGCCAAACCATTAAAAAAATCAATAAAAAGACAAAAAGAGAATTTTTAATTCCTTGAAAAATATGTGTTGATTTATGGATATTTATGATGAAACTTTCTTTTCCTTTGTTATGATATTGGGTACTTGTGCTTTGTTGAGTATACTTATAGGTGATCCAAATCAAGTTTGGGGGAAGAGATCAAGTGTTTCACTGTTGAATCCAGAATTGAGCTAAAAGGGTAACTATATCCGTTCTCGTACTTTTTTTTTTTAACATGAGGACATGGTCTCATTTAAGTTTGAGGATGAGGGTATAAAGTTACAAGGAATGAAAAGTTTTGAAAAACAAAATTAAAAATTTTGAAATTTTTTGGAGATCTTCTTTGTTTTCACGCATGAGTGTTTTGTATTACAATTTAATTGAGTTATGTTTATGATGTATAAGTAGTATGTGATGTGATTTTTCCATTCATGAGAGTGATGATTAAATCGAGCTGAGTGAAAGTGATGTGGTTTTACATGGGTGAGTGAATTAGTGAAATTGAAACTGAGAAGACGACTTGACCTATAAACACAAGCACACATTCACTATAGGAAAAACAGTTAATCTTTGACTATGTAGTTGAAAAAATAATTTTGTCACAATAAAAGGGGAGAAGGGGAGATGTTATGGTTGAAATAGAGGTAGTTGAAAATATATTGTGAAAAATAAAATACAAAAAGTAGTTATTCGATCTGAGTAACTGGGTTTTGGTATCACCAATATCATTGTTCGGGTAAAAAAGGAGAAAACTAATGAGCATAAATCCCAATAAAGAAGTTGGGGCCCAGTTGGTCGGGACTAAAAATCCTCGCTGGAAAATCCAGAGCTGACAAAGACAAAAAGGGTTGTCGCTGGAATTTGGTCTTCGACCACCAAAACAAATAATTTTTCAAAAATATAACTCATTGTTTTTGAACTGTTAAAATGAACAATCTTAGTCTCTGTGGAATTGATATCCCTTACTCAAGTTGTTGCTAGTTTACAATTGATACGTGCGCTTATGTAGGGTAAAACCTAGCGTCCTTAAGGTGTTATTTTTAACCAAATATTTTGTACACACCTGAGGCACATCAGTACGCATAACAGCGAATACAGTGTTAAACAATTGCTAAAAAATGTAGTTTTATGCATATGCGTAACCCATTTACGTATATGCGCAAGTCTAGTAAACAGTAAACTTCAAACGGCCATAACTCGGTCAAAACAGGTCTAAATGGAGTTATCGATGAGAAAATAATATTCGTTATTCTGGATGTTAATTAACCTATTTTTAGTCTCTTTATTTTATCCAAGTTGTGTGTTTAAACATGTTACAGAGGCTCTAATGCAAATAAGAGTTAATTCCTAGATTTTAACAAAAATGTCTTATCCGGAATGACACTTAGAAGAATAAAATCACTCAATTCAGAGCAAGGTATAAGTAAGACAAGGAGAGTACAAGTGGTCAAAGCATAAATTCGCATAAATATAAAATATTAAAATTCAGGAGGCACCGATCGATCGGTGAGCTTCTCAATCGATCGGTCGCGCCGACATTGGGATATGTGCGAAAACAAACTGCTATATTTCTATGGCTCCTTGTGCAAGTACAGTGAAGGATATATTGGTCAATTCAACGTTATTACTTGGTCCTCAGACCAAGTCATCTTGGAGTGAAAACAAAGACATGTCATAATTACACCAATTTTTGTCTATAAATATGTGAATATTCATTCAGAACATTCAAGTTATAGTGACAATATACAAATTCTCTCTCTAGAGAGAATATTCCTCTCAAGAATTCAATAACCAATCAATCAATCATGGAGATGATTTCTACATCATTGATGTAGTCTTCTCCGTCCATGAGCGGCTAAGTCGGTATCTAGGGTTTCCAACGAAACACTAGCCGAGTAATCTAGAACTTTAATTATTTTTATTACAAATAGGGGAAGCTAAAGAACAGTTATATGATGATTATGTAGTCATAGAACGAACGTATTACCTAAATAAGATTCTTTGTTGATTATTTTCTTGTCTTAGATTAAATTAATAATTAATCTTGAACAACTCTATTTTATCACTAGGGGCTGGAACCCCGAAGGTTTAATAATGGTTTCTATATAATGGTTCTTAATTGGCATGATAAAGTCTTAGGCTTACACAGGTCATGCTAAGAGAATATGATATAGGCATTCTTTTAATTTAATGATTTAGGAGTAGTTGTAGAATATATGCATGCACTAATCATACTTTATTCGAAGATGTGTTGTAGAGAATCGGACCAATTTCATCTCTTTGGGCATTAGGCAATTTCTTGTGGCATTACTAATCTGATTCATATAAGTTGTATCTCCCTCTTGCAATATTATGATTAAAAGACTATATTATTAGGCTAGTGGTGGAGTTAGAACAAAACCCTGGACTTGTTTATCTTGAATTCAAACAAAACATTTATCTGTTTATTTAATTTATGTTTAATAGATTATAAACAACAAACCAATCAAACAACTTTTAAATATAAATAAATTTACTAATTTACAATTATTTGAAATACGACTTTGATATATGTGGTTCGATAACCCTCTCTACCGAACTATACTATATATTACTCGCGTACTTGCGATTGAGAGGTAAAACTAGATCGTGTTAATTCTTTATATTAAACACTTTTATTTTCACACAACCTGGACCAATCAGTTTTTCTTGAGTCTACATTCAAGCCCTTGAAGTCAGCTTTCCAACGAGCTAAAGAACGATTCAAGACCTAGAGATCAGAAGAAGAAGACCATGGAGAATGATTCTACATCAATGATGCAGATCTCTTCCACTATGAGTAACTAATTTGGTATCTAGAGTTTTCTAATAAAACCCTAGCCAAGTAATGTAGATTTATTTATTTATTTCAATTGTAAAGAGGGAAAACTGAAGAACACACATGTGATGATTATGTAGATGAGAGACCTTAGTTATTTAATATAAGAGATTCTATGTTTATCTACTCTTGTCTTAGATCGAATGAATGTTTTATCTCAATCAATAATGTTTATTCAATATGGGCTAGAACTCGGATGTTAATTAACTCATCATTTTCTACACAGTGGATCTTCACACATGAAACCCTAGGTTTACACAGGTCATGCTTAGGAGAGGTGATGTAGACATGTTTTAGTTTAATTTCATGTTGTAGGAGTAGGTTAGAGTAAAGTAGTTTCCATGCACTAATCACACTCAGTCCAAAGATGGGTTGTAGCGAACCGGGTTAACTATATCTCTTTAGGGATTATAATTGACTATTTACAGTTTAATCTAATTCACATGTGATGTATTGCCCGTTTACAATTGAATGAGTAGATAGTTACATTATGAGGTTAGTGGTGGAGTTAGGAAAAACCCTAGACTTTATCTCTATTGTTCTTATCTCAATTTATCTTTACTTGCTTTATTAGTTAATTAGTTGATAATAAAAATCCAAAATCATACTTTCATAACAATTCAAGAGTATTGCTTTACTAGAGTTTAGAGTACGACTTAGTCCCTTGGGTTCGATAACCTTTATCAAGTCGAACTAAACTATAATACGATTCGTGCACTTGTGAGAGGTAAAACTAGGTCATTGTAAGGGTCTATTCTTAAACACTATTTTTAGCCCAACCTTTTACCACACCAGCGTCCACCATCTGTCTATCTTTACCATGGAATAACAGTCCTTCGGGCATCCCTTCTTTAAGTTAATGAAGTCCACGCATACCCGCCACTTTCCATTTTTATTCTTGACTACCACCACATTAAAAAGTCAGGTGGGGTACTGCACTTCTCTCATGAACCCCGCCTCTACTAACCTCCTTACTTCATCGGAGATTATTTTATTCATTTCAACTCCAAAGCGTCTTTACTTTTGTTTGACCTATTTGGCGTTGGGGTTAACATTCAGACTATATTGAGCTATGGATGGGCTAATGACAGGCATGTCTAGATGTGTTCGTGCAAAGACATCTGCATTGCTCTAGATAAAGTTAGTCATCTCTTCCTTTTCTACTAGCGAAAGCGAAGCTCCTATAAAGGTCATTCTTCCCTCCTGGCCTAGGATAATGTTGACCTCCTGAAGGGGCTCTATCATCACAGGCGCCTTCTAACTCTCTTCAGATGGGTCAGGCTGTAATTGTTATTTCTCCTTGTATTGAACTCCACTTTAGTCCGGCGTGCTCGCTGCTTCGGCTAAGATTTTTCAGAGTGACAGTATAGCACTCCTTGGCTGCCATCTGATCTCCTGGGATATCTGTAACGTCAACTCTATTATGATCTAGGCATCTCATCACCTGATATAAGGTAAAAGGGATCACATGCATGCGATGGATCTATCCTCTTCCCATCAGCAAATTATAGGATGGCTTGACATCCATGACTATAAAGCTTTCTTTGAGAGTCATTCGATCGGCTGAAACTGAAATTTGTACCACCCTGATCAGCTCCACCCTTTGCCCATCGAATCCGGCTAGAGGGACCCTGGCTGGATGTAGTTGATTTGCTCCAATGGCCAATTTTTCAAAAGCCCATTTGGTCATGATGTTAGAGTTGCTACTAGGGTCAATCATGGCCCTTTTAATGAGGCAATTTGTGACCAAAAGGGTGATCACCAGTGGGTCATTATGGGGGGTCTGTACGTTCTTTAAGTCTGCCTCGGTAAAAGTGATATGGGATTCCTCCTTCATGTTAGCCACTTGATTAACTTCGCCCACTCTCCTAAGCTTCTGTGTTTACCTTAACTTCAACTAAAGGTTCCTTCTATCTCGTAGGGTTCTTCTCCACCTTGGAACATATGAATCACCCAACAGGCTGGATTGTGATAGCATTTTCCGGAGGGGTCTGACCCTTATGGTCATGGGGTATGTGTTCTCTGAGGACGTAATCAGACAGCTCCCTTTTGGCTATCATAGCCTTCACCTATTTGCACATGTTCCTATAATCATTAGTCTGATGGCCATACTCGTTGTGGAAGGCATAATGCTTCGTCTTGTCCCTCTATTTCATTGGTTTTCTGATGGAATGAGGGGGACAAAAAATTTATTTGTTCTTGTTATCCTGATAGAGTTTCGCTAGACTGGTTTTCAGGGGGGTTACTCCATCATCGATCTTCTGTCATTTGTCAATTATCTTGGATGATGATGAGGATGAAGTTGGGGGCGGAACTGTTTGTGGTCAGTCATTCACTCCTAGGACTGGGTTTCCACTGTTACCGTGGAGGCTCACTTCTATCGGACCGCCATTTTTTCTTCTATCTTGAGGTAGCCTTGTGCTCTGGAATTTAATTCGCCTATGTTGTTCAATGGACTTTTACCAACAATACATGGAACTTCATGCCTGGGATCAGGGCCATCTGGCATGCTTCCACAGCTGAAAGTTATTCACAGTTCTCTATTGAGGACATCTCTACGTTGAACCTGGATAGGAAACTCTTCAGGATTTCTCATAGGTCTTGGTAAAGAGGCTGGATATGGTCTTCTTCTGCCTCCAGTTACCAAAGTACTAGGCAATGAATAGCTCGCACAATCTGTGCCAGCTCCCGATCAACCCTGGGGGTTGTTTCCTGAACCAAAGTAGTGTTGCATCGGTCAAGCTAGTCGAAATGACCTTGAATGGTAGAGTTTCGTTCCCTGCGTGCACCATCATCTTTTGTTGGATGTGGTAGATGTGGTCGAGCCGATCCTCCGTCCCATTATAAAGGGTGAATGTTGGTAGTACTACCTTTCCAGGAATTCCATCTTCCAGATTTCCTTGAAGAAAAGGGACCGGATCATGTCAGTCCTAGCATGGGCTACTAGATCTGTTGGTATTCGGGTCTTTTATCCTTTAACACCTCCCTCTGAATTTTAGCCGTTTTATCATCTAAGTATTTCATGGTTGGGGCGTGGCCTAGAGGGACTTCCCTAGTATTTGGGTGGGAAGACTCGTCCTGGTCGTCGTGGGTCCTATGGGTTTGAGCCATTTCGCTGGGACTTCCCTAGCATTTGGTTGTGATTGTGTTGGGACTTGTTCATCTAGCCTCTGTTGCTGTTCTCTTCCACCGGCCAGGTCTGGGTTATTCACCGGGATCGGTATCTGTGTGACCCGATGAAGATGCTCAGCATTCTATTGCTCCAGAGTCACGTTCCTCCTCTCCAGGGTTTCTAGACGCTGGAAGATCTGGTCGTTTTGGGCAGCATTGCTTGCGGTTGATCTTGTTTCCACCATGGCTATACACTCTCAAAGGGGAAAAAAAAACACTCTTTGGAAAAATACTCTCGTTTCCCACAGACGGCGTCAAAGTGTAGATGTTAATTTTGCATACACTTAGAATGATTTATTAAGGCTTTTAAGGCCTTTATTTATACAAGAGTTTGATGGGATTTTTGGCCGATCTTGATTAGTGATCAAATCCCTTAATTGATGGAATTTACAATTATCCCCTATTTAGTCTCTAACAATGCCTATTTAATTACCATTCAAAAACAAATCCCTGTTTAATTGGGATTTTAACTTGGACATGAAGGAATTCTAGAGGGTTTTGATATGTGGGTTGGACTTGTACACTTATTGGGTGCAAGCCCTTTAGCATTTAAATTGAACGGGCTCATTAACACTTGAATTAAGCGGGCCTGAAGCTTGAAATTTATGGCCCTTATAATAGCAAACATGATTTTGTGTTTATTATTTATAAAAATGTCAAAAACACAAACAATTATCAAACAATAGACATTTTTATCCATAAACAAAAATTACACATAAACACTGATTATGTTTTTCATAAACAATAAATGACAAACATAAATGGTTATCGAACAGGTCCATTTCAGAAGTAAACTAGTTGGGAAAAATACGTAATAATTCTTAATAACATGATAAATTTCTTATTAAGGAAAACTACTAATTCTAAAGTTGTATCCTAATCGGAACTCATCTTGATCACTAATGAAATCCAAAATATTCAATGGTCCTCCCTACACGCAAAAAAAAACTAGGTTTTGAGACCTTAAATGATAGATTTTGACCCTAAAAAATGACAATACTTAGGTCCTATCTCATCAGGATCAAGTTCGTCCTTTTCATTAGTATGGTCCAATACAAGTTGGACATGTGGTCAGAACCTTTTTAAAAATGAAGTTTGAAATAAAATCAATAAATACACAAATCAAAATCAATTTTATTTAAAAATATTCTGGCCACGTGTCCAACTTATATTGGATCATACCAATGAGAATGACGAATTTGGTTCTCATTGTGCTAACAATTTATTTTACATCAAATCATATGAGTGTTAGAGAGATCCAATTATACATTGAAACAAGTTAAATTTGTGCAAAAAGCTTCTTTCTAGAATCTGGCCAAAAAAGAAATTTAAATTGCCTCTCTTTTCCAATGCTGGCCAAGTACAAGTACAACTGTACAACCAGTTGAAGGTTGAGTGCATTACTTGACATAAATACCTACAATGAAGATTAGTAAAATGATTTTTTGGATACACTTCTCTATACACATATCAGTGATATCACACATCTAATCCTCCTCCTTATTTACTTATTCTATTATATATTTTCGAAAGGTGAGGCACAAGAAAAAAAAATTGATATATCGTATCTCTTGCAGAATGATTGTCTTTCAAGTATGGTTAATGGTACAGTGAACTCAGATCAATCTTAAACGTAAATATTGAATTAGTATCGGTTTTGTATAACATTATCAACACCTTTTAAATGAATTATAAACTGGACTATATATGTAACTATCCGGCCAACGATTCTTTCAAGCCCATAGAAAGAAAAGTAACAAATTTTTGGTGTCAGACCAATCTGGAGATTGTATTTTCCTTTTCAGGGTCCTAATCCCATGCCCAGTGGCTGCAGTTGTAACCAAGGTAATTCTTGCTTGTAAGAAGAAGAAATTCCATCTTCCAGTTATTTCCCCCCTTGCAAAATTGCAAATGCCAATATATCATCTTTTTTGTATACAATTCCCAGTTTGGGAGTTGGCCTCCAATTCATTTAGCTCCAAATCAACAGTGTACTGTGTCCTATTCCTTGTTAGTATATTACTATCCCTATATTATTTTTTTCTTTTATTTTTTAATTTTGTTTTCTAGCTATGCCAATTTTGAACTCAATGAAACAATTTCGGCTAAAAAAACAAAAAACTTCGCTTACTTGTAATAGGTCATGGCCTTATCTTATCTTATTTGTACAACTCTTTTATTTTAACATAATAATTCTAAAAATACTAAAAAAATTATTTCATTTTCTATTTAGTGTTACTCTAACCAAACAATATAATAGTAATAATCATTCCATTCCTAGGTACTAAATACAACATAAAAATTTTGATTACTGAAAAAAAATGCATTTGAAAAACCGAATAGTGTACTTTTAGTATAGTGATGCTAATCTTAAAAGAAGTGGTCATGTGAGAGGCAAAAGCATAAAATATACTATTTGACCATTAGATTCTTGCAGATGACCACACCATTTATAATTTTTGCTTTAAGAACATTATCATTGATAACAAAATAACTAAAAACATCTTCATCTTTTATCTTTTTGACGCCGGACAGAATAGAGATTATTCTGCAAGCTAGCGCAACGGGTAATTTGCAAGAAAGAAAAGGGAGAAATTATTCGACCCAAAATTCAGAGAACACTCTGAAATTTAATAAAATTCTTAATATTCAAAACTGATTTAAAACAACCCACAAACCGGGTTTAAATAGCTGAAAATCAAGGATTTTACCAAAAATAGCAAAACCCTAAGAGTCTTACCAAAACGAAACAAGGAAAGAAATCAAAAGATTACCAAAAATCTGGCCCAAATCGAGTTCAGAATCAATTCCTAATTGACAAATAGAAAATTACCCTAAATAACAAAAATTAACTAAAAATAAAGATTTGAAAAGGAAAACAGCAGATCACAATTTTCTGCCATCCTTGCGCTGATCCTCCTGCATCAGTCACCCCGGGTTGGAAAGAACTCGTCCTCGAGTTCACAGCAACATCAGCAGAATCCGCAAAACAAGGACTCAGGTGTTTCACATTAAAGATATCAGATGTTTTCAAGTGACTAGGGAGACACAACCTGTATGCGTTGTCATTAATCTTCTGCAATATCTCACAAGGTCCAATATTCTGCTCCTTAAGCTTATTATACTCGCCAACAGGGAAACGATCACGAGTTAATACAACCCAAACAAAATCACCAACATCAAAAAGTACCTGACGATGATGACTGTCCGCTCGAGTTTTGTACTTGGCATTACTCTCGTGAATGGCCAGTTTCACTTGCTCATGGATGCCTCGAAAATGTTGGTCATTAGACGACGGAGACATCGGCTGATTAAATGCAGAAGGAGACATCATAGAGACTGACGAGGGAGAACCCTTCTTTCGGACAACGTCTTTAGATACTACGTTCTCGCAACTGCCACTGTCAATAATCATCTTGCAGACTTTGTCGGCCATGGTGCAGGTTGTATGGAAAACATTGGTTCTCAACCAATCATCTTTGGAATCGCTTCTGGGAGTTAGGAGGCTCTTAGGAATGACCAGAGTTTCATGGTCGTCCCCATACAACACATCATCATCTCCTTCTGTGACATACACTGGCTCTCCAACGAAAGTATCGGTTTTCAACCAATCATCTTCGGAATCAGAATCTTCCGAAAATATTGGCCATAACGGTGGATACGGATTTTCGAAGGTGGAATTGTCGGTATCAGAATCTTCCACATCATGATTACCGATTTCCTGTGCCGCCAGGCGCTGGGTTAACTCTGCCACTTGCCTCTGCAAATCCTCAATCATAACATCCTGAACGTTACGATCACGGTGCGGGACTTCCTCAATCGGAACCTGCCCACGACGACCACCACGACCACGACCACCAGCCATTGAAAACTGATGAAAATACCGCCTCAGGAAGATGCTGAGCTCTGATACCAATTGACGCCGGACATAATAGAGATTATTCTGCAGGCTAGCGCAACGGGTAATTTGCAAGAAAGAAAAGGGAGAAATTATTCGACCCATAATTCAGAGAACACTCTGAAATTTAATAAAATTCTTAATATTCAAAACTGATTTAAAACAACCCACAAGCCGGGTTTAAATAGCTGAAAATCAAGGATTTTACCAAAAATAGCAAAACCCTAAAAGCCTTACCAAAATGAAATAAGGAAAGAAATCAAAAGATTACCAAAAATCTGGCCCAAATCGGGTTCAGAATCAATTCCTAATTGACAAATAGAAAATTACCCTAAATAGCAAAAATTAACTAAAAAATAAAGATTTGAAAAGGAAAATAGCAGATCACAATTTCCTGCCATCCTTGCGTTGATCATCCTGCATCACTTTTTTGGGCAAGTAATATTTGCATAATCAAATGTTACAAAAAAAGGATCCCCTAACCGTTCTTCAAATTCAGTTCATATTTAGTCACCTCATTGTCTTATTTACACCTATTATTTGCAATATCAAATTTAAAGAAAATCATTCACCCGTGTCATTCTCTTATTCACCTCTATTATTGCAAATCAAATTCAAAGAAATCTTTACGCTTAACTAGTTTGAATTTGAATAGTATGAATGACACCTACTTAGGCCTTGTTTGGTATGCATTTGTGTTTGGTGTTTTGTGTTTGATATTGTAGCATTTTTTCCAATAAAAACATGTTTGGCTGACTTTGTTTTGTTTTAAACAATAAAAAACGTTAGCAAAAAAAAAAATCCATTTTTCCTAACAAAAAAAATAGAAAAATGTGTTTTTTCTTTTTATTTTTCAACTATTCACCGAAAATATATAATATATATGCATATATCTACACCGCCGGCCACCACCACTTCCCTTTGCCCCGAAATACCACCACCACCACCGCCTCCAACCACCACCACCACCGCCTCCCTTTAACCCAAAACACCACATATGTATATGTATATATCTACAACAAAAGCATTTGTACCAAAAATGCCTCTGTTTTAAACTCATAATACTCCAAAAACACAAACATGTTGAAATTACCTAAACGATAGTGAAAACAGCCTAAAGGGGGGTGAATAGGATTTTTGTGGATTTATTGACAAATTAATACTAATTGCGGAAAAATCAATTTTAATCCAATCATAAAACCCTAATTCTAAAATCACATCATTCAAGCAAACATCAATATAGTGCAGAAAATAAAGCAAGAGACGATATAGAGAATTATACGTGGAAAAACTAAGGAAACGTTCCAAGGAAAAAATCACGGGTACACTCAGGTACCGATGCACTATGAATCAACAAGTACAGACTCTATGAGAGTTTTAGACTTCCAATCACTCCTGATATGCCTTCCTCTACTCGCTGTCTGAAACCTTTGAATCACTCGTACTTCACGAAGCACGCTTGCTCCGTCAGACACTATGAGAGACTCACAAATCACGCCTGATTTGCCTTTCTCTACTTGCAGTATGAAATCCTCGAATTGCTCCGTACTCGGACGGATCAAAACAACCTCGTTCCAATGGACGGTGTGATGAGTTTTAAGCAATCACTCATCCAATCGTGCATAAAGAACTTCGGTGTAGAAACACGATTGGAGAACATCAACACAAGATAGAACACCAATATGTATGATCACTCCATAATCACCTATGTGTGTGTATCACTTTGTAGAAGAATATGAACTATAGAATATTGCAGAGCTCTCACCAAAAACCCTTTTGAAAAATCATCGTAAAAAAAATTTGTCGTCTTTTCTCTTGTAGAACCATGGTATTTGTAGACCAAGTCATAGAAAGCCCTAACCTTGTCCTCTTACATAATTTCATAATACTTTGATAAATCCTCTAAAATATTATTTAAATATGTGTATACGCCAATACATAGAGGTCTGAAGTCGTTGATCACTTAAAAACTCGAAGTAGAGACCAAACTAGAAAAATCCGAAAGCATCCCGAAACAAATCCTGTATAACAAATGATCACATGACCAAGCATTGGGACCTACGCTTGGGACCTATGCTTGGGCGTAGGTCTAGAGCATAGGGTCCATTCCCAGCTCCAAAAACCAAAGCGTATGTTAAAGTCATTATGCCTCTTTTTGCCTTTGACAACGTAGGTATGTTGCATCTTTTGCAATTTTTTCATATTTGAGCTAGACTGGTCACCTTGAGCTCTCGATGCTTTTGGATGAAGTCATAATGTCTGGAAATGACATTTTTGCCCTCCGGTGAAGTAACGATGCCTGGAAATGACAATTTTTCCCTCCGGTAGCTTTCTTTGCTTTGACACATTCCTTGAATTCTTTCTCGAGATAGAAACGAACATACTTACAACTCTATTGCAAATACACAAAAGTCTCAACATGACAATTCACTCAACATGGTTATTGTCTAGAACATGCCAAACACAAATAATGCTATAAATTTTCTTACAATATCCCCCTTCAATTTTCTGAGACAAAATCATGTTTTACAATATAGCCTCACAAATAACAACATAACATCTTTACCTATGAACACACACCGACAAACATAGATATAAACTATCATCTTGCTTTCATGATGATCAATCAATCCTATAACCACAACACTTAACAAACCATTAAACGCAGGTGTGAAAAACATATATAAATCAACATAATGATCATCAGAAAATCATAACAACAATGCATACATAATTATCATCATTCTCCCCTTAAGAATAAACTCCTCCTTGCTAAATACTTCTCCCTCTGAATCAATCAAACAATCTTAATCTCTCCCCCTCACTTAATACTTCTCCCTCTTTTTGTCACTGAAATGTCAAGCAAAGAGAGTATATGTCATAACAACAATGTAGAGACATGCAAGGAAGTACTTAATAAAAAATACCAAGATATAAAACTCTTATCAGATCATACTCAAATGCTCAGGGTAACATAAATCTTTACTATGAATGACTCTACTACTAATGCATGAATGCAAAATGTCATGAATAAAAATAAAATAAAATATTTTTGTTTCTAGAAATTTGTGAGTAAGGCAGTAGAGACACAAAATGAATCATTAACACGTCATATTCTCATATTTAACTCGACCATTATACACATGGTATAGAAGAAAATCAGCACACATACCTTGTAAACTCAAGAATGCACAAGTCAAGTTTTACAAATATATTTATATGAAAATTCTCATGTGCAAACACTAAGGTAAGATGAAAACAATACATACTAAATCTGAAAATCTCCCCACCAACCGTGATGATAATTCAATTTAAGATTCAAACTAGAAGGCAAAAAAATAAAAGATACTTTCTCTTTGTCACACAATTACCTCATTCTCATTTTTTCAACTTTTTCACCATATCCTTTTTTGTCTTTCTAAGCTCCGGACTTTCCAACGAGGATTTTTAGTCCCGACCAACTGGGCCCGAGCTTCTTCCATAGGATTTATACTCATTAGTCTTCTCCCCTTTTCTACGCGAACATTAAATGCTTACTGAGGCAAGAGGTCTGGTTACTCATATTGAAAAAATACTTTTTACATTTTTAATATTTTAAACATCTCATTTTTTTCAACATCACCACAACATTCATACACATAAAAAAATATTTCATGCATAGACCAATCTAGCATAGCTCATGAACCTTCATACTACTTTGGGTTAAATAAAAAATTAACAGATTCAGCATGCATTATAATCATCACCGAAGCAACTAGCACCTAAGATTAAAGTTTTGTAACATAAAATAACCATGCCAAGTGATCATCCAAAAATCTTAGGTCAATCTGATACCTCTACTTCACCTATGCATAATGAGACAAGTAAATGTGAAAATAAAGTAAAATATGACAACTTTTGTACTCTGACCAAGCTCAACAGTCTCAAAAATTTTATTTTATGATTTTCTAAAATAAAATGCATGCATGAACAAATATAATACAAATGCATGATTACCTATCAATTCTAGGAAAATAATATAATGTGTTCCTAGAATGATAGATAAGAAGATATCTATTCTAAAGAAAGCATACCAATAGACTTCCTAAGACTAACATGTTTTTTGAAAATCTAATAGTTTTGTAAAGATATATGTTAACTGAGAATTTGTGGATATGAACTCTAGAGACACTATACCATCTTCAACAAGATCACGGATGAAATGATGTCGAATATCTATATGTTTTGTCCTAAAGTGTTGAACAGGATTTTTTAAAATATTTATTGCACTCGTGTTATCACAGAACATAGTCATTGTACCTTAAGAAAAACCATAATCCTGCAACATTTGACGCATCCACTAAACCTGAGTACAACAACTACCAACTACTATATACTCAGCCTCAGCAGTGGAAAGGGAAACATAATTTTTCTTCTTTCTATGCCAAGCAACTAAGCAATTTCCATCATAAAAACACCATCCACTAGTATTTTTTCTATCATCAACATTACCGGCTCAATCAGCATCAGAAAAGGATGCGATATCAGTATTAGTACCCGATGGATATCACAGTCTGTAATTCACTATCCCTTTAACATACTTGATAATCCTTTTCACAACTGTAATATGAGACTCCTTAAGACTTGTCTGGTAACGTGCACACAACCCAACACTAAAAGCTATGTCAGGTCAACTGGTAGTCAAATACAATAAACTCCCAATCATACTCCTATAAAGTGTAGGATCGACATATTTGCCTTTAGTATCCAAGCTAAGCTTAACACTTGTACTCATGGGAGTGCGAGCATCTTTAGCTTTTTTCAAACCAATCTTATTCACCAATTCTAAGGCATAACGAGTTTGAGAAACAAAAATTCCATTATTTAGTTGCCTAACTTGAAGCCCTGAAAAAAGGTTCAATTCACCAATCATACTCATCTCAAATTCATGTTTCATTTGATCTCCAAAATAATGAGCAAACTTATCAAAAGTGGATCCAAACACAATATCATAAACATAGATTTGAGCAACAAATGTATCACTCTCAATTTTCTGAATAAACAGTATTTTGTCCACTCCCCCTCGAGTAAAACCTATCCCCAATAGGTAATCAGTCAACCTTTTATGCCAAGCTCTAGGAGCTTGGTTTACCCCATACAAAGCCTTTTTCAGCCTATAAACATAATCTTAACAATAAGGATCTTCAAATCCTTTGGGTTGCTCCACATATACTTTCTTATGAAGAACATCATTTAAAAATGCACTCTTCACATTCATTTGATACAACTTGAATCCAAGATGACACGCAATATCAAACAAAATTCGAATAGATTCAAGTCTCGCTACTGGAGCAAACGTCTCATCAAAGTCTATACCCTCCAACTGAGTATAACCTTGAGCAACAAGCTTAGCCTTATTCCTAATTATTGTACCATGTTCATCCTTTTTATTCTTGAATATCTATTTGGTACCAATCACATTTATCTCCTTCGGTCTAGGCACAAGATACCATACATCATTCTTAACAAACTGCTGAAGTTCTTCTTGCATAGCATTTATCCACTCACTATCTTGTAGAGCTTCTTTGACATTTTAGGCTCCAAAGAAGATGTATAGCATGTATACGAAACCTCATTCCTAGCCTTTCTCCGTGTCACCATCATCTGATCAACATATCCTATAACATTATCCAAAGGATGGTACAAATTTACCCTTGCAGAAGGTTCCTTAGACGGTGTAGGATGAACATCACCAATTGAATCATGTGATTCTGTAGGACTTGAAGTATCATCACTAACCACATTCTCCTCTTTTTCAACCTCAGAAGAATCATTATCCAATATAAAGAATGGCTCACCATCTTCCTCCTCAGCAGACATTGGGGACTTATCAATACATGAGTCATCAACCAATACATTGGCAGATTCTATCATAGTTTGAGTTCTAAGGTTAAACACCCTATATGTTCAACTAGTCAATGAATAACCCAAAAATATTCCTTCATCACTCTTAGACTTGAACTTCCCAATAGATTCACGATCTCTAAGAATATAACATTTTGCTCCAAAAACTTTGAAATACTTTACATTGGGTTTCTTGCCATTCCACAGTTCATAAGGAGTTTTAAGGTGACAGACCTAAGATAAACTCTGTTTGAGGTGTAACACATTGTGTTCACCGCCTTGGCCCAAAAATATCTCGGAATATTCCTACCCTATAACATAACATTAGTCATTTCCTGAATAACCCTATTCTTCCTCTCAATTACTCTATTTTGTTGAGGAGTTTTAGGTGCTGAAAATTCATGTTTTATTCCTCTCGCTTCACAAAATACTTCAATTTCTGAATTTACAAACTCCCTTCCATGATCACTCCTTACTCTAGAAATGGAACAATTCTTTTCAGTTTGAATTTTTAAACAAATTTTCTTAAAACTTTCAGGGGCTTCAGACTTTTCACTTAGAAATCAAACCCATGCAAATCTCGAATAATCATCCACCATGACAAAAATATACTTCTTTCCTCCTTTGCTCATGGTCCTAGTGGGATCCATTAAATCAATATGCAACAACTCTAAAGGTCTAGAAGTACCAATGACATTTGTCTTTTTGTGTTGACATCTGACTTGTTTACCCTTCTGACATGATCCACACAAGTCTCATTTTCCATAACCAAGCTTAAGGACTCCCTTAATAATTTCACTCTTAGTAATTTTTGTAAATTCACAAAAATTAACATGTCTCATCTGTTGATGTCAGATTTCAACTTCATCAAGTTTAACTCTATTACATAACAATTCAAAATTAGGAACAATGCAATAGAAATTATCAGTTGAACGCATACCTTCCATTACGCAATTCCCATAAGAGTCAATGATCGAACACTTATCAGGAAAAAAAGTGACATTATGATTGTTATCACATATCTGACTTATGCTCAACAAATTTGCTTTAAGACCCTCTACATAAAGCACATCTTCTAGTTTAGGAATACCAGAAACCACAATGGTACCTTTGCCTAGAACCTTCGACTTCTCTCCATCACCAAAAGTGACTATCCCAACATGAGATTCCTCGAGAAATCCAAACAATGACTTATCTCCGGTCATATGCCTCGAACATCCACTATCCAAATACAAAGATGTAGACTTGCGTGCTCTAAGTACAGTATAAACTACAAGATAGTGTAGCTCACTTTTTCTCACCCGAGCCTTCTTCATCTTTGAAGTTCCTTTTGTCAATCTTGACAAATTCTTCATTTCTTCATTCAGCATACGAATTTGATCTTGAACACAATATCCATATTGAACTCTTTGTTCCTTCACCGATTGCAAAGTCTTCCCTCTCAACTTCGAACATGTTGGTCGAATGTGACCATTGACACCACAGTGATGACAAATAGAAACAAACCTCCGAACTCCATCAGTTGACTTCCTAGGATATCTAGGGATAAAGAAAAACTTTTTTTCAACAGGTCTTTTGACATACAATTGAGCCCTAGGATTCCAATTTGAATTTCCATTTTTAGAACTCGATGATACATGAGAGGCCTTTACAGAGGTGATTTTTACAGCAACATTCAAATTTTGTAATACTCCAACAAAACCGAGTCCCTTTGTATTTCCTGCGGACTTTCCTACACTCAACATATGATTAAGCTTAAGAGTTCCACCAGACCACTTCTGAATAGTTGAGTTAGCATCTTGTAGCTCTTTTTCCAAATTTTCAACCTTAGTAGATTTCTCAGCCAATTCCTTATTGAGACCACTTATTAACTTCAAAGCCTCAGTTTTTTCAAGTTCAGACTTATTCAAATCCTCAATCAACTTAGCCTTTTGGGTCTGTAGATAATTTAGAGTTTGAGAACTATTAGTTAATTCGTCTTTTAAATAATGCAGTTTTTTGTCCATGTTAAGACTTTTAGTCAACAGTTTCATGTGATTCTTGTGAAGTTGTATGGTCTTATCAAGTAATTTATTATAAGACTCTTAAAGTGTTTCATCACAATCTTCATCACTCTCAGAACCTTCATCTTCAGACATTGCCAAACTTGAAGCAACTTCGTTGACCTCCTTGCTTTGTACAGCAAACATAGTGAAATTCTCAAAATCAGCACCTACTTATGATTCTATCGCATCACTAGCTGGTCCATTGTCAGAGTCATCATCCCAACTGATAGCTAATCCTTTGGATTTCTTCAGAGTATTTGCACACTCTGCAACTATATGACCATATCCTTGACATTAAAAACATTTGGGTTTCTTCTTTTTAGGATCAGACTTGTCCTTCCTAATTTGAGTCTTATTTCTATTTCTAGACTCAGCCAACTTATCCCCAAATTTTTGTCCCTGACTATTCTGTTTAGCCCTAATAAATTTGTTCAACCTCTTAGCAAACATAGTAATATCATTCAGACTCAAATCACTTTCTTCATCAAGTTCAACCTGATCCTCCCTAGTGGTTTTGAAAGCTATGCTCTTCTCTTTTGTGACACTCGCCTTTTTAGGAGGATTTTTGAACATATCCATCTCATAAGATTTTAAATTTCCAACCAATTCTTCAACCTTAATTTCTTTAAGACTTATGACCTCAAAGATGACAGTGAACTTAGATAAAAAAACGTTCAAGAAGAGACCTAAGGATTTTCTTTACTATGGTAGTCTCATGAATAGGCTCACCTAGGTTATGACAACCTGTTACAATATCAGTTAACCTAGCCTTAAAGTCTGTGAATACCTCATCCTCCTCCATCTTCAGTTGTTCAAATTGAGAATTCAAAATTTGAAGTTTTGATTATTTCACCTTCGATGTTCCTTCATGAGTGACTTGGAGAATGTCCCAAGCTTCCTTGATAATTACGCACATAGCAATCCTCTTGAACTCACTTGGAGTTATAGCTTTGTATAATGCATTCAACGCCTTCGAGTTCCAATTCGCGCTATTCGTCTCGGCAGCAGTCCACTCGTTTGACGGTTTTGGTGTTAATTCATTGGTCGCATCATCTTTCACAGTATGAGGTGAATATCTTACTTCAACAGCATTCCACGCTCTCTCATCTAAAGATTTTAAAAATGTTCTCATTCTCGCTTTCCAATATGTGTAATTCGACCTATCAAACAAAGGGGATCTAAATATGGAACCTCCTTCACGAGGCATCTCCATCGTCTAAGTTCACGATCTAACCCTAGGTAGTTAACCTAAATCGGGGCAACCACGCTTTGATACCAATTAAAATTACCTAGACGATAGTGAAAACAGCCTAGAGGGGGGTTGAATAGGTTTTTTGTTGATTTATTGAAAAATTAATATTTAATTATGGAAAAATCAATTTTAATCCAATCAAAAAACCCTAATTCTAAAACCACATCATTCAAGTAATACCAAGCAAACATCAATATAGTGCAGAAAATAAAGCAAGAGACGACACAGAGAATTATACATGGAAAAATCAAGGAAACGTTCCAAGGAAAAAACCACAGGTACACTAAGGTACCGATGCACTATGAATCAACAAGTACAGACTCTATGAGAGTTTTAGACTTACAATCATTCCTGATATGCCTTCCTCTACTCGCGGTCTGAAAACCCTTGAATCACTCGTACTTCACGAAGCACGCTTACTCTACTAGACACTATAAGAGACTTACAAATCACGTCTGATTTGCCTTTCTCTACTCACAATCTGAAATCCTTGAATCGCTTCGTACTCGGACGGATCAAAACAACCTCGTTGCAATGGACGGTGTGATGATTTTTCAGCAATCACTCATCCAATCGTGCATAAAGAACTTCGGTGTAGAAGCATAATTGGAGAACCTCAACACAAAAGATAACACAAATATGTATGATCACTCCATAATCACCTTTCTGTGTGTATCACTTTGTAGAAGAATATGAACTATAGAATATTGCAGAGCTCTCACCAAAAACCCTCTTGAAAAATCGTCGTAAAAAAAAAATCCGTCGCCTCTTCTCTTGTAGAACCTTGGTATTTATAGACCAAGTCATAGAAAACCTTAACCTTGCCTTCTTACGTAATTTCACAATACCTAGATAAATCCTCTAAAATCTGATGTAAATATTTGTATACGCCAATACATAGAGGTCTGAAGTCACCAATCATTTAAAAACTCGAAGTAGGGACCAAATTGGAAAATTCCGAAAGCACCCCAAAGCAAATCCTGTATAACAAGTGATCACGTAACCAAGCATTGGGACCTACACTTGGGCGTAGGTCTAAAGCGTAGGGTCTATTCCCAACTCCAAAAACCAAAACGTAGCTTAGAGTCATTCTGCTTATATTTGCCTCTGCTAACGTAGGTATGTTGCATCTTTTGCAATTTTTTCATATTTGAGCTAGATTGGTCATCTCGAACTCCTGATCCTTTTGGATGAAATTGTAATGTCTAGAAATGACATTTTTGCCCTCCGGTGAAGTAACGATGCCTGGAAATGACAATTTTTCCCTCTGGTAGCTTTCTTTGCTTTGACACATTCCTTGACTTCTTTCTCGAGATAGGAACGAACATACTTATAACTCTATTGCAAATACACAAAACTCTAAATATGACAAATCACTCAACATTGTTATTGTCTAGAACATGTCAAACACAAATAATACTATAAATGTTCTTACACATCTATTTGTGTTTTACTAAAATTCACAACAAAAACCACAAATGCATACCAAACAGGGCCTTAATTTTCAATAACAATTCTAAAGAAGAGGATCATTTTCCATTGTCAATTTAGAATTGAAAGAAATTTTTGCATGATTCTAAATTATATAATCCTCAACCATCATAGTTCGACACTCAAACTCGAACAAATGTCGTTAGAAAACTAATTTATGCATAATTAGAGCTGGAAAAAATTACCCTAACCCACCAACCCGCCCACTACGGCCATGTTTGGTCACCGGTCTTGTCTGGTCCGGTTTGATCCTTCAACTAAAAGTCTGTTTGGTAAGTGGTTTGGTCTGATGGTCACGATCTGAGAAAAATGGAACTAGACCATTGAAAAATATATTGTATTTAATTTATTATTTATATTATTATTTATTCATTTATTTTTATTTTTATTTTATTAATAATATATTTCATTTTATTTATTATGTATATTTATTATTTATTCATTTATTTTTATTAATTTTATTAATTTATTATTTATATTATGTATTCATTATTTATTATTATTCTATTTATGTATTCTTTAATTCATTTTGTTTATTATTCATTATTGTTTTATTCATATATTTTTCTTAATTTATAAATATATTTTATTTAATTTATTATTTATATTATTATTTATTCATTTATTCATTTATTTTTATTCTATTTATAAATATATTTTATTAATTAATTATATTATATTATTAGTTATTCATTATTTATTATTATATTTGTTTATTATTTTTTATGTATTATTTAATTCATTTTGTTTATTATTCATTATTTTTTTTATTTTTTATTCATTTATTTGTATTAATTTATAAATATATTTTATTTAATTTGTTATTTATATTATTATTTATTCATTTATTTTTATTTTATTCATAAATAATATTTTATTTATTATTTATTTATTTATTTTTATTAATTTATAAATATATATTATTAATTTATTATTTATATTATTAATTTATTTATTATTATTTAATTCATTTTGTTTTGTTTGTTGGGTGGTTGGTGTCTCAAAATTCTGATTTTGGTTAACAATTTTTGGAACCGCACCAACTTGACCCAGCAAAAAGCTGGATCCAAAAACACTCCCTTTAGTTCAATTTGGTCCCATTTGGTCTTAATCAAATTTTTGAGACCAAGTCAAAACAAACATGGTCTGATCTCTAAAATCAAGACCAGACCAAACCAAATGGACTCGGAACCAGAAAACAAACATGGCATAAATATGAGTTATTGGGTTAGTGGTATAATATGTGGGTCATTAATGGGTTAGGTAATTGGTGGTATGGTAGGCGGTCTGGTGTGGTCTGGTCTGGTCTTGTCTAGATCTTGAACTAAAAAGTCAGTTTGGTAAGTGGTCTGGTCTGATGGTCATGGTCTCACAAACATTGAACCAAATCATATTTGGTAAAGCATTTTGGTCAGATATTTTTGCTTTAAAGAAATAAAATTATTTTATTTATTTTTTATTATTTTTTCATTTATAAATATATTTTATTAATTTAATATTTATATTCTTAATTTACTATGTATATTATTATTTATTCATTTATATATTAATTTATAAATATATTCTATTAATTTAATATTTATTCATTTATTTATTATTTATTATTATTTAATTATTTAATTCATTTTATTTACTATTATTTCATTATTTAATTCATTTAATTTACTATTATTTCATTATTTATTTATATTATTATATTATTAATTCATTTTAAATTATTTATAAATATATTTTATTAATTTATTATTTATTCATTTATTCATTTTTATTATTATCATGTATTATTTAATTCATTTTTTTATTATTCATTATTTTTATTTTATTTTTAAATATGTTTTATTTAACTTATTATTTATATTATTAATTTATTATTACTATTTATTCATTTTTAATTATTTATAAATATCTTTTATTAATTTATTATTTATTAATTTATTTATTATTATATGATTTATTATTATTATATTCATTTTTATTACTACTATGTATTATTTAATTCATTTTTTTTATTATTCATTATTGTTTTTTTATTTTTAAATATGTTTTATTTAATTTATTATTATTATTTATTCATTTTTAATTATTGTAAAATATATTTTATTCATTTATTATTTATTATTATATTCATTTATTATTACTATGTATTATTTAATTCATTTTGTTTATTATTCATTATTTTTATTTTATTTTTAAATATTTTTATTTTATTTATTATTTATTTATAAATATATTTTATTAATTTATTATTTATTTATTTATTTATTATTTTATATTATTTAATTCATTTAATATTGTTATTTTTATGTATTATTTAATTTATTTTGTATATTATTATTTTTATTCAATTTTGGTTTTTGGTGGTCTTAATAGTTGGTCTCAAAAATCTAATTTTGGTTACTAAGACCAGGCCAGATCATGTGGACACCACCAAAAAAATTGGTTCCAAATATACCACATTTTGTTCAATTTGGTCTGGTTTCAAATTTTGAGACCAATCCAAACAAACATGATCTGGTCCTTGAAAACCAAGACCAGACCAGACCAGACCAGGTGGAACCATAACCACCTACCAAACAGGGCCTTAGAAATTGCGAGTTTGATGAGGGTACCCGTGTCAACTAGTCTAAAAACCCACAAGCCTTAAGCTTCAGCCTTTTCTCTTATTCTCAATCAAAGCGTCGTTCTTTAGCACTTCGCTTTCATCTCTCTCGATTTATAGGTTAATCGTACCCTTCATCCCTCTTTCTCTGATCACACCTTTCCTTCTCTATTTCTATAGATATATATATATATATATATATATATATATATATATAAATTTATTACTTCTCTTAATAGATATATATATTAAAGGGAAGTGATGGTGGTCATCTAACTCAACTAAATTTAGTGCATAATATATATAATGGGATTATATAAATTGCGAAGTGCATTAAATTGGGTACATATAAATTCCGAAGTGCATTAAATTGGGTACATAATATATATAATAGGGATTGTATTTTATTCACCCAAAATAAGTGTTTACTTTTCCTCTTTTCCTTGTCCCAAAATAAGTGTTTAATTTTCAAAAGTCAAAGCACTTTATTTGGTCAATTTACCAATTTAACCTTCAACCATTAAAGTTATAAGACATATACACTATAAATCATCACATCACTATGGTGGGACCATGGGTAAAGTTGGTATTTCATTCACTAACACTACAACAAAAGTCATCTTCTTAAAAAGTTGAATTCCCCAAAATAGACTTATAATTTGGGATGGAGAGAGTAATATATATACATATATCTACACCATCGCCGCCGCCGACCACCACCACTTCCCTTTGTCCCGAAACACCACCACCGCCTCCGACCACGACCACTTTCCTTTACCCCAAAACACCACATATGTATATGTATATATCTAAAGTAAAAACATATATACCAAACATGCTTTTGTTTTAGACTTATAGCACTCAACAAACACAAACACATACTTGTGTTTTTCTAAAATCCACAGCAAAAATCATAAACGTATACCAAACAGAGCCTTCATTTTCAATAACGATTCTAAAGAAGAGGATCATTTTCCATTGTCAAAGTCGAATTGAAATAAATTTTTTCATGATTCTGAATTATATAAACCTCAACCATCATAGTTCGACACTCAAACTCGAACAAATCTCATTACAAAACTAACTTATGCATAGTTAAAGTTGGCAAAAATTACCCAAACCCACCAACTCGCCCGCACACCCCCTCTAAATATGAGTTATTGGGTTGTCAACCCGTCTTACAAACCCACAAGCCCTATGTAGCGTCCGGTATTTTTACGTGCTAATTAAAAAAAATTATTAGCAAATTAAGTGCTTATGTGATTATGTACTTAATGTGTTTATGTGCTTAGCATAACTTACATGTTTTATGGGATATTAAATTTGTAAGTTGCGTGTTATATTTTTATTTTGAGAATAATGAAAATTGTTGAAAACGATTTCGGGAAATAAATGACCGAAGGGTAAATTGGTATTTTCATATTAAGAGCACTTAGTGGAAAGTGTAGAGATTTGGTTAAGTGTTGGAGTATGAGTGACATAGTGGTAAATAAAGAGGATGACAAGGGGTAAAAGGGTAATTGAGAGTCATGATGACACTCTTGTAATTAACCCTAAGTTGAGAAGAATTTGGTCATTTCCCACTTTTATGTGTGTCTCAATTCCAACAATTGATCTTCTTCTCCCGTCTCTAATCTTAACCCTTAGATCATAGGGCCTTGTTTGGATAATACTTAAATGCAAGAATGCATTATTCTTGGTCATTCACTTTGCAAGACTTCATTTCAACCCTTGGATCATTTATTCATTTTCCTTGCTTAATTCTCAACCCTTGGATGGTGAGAATTGTGAGTGGAGAATCCCTACATCTCTTAGGTTATACTCACTTTGCAAGACTTCGATTCTCTCACAATCTCTTACTCTCTCTTTCTCTACTTGCTTGTGGTGGATATCTCTTGGTGGTATTCTTGAACTACTTTGGTAAGTCTTCTATTCCATTGTAGAGTTTTGATGCTAGAACCCTAGCTTTCATGTTCATGAATTTCCTTGTGTTGATATTAATTTTATCCTTCTTTTATTCATGTTATGGAAGGTTGAGTTTTCTTCCAACTACCAAGTGAGTTCCATTGGTAGTAGCTCTTGAATTCATCTTGTGAAGAAGCTAGTGGTGAGTTCACTAACTTGTACTCATAAGATTTCATTTCTCCATGAAACCCTAAATTAGTTATCATTAGGGTTTGAATTGATTCTTGTGGTTGGAGCCACTTTTGAAAAACAATTCGGTTTATTGTGACACCATAGTAATCTTGTTGTTCATGAATGGTGTGTTGCTAGTTGGAAGTTATCCTATTGAGCACTTAGATTAGTAGATTGGTTTGGACCTCTTTTGGGCATTCTTGTGTAGACTTGCTTGGATTAAGGTAGGGGAAAAATGAATTGTTTTAGTTTCTGTACAAGGGTGTGTGCGTCTATGTGTATATATGCCGTATATATATATATACGAGTTGAGTCTTGACAACTTAGACGATAAACTAGACCCTTGAAAGCATGATTGTGTGATATAAATGATTGTTGTAGTTATTGCTTATAAATGTGATATTATGAGCATATTAATGAGTTGAGCATAATATATTACATAAAGAGATAAAACATATGTTATGATGGCCCATGGTTATGTTGAGTACAATATATTGCAAATGAGAAAAACATGTATTGTGATGGAGTATGGTTGATATGAAATCCTTGATGCATATTGAGTACATCGTGTAGTGGTATATGCGGGTCGTATAATCATGTGTGGGTAGTCTTGTGTCGGATCGTCGCAACAACTGGTCAGGAGGTGTTTCACCCTTACAGAACTAGTAAGTCCGAAAACGTGATAATGGTTTGGGAGTCGTAAAAGGGGCTCATATTCGTGACCTTTGGGGTCTAGGGGCACGGAGTTGCAAGTTGGGCTCTCATGCAACCTCTATTCCTTGTTGAAAGTGTGAAGTGTCAAAAGCACTTGGGAAAAAACGGTGCGGTACTCTACATTACTTGATGACCTTGTATCCTCAAAAGTAAATGGCCAGAGTATGTATCCGTTAACCTGTGTTGGGTGAAGTGTGTATCATGAGGTGTGTTGAGTCATATTGCATTTAAACTATTATATATGTGATTATGATTTCGATGTTGAAACATGATATATTTGAATGACTATAATGTGAGCATGTTGGGGAAAATTGCTTGTTGGGTTCGATGGGATTCCGGATTAGCGTGAGAGCCATGTGTAACAAGATACCAACCTAGGATTAGTAGCATGAACCTTGGGTGAGTTGTACCACTCGGACTACCAATATTGAGGTGATGACGCTTCCTCTAATGGGCTAGTGAGTTCACCCCACGACATATTATATTTTTCAGGTGATGGGTCCGTTACGAGAGGTCCGTAGCCACTCGATGGATTATGGTGTCTTGTCCGTCCTTTGTACATATAGTGATGGACTTTATCTTTTTGTGAAGTATAAGTGATACGTGTACTCACATGTCTTCTTTTGCGAACTTATAATTTAAATGATGTATTACTTCTCTTTTGCCGGTTAACATGTTAGCCGGGTAGATTACTTTTAATGTACGTCCATTGGAGCGCTATGCGAGGGGACTTTACTCTTTTGGCGCACTTCGGTGTCGGAATGCTAGTTAACGCCTTATTTGGTAAAACTATGATGTTGCATCGCTATGAGGCATTTTAATAGTAAAGTGGGTAAATTTGGATCCTTTCATTTTGATTTTTGAAGAGGATTATTATTCTTTAATGTTATTATTAGGAGTTTGGCCGAAAACAGCGTTTTTTAAATTTTCAAACAAACCCTTTAGTTTTGAATGGAAAAACCCGTTTTCACTTACCCCCGTGACCCTGACTAAAACTTTGGGCTTTAGAAAATGATTTAAAGCTGCTTGAAAAGATTTTGGCACTTAAAAAGTCGATAGGATGCTAAAACGGAGACATGGGGCAAAACATTCATTTTATCGCAAATTTTCACGAAACAAAACATTCTTAAGCTTATTAGTGTAATATCAAATCAGTCTATAGGGGTTGAAGGTAATTTTATAAAGGTCAAATTTTGGCAAAATGTTGTGTTTTTGGGTGTTTGGAACAGTAATCATTGTAGCATTTTCACACCTAAGCTGTTGGGCACAGTCCAGCACGCGCGACAGTTTTCAAAACCTCATATCTCCTTCTTCGTATATCATATCGAGGAGATTTTTGTTGCGTTGGAACGCTAACATCTTGAACTTATGTTTAGAATTTTGAATCACTCGAGGTAACGTATGTTTGAGTGATTTATATTCATTTGAAGATAACGCTATATTTTAAACTTTTACATGTCGCGGCCTTTCTTTAAAAATTTATATTTTTCGGCTCGTTTACTCAAATTCATTTCCGTTTCTTTCTATGGGCTTCTTAGAGTCTCATTTATTATAGATATCTTCAGTTTTTTGGTTGTGGTCCAAGCGCCTCGATTTTGGCGACCGAGCTCGTGTTTTACCCATTTTTATTCGGTTTTATTTATTTCTTCTGCACTTCGTTATTCCCCTCGTTAGGGTGAAAGATTGGTTTAGATCCACATTTCATCATCCGCATTTATCATTTTGTGTTTAGTGTACGGTTAACGTAACCCTTGGACTTCTTAGGCTCCGTTTAGGATAGTGTTTCGCTCTCATCTCTCTCGATTAACAGGTTAGTTGTACCCTTCATCCCTCTTTCTCCCCTCTCTCTCATATCACACCTTTCCTTCTTTATATCTATATCTATATATATATATATGTATGTATGTAGATGTCCTTCTGAGGGGAAGGGCTTAAATATACATATATGTAGATGTATGTATATTGACATACATATGGGAGATTTATTCACTTATTTTGTTTTTTGAAATCTCGAAAATTCAAAACAAAATCTAATTGGATTTTTAAGGGTGATAAGTGCATAATTCATACACGATTAACCTCCAAAAATATATTTTTTTAGTCATTTATTTTAAATTATTTTAATTAATATGTGTTTTTTTATATTTTTATAGGTTATTGGTGATTTCTGGTACAAATGGGTTAAATCCATCTAAACAAACCCAAAATATGTTTAGACCGCGTCTTACTATTTGGGACATATATTTCAGCCCGTTTTTCGGATTGGTGTGAGCCCAGTGTTCCTAGAAAGCTGATTCAATTTAAAGAATATTGGTATTTCACATAGAAACCCTAATTCTGAAGTTTAGAGAGCGAAAAAAACATTTTAAATCTGGCATACTATTTTGTGCGAAAATCAGCATCAACTTGGTAATATAATCACAGATTTTGAAGGAACAATCAGAATGGAGTGAAATCAATGGTTGTGGGAAGAGGATTTGATTAACAAGAAAAGAGTATCTCACCAATATCTTCCAAATTTACTCTCCAAATTGGTCAAAAGTGGGCTGCAAGATATCACCAATTAGGAAAAGAAATATGGGAATATTATATTCTCTTATTTACTTTCCTAGATGAAACCTTGAGGACCCCTATAAATAGGGCATATGTGGATGCACAAATCATCGACGGCCAAGAAACAGAAGGGGAAGACCTGTGCGATCAACGAAGAAATCCAAGATGTCTTCCACTTATGATTTCGGGTTTGGTCGTTCTTGTTTTATTTTTCTTGTATAGTTAATTCGCTCGGCCAAGGCCGAGAGGAAACCCTAGTCATGTTCAATATTATAGTTTTCAATTGTAGACATGATTGAATATTTTGGTTAATGAGTTCTTCTTCTTATTATTATATATATGTTAATGCTTTCGATTTTATGTGCTTTAACTGAGACTAAAATTGAACGTATTTCATTCCTAGCATATAGGTTAGTTGTGTCTGACCACAAACATGTAATCTACTTGGCAATTTAAGAAGAAGATAATAAATTATAATTGTTTATGCCTGACCATGGATAGATAATTGTGATTTATATTTTCCTTCAATGATTTATTTATTATTTTTGGTCAAGATAATAAAATATTGAGTTGAACATATGCCCTAACCCGGATAGACCATCTATGAACGTAATAATTATTATTATTTAGATGTGTGGAAATTAATTGAATATAATGAGTTTATAATTGAAAATCGGATTTGTGATGATTAACGGTGGAATCAAAGTCCTGGTATTCATTTTGTATTATTGTATTTATATTATTTTTTCACAATCATCAATAATTTGTTGAATTAGTTAGATAGTAGTTTTTAGATTTAATTTGTCTTAATCAATCCTCGTGGGAATGACCTCGCAATACTTGTACTCTTTACTACTATGATTCGTATACTTACGAGTAAAATTTGATTTGGGTTAATCTATCTTTTGGGTTACTCTAAATTTCACAACAAGTTTTTGGCGCCGCTGCCGGGGATTGTATTTGATACAATTAAATTTGAAGATTATTATTTATCATAATTCTTAGTTTAGGTTTATTTTATTTTATTTTTTTATTTTTTTATTTTTATTTTTTATTTTTTATTTTTCATTCCAAATTTCTGTGATTCCTGTAATTTCAAGCAACATCCAAGTCATTGTCATCCTTTTACAGGTTTGATATTGTTACTTCCTCAACTGCAGGACGCTTGGTATAGAAAAAGGGCGTAAAGTAAAAAAAAAAAAAAATTCGCACTATTGCATACTTTTGCAATTCATGTAAGTGACTCTAACCTTATTTTTTATTTTATTATTATTTTTTTTAGGTTAGAATAACATAGGATTTTTTTTTCTAGGAGCACACTTTCTTCATTTATATTTATTTTTAATTTTGTTTTTCTCTTCTTTTCTTTTATTATTGTTAGTACACTTATTTTTGAAAAAATAAATAAATAAAGTTCACACACTCACTCCTTTGTATTTATTTATTCTTTTGTATTTTTTTTTCTCTCCTTTATTTCTTACTTGTTTTATTTGTGCATTTTAATTTAGCATTTTGCATAAAATTTTAGTAAGGGCACTAACCCCTAACAAGATAAGGATTGGATTTCATTACCAATTCCTTGCCCACCTAGGTTAAAATTTTCCTTCCATTTGTCAAACCGAAGCCTAAATTTTTTAATCTAAAATCAAGTAGACGTTGGCCCTAGGATTTTCATATAGCTCATAGGACCCTCTTAGAAAAAGATAATCTTTGGTAACTCCAGTGAGCACCTTCCAACTTAACAATGTCTAGAAAGGTTCTGTCAAACGGCGACTCTGTTGCTTAAGGTTGTGTGGACGTACCGTCATTAAGCAGACCTAGTGCCTCTCCACCTACCTGGGAACCCACCTGGTTGTTTAGTTGGCGGGCCTTAACTGGTAATCCTTTGATTTACTTTGGAAGAGAGTAGGAGCTCTAATTAGGAGAGAATTATTGTGGTTATTCCTGATAATTCTCTACAAGATTAGAAAATATACATTAACATTGCCCTTGAATTAATTCTCACAAAGAAAATTAGAAAAAAAAAATACTTGTTTGGCTTGTTTGGTTGCTAGCGGACTAAAATGTTTCATGACAAATTTATTCTTAGGAAGTCCTTCGAGCCCGACCAAAAAGTTTTGTTATTCAACTCTAGATTACGTCTCTTTCCTGGGAAGTTGCGTTCTAGATGGACTGGTCCATTCACTGTGACAAATGTTTTTTCTCATGGGGCAGTCGAGATTCAAAACCCTAAGGATGGTAGTATTTTCAAAGTGAATGGGCAGAGGTTGAAACCATACTTAGATGGGTTGGTAGATAGAGATGTGGAGTGTATTCGTCTAGAGGACCCCATTTATCAAAATTGTTGAGTTTATAAAAAATAAAAAAATATTTTTGTGGATGCTTATAATCCAAGTTTGGGGGTGGCATACTTGTGATTCCTTCTGATCTATTTTTTTTTATTTAATTTTTTTTTTCTCCTTGTTCTTGCTCGAAGTTGGATAGTACGTCATCCAAGGTAATTCTCAAACTTGCCCTTGTGACTTTCATTTTTAAATATTGAGGACAATATTTGATCTAAGTTTGGGGGTAAAGGGAATTTTTTTTATATATAGATATATGTATAAAAAAAAAAAAAAAAAAAAAAAAAAAAGCCTATGCAATATGTTCAGTATTTCTATATATTTGAGTATTGAATTGTCATCAGTTTGGTTGAGATTTGAAAATCATTAGTATATTTGAGACTAAAATACTTAATCTAGTCAGAATAAATGATAGTCCTTAGTCTTTTATACTTATCATTATTTAGTTGATGGCCATCATAGTTAAACCTTGAAACATATTTCACATGCATTGTCAGCTTACATTTTTTTAGAAAAGGTCTTAAATTTAGTGATATCATTCTATTATCTTAAAAAAAAAATCGGTAGACCAGGATGAGATTCAATCAGGACTCTTGTGATGAAAAAAATAAAAATAAAAAAAAATCCAATGGGTTGGCTTGAGGTTGGGAGTAAATTAAGCTCCTCTTGGGTAAATAATTCCTTGTGCAAGTATGTCAAAGAAAAAAATAATAATAATCACTTGAGTTACCAATGTAAAATTGTTCTTATTCTAGAAACCCGATGATTTTTGAGATTTTGGAGTTATGTCATGAGGTTTTGACCAATTCTGAATTAGTGTTTAGTTGTTGCATTTTACAACAAGGATGGACAATTTAGGTCTTCAACTAAATTTTGATAAGTGAATTAGGCTTAGCTTAAATTTAATTTAGACGGAGAATATGGGTTTGACATCTCAAATAAATTAATGATTCGAAAATCTCAAGTTGATGACAATTTATATATATGTGATTGTATATTGCTTTGAAACTTATTTTTCAGATGTTTGTGGGTATCATCACTGGAAACCCTCACGAGACTATAACTCGTCCACTAGGGGTAACCTAGGGGTTCAAAGGCTTATTGCATATGCTAAATGCAATCGAGAATTCCTGCGAAAGTGGTATAGTTAGGTTTTTTTGTTTTTATTTTTGTTTTGCTCGAGGACTAGCAAAATATAAGTTTGGGGGTATTTGATAAGTGCATAATTCATACACGATTAACCTCCAAAAATATATTTTTTTAGTCATTTATTTTAAATTATTTTAATTAATATGTGTGTTTTTATATTTTTATAGGTTATTGGTGATTTCTGGTACAAATGGGTTAAATCCATCTAAACAAACCCAAAATCTGTTTAGACCACGTCTTAGTATTTGGGCCATATATTTCAGCCCTTTTTTCGGATTGGTGTGAGCCCAATGTTCTTAGAAATCTGATTCAATTTAAAGAATATTGGTATTTCACATAGAAACCCTAATTCTGAAGTTTAGAGGGCGAAAAAGACATTTTAAATCTGGCATACTATTTTGTGTGAAAATCAGCATCAGCTTGGTAATATAATCACAGATTTTGAAGGAACAATCATAATGGAGTGAAATCAATGGTTGTGGGAAGAGGATTTGATTAACAAGAAAAGAGTATCTCACCAATATCTTCCAAATTTACTCTCCAAATTGGTCAAAAGTGGGCTGCAAGATATCACCAATTAGGAAAAGAAATATGGGAATATTGTATTCTCTTATTTACTTTCCTAGATGAAACCTTGAGGACCCCTATAAATAGGGCATATGTGGATGCACAAATCATCGACGGCCAAGAAACAGAAGGGGAAGACCTGTGCGATCAACGAAGAAATCCAAGATGTCTTCCACTTATGATTTCGGGTTTGGTCGTTCTTGTTTTATTTTTCTTGTATAGTTAATTCGCTCGGCCAAGGCCGAGAGGAAACCCTAGTCATGTTCAATATTATAGTTTTCAATTGTAGACATGATTGAATATTTTGGTTAATGAGTTCTTCTTCTTATTATTATATATATGTTAATGCTTTTGATTTTATGTGCTTTAACTGAGACTAAAATTGAACGTATTTCATTCCTAGCATATAGGTTAGTTGTGTCTGACCACAAACATGTAATCTACTTGGCAATTTAAGAAGAAGATAATAAATTATAATTGTTTATGCCTGACCATGGATAGATAATTGTGATTTATATTTTCCTTCAATGATTTATTTATTATTTTTGGCCAAGATAATAAAATATTGAGTTGAACCTATGCTCTAACCCGGATAGACCATCTATGAACGTAATAATAATTATTATTTAGATGTGTGGAAATTAATTGAATATTTAATGAGTTTACAATTGAAAATCGGATTTGTGATGATTAGTGGTGGAATCAAAGCCCTGGTATTCCTTTTGTATTATTGTATTTATATTATTTTTTCACAATCATCAATAATTTGTTGAATTAGTTAGATAGTAGTTTTTAGATTTAATTTGTCTTAATCAATCCTCGTGGGAATGACCTCGCAATACTTGTACTCTTTACTATTATAATTCGTATACTTGCGAGTAAAATTTGATTTGGATTAATCTATCTTTTGAGTTACTCTAAATTTCACAACAAAGGGGTTTAGCTTTTCGGTGGTGTGTATATATATTTATATACATATATGATATAAATATGTCTAAAGTATTCAATTTGTTGATTTTTTTATTTGTCTGGAGCATTTGAGTGTTTTTTGTTTTTATGATATCTTGTTTAATCATATTGAATTTTTTCTAATTGAGTTTTAACTAGGGTTTGTGATGATTTTCCCTCTTTTATCAAAATTAAATATGTTTCCTCATTGTTGATTTAGGAGCTTAGAAGTTTTATTTTTATTCTTTAATTTTTTGTTTTCTTTCTTATCCCGTGATCCAGATTGAATGTAATTTATAAATTTTTGGTTTATTGAATGGATAGATGTAATTTATAGATTTCGATGTTGGTTTTGCCTTCTTTTTTTTTTCTTTTCTTTTTTTGTTTTGCACCTCTCTAACAGCAAAAAAAATAAAAAATTATATATCAATCTCAGTTAAAAATCTATTTATGTTGGTGTTTGGAGCCGTTAATACAATAGAAATATTTAGTTCAAAGTTTAAATTATTTGAAAAGTTATATACATTTTGGTAATTTTTTAAATCTTAAAATATTTATATATATATATATATATGGGGGTGGGTCGACCGGACCCATTTATAACCCTTCACAATGGGTTGAGAATGGATCAGTGACCCGCATCCTGACCCAACCCAACCCCGCTGGTAGCTGCCCATTTGCCACCTCCATGCATAACTGTGATTGTCTAGATCGATATAATCCATAGAAATTGAGATCTAGTATTGCAAACACAAAATCCAGAGTGATAGTTGACTTGGCGGCCATTCTAATTAAAGGTTTACCCTTAATTAATGAAGAGTGAGATTGACATATAAAAAATTGGGTGACACTTAAACCGACTGATACTTGTACATTAAACTAGAATTGTAAGTACCACAAGAAGCTTCCATATCTGACTTGTCCCTTCCTCATCTCTCACTTTCACATGCCCTTAATAACACGACCATAGCTTTAAAATTCCACCCTAAGCATTCATGCAACATTAAATATTCAGGGAAGGAAACCAATGACTACTTTAACAAGACACACCCAATATATATATATATATAGAGAGATACATAAATAGAGAGAGAGAGAGATTGATTCATCATCTTCAACAATGCTGTCAATTTACTAATTTACTCACATAGATCTGATTGAAATGGTCAAACTCTCACTAAATAACTTGCAATATCCTGATGTAATATTTATGTTTCTTCAGTGCAGAGATAACATAATAGTTACAAAAAATTAACACTTCTGATACAAATAAAAATGAAAATGGGAGGGACTAAAAGGGCATATCTCATACCATCTTTAAGACAACACATAGAAACCAAACAAGAAAAAATTGAACAAAAAAAAAAAAAATTAGAGAGGCAGAGGCCTAATCAATAGCCTCAGGTTCATGTGCAACGAAGAAGAAGAAGAAGATGATGATAATTATGATAATGATGAGGGAAAAATAACATGATTTGCACTAATATATGGAAGCATGAAACTAGTTATTCTTTCTTAAATATATAACTGTTTCTAGCTAGGATTAACAAGAGCTACCATCATAAATGTCCTTTGACCATACACGCATAAGCAAACCATATAACACCTTAAACAAGAACCAGAGATTACAAGTTTTCTTAAATAACAACCATTCATGGAAAATCTTCCAGAACAACCTTGCTTATGCTTGAAGACCAGCCCCGGGACCTATACAGCGACTGAAGCCGAAGCACAAAGTCGAAACAGGCGATCCATGTCCATCTTCCTCGTAAACCCTCGAATCAAACGATGATCTGGAGCTGGACAATCTCAAATGCCCACGCGGAGTTGGAGTGAATGGAGAAGATGGTACCGAGTACAATGAATACCATGGGGATGATGATGAAGACGATGAGGATGAGGCAGGCGATGGCGGGAAAGACGCTTTCCTCATAGTGAGCTTGGGGAGAAGAGTGTGCAGAAGACTGGACTTTGAGCACTTTTTTGTGGGCTGTTTAGCATGACTGAAAAGGAAGGAAGGCGGAGGCGTGAGAGGAGGAAGTGGGGATTCTCGGAGCCTAACCCTAGGCGTCCCTGGTTGCGATTCCCACTTGAATGGGACAGCAACAGGTGATCCTCCATAGTATACTTCTGAAGAGGAGCTGGCTACCGACATCTCCCGAACTAGACCCCTAGAAGATAACTTGTCATCCTCCTTCATATGGATAGACTTGCTTGTAGCCATTTTAAACATCAGATGCTTCTTGGGTCTAAAGATGGTTGAGGCTAAGCTACTAGACTCTCCCTAGCATTTCTAGGGTTCTTGGTGTTTTGAAAGATTGGGTCACAAGCATATATACAAGGCACTTGTATATTATTATGAGTCCTGGCCAATAAAATTATCTATTTTCTTTCTTTATGGGTGAAAATGTTTTGAAGTCCTTACAGAGAGATCTGAAAGCACTCCTGTTGCTCCATGTGGCAAATGTGAGCATCTCCAACAAATAAATAACTAACGAAAGAGGGGGATCAGGAAAGAGTTGAAAAAGACCCACAGTTTGACAAGCTTCATTTGGTTAATGAGTATTACCTAAAGTCAAGACTTTGATAGCAAGAGAAATTAATTAAAGGGTGGTGGTGGAGGTGGACGTGGACGTAACATGCACCTTCTAGCGATTTGTAAACATGAAAAATTTAGGACCCCATTGGATCGCAGAAAATGAAATAGGAACCACCGCGCTGGTCGTAATAGATCTACTTTCATGCTAGTCCATAGCTAAGAGTTAAGGAGGAGCCAATCATCCATCCTTGCTCCACCATGAAAGTAAGTCGCGTTATATGTCTTCACTAAAACAGAAACAATGCTTTTATTGTAGAGGATTATAAGTCGAAAACAGAGTCATGTTTGGTATTATAAATCTTTTATAGAAATTAAAGTTGCAAATCAAACATTTAATATTTTTTTATTTTGCTGTAGTTGTAAAACATCAAAAAAATACCAAAACATTACTTCCGAAATTTACAATTTTTGCTTCGAAAAATGTCACAAAGAATAACACGTTCAAACATGGTTCTATTGTCAAATAGTGGTATTCTAGCATTTTAAAGTAGAAGCAACATAAGCACGACATGAACCAAACATGGCATTAGTGAATCGTAAACATAAATAATTTAGCGAATGAAATGAATTGCTTGAAAATTTCCATATTCCTCACACATGTATCTATCTATAATATTAGAGAGGAAGCATTCACACATGTGAGACCTCCACTCTTGGAGGGATCATTAAATTCTGAAATAGAGGTGCATGTGGTGTTCTCTTGGATGAGAATATTCTAGTTTCGCGCACTCTGTGCTTTGACATTAGAATCCGAAATTTAAGATGTGTGTAATTCAAATGATTAAGGAACACAAGGTACCCACAGAGCCATGACATACCAGTTGGTCAGTTACATCCATGTAATTAGGGATGACAATGGGGTGGGTACGAAACCGATTTGCCTATATTCATACCCGTTCTATTAATTTTTTTAAAAATAGCATACCCTTCAAGGGTTTGTCACGGGTTGCCTTTTTCTAACTCATACCTACTCCATTAAAATTTTACTGAACTCATACCTGACCCGTCCCGTCCCATTAATGCAAACTTTTTCAACATCTGTTTCGAATGAATAAACAAATTTATTAACTGCATAGCATAAATATAATTTCCTCTTGTCTAAGTAATAGAGCATACAAACTAAAATGAATTATAAAATAATATCAACCCAAAAATTTTAATTTATAAATTCAAATAGTGTCAATATAAACACCCTGTATGGTCCAAATTGAAGATACAAATTACAATTAGACATCAAACAAGGATGCACTTGATCAAAAACTAAAAATTCGTTGCTAAATAGAAAATTAATAAAAGTGGATTGATATGATATGTGGATAGATCTAATCCAGATTCAATCAAATTAGTATAATCTCGATATGAGCCCACTGTATGGGCCATGTCAGGGCGCGTTGCAGTCGCAGATTCACAATCTGCCAACTCTATTATGAATTAGCATGCAGAATTGGTCTACAAATTACTGTGAGAATCTGAAAACACAATGAAGAGATATGCTGAACTTGTGGCCAAACTAATAAATTAGTTAAAGTCAGATGAATTTTTTATATATCATCTTTGGATGACACAACAAATTACCAAAACAATTCAAAAGTCTACTTCAGCTTATCATTAATTAACTAGGCATCACAAAAGAACTCGCTAGAATTTAAGTTAAATGATAGTATTTTTTAGATCAAAGTAAAAGATGGCATCCCCATCAAAGGCCGGTCACATGCATCTCCTTCGGGTCACTTGTGCTATCTAAATATATCTTTCATTTCAAAGATTAAGGAATTAATAAACCTAGGCCTTCTGCATAGGACACCTTGCTTCAACTGTTTCGACCGAATAGCCAAAACAGATGGACTTGAACCTGTCAAGTAGAGTGAGCGATTCTAATTTCCACACGTATATATCAGTTAATCAATCGTCATCCTCCTCCTCATCACCATTTAATTCATGAAAGATTTAACAATTGCATCAACATAAATGCAACTAACACCTGAAAATTGAAGGAACGGTTACAAGTGATAAATCTTTATGAAAATTGTGGTGATTTCATTAACACACGAGATTACAATATATACATTTGGTAATAGTCTAGTTTCCACCAATTATGGACATATAACGGGAAACTAAATCAAGCTAAATAAGAAGAGATTACAAGAATATTACAATCAATCAATTATATTACAAAACTATAATTGCCTAAATTTATGTTCTATCATGCCCCCGCAAGCACAAGGGTCCGGGAAGGATGCTAAGCTTGGACCGATGCAACTGAAATTGTTTCCGAGCAAGGGGTTTTGTCAAGGAATCGGCTAATTGATCAGTTGTGTGGACATATGAGAGATACGAATCAACTTGCAAGCCACTTGATCACGAACGAAGTGAAACTCAATGACAATGTACTTCATGCGTGAATGAAAGACATGATTAGAGCATAGGTAAGTGGCACCAATGTTGTTATAGTAAATTATTGGCGTAGAAGGAAGAGGAACACCAAGTTCACGGAGAAGATTTGTTAACCAATTGACTTCGGCTGTGGTAGAAGCAATGGCCCTATACTCAGCCTCAGTGGAAGAGCGAGCAACTATTTCTTCGAGCTCCAATTGACGGGATTGGAACCAAGAAAAACTGCATAGGCCGATGTAGAGTGGTGGGTGTCCACATCACCGGCCCAGTCAGCATCCGCAAATGCGTGGAGAGAAGGAGATGAGCAAGCAAATAAAAAAGTACCATAGTGAGAGGTACCTTTTAAGTAACGAAGAACCCGATTAACTGCATTCCAATGAGTAGAGGAGGGACGGTGCATAAATTGCGCCAGTTTATTAACTGCAAAGCTAACATCAGGCCTTGTGAGAGAGAGATACTGAAGTGGCCCAAGAAATTGATGGTACTCTGTTGGATCATGATTAGGAGAACCATCATCAAGTTTGAGGGATTAGGAAGATGATAAAGGAGTGTTGATCTCTTTTGCTTCATGCATATTAGTCTTGTGAAGAAGATCAAGAACATATTTCCTTTGAGATAAGAAAAGACCATGCGAAGAGCGAGTCGTTTCAACACCTAAAAAATAACTAAGCTTGTCGCGGTCCTTAAGAGAGAAGCGAGTGGATAATCGCAAGGTAAAATCGCGGATAGCAGTAGAGTTGTTGCCCGTGAGAATAATGTCGTCCACATACACAAGAAGGTACATGGTGCTAGAGCTGGATTGGTGAATAAATAGAAAAATATCACTCTTCGAATTAATAAAGCCATTGGTAAGAAGAAATGACCGAAGTTCATTATACCATGCCTGAGGAGCTTGACGAAGACCATAAAGAGCCTTATGTAATTTGCAAAAATGAGTTGGATGGCTAGAATCAACAAATCCTTGAGGTTGTTGCATAAAAACATGGTAAGATAGAGTGCCCTACAAAAAAACATTGTTAACATCCAATTGATTCAAAACCCAACCACGAGACACTGCTATGCTGAGAACAAGTCGAATAGTGGCAGGTTTAACGACTGGACTAAAGGTTTCAGTGAAATCTATGCCAGGACGTTGGTGAAACATTTTAGCTACAAGGCGAGCCTTGTAGCAAGCAATTGAACCATCTGGATTCCTCTTGATTCGATAGACTTATTTACATCCAATAATATTTTGTGTGGGTAAATAAGGGACTAGGGATCAGGTTTTGTTTGTTTGGAGAGCAAGGTATTCTTCCTTTATGGCATTACGCCAATGAGAATGTTTATTGGCTTGGGTGAAAGATGTGGGTTTGGTTAGGAGATAGGTGTTGACCGAAGTGGTGGTGTGAAGGGAGAAGTGGATTTTAGGCTTGTGAATGTTGTTCTGCGCACGTGTTACCATTCGGGAAAGTTGTGCCGGTTTTGGAGAGGATTCACGAGAAGGAGAAGTCGTGGTAATGAGAAAGATCATGTGAAATAAGCCTAAGAGCTTGAAAACTATGTTATGCCTCGATATAAAACTTGTTAGGTCAATGACACCTAGAAAGATTAAAAAAGAAAATGTTAGTGCCAGAAATAAATAAATATATACATACATATATATATATGCAGTTATACAATATCTGGGTAGCATCTTTCACAAACACAATAACAGTATTCTTCAAGAATAAAGTATCTTAGTTGCTAAAAATGCAAGTGCTACGCTACTGATATAAAGAGAAACTTCTAATTGAGGATCATAAGAAGTATATATATACAAAGTAAATATCAATAATATTAATAATCAAGGATTCTAGTCTTCCAAACACATGGAGGAACACTCTTAATCCTGAGACTATTTAACAATCAGTCTTAGATGATACCTTTAGTAGTTACAGTGGGACTTCCATAAAAGTCTCCTTGTGTTCACACACACTTAACACCCGACTGGGTGTTGGCCTAAACTTCATCCAAATCGAAGTAGCTAAATATTTGTTTCCTCCGGAAGATCAAGCGAGTGTTACATAAATGAATATACCAAAAAATTTAACCTGGTGGTACTTTCTTGCCTTCTAAAGTAGAGGGTCTAAGGTTCAAGTCCCCTATGCAACTGGGTGATTGTGTCATTTTTCAGGATAAAGAGAACATATATATAATTTTATAAAATGTACAGCATTGGGGCGAGTGTAAAACATAATATCTAATATACAGATTCAATAAATACAAAGAGAATGTGAATTGAAAATAAATAAGAACAAATCAATGTTGAAAGGAAAACGTGGAGATGGAAATAAGAGGAAGTACAATGATTAATTACCAATCTGCTAACTAACATATACCTTAAAAGTGAATATTTTTGTTCTCTGACCCGCAGTTTTACGCGTGGCCTTCTTTTGGTGTTTTCAATCTTAATTATCACAAAAATAAAATAACTAAATTAATTACTAGGTGATGATGAGATTTGAAGTTGAGACAGTTTACTCCGAGACCATATTTATAACCATCTACTCTAAAAATTTAAGTTGATAGAAATGTGTAACTTCAATCCTCTTATAGTACTAAAGGAAACTAGAAGATATAGTAGGCTTCGACAATATAGATATGTATGACTGTAGGACAGTAGATGCAGCAATATAAACAAGGAGACTAGTTAAATTTTAAGAAAATAGACAAAAAGATGGATCACAGCCAAAATGAAATGAAGTAATAGACCGAATAAGGATTGAGGGAATCAGCAAAGGATCGAGCTCAGATTTAAATGCTTACCCCAGAAGTTTTCTCTTACTTGGTATTTGCATTTCATTCATTAACACACACGAAAGTAATGGAGTTCCAAAGCGCTAAAGAAGAAACCGATACCGTTTGAAATCTGCAAGCCAATTCAGACTCTGTACCATATTGTCCACCTCTATTCAACTGCTGCATCCAGATTCATCACGATAGTATGTTTGTTTGGACAGAAAATATTTTTCAAGTAGAAAATTTTTCAACAATAATTTGAAGGATATTTATTTTTTGGTATATGTTCTTCTCTTTAACAATTAGTATTTCAGAAACTCTTTTTCCCACTCAAGTTTTGGCAAAAAATTTATATTATATATATATATATATATATATATATATATATATATATATATATATATATTCGGAGAAGTATTTTAGTTGAAAATATTTCTCGACAGTCAAACACCTGAAAATAATAAAATGTTTTTTTAAAAAATATTCTATACATGAACTAAAAGGGTGTTAAAAAATATTTTTCGACAGTCAAACACCATAAAATAATTAAGTTGATTTTTTTTCATCAGCCTCTGTCCGATAGCTCTTCCATTTAACCGCGCACAACACATCAGTGAGGACCTTGAGAACGTTAGATCGAGGTGACCAAAGATATAATATTACTTAAATACTCATGCCTATATTTTTTCTAAAAAACAAATATCTTTATAGTTAAGTGATGGTATTATATAGTCATTTTCTCTTGGTCAACTGCTGATGTAAATGTTGACCATAAAAGAAGTTCACAAGAAGGGGACTTTTGTTACTACTTACAAACTTGAGGGAGTCAAACTGTAATATTTCAAATAAAATAGATGTAAATGTAATATATCATATCTCAAATGGATGAAACTATAATTACTCCTTAAATTTTACACTGAATCCAAAAGTTTCAGATGTTGCATCAAAAATTTATATGTGAAATAAAAAATTTACATTAAAATTATTATGGTTAAAGGGCATTGGATCAAAATTATATTTTTTACTTTCTTGTATTATGTTTGTTTATTAAATTTTTCTTATAAATATTTTTTGAACGTTGTCATTTTTGTAATATTGATTTAAAAAATTGTCTTTTAAAATTTTCCCAACACTAAATTCTATTTTTTTTCTTCACCCCAAAAAATGGCCGCCTGGATAACAGTTTAAGTTTTTCTTTTATTAAAAATAGTAACATTTTATTTTTTACCTTAGTTACTCATATTTTTACTTAAATTTTTTTAATAATATGAATTGTGTAAATGGGTTAAAATTCAAATTCAAATCAAACTAAATTAAAAATTGGCGTTGTCTCTTTGGTGGTGTTTACTAACATGAAATATTTCATGTTTCTTGTTTTTACTTCCTGAAATGAAGAAGTAAAAGTAAAATCTTGTTTACCAATTAATTTTTAATTTTTCCCTTAAGGAAACGTTTCCTCTAATTGTAAAGAAAAGAGGAAACAAGAAAAATGGTACTTCCTCTTTTTGTTTCCTCTCGCCTTCAAAATGACGAAATTTTAAAGTTGTAAAATTGGGACTTTCATGTCTTTTGCACTAATAAATTTAAATATTATATATAAATAATAAATAATAATAAATAAATAAAATATTTTTATAAATTAAAATTTATATAATAAATAAAAAATATTTATAAATAAAATAAAAATAAATCAATAAATAATAATAAACAAAATAAACAATAATAAAATAGATTAAATAATACATAATAATAATAATAAATAAATAATAATTATGATAAATAAAAAATACAAATAATAAATAAATTAAATATTTTTATAAATTAAATAAAAATATGATAAATAATAAATTAAACAAAATATATTTATAAATTAAATAAAAACAATTAATTAATAATAATAAATTAAATAATATACAAAATTAATAATAAATAAATAAAACTTATGATAAATAATAAAAAATAATAAGAAATACAAATAATAAATAAATTAAATATTTTTATAAATTAAATAAAAATATAATAAATAATAAACTAAACAAAATATATTTATAAATTAAATAAAAATAATTAATTAATAATAATAAATTAAATAATATACAAAATTAATAATAAATAAATAAAACTTATGATAAATAATAAAAAATAATAAGAAATACAAATAATAAATAAATTAAATATTTTTATAAATTAAATAAAAATATAAAAAAATAATAAATTAAACAAAATTTATTTATAAATTAAATAAAAATAATGAATTAATAATAATAAAAATAATAAATTAAATATATTTATAAATTAAATAAAAATAATTAAATAATAAATTAAATAATATACAAAAATAATAATAAATAAATAAAACTTATGATAAATAATAAATATAAATAAAAAATAATAAGAAATACATATAATAAATAAATAAAAAGTAAGAACAAAAAAATTTTAGTAAACATAATTTCTGTTTTTTATTTTTGTTTCTGAAAAAAATTAAAATTTTGTAAACAAGATTTTACTTTCTGTTTTTCTTAAGGAATCAAAAATATAATTCTACTTCTTCTGGAAACAGAAACATGAAATATTTCCTGTTAGTAAACAGGTCCTTTATCTGTTTCCAGACTCCGGTATTTCTTAGAAAGCGAAAGTGTTCAAGACTTCAAGTCACCTTCGAAAACAATGAATTTTTTGTTAGGAAAAAAAAAACATATTAAAACAGGATTGTTCAGCTTTAACAATGGCAAATTTATTTACAAAAAGTCTGAAATCTTGAGACTCTGAACTTAAATATGATAAACAATTGGAAAAACTATTTTATTTTTCGTTACTATATAACTTTTTAATAACTTTGAAATCTGGTTCACAAGGGCTATGTGGTGTGAATTTCTTGTCCAAAAAAATAAATAAATAAAATATCTGAGGGAAACAACTCATCAAGATTTAACAAGAAAAATACCAAGACACCATGAATATTGTGCCACAAGCAAGACATCTGGCGATATCAATAACCTCATAACATGAGGCCTCACAACAAATGAGAGCCTCACGAAGAATCACACACACACACATATATATATATATATGGGCTTTTTGTGAAAAAACCCTCCTGATTTGTAAATATGTGCACTTAAATCCCAAAAACTTAATTTTGTGTGTATAAGTCCAGCCGTTTATAAAAATATTACATTTTGCCCCCGGACGTCCTCTTTTGGCTGGGAAAACATCACATGCGTGGCGCGTGACTTAAATTAGACATGAAAATCCGAAAACACCTTTGTTGTTGACAAAAATGTCATCTTCCTCCTCTTTCCCTCTCCTCACTCTCACTATATATATATATATATATATATATACATATACATATACTTACAGATATATATATAGTTACAGATATATATGGGTGTAATGGTTGAAATATTTGGCCCAATTATAGATGGGCCACTGGACTGATGGGCCAACGACGGATGGGCCAGGGACCGATGGGCCGGAAGGCGGATGGGCTGAAGACAAGCAGGCCGAAAAACAACAATGGGCCCATGGAAATTTCTAGAAGCTAAAGTGTGGTCCACAAGGCAAGAAGTAATCCAATTATAGTATGAAGAGTCCAAATAAGGTTAGGGTTTATCAAATCCCTTGATTTAAGGGGTTGATAAACCTGGGTACATGGGCTTGACCCATTTATCACAAACTTGTATAAATAGAGGACTTTGATTAATGAGAAAGGATCCAAAGTTTTAACCAAATATTTATTGTGTAACTTTTCTGCATTTACACAATTGGCGCCGTCTGTGGGAAACCCTATTATTGAAGTTTGTTTTTCAATAAGCTTCCCAGCCTCTACAAAAAGCTAAGATTCATACCACCAATGGCGATTACACGATCACAACAGACCGATTTGCCTCCAAATGGAGGCCAACAACCAGAAGATCCGATCAGAAGAGCCCTTGAGGAAAGAACCGCCGAGTTAGAAAGACAGAACGCCGAACTGGCAGCAAAACTGGCTCAACTGCAGAACCTACAGGAGACCCATGATGACGAACAATCCGACCAGCACGAACGATCCATGGGCCGCCAGACAGACAAAGAAGACCTACCCGCTAGAGCCCACGACGGTCGTGAAGAACAGGCCGAGTCATCCTTACAGGTTCTTGGGGTACACAACCCCGAGGAAGTCCTGACCATGAAAAAACTGAAAGAAATCATGTCAAGATTCCAGCGAGACGTGCTCAGGGACCTGAAAGTACAGACCCCAATCGACCTGGCATCCGAGGCATCTATAGACGCCGTTCAGACACCATTCACCGTCTCGATCACCAGCGTGCCCTATCCGGAAAGGTTCAGATTACCGAAGTTCACCCTGTTCGATGGTACAAAAGATCCAACCGAACACATCTATCACGTCCATACCAAGATGAATGTTTACAACGAAAACGAGGCCTTACTCTGCAAAGTTTTCCCCACCAGCCTGACCGAAGCAGCCCTCCTGTGGTTCAGAAAGCAACTGCCCCGATCGATCGGTAGTTGGCTCAGACTATGCGAGTTATTTATCGCACAGTACTTTGGCAATAAAAGGCAGAAGAAGACTATCTCCAACCTGTTCACCATGATCCAAGAAAAGGGCGAATCCCTGAAAAGTTTTGTCTCACGGTTCAATGTGGAGATGTCTTCCATTGACAACTGCGATCAACATTCAGCCGTCGAAGCCTTCAGAATGGCCCTGATCCCGGGAACCAAGTTCCATCAGTCCCTAGTCAAAAGGCCGCCGGCCGATATTGGAGAGCTCAACTCTAGGGCACAGGGGCACCTTTGAATAGAAGAAGAGTTGGCCATACGACAAAGAAGGACCGCCTTTGCAACAGTAGAGGCCAGAGCGTCCGAACCTTCCAGGATAAAGGATCGGGCACCAGACCGGAAGAGACCGAGCGCACCTCCTGCTCCTTCCCCGGCCCCAGAGAAACGACCAAGGTTTGAGGAGAAGGTCACCCCCTTAAATGTAACCTTGGCAAAGTTGTACCAGGAAACAAAGAGCAAAGGAATCTACCGTTCACCACCTCCCATCAGACAGCCGATGGACCAAAGGGATATGTCGAGGCACTGCGCCTTCCATGGCGAATACGGGCACCACGCTAATGAGTGCAGAAGCCTCAGGAGACAGGTGGAAGCCATGATTGCCAAAGGAGAATTGACCGAGTATGTTGCCAAGGAAGGAGCCCGATCAGATCAAGCGACGCACGCCCCTACCAAGGGGGCTTTGGGACAACCCGTGCAGGTCATTCACATGGTCCATGGAGGGCCCAGTCGGTCATAAGCGGAAGAAACTCGTAGATCACAGATGCGGCAAGCCCAGAAGTTACGAAAGGTTGGAGAAGTCACCAAGTTTCGAAGCCCGAAGGAGGATGCCCGGATTATTTTCACCTCTGCGGATATGCAGAATATTCAGACACCTCATGACGACCCCCTGGTTATCTCCCTCATGGTCTCCAACTGCCTGATCAAGAGGGTAATGGTCGATCCAGGAAGCAGCGCCAACATTATCACCAAATGGGCCTTTGAAAAATTGGAAATCAGCCCCCAGGAAATAGTCCCATCCAGAAGCCCGATAGCAGGATTCGATGGAAAGAGAGTGGAACCGATAGGGGAAATCCAGCTACCAGTGACGGCAGCAAGGCGCACACTCCGAGAGACTTTCGTGGTGGTGGATGTCAAACCTTCCTATAATCTCCTCATGGGAAGAGGATGGATCCATCGAATGCACGGAGTCCCTTCTACCATGCATCAGGTCATGCGGTGTATCGACCCGAACGGAGTTGACGTAATCGATATCAGGGGAGATCAGGTAGCTGCAAAGGAGTGTTACGCAGTCACGATGAAAAGTCTAAAAAGGAGTACGGAACCAGAACAAAAGTCGCAGTCCAAGACAGTACTTGATACCAAATAGCAATTACAGGAGGGCGGATCGGGATCACCGGTAGCATTTGAACCACTACTGGAAGTTCAAATTTGTCACGATCGCCCTGAAAGATTTACCTATGTTGGTTCAGGCCTCAATCCACAGGAAAAAGAGGAAATGGAATCCCTTCTCCAATCCAATGCTGACATATTTGCGTGGAGCCATATGGACATGACCGGTATTGATCCATCAATAGCCATGCATTCTCTCAATGTGGATCCCAGCGCAAAGCCCATTAGACAGAAACAGAGACGAATGGGGGCCCATCGAAATCAGATCATAGCTGAAGAAGTCGATCGCCTTCTGCAAGCAGGATTCATTAAGGAGGTTCAGTATCCTTCCTGGTTGGCAAACGTGGTGGTGGTCCAGAAGAAAAACGGCAAGTGGAGGGTATGTGTTGACTTCACCGATCTGAATAAAGCATGCCAAAAAGACTGTTTCCCTTTACCAAAGATCGACCAGATGGTAGATGCCACCGCAGGATTCGAACGCCTGAGTTTTCTGGACGCATACTCTGGCTATAACCAAGTCCGAATGGATCCGGAGGACCAGGAAAAGACTGCCTTCATCACTGAGTCAGGTACATTTTGTTATACAGTTATGCCTTTCGGACTAAAGAATGCAGGAGCTACCTATCAGAGGTTGGTCAGAAGGGTGTTCCAAGGGATGATCGGATCCACCATCGAAGCCTACATCGATGACACAGTGGTCAAAAGCAAGGTAAAAGGAGACCATCTAGCCGACCTACAGCAGGTATTCAATACCCTCCGGAAGTACAATATGAAGCTCAATCCAGCCAAATGTTCCTTCGGAGTATCCTCAGGCCAGTTTTTGGGACACATAGTTGATCGGACGGGAATACAAGCTAGCCCTGTGCAAGTCAAAGCTCTCGTAGAAACAGCTGAGCCAAAGTCCCGGAAAGAGATCCAGGTGCTAACCGGCAGAATAGCAGCCCTAAGTCGTTTCATCTCTCGGCTAACCGATCGGTGTAGGCCGTTCTTTCAGGCAATAAAAGCGGCACAAGGAGAAGTCTGGGGGCCAGAGCAAGCGGAGGCCCTACACAAACTCAAAAGTTACATGGCAAAGCCCCCGATTCTGGCAACCCCCGAAGCCGATGAGCCGCTGCACCTGTATTTGGCCATTTCAGTAACATCTACCAGCGCCGCCCTGGTCAAGGAGGGCAAAGGGTACCAGACACCACTTTTCTACACCAGCAAATCCCTTGCTGATGCAGAAACCCGTTATTCAAAGCAGGAGAAGCTGGTACTATCGCTGATCAATGCTAAGCGACGTCTACGGCATTATTTTGAAGCACACCCGATCATAGTACCTACTGTAACTCCGATCAGATCCATAATGGCGAAACCTGAGTTATCTGGGAGAATATCAAAATGGGCGATTGAACTGGGAATTTTTGACATAACCTATGTCCCCCGAACGGCCATCAAAGGACAAGCAGTAGCTGATTTCCTGTTAGAAACAGAAACTGCTGACTCCACAGAAGAAGGTGAACCTGGATTATGGTTCGTGTTCGTAGACGGATCATCCAACATCAACGGAGCAGGGGTCGGGGTAGTACTCGTAACACCGGATGGTACCAAAATCCAATAATCCGTTAGACTGAAATTTCCAGCTTCTAACAACGAAGCGGAGTATGAAGCCATCCTTGCAGGAATTCGGTTAGCCCGAAGCCTTCAGGTCCAGAAAGCAGAGGTGCGAAGTGACTCCCAGCTAGTCGTGCGACAGTTACATGGGGAGTATGAAACCCGAGAGCCGAAGATGGAAGCCTACAAGAATCTAGTTCTAAGAGAGGCTAAAGAGTTCCAGCAAATAAACTTTGAACAGATTCCCAGAGGGGATAATTCTGCAGCAGATCATCTGGCCAACCAAGCCTCCGCCACAAAAGAAAGTATGACTCGCACTGTACCAATGGACTTCATTGCCCGATCCAGCTTGGAACCCCCCGAAGAAGTAATGGTTATCCCATGGGAACCAAGTTGGATGGATCCGATAGTAGATTATCTGAGATTTGGTACATTGCCTGAATCAAAATCAGAAGCCCGGAAGATAAGAATGAAGGCAGCCAGATATGCCCTATACAACGGCCAACTATACCGAAAGTCTTTTTCCGGACCATACTTGAGATGTCTGACCCCCTCAGAGGCATCGGCAGTCATGGAAGAGATCCATGAAGGAGCTTGTGGCAATCACTCTGGAGGAAGGTCCCTGGCTCATAAAATCCTCACCCAGGGGTATTTCTGGCCCTACTTGGCAAGGGACGCTGAAATTTATGTCAGACACTGCAAAAAATGTCAGTTTCATGAATATGCCATTCACCCACCGCCGGAGTTCTTAAACCCAACTATTGTTCCTCACCCTTTCGCCCGATGGGGCATGGACATCGTAGGTCCTCTCCCTCAGGCAATACGATGTACCACACATGTTCTCCTCGCCACCGATTATTTTACCAAATGGGTGGAAGCGGAGGCATACCCCACCATAACAGGCAGCCATGTTATAAAATTCATCTAGAGCCACATCATCTGTAGGTTCGGCCTACCCCGAACCATAATGATGGACAATGGCACCAACCTGGACAACAGAAGGGTTCAAACATTCTTATCAAAGCATGGGATCAATCAAAACACTTCTTCCGTCGGCTACCCGCAGGGAAATGGGCAAGCCGAAAGGACGAATAGAACAATTTTTGACACACTGAGAAAAAAACTTGAAGACGCAAAAGGGGCTTGGTTGGAGAAATTGCCAGAGGTGTTGTGGTCCTATCGGACTACTCCGAGACAGCCAACTGGAGAAACCCATTTCGCCATGGCTTATGGGGCCGAAGCAGTTATCCCGACCGAGCTAAAAGTACCTACTTTAAGGAGTCAAGCCTGGGAAGAAGGTCCAAACAATCAGCACTTAGCCCACGATCTAGATCTCCTGGAAGAAAAACGGGAAGCCGCCGGGATAAGACTGGCTGCCTATCAGCAGCAGGTCAGAGCACGTTTCAATCAGAAAGTCAAAAGAAGAGAATTCCAAGTAGGCGATATGGTGCTCAGAAGGAAGATTGGTATTGTAGGCAAATTACGAGAGATATGGGAAGGACCTTACACAGTGGTTGAGGTTATCGGACGCGGTGCTTATCGGGTTCGGAAGAACGAAACAGGCCGCCTCGAGTCCAACTCTCAGAATGCTTATCGGTTAAAGAGGTATTATCCTTAGATAGTTGATTTTCTTGTTAAGAAATAAAACTGTGTCTTTTTATGACACATTTGTTACGAAGCATCTGTGCCCGATATCGGTACCTCTGCTTCATGATTTTCAAATTCATTTCAATAAAAATAAATTCTACTTTTGTGCAAGGCTCTAGGATTAAAAAATTTCCTAAGTGTTTGAGTTCAAACCTGATTTGAACAAACCAGAGGATGAAACCAAGCCTCAAGGGCCAAATGCCCGAAGGCTTCACAACTTGCTAAAATTTCCTAAGTGTTTGAGTTCAAACCTGATTTGAACAAACCAGAGGATGAAACCAAGCCTCAGGGGCCAAATGCCCGAAGGCTTCACAATTTGCTAAAATTTCCTAAGTGTTTGAGTTCAAACCTGATTTGAACAAACCAGAGGATGAAACCAAGCCTCAGGGGTCAAATACCCGAAGGCTTTACAATTTGCTAAAAATTTCCTAAGTGTTTAAGTTCAAACCTCGTTTGAACAAACCAGAGGATGAAACCAAGCCTCAGGAGCCAAATGCCCGAAGGCTTTACAATTTGCTAAAAATTTCCTAAGTGTTTGAGTTCAAACCTGATTTGAACTAACAAGATGATGAAATTCACACTAAATGTGTGAATTTAGAATAAATAATAAATAGACTCAGGAGCCATATGTCCGAAGACTCGATTGCTTCATAAAAGCTAAGTACGAAACGATAAAAACCCACACAAAGGACGAATAATTACTGGAAAAAAGGGGATAAAAGTTCTTGTTCATTAAAAATGGAGGAAGTTACAAGAAATTAGCCCATTGGGGGAAACAAAAACATATAAAATTGCCCTGGCTACTGTTCGGGAGGATGGTATTCCTTCCCCTTCAGAAGGGCAGCAAAGCGCTCCTCGTTCTCAGAGGCAGGAGGGTTTTCATAAGGAAAGGGTATTCCCATATAGGCATCGAATGCCTCTGCGGTCTTGAATTCCCGGGATTCCAGAGGGATATGCTCCATTTCATGCCTACATCTCCAGGCCCTGACCGCTCGGAGGTCACAGATGACACTGTATCTTTTCATGTCAAGCCCTCCCAGACGACACATCTCTACCTTTTCCCGCTCTAGGGAAAGAAGGCTTTCTGATTCTGCCAAGAGTTTATCAGATTCAGCCTTTTCAGCTGCCATCTGCCTAGCAACCTCTTTCGCTTTTTCCAGCTCGGCAGCCAGAACCAGCTTTTCGGCAATCAGGGTTTGCTTTTCCGCCTCACCGGTTTCCAGAAGAGTCTTCTGTTCAGAAACGGTCTGGCGCAGACCATCCGCCTCCTTGACTAAAGAAACCCGGTGGATCTCATTCTGCTTTATTTGGGCCTTCATACCGGCCATCTCTCTGACATCAGTCTCAAGGAGGCTGTTGTAGGCCTGAACGCCGTAGAGAAGCTGCACAATAAAAATTGGATTATTACACAAATAGCGGTCAACAAACGAAATAGAAAACACAAACTAATGATTGAAGTCTTTTACCTCCATAACCATTATCGAAGTCTTCTTAGCCAGATCAGTCCTGGTGATTTTTGACTGAGCCGCCCTATCAGCTGGTGTCCAGATCCCTTTGGCCATAGCCCGAAGAGCTTCCGGATGGTTAAAAGTGATTTGATCAGCACAAACTGGAGTTCCATCTGGCAGCAGAAACTTAGGCTCCCAAGGGATCAGAGCTTGGGATGATTCAGGGGCAGCAGGAGCCTTGCTTGAAGAAGCATTCTCGGCTTGTGCCCTGGCCCTTTTAGTACCCACTCCACCAGTTGTACTGGATCGGGTCCTCACAGTCGGAGCATTGACAGGAGGCGGAGAAGGAACTGATGGGTTCTGCGCTAGTGGCGCTGGCGGGCTCTAAACAGGAGGAGGCACCGAAGTCGAAGGCGGTGCTGTTGACAACGGCACAGCATCAACAAGCGTAATCCCTTCGGGAACTTGAGGGATTCTGGCGGACATAGGTTTATCAGGCAAGTCCATCCTGTCAACACCAGCGCCCAAGTTAGAGATCGATTTAAGATTGTCCAGGGTCAACAGGTCAGTAGCCGATCGGGTCTTGCCCCAAACATGAGTTTTCAAGAGACCTATCCGCTGTTTTACAAAGGTAAGGGGAAGGTCCTTGTCCTCATAACCTAAAAATTTGAAGGCGTAGTCCCCCCGGTGAAGGTCACAATGGTTACAGAGGCAAGAAGCCTTATGAAGGGGTCGGTAGACAGGCAGGCGAATGGGACCGAACTTGTTGGGGATCGGGAAAATACGAGAAAAAGGGTACGACCACTTGCCACTCACTACTACCATTCGTTCTTTCCATCCCTTGTCCGATTTTTCAGTATCGGTACAGATGTTGCGGCCGTGAAAGGGGAAAAGGTTGTATCTACCTCTACTCGCTCTGGCATTTTGGAAAAAATAACAAAGGAGGAGGTCGGCCAGCCCTAAGTTCAAATCCATATCCCTATTGTACAACAGTAGCATGGATATGATCCTAATGCTGTTCGGGTTCAGTTGAAGAGGGTGCAACCCCAGCATGAAAAATACATAGTGAAAAAAAGGATGAAGAGGAAACCTTAGAACCCTCAGATGAGATGCCGATAGCAGAATGCTACCGGGGGCTAGGCCCTGGCTCTGGGTAAAGTCTAGGTAACCAGGATAGGGGGACACATCAACGTCCTGGGGAACATGGGTCTCAGCCCGAAGGTGTTTGACGTCCACTTCAGGTCGGGTCCTCTTAAGTGGGGCCACTACGAATGGTTCAGAAGGTTTGGATTTCGCAGGACCGGTCGCTGAGGAACCCGGAAGGTTAGTACTTTTGAGAGTGGTCTTTCTGGTTCCTTTAGAAACAGGCTGGGGAGTGTCACTACTAGTAGAATCGGTACCTGAGGCAGAAGGTAAAGTTACTTCCTCTACCGACCGGGTATCGTCACTATCGGACATAACGTTAAGAAATGTAGAAGAGACAGAAGGAGGTAAAGGTGATAAATTAAAGAAAGAAGAAAGGAAGAAAACCGATCGACTTACTTAGTTGGCGAAGGAAGAGTTACAAAAACTCTGAGTAACAGCAGGTTCCTATGGTATCTGAGATGAGCAACGGAATGAACGACGGCAATGACAAAGAAACGAATCCCAGTAATGAAGAACTAAAGAAGGCAAAGACAAGAATATAGAGTTACAAAGTATGAAATGTGATGAGAAGTGAAGAATAAGGGGGGTTTTATAGAAGGAAAGAAGGAAGCCAAAAAGGCTGCACGAAGTCCGAAAGGCACGCCAAAGCCGTCATGGTGCGAGATTTAAGGGAGAAATGGCCTCACGTTTTGGCATATCATTAAGTAGACAATAATGACATGACAACTCATCATCTTCATTTCCCATAAAAGCTATTAGTGTATATATACATAGGTATTTACATTTATTAGGTCATGGGCTTTAGAAAGAATGTCAAGCCCATAACCTCAGGGGCCTGTGTAATGGTTGAAATATTTGGCCCAATTATAGATGGGCCACTGGACTGATGGGCCAACGACGGATGGGCCAGGGACCGATGAGCCGGAAGGCGGATGGGCTGAAGACAAGCAGGCCGAAAAACAACAATGGGCCCATGGAAATTTCTAGAAGCTAAAGTGTGGTCCACAAGGCAAGAAGTAATCCAATTATAGTATGAAGAGTCCAAATAAGGTTAGGGTTTATCAAATCCCTTGATTTAAGGGGTTGATAAACCTAGGTACATGGGCTTGACCCATTTATCACAAACTTGTATAAATAGAGGACTTTGATTAATGAGAAGGGATCCAAAGTTTTAACCAAATATTTATTATGTAACTTTTCTGCATTTACAATGGGTCATATATTTACACGCACATACATATACTTGCATATATATATATAGACTTGCATATCTATGGGTTTTATATACACAAGCAGCCATCTCACCTCTGCCCACCATCTCTCAATCCGCTACCTCCCAATTTGCCACCTCTTGCCGCCAATCGATACCCATCTTCGATCCCATTCCCAATCCCCGATTTCTCATAATATGAATTTGATTGGCAACACATACACACATAGAATTATATATATATATATATAGGTATTGATGAAACTAGGGGTAGGGTTTTGGGGAGGGGGTGAAGAAGGAGGGTTCTATTGTAATTTTGTAATTCTATTTATTTTTTCTTTTTCTAATAAAATTATACCAAGGGTATTTTAGAAATTTTACAATTTCCGTGACCGAAAAATTTCAAATAGAATCAATACGCACACTATTTAAACTATTGAGATTCAAAAAAATTATAGGAGTGTTATACGCACTATATCAATATTGCAGGGATTTAATCAGTGTCGGCCCTATATATAGTAATATACATTGAGGAAAATATAATAAAGTTGACTGAAAAGGAAAGGTAACTACAAGTTCATCTGGTCCTGAAAATAAAATCAACCCCCAAAGCAGACCTGAATTATCATGTGCAAAATTATCATCCACTTGAGAAGAAAATAAAAGAAGATGATTACAAAAAATGAGAGGTAAATATTGGTCCACGTGGTGCTGGAAAAAAAAAATACTGTATCATCAAATAAAGCAAACCTCAACTATCATGATTATCAAACAAAAAATGTGGCGGCAAAGAGTAATTCAAACTATATGAAATGCATGAAAGTGGGCAAACATCTTAATCTGGTTTCATATGTTATGCAGATTATACAAATACTTCATACAAAGTGATCGCTGTCTGCTTGTTAAATTTAAATAAATAGTAATATCACAGCCTGCTAGTCTATCTTCTAAACGATTACTGGAGGTTATATGAGACCAGTGAGTGAACTAACTTCAGTTATATTTCCTTCATTGCATTTTAGACCTATGTTTAAACTAGCTAAGGTAAGACCTATGTTTCCTTCATTAGACCAGTCACATTCTGTAGACACAAGCTTTCGATCGTTTATTTGAGTCGATTTTACCAAAATACATACAAGTAGATAGCTCATTTATCAATACATAGAATTATCACCTTCAACACTACTAGAAAAAAACACGGTAAAATTACTCCGTAGGTAGGGCATTTGTTATCAGTAAATTAATTACAAGAACGCAAGGGAGGGAGAAGGAAAGGGCGACATAACTGTGCATAAAAGAAGGAAGGGTCGGGGAGGGGAAGCGATCAAGTCCACGTGTTAAATGAGGGTATATCACAGCTTATATGAACAATTATAAGAACAAACCCAATATTTCATATACATGGGAGAAAAAAGAAGAGAGAAATGTACAAATGAGATGGTACAAGAAAATTGGCACATTAGGAATACTCATTGAAGCTGCCCCTGCTCCTGTTGCTGCAGTCCTCGTTGTTGATCACCTTGCCATGCCCAAACAATATCTTGGAGCGCAGGTCTGATTCCCTCCGACATTATCTTCTGATATTCCAAAGTATCTCCATTTGATTTCTTCACCTCAACCAAATAAAAAGACGGAGTGACCTCAAAGATCTCTGCATCGATTGACAAAATCCCTTTTCTTCCTTCTTTTGTTCCTTCCATTTTTAACAACCCTTTATCTTGTTTCCGCACCTTCAGCCTCAAACTCTTAGCAATTTCTTCCAGTTTAGAGATGATGACAGGTGCAGGTTGCCGGGAAGAAAATCTTGATTCTTTCTTTAGACTAGGTTCCTCGAACAATCCACTTAGATTAAACCCATCAGAAAAGGAGATGATATCAAAAGCATTCAACTCGGTAGGCTTTGCTAGTTCTTGTGAATCCTCAGCAGCCGTACTGCTGTTCTCACAGGAAACAGAACTAGGACCTGTATTTTGAGGAGCCACCTCGTTGCTTTCAGTGTCATTTTTCACTAGTTTGGTGTTCAATCCCCTCCTAAACCAAGAATTTTCCTTGATTTGGGAGATGGATATTCTCGTTTGGGGATTTGGATCCAGTATACCTGACAGTAGCCTGCGTACTTCTGCTGTAAAATATCTTGGGCATTTGTATTCTGCTTGGCCTATCTTCCGATACATTGCCATTAGATTAGAATCATGAAATGGGAGATAACCAGCCAGCAGAACAAACAAGACCACCCCACATGACCAGATATCAGCTTTGGCCCCGTCATAGCCTTTCCTGTTAATCACCTCGGGGGCAACATATGCAGGAGTGCCACAGGTGGTGTGAAGCAGTCCATCTTGGCGCTTTGATTCTGAAAGGGCACTTAATCCAAAATCAGAAACCTTCACTGTCTCGTTCTCATCCAACAGTAAGTTTTCTGGCTTCAGATCACGGTGGTAGACCCCCCTACTGTGGCAGTAATCAACAGCATTTATCAACTGCTGAAAATATTTTCGAGCAACAGATTCCTTTAGCTTTCCATTGGCCACCTTTTCGAAAAGCTCACCGCCTTTAGCATACTCCATGACAAAATAGATCTTGTTTTTGGTGGCCATGACTTCATAAAGGTGCACAACATTAGGGTGTCTGACCAATCTCATAACAGAAATTTCTCGCTTGATCTGTTCCATTAGCCCACCCTTCAAAATCTTCTCCTTATCTACTACTTTAATTGCTACACTCTGCCCAGTTATGAGACTCCTCGCATAGTAGACCTTAGCAAATGTGCCTTGACCAAGCAATCTCCCTAATTCATATCTTTGCATCAACACGCTTCCATTATTTTCCATCCCAGAACTCGAGAATCTAATATTGGACAATATGCTATTTTCTCTCCTGCTTATTATATGATATATGGCATCTACTGTACATGAGTATTTGACAGTACAAGCAGTTCAACCGTCTTCACAAAGGTCGAGTGTCAACACGATCGAATCTTGTGAATTTGTTAGCCCATTGTCCAGTGGGGCAGAGGGAGCCAGTGAGCCGTGATCTACATACCCAGCATCAGCAAGGATGAAGAAGGGCAGCTCTAGGGCAAACACCTTGTGAACTTCAGAGAAAGGATTCTTAACACCTGCACACATATTTCAGCATTCCCTAGTTTTTCTCTTTATAAGATCAACTAGATAATGCTGAAAAAGTGATATATCCCCAATCAATCGAAGAATCCTCAGCAGAGTCCTTGAAGATTAAGTCGGAAAAAAATGTCAAGAATTGAAAGCATAAGCCATTAAAAGATATTGGTCAGAACAGCAGAAAATAATTAAAGAGAAATATTATATGCTGCACAATTATAGAACCAGACAATGAACTCAAAAAGTTCCAATAACATCCTCATTCAAATAACTAATACCTGCCAATGGGACCATAGAAATCTCAAAGAAATACTTTCACTTTTGTGAGGTTCAAACTTCAAACTAGTCTGAACCCTAAAGTATACATAGAAAGACCATTGCCCAATGTGGTCCCGATTAACCGAGGATCCTCAAAAGCATGGATGAGGTAAAGACCTAATCCATGACATAAATCACATAAAAAATAAAACGCTACTTACTGAATCAACCTGTCTAACATTGCACCAAACATTGCTTGAAATTAAGCTATTGAAGAAAATAGTGCTTCGAGCAATCATGTAAACAAAAATATGCAACAACTGCCTTAGTTTCTTTAAATTATAGGTCAATAACCTATACACAAAATTTCAAGAAATAATAATCACAGTATTCACCCCAGGGGGATCGCCTAACGGCTAAATTATCATCTCACTACATGGAGGTACGGACAGGGCCGGACCTATGAAGAGCCCACTGAATTTTTTTCTTTTTATATTTTATGCTTAATTTTTTTTAATTTATACAAAACTCCCCATTAAAATTACAAAATGCCCCCACTGAAATTACAAAAATATACCCTTACGTCCCCCTCACATAAAAAATACCCTTACACCCCCACTCACATAATTTTCTAGATCCATCATTGGGTACGGTGTTCGAACCCCCTTGGAACCACCCCCACTAACCCACAGAATGTTTCCGGTAATTGCCCGGTGCACGTGGGACACAGGACTGTATATGCCCAGTGGTGGATTATTGGGTGCCCCAAGAGGCCCAACACCACCGCTGTGAACAAAAAAATAAATAAATAAATAAAAGCAGATTTTTTTACAGTAACTCTTTCCTTGTACTGGCATATGAAGCTTATTAACAAGCTGTTATTTATTAAAATGCACTAACTACAATATAGGAAAAAACCAGAAAGAAGAAAATAATTAGAACATTCATGAAAACTATTTATCTTCCTATTTTATGGAGGATTAAAGCACACAAGACGAGGGTGGGTGTGAAAACTTGTTCATTATGGCATCTATTTTACTAAATTCCCAAATCTAGTGCCATTTCGTGCCCCCAATAAGCACACACGCACACGCACATATATATATATATACATGTATATACATCATTTTATACTTTTCCTGGTGTAAGTTGCTCCATTGGAATATGAATCAAATCGATATCCTTTTGACCAAACAGAATTGAAATTCCAAATCCATAAATTGAACGAAAAAAAAAAAAAAAAATCTAGTGCCATTTCGTGCCCCCAAAGCGCACACACGCGCACACACACATATATATACATGTATATACATCATTTTATACTTTTCCTGGTGTAAGTTGCTTCATTGGGTATGAATCAAATCGATGTCTTTTTGACCAAACAAAATTGAAATTCCAAATCCATAAATTGAAAGCAAAAATAAATAAATAAAGTTTTTATTAACTCACTGTTTATATTTTTAAAAAAAAATCAGGAAAAATAATTCACAGATCAAGAACACATGTGCAAATTGAATATAAGCAATATCGCTACAATCTTCTGAGTACCGCATAAATAACAAAATTTTCATCACAAAAGGAACCAAATCGGACTTGAAATCAGAATCATACAATTAATTTATCATAAATAAAAAAATTAGAGGCTGATAATAACAATGAAGAACAATATATGCATAAGGGGTTGATTTTGAATTTACCTTTGTTGGAGCTGGGAGCGTCAACGGAGGACCAGAAACTGCAGACGAGGGAGAGACGCTGAATATTGGAGAACGCACACACTATCACACCCAATTACACACACAAATGTATATGCGTGGATGTATATTTTTAAACCTTAGATAACCTACTAAAATAAGAAAAACTTAGGCTTATAGATTTATATGAGCTTTTGAGATATTTACGTCTATTTATTGTTTAATATGAGGAGCAATTATTGGAGGTGATCGAGCTCACGATAAGTACCTTGTACCTTGAGCCCCTCTAGTCGTGTCATATCTAGGATATTTGCTAACTATATTTGATTTAAAAAATAATTGAATTATACTTAAAATGGGATTATATTAGTTTGGTTATAGTAGCAAGAAAAATAAATAAATAATAATAATAAATAAAAAAAACGAAGTTTAAGTGCTTATTCTCCTTATTGAGAATAGCTTATAATACATCTTCCGCCTAACAACTAGATATTAATATTTGTAAGAGCCCAAAATTAAGGCCCAACACCAACCATCAAGTATATAATTATTGAGACACAACCCGTCAAAGAGAATATTTTAGAGTTGCTTAGGGCTCAAGCCAAAAGCATGTTAAGGTAGGGATGAAGATGATTGAATTGTAAAGGAAATCAAATCCCTACAATAAAAGAATTTGATCGTAATCATAATGGGTCAAGGAACCCATCTTTTTGTATAAATAAGGCGTTAGAGCCTCAATAAATGGATTCGAGTGTTTGAGCAAAAATTAGCACTTGCACTTTGGCGCCGTCTGTGGGAAACGAAGGTTTTTATTGATCTTCTTTCTCACTTTTTTTATTCTTTTCTTTTACAAAAATAAAAGTTTGTGGGAGCAGCCATGGTGGATACTAGATCCTCCGTAGCTGCAATGGCAGCCTAGGCCAACACAACCCAAGCCGCTCAGATCCAAGCAATCATGCAAAGATTAATGGTGGTGGAAAAAAAGAATGAAAAAATCGAGCGACAAAACACCAATCTTCGCTAGAGGCTCGGTCAGATACCCGATCCAGCCAACGCCGCCAATCCTGCCAAAGGTGTCAACAACGAAGGCATAATACCATATCCACCCCGGCATGATGAGGGAGAAAACAATAGGCGAGAGGGGACTGGAAGCAGAGCAACTGATGATCAAGAAGAGGTCTATTTTCCAACACCCAGGAGCCTGCCACCTCAGCAACCTTCAACCATGAAAGACTTGGAGGACATGGCTGCCAAGATCCGGAAGCATGTGTTGGAAATCATGAAGGTCTAACCCCCTCAATGAAGGACTTAGCAACCAACACTGTCGTTGACATGATCAAATCACCATTCACGGGCGAAATAGACCAGGCAGAGTATCCGAAGAAGTTCCGCCTACAACTTTCACCCTGTATGATGGGACGAAGGACCCGTCAGATTATATCTACCAATATCAGACAAAGATGACCACCTGGAAAAATGACAAAGCACTCATGTGCAATGTATTCCCCACTAGCCTGACTGAGGCACCTCTTATGTGGTTCAGGAAACAGCCGTCTCGATCAATTGGAAGTTGGAGGGAGTTGTGCGAACTTTTCATAGCACAGTACTATGGCAACCAGAGGCAGAAGAAAACTATCTCCAGCCTGTTCATAATGACCCAAGAGAAGGAAGAAAGCCTTCAGAGCTTCTTATTCAGGTTCACTAGAGAGATTTCTTCCATTGACCAATGTGATCAGTTGTCGGTAGTTGAGGCATGTAAAATGACCCTAATTCCCGGCACCAAGTTTCATGCATCTTTGGTAAAAAGGCCCCCCAGTAACATTGGGGAGCTAAATTCTAGAGCCCGGGGGTACCTCAAAATCGAGGAGGAGGAATCAATCTGACGGAAGAGGGTGGCCATGGTAACTATTGATGCCCGTACAAAAGACCACATTAAGGATCAGAAACCAGCCCGTCCAACACCGTTTCCACATCAAATAAGCCAGCCAATAAGAAGCAGAGGGTAGAAGAAAAGGTAACCCCTCTCAAGACCAAAGTTCGTAGTCGCGGTATCGGTCACTGTAATGATATCGGTATAACGGACTCGGGTCAGTATCGGGGTTACGTAACGAGATTCGGTTATCGCAATCGTGAGTTTTTTAAAATTTGCACAACTTACCCAAAATGTTCTAAATGGATAATTTTGGCAACATGAATGAATAAAGATAATTCTTTGTGGTGTCATGCAGTGATTTTAACATGAAAAGTCACTGTAGATACAAAAATTGCACAACACAAAAAGATGCTTTCTCATTACTCTTCATTGGATTATATACATTTTCCATCTAGGCCTTTGGCCCATTAGGGCAACATTTTCAATTTTGGAATATTATCCTTACTTTACACGTTAGCTATTTTGTCCCTATACTACGTCATTATCTTGAGCTGCAAGTCTCTTCTAGAATCTTCAAGTTTCTTCTATAATGTTCTTCAGGTCGGGCCATAGGATGGGCCTGGTGGTCGGGTCTTGGGGTGGATCACAGAACAAACATGTCGGTCGGGTTATAATGTGGGCTCAGTGATCGGGTCATCATCTCGGGCATTTCTAGGATCGAGATGAGGCTTTTTATATGGGCCGGGAAAACTCATATGTACACAGACCCTCTTTTAGTTTATGGGCCTACTTTTTAATAGGCCCATTAGATTAAAGAATCGTGAGGCCCATCAAAAAGCCCTTGAGGTTGGTACGCGGGACGCGTGCCTGATGACGCGGAGTTGCATTTAATGCTGCAGCCATCGCAATCAATTGTGATTTTGAATTTGTGGTTGAGACGGCCTAGGTATGCGCGAAATGGGCCGGGTCATGTCGGTCCGATGCCTTGGCCCGGGTAGTTGAAACATCACTCCTATATAACTTCATATACATCATACTTATATCATTTTAGAACTATTTTGCCTTCTTCAATTTCTCTCTGCGTTGCCTTCTTAAATTTCTTTCTGCAACCTTTCCAAGCATTATTTGCAAACTTAAATTCGTATAATTCCAAGTTGGTTTCATCAATTTCTGCAAATCTCAGTGGTCTTGGTTGAGTATTCTATTGTGTGGAGTGTTTTGAGCCTTGTTGAGAAGCGTTTGATCTGACACCCCAATTCTTGCCTGTTGGTACAGTTACCGCATTCTGCAAATCTTTTGCCGGAGAAACGCTCGGGGGACTGCTGGAATCTTCTTTATCTGTTTGTAAGTCATTCTTCTCACTTCTTCTACCTTTCTTCAAATATGTCGGGGAGTGATGACACTAGGTCGGTTAGTGACCTGCAAATGACAGACACGGATTTGAAAATCACTGACCCCGAAGCCTCAGTAAGCACCCCATCTTTAGAGATTACCCGAGTCACTAGAACTAGTTCACCAGAAGTGAATCAGGATGTTGGGGGTCGAGTTTTAGGGGGTCGGGATGATGGGAATAATCAGGGTCAGGATGTTGAGGAAAAGGAGATTTTTTATGCTGACCCGCTCCCGGCCAAGTACAGGAAATACGCTCAACTTAAGAGCCTCGGGGTTCCCGAAGGGGTAAATGTTAGACATTATCCTCGGGATAAAGACTTTACGATTGGTGAGGGGCTGAAGGACGAGGAGATATTGCTCTCCTCATTCCACCTTGCCATACTAAAATTTCCTATTCACCATTTCTTCTTCCTAGCCTTGGCGACTTTGGGTCTGGCCCCCCTTCAAGTGGGTCCCAATTTTTATAGGATCCTGGCCATGATCCTATTGTTCAACAAAGAATTGAACCTAGACTTAGGTTTGGCTGAGCTCATGTTCTCGTATAAACTGCAGGAACTGAAAGATAATAGGGGTCGGTACAACCTAACCTCGTACGTTAAGAGGAAATTATGTGACAACGTCCCGACCTCGAATAAGGGATGGAAATAAAGGATGATTGTAGTGAGTGGGCGGTGGAGGAATCCCGACGCCATAAACATACCTGTCAGCCACATTTTCCAACAGACCCGACTTCCTGAATTTAAGAGTTTCCATACACGAGCTTCATGCCATTGCGAATTGTGTAATGATAAGTTGGGTATGTTAGTGATGGGTTTCCTTCAGGCTCCTCAGGATAAAATGGAGGTCGGGTATATAAGATCCCGATTTGAACTGTTGGAGGCCGGAGTATGGAGTTAGGATTTAAGAGATAGCCAGGGTTGTCTGACCGGGTTTATATTGCAGGAGCTTGCATCGGGAGCATCTGCGTTGACGATCGCCTCGGGTTCTGCAACGACTAGGTCTGGATTGAAGAAATTGAAGTCCAAGTCATCAGCAACCCAAAAACTCAAGAGAACTATGTCGGGGGGGGGGGGGGGCAGAAAAGGAAAGCGGTTAGCATGCCCAAGCTTTCAATCAAGAAGGCTAAAAAGGCTGTCACCGGTTCCACATCTTTCATTTGTGGGGTGGATGTCTCTCAAGTCCCCGAGAACCCTATAGTCAGTTCATCAACGGGACAGACTGAGGGCCGAGCTGCTACGCCCCCGCCTCCGCCTCCTTCTCCTCCGGCAGAGGATCCTCCGATCCCGCCTCCGCCTCCTCATACCCCGCAAACGGCGATCGAGGTCGGGAAAGATCATGTTATGGTCCCGAGCTCTGGAGGTTTTGGATCAGAATTCGTCTCAGGCTCAACTTTCAGTTAGGCCCGATCCTAGCCTCGGTATGGCCTTAGAGGTTCCTGCCTCGACGTTGGATTATAAAATACAGGGGTAAAAACATAACTTTGCCTATAACCGTTAGTTAGTCTAACGGTCATTTAGTTCGGGGGTATGAGTGGGAATATTCGACTTCGAGGGAGTCTGTGTGGGGAATATGACAAACCTCAAGGGGTGTTTGTGGGAATAATCCTAAAATGTATTCTAGCAACAAAATGTAGAAATACCACACTTAATACGATCAAAACATGATAATAAAATCCAATTGGAGTTCCTTAAAATAATAAATAACGGGAAAATTCCCTTTCTGTCCTACTTTTAAACCTTAAAAGACAAATAAATTCTATAATAGTTTGAGTAGGACAAATAAGTCCTAATTTTTATACCAAATTCCATATAAGTTTATATTATCATTTTTTGAAATTCCTTTCCTATATTACCCTGTTAATAATATAATATTAAGGACAATACTTGGGTCCTCCCCTTTTACTTAACCCAATATTATTTATGACACATGGCTAGAATTAATTACAGAATATAAATAGGTATCACCCATTAGTTTATGAATTTTTACCAAATCTAAAAAATTTCCTTTTTTGTTTCTTCTTTTGACCCTTCCAAATTAATTTATAATTATACACGGTAGAGTAATGGATTTGTCAAAAATGTTCATAATGCCTCCAAATATGATATGTTGGTTGTAGCAAAAGTTCACATGCTACCAATTTCAAAATTGACCAAACTACGCAAACAAAATTAAATATGTAACTTTTTGAACAAAAATTAATAAGTAAAAATAAAATTTTCATTCAGACAAGAATAAATAAAAATTTAACATTTCCAACAGCTTTAAATAAAAATATATTAAAAAAATAGAAAAGTAATTTGATTCACAACATGAGTTTGGGGCAATACATGATTGTTTATAAAAATGTAATTTTATGTTTTCAACAATGTTTAGTATATAGTACACAACTATATAAATCAATTTAGAAATATGAAAGACGTGAAAAAAAAAAAAGAAGGAAATTTTCAGATTTAGTAAAAATCTTTAAAATAATGGTTATACTTATTTCAAGCCATGTGTCTTAAATTTATTGGGCCAAATAAAAAGGGATGATCAACTTCAATACTCGGGCACGACCCAAGTATTCTCCTAATATTAATTTATATATATATATATCATTTATATATACATTATTACGGTTCCTCTCTCTCCTCTTCCTCGACCACCTCTATCCCCCTCCCTTGCCGTCACTTCGAAGGCTTCGACGACGATCGCGACACCGATTGTGGAGATTGTGTGTGGATCATCCCTGATTAAGTTGAGAAGGTTCTATTTTTCTTGTTTTCTATATGGAAGTCTGACCAAGACAAAGCACAAAAAGCCATCACAAAAAGGGGGAAAACATGGTTGTGTTGAGAGTGTGAAGTGACGAAGATGGATTTTATTTTGGCTGTTGCATAAGTGTATTTGTGTAAGTTCTGTTAGATGGGTTTGAATGGAGGAGATTTGAAGACCCCTCTTCTTTTTCTATCTTTCCATTGTTTTTTGTTTTTGTTGTACATAAATTTTTGGTGTAGTTAGGCCATTAGAGAGAGTTGGGTATAGATAGAATTTTTAGTGAAGTCAATGCAGAGGGAAAAAGAAGCAAAATTTGAAAATTCTGAAACTAGGGCTTTATGGGAAAGAAGAAACATAATTAGTATCATCCCAAACTTATAAATTAATAATTAACTTACCAGAACCAAGCAGTCTTAATCGCCACCTATGAATAGGGCTGCAAACAAACAGAGCGCTCGACAAGCTACTCGAGGCTCGACTCGCTAAGAGCTCGGCTCGTGTTCGTTTGACAGCTAAACGAGCCGAGCTCGAGCTTGATTTATAGGCTCGTTTATTAAACGAGCCGAGCTCAAACATTCATGAGCTCGGCTCGTTTGTTCGCGAACACGTTCACGAACACGTTTAGGAACTTATGTTCGTGAACATGTTCAGGAGTATACTCGCGAACATACTCGTGATTATGTTCGCGAACAGGCTCTTAATATTAATTTATTAGATAAAAAATATTAAAAAAATAAAGAGAATATTGCCTCATACCCTAATTGGAGGAACTTCCTCCTACCTCATGATGTGGTTTAATGAAATGTGTACACATGTTCCTATATTTAAATTTGAATGAGATAGTTTTTTAAAGGTAAATTGGATTATTATTGTATATTTACTTTGCCTATTAAAATTTTATATTAAATTTTAAATTCAATATAAAATTCAATTTTTTATTTTTTAGAGTTTTATGTTTGAATCAAAGTGAGTGCAAATAATTAAAAGGAAAAGAAATTATGGATGACAGTTTTGTCAGTTAAGGTATGTTATACATATTTGTATTGAATTTAAATAAGGGAAGTGAATATAGTATAATTAATCAATTAACTTTTAAAAAGAGAGATGATTGATATTTAAATATAGAACACTTGTTTAACCTTTATTGAGCTACCCCATGGGGTAGGAGGAAGTTCCTCCAATTAGGGTAGGAGGCAAGTATTGTCCAAAAAATATTAACCTTCACATTATTCCAAAAATTCATAAATTACTTTTCCTTCTTTTGAGTATTGATTTTTGGAATTATGCTCCTTTTCCCCCTCCTAAAATTTTGGCTTTTTTTTTTTTTGCCCCATCAATCCATCACCAAGTTAAGCTCAAATCCATACATCTAAAGGTCCTTTTATGGTCATAATATCTTACTTTACAGTAAATAATTATGAAATTAAATCATATTATTGAGGATTTTATCAATTCAACTCAATTGAATTTTATTAAACTATTTTGAATTATAGATTTACTCAATTGAACTCAATTTCACTAATTTGAATTGAAAATTTTGTCAATTGAACTTAATTTTACTATTTTGAATTGAGAATTTTATCAATTTCACTCAATTTAATTCAATTAAATTACTTTAAATTTGGGATTTACTCAATTGAACTCAATTTCACTACTTTGAATTGGAAATTTTGTCAATTGAACTTAATTTCACTCAATTTTACTATTTTGAATTTAGAATTTTATCAATTTCACTCAATTTAATTCAATTAAACTACTTTAAATTTGAGATTTACTCAATTGAACTCAATTTCACTACTTTGAATTGGGAATTTTATCAATTTCACTCAATTAAACTACTTTGAATTGAGAATTTACTCAATTTCAATACCTTGAATTGGGAATTTTGTCAATTAAACTTAGTTTCACTCAATTTCACTACTTTGAATTGAGAATTTTATCAATTTCACTCAATTTAGTTCAATTAAACTCAATTAAATTTCTTTGAATTGAGGATTTACTCAATTTCACTTAATTGAAGTCAATTTCATTACTTTGAATTCGGGATTTTATCGATTGAACTTAATTTCACTCAATTAAATTACTTTGAATTGGGGATTTACTGAATTTCACTAATTGAAGTCAATTTCACTACTTTGAATTGGGGATTTATTCAATTTCACTCAATAGAAGCCAATTTCAATATTTTGAATTAAGGATTTACTCAATTGAACTTAATTTAATCAATTAGACAATTTTGAATTGAGGATTTTATCAATTATACTCAATTGAACTCATTTGATGCATTCTAATTTTCAAATCAAAATATGATTTTAGTTCAATTAATTATAAAAGTGTGAACCCTTTATATTATATTTAAAATTTTAAACAAAAAAATAATTAACAATTTATTTTATAATTTTATTAAATATTAATTTATCAACTTATAATTATATCTATTTATATATATATATATATATATTATTTAAATTATTATCTTAACTCTATAATTATGTGAAATTTTGATTATTTCTATGCATTTATTATACATAAGTAACCATTAATATTAAGTCATACATGAAAATAACAATGATATTAATCAAGTAATATTTGTTTAAAAAACAAAATACTATAAAGAGAAAGAATCTAATTACAATCAATTAATACATATATATATATATATATATATTATTTAAATTATTATCTTAACTCTATAATTATGTGAAATTTTGATTATTTCTATGCATTTAGTATACATAAGTAACCATTAATATTAAGTCATACATGAAAATAACAATGATATTAATCAAGTAATATTTGTTTAAAAAACAAAATACTATAAAGAGAAAGAATCTAATTACAATCAATTAATACGCATAAAATAACATAAAAATAGAATATGAAATATAAACATATTTTGAATTATATATTTAAATACTATATGGCTCTTAAAAAGATTTTAAAAGTAATTGGATTATATTTGAAGTACCGAAATACTAATAATATTTAATATTTTTAAATTAGGAATATAATGGTAAAATAATAAAATTTAAACCCATAAAAGAATATAGGTAAAGTTCGATTAATAACATTTAAATAAAATAATTACTTAATTTCCTCCTAAATTTGCAAAAGGAAAAAAATAAGAAAATAAAAGAATACCTAGCCACCGTTGGATCTACCCATCCAACGGCTGTAAAAGAAACCCTAGCAACTCCTACACTTATAATGGGTAAGCCTCACTTCAGTGGCCTCCACAACTCTTTCTCCCTGTCCTCAACAAGCCGGCTAAAAAAACCCATGAACTCACTCCCTCTAAACTCTTTTCTGATTTTTACTTATATTTCAGAGGATATGGAGGAAGATCTCAACAACCCATCTCAGATTACTAGGTTTGAGCATTGGGTTTTCAATTTTTATTGTTTGTATTAATCACTTTTTTATGATTCAAATCCCTTCTCTCTTAATTCGGTACTTGGTATAATTTTTTTCCGAATTGATATTAACATGTATAAACTTGTAATTATTGGTGGATCTCTATGCTCGATCCAATAATTTCTTTAATTTCCGTCTTCGATCCAAGAATTTCTTTAACATGTTATATATTTAATTTCCGTCTTTGATTTTTTCAGTTGAAGATATAACACTGCCAAGAATTTGGTGGATCTCTTCGATTCAATGCTCACAGATTCGATTCCAAGAACTTGTTCCGTAGATTATAAGAGATTAAGTGATGTGAATTTTTGTGTTGAGTTACAAATTAGGTTAATGTTGTTTTTGGGGTTATGATTGTTTGGAAAAAAAATGATCTAATTTTTGGGATTTTGATTTTTTTGGTTTTGATTGTTAGGGAAATGTTACAATTATTGATTTTCTGGGATTTTGATTATATATGGGTTTCATAATCTACCTAATGACTCTTGTATATTTGTAATTGAATTTTTTTGTTTAATGCTATAAACTTTTCGTTCATTAATTTGCACCCTGTCGTCTTCCTCCTCGGTCGCGTCAACGGCCCTTCATGTTCCTCCTCGGCGGCGTCGACATTGTGCTCATGGATCCATGATTAATTTCTTCTTTTTTTTAGTCAGGAGTCATGGACTCATGACACTTACTTTCTGGTGATTTCCTAAATATCTTGTATACCATACATATCTTATATGTTTGCATTTATATATGATTATATAAAGGGCACAATGTATACATATAAACCTGTAGATGAGTCTCTACATGGGTTTTTTTTTCTGGATTTTTTTTCCTCTTAATTAATTTTTTTAATGATCCAGTTATAATTAAGAAAACACCAAAAGTATGCGTCTACCTGAGAATTGTTCATCTTTTTTGCCGTGTGTTGATGCTTGAAAACGAGCTGAGCTTGATAACAAGCTCGAGATTGATTTCAAGTTCGAGCTCGCGAACCGAGCTTGAGTTTGCTATTTTAGTTTCGAGCCGAGCTTGATAACAAGCTCGAGCTCGATGTCAAGTTCGAGCTTGGCTTGTCGAGCTCGCGAACCGAGCTTGAGTTTGCTATTTCACTTTCGAGCCGAGCTCGAACAACAACATGTGAGCTCGGCTCACTCTTGCAAACTAGTCGAGCCGAGCTCAAACAGCCAACTACTCGGCTCGGCTCGGCTCGTTTGCAGCCCTACCTATGAACCATATATACGGACACGGACACGACACGATACGGATACGGCGACACGACAAATTTTAAAAAATTAGGACACGACACGACCCTTACACATCATAATTTTTTTTATATAAACATATTATATTACACAAATACTTCATTTATCACTTAAATAATGAGAATCACATAAATTTATAAACAAATAAGTTAAATGAAATGTTTGACATGTTCAAAACTCTTCATTCTACTACTATTCAATGAATCAAATACATCTTCCCCAACATCCTTCATCTTAGTCTCTATCTCGTTATATTGTGAAAATTTTCTTGATTGAAGACAAAGATTGAAAAGTATAAATATCAAATATTCGGCTCTTTGTGATGTTATCTTGTTCCTATTCAAATAGTGGATAAATGAATATGTGCTCTAATTCCTCTCACAAGATGAGGAGGAACAAAGATATTCAAGTATCTTCAAATTCAAAGATTGAATTAGAGGTGTTGAAGTTTCATAAGTGATCCATTAAATTATCGGCCCCATAAGACTTCTATCTTTCATTAAATCAGCCGATCCACCGCGTATCCGACACGCGCGTGTCATCCGATTGTCCACTAATTGTCCAATTTTAAAAAAAGTCTGGATACATTTTTGGTGTGTCGGACATGTATTTTTGGCGTGTCTGAGCGTCCGACATGGACAAGTGTGTCCGACACGGGTACGACGACCTTAGATGAAGTGTTCGTGCTTCATAGATCGTGACTGAAGATCAAGAACGGACTTAAAATAAAAGAATGGGCTTGGAGAGAGATTTAAGGAAAGCTTCTGGGTATAGATAGATTTTATTAAAAGGGTAATTTTGGAAAGAAAGTTCAAAAAATGATAATATGAACTTATATGGAATTTGATGTGAAAAATATGACTTATTTGTCCTACCAAAACTATTATAGGATTTATTTGTCTTTAGAACTTAAATGTTGGACTTAGAGGGAATTTTCCCAATAATAACCTTGTGTTTGATGAAAGAAGTAAAAGCTCTAGTGCTAGCAATAAAGGAGATAGATGAAATATAAAGACGACCAAATATGCCTCAAAAACTAGAAATGCCATTTCAGAAGAATCACTTTTCTTACCAAAATAATAATTATATTTATAACAGTAATAAAAAAAAGTAAAAATTATTCTTAAGTCCTATTTCTCTTACTATAAAGTCTTGCTTTTGATGCTTATTAAATTAAATAAGAAATGTTAAACTAAATGTAAATTTTTAATTAAAACTTTTATATGAACTCTTAAGTAAAGAATAAAATTAAATAAAAATTTATTATTTATATAAAGTAAGTTATTACCTTTTTACTATAGTTGTTGTGCATTAAATTTTTTTAAATTTAATTTAAATTAGATTAATTATTATTTAAATTCATAATACAATATATTTAGTAACTAAAACTTATTGAATAAATTTATCATTACATAAATTCACTTCTATATTCTATGGCATCATGAAACAATTAGGAATTTAGGATTTAAATAAAAAGAAACTTCAAAAGTAATAATTATTGGTCCCAAAATAAATGTTTTAGGATTTTTTTATTTTTGGTACAAAAGTAAGACATTTTCGAAAATTTTCTAATAAAACGAGAGAGAGAGAGTTGGCTTTGGCTTTATTGAGAAAGTAGTTCAGTAGTGATGGTGGTCAAGGCAGGTGAGATGCGTGAAGAGGGAGGAGTTGCTAAGGGAACTTTTGTCTATTTTAAAATTAATTTTATTAATTTATAATATTGTAATGAGTTAGTTAATTAACATTTTAGGCAATACAACCATTTTATTTTGATACCACTGACATTTAGAACGGAAATATTTGTAGTCATATGTTGTGTGAGCCTGTGAGGCCAAAATCTATTAAGCCCAATTCGTATCAGGTCCAATTCAATATTAACACGCAAAAACCATTCTCACACGACTGAGTTTTATATGTTAAGGAAATACTTTGGCCCAAAGAGCAAGCCCGAAGGGCACCTGCTCTGGACTGATAGAACATCAGAAACAATCCCACCTAAGGAAGTCCGAGGAGGCTGAAGATATCCCGAGGCAGGTTCATTCAATTGCAAAAAGGTCTTCTGTCTCCCACACGTTTAACCGGTGTAGGACCAAAGACCTACAAAGAGCATTTTAGAGCAAGCAAGCTCCTTCGAATATAACTTTTAGCTTACCCACTAACAGGCGGATCTAGGCAGCAGTGTCAGGAGCTAAATTTTTTTTTTTTGAATTTTTGGGATATAAATGACATATTTATTTCAGTAGGATTTAAAACAAATTTTTAGTGGGGGCTTATTTGTAAAGAAATCTAAATTCTGTAATACTTAAGGTAAAAAATTCAGTGGGGACTAAATACTAAATATCTAAAATTTTAGGGTAAAAACTATAAAAAAAAATTTGAATCCGCCAGTGCCCACTAAGTGCTTGTTTGGCTAAGGAGTGGAGCCATGTTTTTGGGTTTGGTTTCAAAAAATTGGCACCAAACCCATGTTTGGCAAATGGAGTCAAAATTTGGAGCCGACACTGTAGCTGAACCATGGTGCAACTTTTGTGAAGGAATGAGCCAAAATTTGGAACCAAATTTTTGAAGGTTCATGGTTTTGGTTTTGGTACCAACACTGTAGCAAATTTATTTTTGATATTAATAAATTTCGAAAAATTAAATATTCTGAAAAATTAAATATTTATGAAAAATAAATATTTCGAAAAATTAAATATATTAATATATTATAATATTAATATATTAAAAAATATTAATATTAATATATTTTAATATTATAATATTAATATATTTTAATATATTAATATTAATATTTATGAAAAATTAAATATTTCGAAAAATTAAATATATTAATATATTAAAAAATATTAATATTAATATTAATATATTTTAATATTATAATATATTATAATATTAATATATTAATATATTTTAATATTATAATATTAATATTTTTTAATATATTAATATATTTAATTTTTTGAAATATTTAATTTTTCATAAATATTAATATTAATATATTATAATATATTTTAATATATTAATATTAATATTTATGAAAAATTAAATATTTCAAAAAATTAAATATTTTAATATATTAATATATTATAATATTAATATATTAAAAAATATTAATATTAATATATTTTAATATTTTAATATTAATATATTAATATATTTTAATATATTAATATTAATATTTATGAAAAAATAAATATATTAATATTAATATTTATTAATAAATAAAATGTGAAACCCATATATTAATATATATTAATATTTATTTAATAAATATTAATATTTATTAATATTTATTAATAAATAAAATGTGAAACTCATATATTAATATATTTTAATATATTAATATTAATATTTATTAATATATTAATATTCAGAATTTCAACCCATACCAACTCTACCAAACATGGTTTGGTTTTTCAGCATCACTTTTTCTCACACCAAAACCATATGCACCAAACATGGTTTAGAACCAAAATAAAACCACACCAACTCCAACCACTCCAACTCCAACCCAACTCCAACCAAACCAAAACCAAAAACCAACTCCACACCCTCTACCAAACATGCACTAAGTAACCCAAAAGGTATTCATGAAATTCATTCCAAGCAGTTGTAATAAAAGTAGCCAGAGTGCTGCTGGCCAAATGGGGCTGGCTATTGTATCATTATAACCAGCCACGTCAACGTTCTTTGTTAGTTAAATTATTTAGCTAGCCAGACCATGGTGTGGAACATATGTTTTTCATTTTTTTAAAAAAATTAAAAATATATATACATGTAGTGTTTGATTGAGTATATATAGATAGTGTTTGTATCAAATTAGTGTTTGACGATATATATATATATATATATATTTTGTTATAGCTATGTTTACTATTTTTTTACTTAATTTATTAGAAATATATTCACTAAATAAAAAAAATAACATGAAAGTTCTTTAAAAACTAAATAATTTGGATCTCAGTATAATCGAGGCCCATCATTTTTGGCTGCACACATCTCTGTCCGATTTGGTAGAATTCGCAATACGAAGAATAATTTGGATCTCAGGCAAGACCTCATGAATCATTTGTGAAATAAATTTGGTAATGAAGAAATGTAATTATTTATGCTACTAGATTGTATTTTTCATATTATTTGTGATGAATATGTAAATGTTATAAATATTTTATCTTCAATTAAATTTAAGATATTAAATCTATATTAGTTGATTGGTCTGTAATAATTAATATTATTTTATTAAATTGATCTCAATTAAGTTAAATATAAATTATAACTAAAATATATACTTCTTCTTCTCTCTTTATTATATTAACAATATATATATAATTACATAATATATACATAAAGAGAAAAGAAGTATATATATACATAATATATACAAAATACATAACCCCAGATCAGTGTGGTCGTTGCTCTCCAGATCTCTTCACCGCCTCCACCACAACCACCACCGCCTCACTTCCGCCGCACCGCTCAGTCCTTCAGTACCGGCCTTCTATTTCCTAGGAGCTACACCAAAAACCCCTTCAGTAGTCATCTCATTCTCACTCAACTTATATATATATATATATATCTTCGTGTGTATATACTTGTATGTGTATATATAATTTTTGCCCCAATTTATTTGATTTTCATGTGTGATGTGTGTGTATAAAATTTGCCCCAATTTCTTTAATTTTCATATCTGATTTGGGTATATATAATTGTTGCCCTAATTTCTGTGATTTTCATGTCTGAGGTGTGTATATAGAATTTTGGCCCCATTTTTTTTTAAATTTTCATGTGTTTAAGTAGTTTAGAGTAGAAAAGTGAACGACTAGGTCATTAGGCCGACTAGTAAAATCTCTAGTTCTCGAAAGGGAGGTGAGGAGTTGATTCCATGGTGGGCATTTGTGGTTGTACGTGGAAGTATTCTTAGCAAAGAAAAAAATTCAAACATTAAGAGGCAGAAAAGGAAAGAGGTTCATACAGTGAGACATTGTGTCGTTGGGGTGAATTTGAAACCATTGTGAAGATAATCTGACCCTTTTGGCTACAAACAGGAAATTGTTTAGAATATTTGTCAGCCTCGTTAAGACCTTGATGCATTCATTCAGTGATGCGTTATGGAGTTGTGTGAGAAATCCAATACGTTTTGGCTACAAACGAAAATTTGCTTAGACTCCTAAGAGGTTCAGGTTGGCATTTCAATATTTTTCTTGGAAGATCTAGGTGAGGTTCGGAAATTTGTTATCATAAAGGATATTTCAGGCTTACACTTTGTCTCTTTAGCTGCACAAGGTCTTTCTCTCTTTGAAGAGTGCTCTTTCAGAGTTCTTCAAGCCTCTCTGTCTCTGTCTCTGTCTCTCTCTCTCCCAGAACAAGAGTGGCTGCTGCTGCCCTTTTTATGTAGTCTTGATGTTCTAGATTTTGACATGTGTGAAGTTTTACTTCATTCTCACAGCAGTGTTGATGCAAGTGAGAAGGATGAATGGATGTCTTTATTCTTTAATTCTGTGACTTAGATAATTAGGCGGAATTTCATTACTGTGGCAGTGGTGATGCAAGTGAGATGGATGACATATTCCATTATCGAAGGAAATATTTTCTTACCCAGTAGGCCAGTTCTTTAGCATGTGCTATTGGAGATATGTTCTTTTGGTTATATGATATATGAAATAATACAAAAGGGTTTGATGGTATACTAGTTAAACAACATCCTTTCATATCTCTCCTTTAGCATTTCCAATTTACTTTTTCCTCTATATTTCTTCAAAATTTGTTGGTTATTGCTATCTTTTCTGTTCCCTGATAACTAATGTGATTTTTTCTTTTCTCCCATCACTAAAGTTTTCCTTTCTTTTCTTTCCATCTTGTTTACCCAATTGAGGCTTAAATTTCTATTTGAATAGGATTTCCATCCAGTTCCAGCACTTTAATCCAATCACACAATGGGGTTTAGTGTATTTATACCTTTGTAAATAAGTATTCACTTATATTTGCAGAACTATAAATGACAACTATGTATCCATACTTTGTCCATATTGTTTAACTTTTCTTTAATGCACAGCCACATCCTTACGGACCTTACCCTAATTTCTTAAAGCCATTGGATTTATGTAGGGTAATGTACCCTAATTTCTTAAAGCCATTGGATTTATGTAGGGTAATGTGTTGCTGTCTCTCCATGGGTCAAGCACCATAGTTGCGGTTGGAAAGTTAAAACATGGCGAGCGATTAGCTGTACTCTAATAAATATTCCATCTTCATCAGGCCTACTTATTCACAATTCATTTCTTCATTCTTCTTCTTGGTAATTTATATGTGAAATTCTTAGTTTCATTTGTGTCATAGACATATATAACAATAATATATATATATATATATATTTATATATAAGGGTGAAGTGCAAAAAATTTCCTATTAGATTCAGAATGTGCAAATGCCCCACTTGTGGCAAAAAACTCTTGAAATGTTACAAATTGAGCAACTAAGGATACTTTCTCAAATTTAAAGACAGTAATACCCAATATGCCCTTAAGTCAAAATTTGAAAAAGTTAAAAATATGCCACACTATGAAAGGCATGTTATGAAGGGTATGCAAATAGCAAGAGTGTTTGTTGCATAAACGGGGTTTGATGTCTACTAGATTACTTGCCGAAGAATACAACAATTCTAAGCTAGACATATAGTTGCAAGCTTGTTCGGGTTTTGAACTATCTGGGTTCGAGGTCTGCTAGATGCTGGAGAATAAAATAATATAGGTTTGGTTTATTATTTTTCTGCAAAACCTCCTCATGATTGAAGTGCTTGTGCTTGAGGAATTTTTCCGATCGTTTTTCACGTTGTGTAGAACCAAGAGAGAGAGTGGGAAGAAGTAAAAAAAAAAAAAATAGGGGAGAAGATCTTTGTTTTGAATGTTTTTAAATAATCAAATGGTACTAACTCCATAAAGATGCTTATGTATATAGAGGCAAGAAGATGAAACCCTAAAAAGTTCATAAAAATGGCTGAATCAGCTACCCCCTGACGAAAGCACATACCTATTCCCGGCTCCACTGCTGAAAGAGTAAATTTAATGGTACTGCTCTGAATCTGGATGAACTTTCCATGGAGAAGTTGAAGTACAAAGATCTTTTGCCCCAATTCTTCTCTTCTTCCCACACTCATTCTCTCTTCTGGTTCTACACTTCTCTCACTGTCCTCTCCTGCATTATTATTACTACTAATACTATTATTATTATTATTATTATTTTAATTAATATTATTATAAATTATACTATTGTTATTATTATTATTATTTTCTTTATCTCGCTTTCTCTGTTTTTTTTATTTTTATTTTTATTTAACGCTATCTCTCGGGTAAGGAAAATTCCACCTATGAATATTGAAATTTGATCACGTTTTGGGTTTTACAGTAAAAAAAGTATTCTTAAGCAGTGACGCTATTAGCACACAACAAAATTTCTATTAATCGCGGCAATACACTTTTAACATGAAACTGTGTAAATCTCTGTTATGGGCAAAGAAGAGAAGAAACTTACAGGAAAGGGGAAACTGTATATAACAGTAGCAAACTCGCTTTAATTGGATATCAGTGGAGACTTTAAATGTGTTTTCTTTAATAGGGGAATCCTTGGGCTTAGCTTCGGCTGGTTATTAAATTATCATGGTTTGTGGTTCTCGTATGACTATGAGGTTTTAATCGATTCATGGGGCCTTAACAACATAATTCTTATTGATAATAAAAAAACAATAGTAAAGTCTCAAAAATGGATATAATTGGATATCAATGGAGACATGAATATTACTGCAATATATACTACGGTCTCCTTTTTTTCTCTTTTGAGAATGAATCAAAAAATTTATGTCAGAAATCAGTTTTGATAGTGAGAGTTATAAATATAGTAGGATCCTAGATGAGTAAAAGGTGGGGTTTGTCATTATCGTTTTATGTTTCTATCAGAATTGCTAATTATGATTAGTGTAAATTTTGTAGATCTTTTTCAAGGAGAACAATGTCTACTGTAACAAATTTAATGAAACTATTAGAAAAGCTTAGCAACTTAATTGGGTGAGCTGTTTGCTTTGGGATCCAATTTATTTGCCCATTTGGAGGTAGTGCTTTATAAATAATACCTAGTTTCGTGGCTTCTGAAGGCTGATCTATCGGTATTTGCTTTTATGTGAGATATATGACTGCCTTTATCAGCATGGTTGCATTGCGTAATTCTTTTGGCCTTTGAGGGGTAAACAACGGCATTGAACTCCTAAACCCTAATTATGCCATTATCCGTTTAATCTGATAGGTTTTGCCTTTTTTTCAAGATAAAAGGGAAAGTTTTTTAACATTGAGAAGGCAACTAAATTGACTATTATGCAGTGACCAGAGACGGTATGTATCAAACAAAGGGTAAAAGAGTTGTATTATGAATCGCTATCCTAGTCTACACAAACTTTAGTTTGATCAATACGATCAATTTTAATCTATAAGAAAGTATACTTCTCGTTCCCTTCTTCCTCTCTTAATAATCCGTTGAAATGCTCTTTTCTTGATTATTTTGCAGGAGAAAAGACTTGATTTTCGCATTTTTAGTTGAGGTTCAAAGTTGACCTTACTAGATTGGAGGGGAATAATTGGAAGGATGCTTCAGATACGCCTTAGCAATCCAACCTCAGAAGGCGGTGGAGGGGCAAAGCCTGTGCCAGTGGACAGTGTGACGGTTGCATGCCCTGACCACCTTGTTCTTGCTGATCTTCCTGTGGCCAAGAGCCTCGGTTCTGCTACTGCTGCTTCCTTTGTGAAGACTGTAGGTCGTAGGTCACGTCGCCAGCTTGGAGAGCGGGTTCACTTCTGTGTGCGATGTGATTTTCCAATTGCAATATATGGACGCCTGGTGCGTTTGAGTAATATCTTCCACCACCTGATTTTGACTCATTTTCTTTGATCTTGTTCTCAGCTCTAGTTTGACTCGATCCCAAATCTGATTTGAGTGTTAATTGAAATATCTTTTAGCCTTTTATGTCAAGTATGCGGACGTAATTTTGGTTGTTTATTGTTTTCATTTTTCCTTTACCAAATGGATTTCTGACTTCTTTTGGGAGGAAAAATTAGTTGCTGAGGGAAAAGATGGAAGCTAAACATTCGTAAACTTGTACCTCATTGGTCAAAGTTTGCCTCTTATTAATATTTTCCCTTGTAATGCGGGAGGTTAAGTTTCATGCTTTATTTAATCATTGTTAATTGTTTCAATTCTTTGTTTGAGCCCACTTATATTGGACGTAGTTTAATGTCTATATTCACTTAAACATCTGTGGCATTCTAGTGTTTAGATTGTTCTTTGTTTAGGTAATCGTCTATGGCCTACTATGGAATGAGGGGCAAACTTTTATTACAACCGGTAATTGGGGGAGGGCGCCCCCTTGCAACTTGGGCCATCCCATTTGATACCTGCAAAATGTCTGTTAAAAGTCTTATTAACTTCTTTATTTTTTGTATATTCAAGTATTAAGAAGTTTATGTTCTTGCAGAGCCCGTGCGAGCATGCTTTCTGTCTGGATTGCGCAAGAAGTGATTCTATTTGCTATCTGTAAGGCCATGTCTGACATATATACATTTACTTATCCATACAAGAAATTGTCTAATATACATGCTGTTTATGTTATTATTATATGCATCTTATGCTATATACTATAATTTAACTTGGGAATTTTCATTCATAATGCAAGATTTCTTCTATTCAAAGGGCAATCTCTTGGGTTGTCTTTTCACACATTGTTTTCTTCCTTGCGTGTTATCTTCCTGGAGTGTGATGGGAGTAGAATAGACATGTTAGAGGACATGATTTCTAAGGAATTTTTGATACATTTCTTTTTCTAATGTCTTGGTGAGATCCAAATTCTTTACTCTCTTTATGGATTTCTCAATTGATTTGAGTTATATAAAAGAATTCTAGTTTAGTGAATGTTATACACCTCTTGTGCCCATTTTGTCTAGTTCGTGTATAGCACAATGTTTACTTAACAAGAAATATTAATACTAATGCATGAGTGGTTGAAAACCCAAGTCTCTGTTTCTTGATGATTCATAAGCGGTTGAACTACTTAAATGGAGCATTTTTTTCAACTTTTGAGTCAAAGACCCTTCTACATGTACTTGCTACATTTTACATGATGCACCCAATGCTTATTTTGTGTTTCTTTTTCTTATTAGAATTTTTTCTTCTTTCCCTGATCATAAAGTTGCCATTATAGAAACATTCTGGTACATGACAACTGCTTTTTGTTGTAATTCACGTGCAACCTGCACATGGCTGTTTACTTGGATGTTTATCGCACTTCCATTGCATGAAATGGTTGCTAAATGAGTTAATCAATTGTATATTTTGTTTCCTACTCCACAGTTGTGACGAACGTATTCAGAAGATTCAGACAATCAAATTGATGGAAGGGATTTTCATATGTGCAGCCCCTCATTGTCTCAAGTCATTCCTGAAGAAGTCTGAATTTGAATCTCATATTTATGGGACCCATGCTGACCTTCTCCAGCCCAATAGAGAGAAAGAAGATGGAAATGAATCGGAGGGAGTCAGTGCCAAACAATCTACAGCTTTCGAATCCACTGGTCGGGCACCATCAAGGCCAGTCTTCTCTCCTAATTCAAGTTCCCAGGTAAATGATCGTGAAGAAAAGGCTTCTCGCTCGCAACCCAGAGACCAACCACCTCCCAGGTCAATCGTAATGCCAAAGCCACCCCAGTCAGTTTTTGGGCAAATTCTAGGTCACCCAACAGAACATCAAATGGAAAACAACCGTCCACATGGCTTTAACAGGACTGGATCCTACAACTCTTTCCCTCAGCAGAACTTTGGCACACTGGGTGGCCTGCAGCAAGAATCTGGACAGCTATCAGACAAGCAGCAAGGAATGCTATCCGAGATTCCTTTTTCTGATCACCCTCCTATGAATGCCCATCCACCACCAAATTTTGCTGTCCCCATTAATTCAAATCCAGTTCTGGCACCCCCTCCATTTGGTTATTCTCCATTTCCACCTGAGGGAGGTAGACCATTTTACGGTTCTTCCTATGAGATGGCAAGGCCAGATTCGGCGCCTGAAGTTGGATCAGAACAGGGGTCTTTGTTGGGTTTCCCACCAGGTTCAGCAGGTGGTGTGAATTTCTCAGACAGTTATCCTCGGCCATGGATGATGGGACCAGCCGGGGTTCCTTTTCAACCTTATATGTCTGGTCAAGGAAGTGAGGATGGTTCTGCGAACATGTCAGATTCTCAAGGAAGAGTTGCATTTTCCCACAATGCGTATGGACGGGATCCAGGAGTTCTAACCTCAAACATGCCGAACAAGGGAATGGAAGCAGTACAGGATGTACCCATGGAGCCAAGGGATAGCAGCAACATCAGGGGACTACTGGCACCACAGGCCTTGCCACACCCACCACTGCCTCCACCACCCCCACCTCATTTGTCACAGCTAAATCGAGGAGGTAGTCGCGAGGGACAAAACTTTGGGTGGCAGAATGACAAGCGTGATAGCTTTGGAAGTGGCCAGGATTTGTGAAGCTGCTTGCTTCTTGTTGCTCTCTCTTGTGCTTTTCCTTCCTTTCTGAACTTACATTGCATTATCTATGGATACATTGTTTGTATTTCCTGGTTCAGCAATCATTTTTTATGATTTGATTTTCTTCTTGTTATCCAAATTTTGTCGCATAAACAATTCTTGACATCTATGGTGATATATATTTAGCCGCTATAAGTATTGTGACCGTAATCCGGATTCAAAAGGATCTCGAGGATCTTTCAGAGTATATATGACTGTTTCAACACTACTCTCAGTGGCTTACTGACCATTGGTCAGTTCCCAAAATAAGTGTATGTATTTCGACAGTCCTCCGGGTATTCTGAGGCTTTAATTCCTCTTCCTCTAAAACAATTCTACCCAAAATTTGTGGTTCTATTTCGAACCTGAGCATAATATTGCTCGAGCTATTTCACATGTGATCTGAAGTCTAACAGGCCAAACTCTTATGATGAATTACACTGCATATGAAACGTATATATCTTCAGATATATCTAAAACATGCACAAACTCCATTTTTGTTGTTCTACATCACGAGTTGACAAGAGCTCAACTGGTCAAGAACTCATCATGATTGATATGGGAAAAAATGAAACTTACAGATAAAGCTCTATTCAACCTGGTTGGTTGACCTAAAACAGTTCTATCTTTCCAGAATCTGGATAAAATAATCCTCCTATATTTATTTGTGTTTATTTTTGCCTTAAATTTTACAATAAAACAATCTTAGGAGACTTTGTCAAGTCAATTATCTGGGGACAAATAGTAGAAGCTCTTCGCTTCTTGCTGCGGAAATTAATCCTGTAGCCAGGAGAGGGAGATGACAAATCTATAACCTCATGGATTGTGTGACTATTGATCAGCTGTTCTGCATCTTTATCAGCGGAATCTATGGTTGGTAGCTGCTTCATCGTTGGCAGATCCACCACTTCCCTTTGTTGTTCAACAAGACCATGCATATCGTTATCTTCTACCGCCTCTATTCCACTACAGGTGCTAGTAACAAATGCAGAAGGTGAAAGAGACGCGGGGAGATCACTGAGACAATCTGCCTGCCAATGATCTTCTGAAATGAGCGAGTCTCTTGCCTGTGACGAGCCAGTGTCTTCTATCCATCTATTCTCTTCATAAGTAGTTTCTTGAATTCTGTTTTGATAATCAGCACAGTCACAAACTGTCATATCTGTTATTTCTTCGTCCGGAAACGCAGGTGCAGTGTTAGTTCCTTCATATGTATCATCGTCACCCCCGTCATCTTCATCATAATTGCATCCTGAATAGCAGGGAAGATCATCCATTGAACACATCTTTACCTTCATATGCTCCGGTAGGCTTGGGCAACCCGCACAATGCTTCATGTATTTTGTTGAGAAAAAGTTCACCTTAAGGTTCAGGCTAAACCATATACAGGAAAAATGTAAGGCACTTGTCGAAACAACCACAAAAGTACATCAAAAGAATGGATTTCACATGCATGAGAAACAACATGATACCTCTGCCATGACGGAAGGGTGAGCATTGTGTATGCCAGTTTTATCTTGTTAGCAATACCAGAGAGGGATTTAAATGTTGCAGCTGCCTTTCTCACCGCAAGTGATTCAATAGGGTGCTGCCAGGCCCATTCAAACTGCAAACTCCATAAGAACATTTCATAATCTTTATTTGAAGCACTGTTTACTTTTCAATTCATTCTTTAAATCAACAAGAAAAAACTTCGCCAAGTGTTGATGCAACAAATGGGGTTTGTACTCCCCCTCACGTCAAATTTATGGTTGTAATGGACATTTGTCCCGTTTATAAATATGTGGTTTAATTAAATGCTTTATATACAATTAGTCAATACATTATACATTGTATTGGTACATTCGGAATAAAATGGAGATTCTCCATTTGACTACAGAACCGATTTATATATTCATGAAGGAGTTCATGAGCGGGAAACATAAATCAGGGAGATTGCGGAATTATAAATGGTTCATAGTCAGATAGAGTCTTTTTTATTAGTGGAGGCATGTGGCTTCTTGGGCCACATGTGTAGTAAGCCCAATAGGGTCTCTTCTCTTATGTAACATAATTTACCATTATAAATTAAGAGTCTCTCTACCGTGAGAGGCTACGGCTTATTCTAAACAACATGGTATCAGAGCCAGATACCAAAGTTTGAGAAACTCTCTCCTCACAAAACCCTAACCCTAATCACCATTCTCCATCCCTAACCCTAATCCAAACCCAAACCCAAACCCTTGTTTTTCGTGATTTCGTTGATGAAACCGTAGTATTTTTTTTTCCTTCCTGCTATTGTGTGTTTAGGGTTTCAATTCCCAACAGTTTGGTTCATGTCTTGGCGGGTCATTGATTGAAACGTTATCTTGATATATATAGGGGTTTGTATCCCTCTCTTTGTTATGATTCTTGGGGAAGTTGTATTTCTCTCTTTGTTATTGTTTTGCTAGATATTTCTTGCCCTAGTTGATTGTGATTATGGGTGACCCTTCGATATCGAGTGGGGTTGTTGAGCCCAAACCACCTATGATCTTAGAGTTTATTTCATCGAGTTCGAAACTTATTGAGCGTCGTTTGGACGGTATAAATTTTCAGAGTTGGCGTAAGCTGGTTTTATTCGCTATTCGAGGTATGGGTAAAGAGGAACATCTTAGCGATAATTCCCCTAATCCTCAAAGTGATCCTGCAAGCGCTAAGATCTGGTTATTCGCTATTCGCTAAACACCAATTGTGTCGTATGTGTCTAGGGTTAATAAACAAGCATGTGCTCCTTTCGAGTTAGTCCATTCTGATGTCCGGGGACGTTGTCCGGTCCAGTCCAAGTCTAGTTTTCGGTATTTTGTTACCTTTGTGGATGATTTTTCATGGATGACATGGTTATATTTAATAAAATCTCGTTCCGAAATATTTTCTATCTTCCATGCTTTCTATGCTGAAATCAAGAATCAATTTTCTGTTTCCGTTCGTATCCTACATAAGGATAATGCTCGTGAGTACTTTTATTCTCCCCTTGTGTCATTTATGAGTCAACATTGTATTATTCACCAGTCCTCATGTCCGGATACCCCCCAACAAAATGGTGTTGCTGAACGAAAGAATAGACATTTGATGGAAGTTGCTCGAGCTCTTATGTTTCATATGCAAGTTCCAAAGATGTTTTGGGGTGAGGTGGTATTGACAACTACATATCTAATTAACCGGATGCCCTCATCAATTCTTCAGGGGGAGATTCCTCACCGGGTCTTATTTCCTAAAGACCCTCTTCACTCTCTCCCTCTGCGTATATTTGGATGCACCTGTTATGTTCGTGTTATAAGGCCTCATGTTACCAAACTGGATCCGAAATCTCTGTGGTGCATCTTTCTTAGTTGTTCTCGTACACAGAAAGGGTATCGGTGCTTTTTACCAGAGTTGGGGCGGTTTCTTGTGTCTGATGATGTAGTTTTCCATGAGTCCTCTCCCTTCTCCTCCCCTGTATCGTCCGTTGACCCACCTTTGTCTCCATCTCTTGATCACTTTATGGTGTATGACTTGATTCGGGTCACTTTTGTCCCGTCCGCTCCTCCCCTGCAGACATATGTCCGTGGACCGCGTCGGGTGTTTGGTTCTTCTCCCGTAGATGCTCCTGAGCTGGCTCCTGCTACATTTGGTCTCTCGTCTTCAGATCCTCCCACACCTGCTTCAGATTCAGATTTGGATGTTCCTATAGCTCTCCGAAAGGGTAAACGTGGTTGTGCCAATTATCCTGTTTCTGATACTGTTTCTTATGTAGGTGTCTCACAGTCATTGTAGGCCTTTATCTCTGCCCTGGATTCTATATTTGTTCCTCGGAATCTCTCAGAGGCTATTTCTTCTCCAGCCTGGTTGACTGCTATGAAAGAGGAGATGTATGCTCTTCAGTCTAATCAGACATGGGATTTGGTTCCTTTGCCTTTTGGCAAGAAACCTATTGGGTGGAAGTGGGTTTATGCCACTATGATGAATCAAGATAGGACTATTGCTCGTCTCAAGGCTCGTTTAGTTACCAAATGTTATGCTCAGACTTATGGCGTTGATTACATTAATACATTCTCGCCTGTTGCCAAATTGGTTTCTGTTCGTCTTCTTATTTCTCTTGCTGCTACTTCTGATTGACCATTACATTAGTTGGATGTCAAGAATGCCTTCCTCCATGGTGATCTTCAGGAGGAAGTCTATTTAGAGCAACCTCCCGGGTTTGTTGCTCAGGGGGAGTCTAGGCTTGTTTGTCGTCTGAAAAAATCTCTTTATGGCCTGAAACAGTCTCTACGGGCTTGGTTTGGGTGCTTTAGCGAAGTTGTATTAGAATTTGATCTTCAGAGAGCGAGCAAAGATTATTATGTCTTTTATCACCATTCCGCTACAGGTAGCATCTTCTGGTTGTCTATATGGATGATATTGTCATTACAGGGAGCGATGATACAGATATTTCTTCGTTGAAAATATTTCTCTAGAGTCGGTTCGAAACTAAAGATCTAGGCCATCTGCGTTATTTCTTGGGTATTGAGGTGGCTAGATGCAAACGTGGGATATATCTTTGCCAACGAAAATATGCTCTGGATCTTCTACGAGATACAGGAATGATGAATGCTAAACCAAGTGATACTCCAATGACTACAGGGGTCAAGTTATCTATGGAGGATGGTGATGAGTTCCTTAAACCAAATCGGTATCCGCGTCTAGCAGGGAAACTCAATTGCCTTGCGATGACTCGTCAAGATATTGCTTTCTCTGTGAGTGTGGTGAGTTAATTCATGTCTAATTGTAAATGCAGAAAAGTTACACAATAGAAATCGGAAAAAAATTTGACCTCTTCTCATTAATCAAAGCCCTCTATTTATACACAACTGTGATAAATGGGTCAAGCCCATGTACCCAGGTTTATCAATCCCTCAAATCAAGGGATTTGATAAACTCTACCCTTTTTTGGACTCTTTATTCTATAATTGGATTACTCCTTGCCTTGTGGACCACACTTTAGCTTCTAGATTTTTCCATGGGCCCATTGTTGTTTTCGGCCTGCTTGTTCTCAGCCCATCCGCCTTCCGGCCCATCGGTCTTTGGCCCATCTGTCGTCGGCCCATCAGTCTGGTGGCCCATCTATAATTGGGCCAAATATTTCAACCATTACACAGGCCCCTGAGGTTATGGGTTTTTGTAAAAAGCCCATGACCGAAAAATTTCAAACAATACTAGATATATATATACATTCATGCACTTTTTAGGGGAAAATGAGGTATGGTGAGTTGTCAACCAATTATGAGCATTTATTGGCATTTTGAAATGTGCGGCCACCATTCCCTTGATTGCCGCACCATGACGGCTCATCGTGGGTTGCGCGACCTTCGGGCTTCGTGCAACCCTTTGGCCTCCTTCTCCCCTTCTATAAAATCCACACTTCTCCATTTCACTTCTTATTTCACACTTTGCAATTTTTTGCTCTAGTCTCTTTCTTCCTTAGCTTTTCATCCTTGGGTTTTATTTTCTTGTTCTTGCCGCAATCCCTCCCGTCAATCGTTCCAGATTTACTTAGTAGGACAGAACCCTGCTGCTACCCGAAGCTCCTGTGATTCTCCGTTCGCCAATCGAGTAAGTTGACCAGTCATTTCTTCTCCTTTCTTTTAATTTTCATCTTTGCCCCCTTCTGTCTCTTCTACATTTCTTTAGAATCATGTCTGATAGTGACGACACCCGGTCAGTAGAGGAAGTCGTTTTATCTTCTACCTCCGGCACCGATCCCACTAGCAGTGACAATCCCCAGCCCATTCCCAATAGAACAAAAAAGACCATTCCTCAAAGTACTGACCTTCCGGGTTCCTCAACGACCGATCCTGCGATATCTAAGCCTTCTGAACCATTCGTTGTGGCCCCACTTAAAAGGACTCGACCTGAAGTGGACGTTAAACATCTTCGGGCTGAGACCCAAGTTCCCAAGGACGTTGATGTGTCCCCTTACCCTGGCTACCTAGATTTTACCCAGAGCCAGGGCCTAGCTCCCGGTAGCATTCTGCTATCGGCATCTCATCTTAGGGTTCTAAGGTTTCCTCTACATCCCTTTTTTCACTACGTGTTTTTCATGCTAGGGTTGCACCCTCTTCAACTGAACCCGAACAGCTTTAGGATCATATCCATGCTCCTGTTGTATAACAGGGATATGGATCTGAACTTAGGTTTAGCCGACCTCCTCCTTTGTTATTTTTTCCAAAATGCCAGAGCGAGTAGGGGTAGATACAACCTTTTCCCCTTTCAAGGCCGCAGCATATGCACCGATACTGAAAAATCGGACAAGGGATGGAAAGAACGAATGGTAGTAGTGAGTGGCAATTGGTCATACCCCTTTTCTCGTATATTTCCGATCCCTAACAAGTTTGGTCCCATTCGTCTGCCTGTCTACCGCCCCCTTCATAAGGCTTCCTGCCTCTGTGACCACTGTGACCTTCATCGGGGGGACTATGCCTTCAAATTTCTAGGTTATGAGGACAAGGACCTTCCCCTTACCTTTATAAAACACCGGATAGGCCTCTTGAAAACCCATGTCTGGGGCAAAACCCGATCGGCTACTAACTTGCTGACCTTGGACAATCTTGAGTCGATCTCTAACGTGGGCGCTGGTGTTGACAGGATGGACTTGCCTGACAAACCAATGTCTGCCAGAATTCCTCAAGTTCCCGAAGGGATCACGCTTGTTGATGCTGTGCCATTGTCAACAACACCGCCTTCAACTTCGGTACCTCAACCTGTTCAGAGCCCGACTGCGCCACCAGTACAGAACCCATCGGTTCCTCCTCCGCCTCCTGTTAATGCTCCGACTGTGAGGACCCGATCCAGTGCAACTGGTGGAGTGGGTACTAAAAGGGCCAGGACACAAGCCGAAAATGCTTCTTCAAGCAAAGCTCCTGCTGCCCCTGAATCATCCCAAGCTCTGGTTCCTTGGGAGCTTAAGTTTCTGCTGCCAGATGGGACTCCAGTCTGTGCTGATCAAATCACTCTTAATCATCCGGAAGCTCTTCGGTCTATGGCCAAAGGGATCTGGACACCAGCTGATAGGGTGGCTCAGACAAAAATCACCAGAATTGATCTGGCTAAGAGGACTTCGATAATGGTTATGGAGGTAAAAAGACTTTGTTTAACCTTTGTGTTCTCTATTTCGTTTGTCTGATCGCTATTTATGTAATAATCCAATCTTTGTTGTGCAGCTTCTTTACGGTGTTCAGGCCTACAACAGCCTCCTTGAGACTGATGTCAAAGAAATGGCCGGTATGAAGGCCCAAATAAAGCAGAATGAGATCCATCGGGTTTCTCTGGTTAAGGAGGCGGACGGTCTCCGACAGACCGTTTCCGAACAGAAGACTCTTCTGGAAACCGGTGAAGCGGAAAGGCAAACCCTGATTGCCGAAAAGCTGGTTCTGGTTGCCGAACTGGAAAAAACGAAGGAGGCTGCTAGGAAGATGGCGGCTGAAAAAGCTGAGTCTGATAGACTCTTGGCAGAATCCGGAAGGCTTCTGTCCCTTGAGCGGGAAAAGGTCGAAGTATGCCGTTTGGGAGGGCTTGACATGTTCAAAAGATACAGTGCCATCTGCGACATCCGAGCGGTCAGAGCCTGGCGGCGGAGGCATGAATTGGAGCATATCCCTCTGGAATCCCGTGAATTCAAGACCGCAGAGGAATTCGATGCCCATATGGGAGTATCCTTTCCTTATGAAAACCCTCCTGCCTCTGAGACCGAGAAGCGCTTCGCCGCCATCCTGAAGGGGGAAGAGTACCATCCTCCTGAACAGTAGCTAGGGCAATTTTACATATATTTAGTTTCCCCCAATGGGCTAATTTCTTGTAGCTTCCTTCTTTTTTAATGAACAAGAACTTTTTATTCCTTTTTCCAGTGATTATTCGTCCTTTGTGTTGGTTTTTTTTTTTTTTTTTTTTTTCAACAGACATGAAGCCTTCGGGCATTTGGCCCCTGAGGCTTGATTTCATCCTCTGGTTAGTTCAAATCAGATTTGAACTCAAACACTTAGGAAATTTTAACAATCATGAAGCCTTCGGGCATTTGGCCCCTGAGGCTTGATTTCATCCTCTGGTTAGTTCAAATCAGGTTTGAACTCAAATACTTAGGAAATTTTAACAAACATGAAGCCTTCGGGCATTTGGCCCCTGAGGCTTGATTTCATCCTCTGGTTAGTTCAAATCAGGATTGAACTCAAACACTTAGGAAATTTTAACAATCATGAAGCCTTTGGGCATTTGGCCCCTGAGGCTTGATTTCATCCTCTGGTTAGTTCAAATCAGGTTTGAACTCCAACACTTAGGAAATTTTAACAATCATGAAGCCTTCGGGCATTTGGCCCCTGAGGCTTGATTTAACAATCATGAAGTACTTGTATAAAAGTAGAATCTATCTTTATTGAGATGAATTTGAAAATCATGAGGCAGAGGTGCCGATATCGGGCACAGATGCTTCGTAACAAAGGTGTCATAGAAATACACAGTCTTATTTCTTAACAAGAAAAGCAACTATCTAAGGATAATACCTCTTTAAGCGATAAGCATTCTGAGCGTTGGACTCGAGGCGACCTGTCTCGTTCTTCCGAACCCGATAAGCACCGCGTCCGATTACCTCAACCACTGTGTAAGGTCCCTCCCATGTCTCTCGTAATTTGCCTACAATACCAATCTTCCTTCTGAGCACCATATCGCCCACTTGGAACTCTCTTCTTTTGACTTTCTGATTGAACAGCGCTCTGACTTGCTGCTGATAGGCAGCTAGTCTTATTCCGGCGGCTTCCCGTCTTTCTTCCAGGAGGTCTAGATCATGGGCTAGGTGCTGATTGTTTGGACCTTCTTCCCATGCTTGACTCCTTAAAGTAGGTACTTTTAGCTCGGTCGGGATAACTGCTTCGGCCCCATAAGCCATGGCGAAAGGGGTTTCTCCAGTTGGCTGTCTTGGAGTAGTCCGATAGGACCACAACACTTCAGGCAATTTCTCTAACCATGCCCCTTTTGCATCTTCAAGTTTTTTCCTCAGTGTGTCAAAAATGGTTCTATTCGTCCTTTTCGGCTTGCCCATTTCCCTGCGGGTATCCGACGGAAGAAGTGTTTTGATTGATCCCATGCTTTGCTAAGAATGCTTGAACCTTTCTATTGTCCAGGTTGGTGCCATTGTCCATCATTATGGTTCGGGGTAGGCCGAATCTACAGATGATGTGGCTCCAGATGAATTTTATAACATGGCTGCCTGTTATGGTGGGGTATGCCTCCGCTTCCACCCATTCGGTAAAATAATCGGTAGCCAGGAGAACATGTGTGGTACATCGTATTGCCTGAGGGAGAGGACCTACAATGTCCATACCCCATCGGGCAAAAGGGTGAGGAATAATAGTTGGGTTTAAGAACTCCGGCGGTGGGTGAATGGCATCTCCATGAAACTGACATTTTTTGCAGTGTCTGACATAAATTTCAGCGTCCCTTGCCAGGTAGGGCCAGAAATACCCCTGGGCGAGGACTTTATGAGCTAGGGACCTTCCTCCGGAGTGATTGCCACAAGCTCCTGCATGAATCTCTTCCATAACTGCCGATGCCTCGGAGGGGGTGAGACATCTCAAGTATGGTCTGGAAAAAGACTTTCGATATAGCTGGCCGTTGTATAGGGCGTATCTGGCTGCCTTCATTCTTATCTTCCGGGCTTCTGACTTTGATTCAGGCAATGTACCAAATCTCAGATAATCTACTATCGGATCCATCCAACTTGGTTCCCACGGGATAACCATTACCTCTTCGGGGGGTTCCAAGCTGGATCGGGCGATGAAGTCCATCGGTACAGTGCGAGTCATACTTTCTCTTGTGGCAGAGGCTTGGTTAGCTAGATGATCTGCTGCAGAATTGTCCCCTCTGGGAATCTGTTCAAAGTTTATTTGCTGGAACTCTTTAGCCTCCCTTAGAACCAGTTTCTTGTAGGCTTCCATCTTCGGCTCTCGGGTTTCATACTCCCCATTTAACTGTCGCACGACTAGCTGGGAGTCACTTCGTACCTCTGCTCTTTGGACTTGAAGGCTTCGGGCTAACCGAATTCCTGCAAGGATGGCTTCATATTCCGCTTCGTTGTTAGAGGCTGGAAATTCCAGTCTAACGGATTGTTGGATTTTAGTACCATCCGGTGTTACGAGCACTACTCCAATCCCTGCTCCGTTGATGTTGGATGATCCATCTACGAACACGACCCACAATTCAGGTTCACCTTCTTCTGTGGAGTCAGTAGTTTCTGTTTCCAACAGGAAGTCAGCTACTGCTTGTCCTTTGATGGCCGTTCGGGGGACATAGGTTATGTCGAAAATCCCCAGTTCAATCGCCCATTTTGATACTCTCCCAGATAACTCAGGTTTCGCCATTATGGATCTGATTGGAGTTACAGTAGGTACTATGATCGGGTGTGCTTCAAAATAATGCCGCAGACGTCGTTTAACATTGATCAGCGATAGTACCAGCTTCTCCTGCTTTGAATAACGGGTTTCTGCATCAGCAAGGGATTTGCTGGTGTAGAAGACTGGTGTCTGGTACCCTTTGCCCTCCTTGACCAGAGCGGCGCTGGTAGATGTTACCGAAATGGCCAAATACAGGTGCAGCGGCTCATCGGCTTCAGGGGTTGCCAGGATCGGGGGCTTCGCCATGTAACTTTTGAGTTTGTGCAGGGCCTCCGCTTGCTCGGGACCCCAGACCTCTCCTTGTGCTGCTCTTATTGCCTGAAAGAACGGCCTGCACCGATCGGTTAACCGAGAGATGAAACGACTGAGGGCCGCTATTCTCCCGGTTAGCACCTGGATTTCTTTCCGGGACTTTGGCTCAGCTGTCTCTACGAGAGCTTTGACTTGTGCAGGGCTAGCTTGTATTCCCGTCCGATCAACTATGTGCCCCAAAAACTGGCCTGAGGATACTCCGAAAGAACATTTGGCCGGATTGAGCTTCATATTGTACTTCCGAAGGGTGTTGAATACCTGCTGCAGATCGGCTAGATGGTCTCCTTTTTCCTTGCTTTTGACCACTGTGTCATCGATGTAGGCTTCGATGGTGGATCCCATCATCCCTTGGAACACCCTTCTGACCAACCTCTGATAGGTAGCACCTGCGTTCTTTAGTCCGAAAGGCATAACTGTATAACAAAATGTACCTGACTCAGTGATGAACGCAGTCTTTTCCTGGTCCTCCGGATCCATTCGGATCTGGTTATAGCCAGAGTATGCATCCAGAAAGCTCAGGCGTTCGAATCCTGCGGTGGCATCTACCATCTGGTCGATCTTTGGTAAAGGGAAACAGTCTTTTGGGCATGCTTTATTCAGATCAGTGAAGTCAACACATACCCTCCATTTACCGTTTTTCTTCTGGACCACCACCACGTTTGCCAACCAGGAAGGATACTGGACCTCTTTTATGAATCCTGCTTGCAGAAGTCGATCAACCTCTTCGGCTATGATCTGGTTTCGATGGGCTCCCATTCGTCTCTGTCTCTGTCTAACGGGCTTCGCGCTGGGATCCACATTGAGAGAATGCAGGGAAACTGATGGATCAATACCGGTCATGTCCATGTGGCTCCACGCAAATATGTCAGCATTGGATCGGAGAAGGGATTCCATTTCTTCCTTTTCCTGTGGATTGAGGCCCGAACCAACATAGGTAAACCTTTCAGGGCGATCGTGACAAATTTGAACTTCCAGTAGTGGTTCAACTGCTACCGGTGATCCCGAACCGCCCTCTTGTAATTGCTATTTGGTATCAAGTACTGTCTTGGACTGCGACTTTTGTTCCGGTTCCGTTCTCCTTTTTATAATTTTCATAGTGACTGCGTAACACTCCTTTGCTGCTACCTGATCACCCCTGATATCGATTACGTCAACTCCGTTTGGATCAATACACAGCATGACCTGATGGATGGTCGAAGGGACTCCGTGCATACGATGGATCCATCCCCTTCCCATGAGGAGATTATAGGAAGGTTTGACATCCACCACCACGAAAGTCTCTCGGAGTGTGCGCCTTGCTGCCGTTACTGGTAGTTGGATTTCCCCCACTGGTTCCACTCTCTTTCCGTCGAATCCTGCTATCGGGCTTCTGGATGGGACTATTTCCTGGGGGCTGATTTCCAATTTCTCAAAGGCCCATTTGGTGATAATGTTGGCACTGCTTCCTGGATCGACCATTACCCTCTTGATCAGACAATTGGAGACCATGAGGGAGATAACCAGGGGGTCGTCATGAGGTGTCTGAATATTCCGCATATCTGCAGAGGTGAAAGTAATCCGGGCGTCCTCTTTCGGGCTTCGGAGTTCGGTGACTTCGCCAACCCTTCGTAACTTCTGGGCTTGCCGCATCTGTGATCTACGGGCTTCTTCCACTTCTGACCGACTGGGCCCTTCATGGACCATGTGAATGACCCGCACGGGTTGTCCCATAGCTCCCTTAGCAGGAGCATGCGTCGCTTGATCTGGCCGTACTCCTTCCCTGGCAACATACTCGGTCAGTTCTCCTTTTGCAATCATGGCTTCCACCTGTCTTTTGAGGCTTCTGCACTCATTAGCGTGGTGCCCGTATTCGCCATGGAAGGCGCAGTGCCTCGACATATCCCTTTGGTCCATCGACTGTCTAATGGGAGGTGGTGACCGTTAGATTCCTTTGCTCTTTGTTTCCTGGTATAGCTTTGCCAATGTTACTTTTAAGGGGGTGACCTTTTCCTCAAACCTTGGTCGTTTCTCTGGGGCTGGGGATGAAGCTTGAAGTGCGCTCGGTCTCTTCCGTTCTGGTGCCCGATCCTTTACCCTGGAAGGCTCGGATGCTCTGGCTTCTACTGTTGCAAAGGCAGTCCTTCTTTGTCGTATGGCCAATTCCTCTTCTATTCGGAGGTGCCCCTGTGCCCTGGAGTTGAGCTCTCCAATATCGGCTGGTGGCCTTTTGATTAGGGATTGGTGGAACTTGGTTCCAGGAATCAGGGCCATTCTGAAGGCTTCGATGGCTGAATGCTGATCGCAGTTGTCAATTGAAGACATCTCCACATTGAACCGTGAAACGAAACTTTTCAGGGATTCGCCCTTCTCTTGGATCATGGTGAACAGACTGGAGATAGTCTTCCTCTGCCTTTTATTGCCGAAGTATTGTGCAATAAATAACTCGCAGAGCCTGAGCCAGCTACCGATCGATCGGGGCGGTTGCTTTCTGAACCACAGGAGGGCTGCTTCGGTCAGGCTGGTGGGGAAAACTTTGCAGAGTAAGGCCTCGTTCTCGTTGTAAACATTCATCTTGGTATGAACGTGATAGATGTGTTCGGTTGGATCTTTTGTGCCATCGAACAGGGTGAACTTCGGTAATCTGAACCTTTCTGGATAGGGCACGCTGGTGATCGAGACGGTGAATGGTGTTTGAACGGCGTCTATGGATGCCTCGGATGCCAGATCGATTGGGGTCTGTACCTTCAGATCCCTAAGCACGTCTCGCTGAAATCTTGACATGATTTCCTCCAGTTTTTTCATGGTCAGGACCTCCTCGGGGTTTCGTGCCCCAAGAACCTGTAGGGATGACTCTGCCTGTTCTTCGCGATCGTTGTGGGCCTTAGCGGGTGGGTCATTTTTGTCTGTCTGGCGGCCTATGGATTGTTCGCGCTGGCCGGACTGCTCATCATCATGGGCCTCCTGTGGGTTCTGCAGTTGAGCCAATTTTGCTACCAGTTCAGAGTTCTGCCTTTCTAATTCGGCAGTCCTCTCCTCAAGGGCTCTCCTGATCGGATATTCTGGTTGTTGGCCTCCGTTTGGAGGCAAATCGGTCTGTTGTGATCGTGTGATCGCCATTGATGGTACGGTTCTTAACTTTTTTGTAGAGGGTGGGAAGCTTATTGAAAAAGATTTCAATAACAGGGAAGTGTTCCCACAGACGGCGCCAATTGTGTAAATGCAGAAAAGTTACACAATAGAAATCGGAAATTTTTTTGACCTCTTCTCATTAATCAAAGCCCTCTATTTATACACAACTGTGATAAATGGGTCAAACCCATGTACCCAGGTTTATCAATCCCTCAAATCAAGGGATTTGATAAACTCTACCCTTTTTTGGACTCTTTATTCTATAATTGGATTACTCCTTGCCTTGTGGACCACACTTTAGCTTCTAGATTTTTCCATGGGCCCATTGTTGTTTTCGGCCTGCTTGTTCTCAGCCCATCCGCCTTCCGGCCCATCGGTCTTTGGCCCATCCGTCGTCGGCCCATCAGTCTGGTGGCCCATCTATAATTGGGCCAAATATTTCAACCATTACACTAATCCTCGGACTTCACATTAAGATGTTGTGACACATATTTTGAGATATATTAAAGGAACCCCGAGTCGTGGATTACTCTACAGTAATCGTGGTCATATGCGGGTTGAGGGGTTCTCTGATGTTGATTGAGCAGGATCTCCTTATGATAGAAAATCCACCTCTGGATACTGTGTATTTGTAGGTGGTAATCTAGTGTCATGGAAAAGTAAGAAGTAAAACACAGTGGCCCGTTCAAGTGCTGAATCAGAGTATTGAGCACTGGCGCATGTGACTAGTGATGTGACTTATTTGCGTCAACTATTACACGAACTTGGTTATCCTTCTTCAGAACCTTCTCAGTTGTGGTGTGATAATCAAGCAACAATACATATTGCGACCAATCCCGTATTTCATGAGCGCACTAAACATATAGAGGTGGACTGCCACTTTATCAGAGAAAAGCTACATCATGGAGATATCTTATTGAAGCATGTGAAAACTGGGGATCAACTTGCTGATGTATTTACAAAATCTCTTCCAGGAACTAGAGTTGAAAATATTTGTAACAAGCTGGACATGATTAATATTTCTGCTCCAGCTTGAGAGGGAGTGTTAGTAGAGGCGTGTGGCCTCTTAGGCCATATGTGTGTAGTAAGCCCAATAGGGTCTCTTCTGTTGTGTAACCTAATTTACCATTATAAATTAAGAATCTCTCCACCTTGAGAGGCTACGGCTTATTCTAAACAATATTTTTAATAAAGAAATAAACTATATCAACAACTCGCCTACAAGCTCTTCTCCTCCTTGCTCCATTGCCTTCAAGATTCACTCCTATGACACTTGTGGTTAATTTCCTTAAGCTTTGTTTCTAGGAAAAGTAGAGATAAACCAAGAAACCCGACATAATAGAGATGGTGAAGAGAGTAAAGGGGTTTACATGGTTTAAATCTCTGTAAAGAGTTATGGTTCTTAGATTTACAGACCAAGCATGCCCCTTTTCCTTTCATTTACCAAGTGTCCAGACTAGATCATTGCTCTAAAAAGGGCAATATTAGTAACAATTACAAGGTAGTGATAACAATCGTCAAAATTATACATATATATACATATAGACGTGTATATATTTTTAAGGATTGGGAGCCTTACTCAGAGCTAACACTATATATAGTTGTCCACAACCCCTTCTTCTCCTTACCCCTATGAGTTCTTAGAGTTACATACCAAGCATGACCTTTGTTTTTCATTTACTAAGAGTCAAGACTAGATCATTTCTCTTAAAAGGGAACTATTAATAAAAAATATAAGGGAGTGATAGCAATCCTTACCATTCTACATACCTATATATATATATAGATGGGTATATGTTTTCAAGGATTGAGAGCCTTACTCAAGGATTTGATAAAATCTCTTCTCTAACACCAAATATAGTTGTCTACAATCCCTTCTCCTCCATACCCCTATGAGTTCTTTGGGCTTCAAAGTTCACTACTATGAACCTTGCAATTAGTTTCATAAGCTTTGTTTATGGGAAAAATAGAAGTAAAGCAAGCAACTCTGTAATGGTATGGATGATGTACAAACTTTTTCTTCCATTCTTATGAGGCTAGGTCATTTATCTTACACAACAATATATACAAATAATACAAGAAAATGATACCACCCATCTTGCTATTTCCAATATCTAGCTTAAGATCATTACTTTTGGCTAGGAGTGAGGATCCATAGGGCTTATTTTCATCATGGCTCCAACAGGTGGATAAAAACTGACTCAGTCAAATCTCAAATGACCTTATGTTAGTAGCTCATCAACTAATCTTTATTTTTCTAAGAATAGTTAATTTCCAAAATGATTAACTGCTAAGTCAATTTGCAAAATGAGCACCCTATGTTTAATTAGCCAACAAATATATGCATCTATTTCCTTTGGCCATGAAGGGCCTCTAATCATCTGTACTTAATTAATTTGCAAACTGGAAGGACTTTTGGTCATCTTTTCTTCAATATAAGATACACAAGTTTGCAGCCTCCTATACCTACATGGGTAACAAACTTGTAGAACCAACCTATGAATCCTGTTCTGATTAATGTGACCTAAGTTTTAGAAGCCAAAAATATGTTCACTAGGAGAAGCTGTTATTTATATAGGATTACATCTTCTTAAAGCGAACTAGTTGCAGCCTCCTCTCCTACCATTGGTAACAAACCTTACAGAACCAACCTGTGAAGTGTGAGAACCTTATTTTAATTGATGACTACAATGACTTTGAAAAGAAATTTGGACATAATAATAATTCCAGAGTCCACCTAAAAATTTCAGAAATAGCTCGTAGGTATATTGTATTCTAATTTTAAGCACTGGGTGATTTATAAAGTACTCCTCCTTTATAAAAAAAATCTTTTAATTAGTTCCCCTAAAAATATTTTTAGTTTATTTTCAGTTTAATAAACTAAATGGAATTTAAGAACTTTCACCAAACTATATATATGCTCAAAACTATCTGACACTTCTAAATGTCAAAACAATCATCATCATAATTAAAATTCCTTTTGCTATCTATGTAGGGTAACACATGTACCATTGTTTTATACTAAAACTAACCAGTGACCCACCCTTTAGACAGAGTGAATGGTTTATGTCCACTTAAAATGTTCTCATTTTGTAAGCAGAACAACTTCAACAAATCTAAAGTTTAGAACATGGGCTAGTGAATTAATTCACTACAGCTTAAAATCCAGTTTCGTCCATTTTACAATGTCAGAGACTCAGAGTTCTATCTCCCCCAAATATATATATATATATAATATGAGAAATACAATTTGTATTACCTGAAGAGCAGATACATTAGTAGGAAAACCATATATGCACAAAACCATTTCCCATGGGCGCTTACTCTTTGTCCTCCAAGCACCACACTTAATTTCGCCGTTATGTTGTCTAATTCGACGCCGTGGATTCACTGTAAATCTGCAAATTGGTTCATTTAATCTAACATTTCAAGGAGAATGGTTGAGATGAACAATCAAGCTAACAAAATTGGTATCCACACTAACAATAAAAGCACAAGGCGAAAAAATAACGAAAACCCAGAATGAAAACGTGGAAAAAAAAAGAAGTAAAACCCTACAAATTAAAGAACCCTAAAGTTGAAAATTCGAGAAAAATGAAAGAGAATGGAGTAAAAGAATTAAAGTCAAGATCAGAGCTACACTGGGTACAAATGAATGAAACCCTGAAGATGAAATTTTTCATCAGCCAACTATACATATACATAAATATATATATATACACATATATACATGTATTGTGAAAGAGAAATGGGGGATTGATGAGACTAACCCTATGTAAGTGTGGCCTTTGTGCCTAGGGCTGAGAGAAGCCAAGAGATAACATGCAAAGAAGCCTCCTTTGTCTTGTTCAGCAGCTATTTCATCATCGTCTCTTCCCCTAGAAATTAGGGTTTCTGAGATCTCTGATTGCCCTTTCCTTTTCCTCATCTCTCTGTGTCTAACAAAATTCGACCGTTGAAATATTATTATAGTTGAATTAAAAAATTAGGAATTTGAATCAGGGTCCAATACTTTGTTAAAAAGACATAACAGCCCTTCAATGGTGTCTGTCATTCACAGATCGTTATTTTGTGCCCTAAAAGTCACTTTCCTCAGTGGGGGTTATTTCGTTATAGTCAACATGATATAACCCTCTCGAAGACTTCTGTTTTTTTATTTTTCCTTCGGCTATTATTGGTAAAACTATGAATTCATTTTGCATCAACTAACTCCTATCCGTTAAACTTTTTGTACTTATCAAATTGTATTACCTTGTTTCATTTCCTACAATTTTGGACAAAAATATCCGTTAGTTTTACTGATAAATGATTTTTTATGAGTATATTACACTTTCACCCCATATTGTTAATATAAATTATACTTTTACCCTCTCTTATTTTACTAATTACACTTCATCCCTTATTTGTTTCACTTTGACCCCTCAATCAAATTTTGAGATGTGAAATGACTAAATTACCCCTAAATATGCGTGAGGACCTAGTTGTCAACCCATAAAGATGTGAAAAGACTAACCTGCCCTCCTTTTACAAAAAATATATATTTCGAAAAAAAAATTCAAAAACTATATATATATAATTGGAAAATAAATTTTCGAGAAAAATATATATATTTTGTATATTTTTCAAAAAAAAATATTTCGGGAATATATATTTTGTATTTCAAAAAAAATAAATATTTCGAAATATATATATTGTAAAATATATATTCCAGAAATATTTTTTTTTTGAAAAATATACAAAATATATATATTTCAAAATTTTTTATATTTTTCCTGAATTTTTTTTCGAAATATATATTTTTTTTGTAAAAGGAGGGTAGATTGCTATTTTTACATCTTTATGGGTTGGCCAGTAGGTACTCACACACATTTAGAGGTAATTTAGTCATTTCACATCGTTAAATTTAGTTGAGGGGTCAAAGTGAAACAAATAAGGGGTGAAAGTGTAATTTATATTAATATTATGGGGTGAAAAAGCAATTTACCCATAAAAAATTCATTTATCATTATACCCCAAGGGTATTTTTGTCCAAAATTATAAGGAAAATGACAAGTTGGTACAATTTGATAAGTGTAGAAGGATTTTTTGAAACAGAGTGGGTTAGTTGATGCAAACCACATGGGAGTTTACTGATAATAACCCTTTTTTTTCTTTTCCATAATCTTTTTAAAGAAACCCTTTATTTGTATAATTATATGACAGAATTTATTAACTGTTATTGTAGATTTGGGGTGTAAATGGAAGAATGTGATGGTTTATGATAAATTTATATTGTAATGTTTAAATTATTTTGTGAGTATCATTAACTTATATATTATATTTCTATTTTAGATTATCTCAATAAAATAATATTTTAATTAATAATTTAAAATTTTTAGTGATGAATATGTTAAAAAAATAAATAATAGCAATACTGAGATGTAAATGCAGAAAAGTTACACAATAAATATTTGGTTAAAACTTTGGATCCCTTCTCATTAATCAAAGTCCTCTATTTATACAAGTTTGTGATAAATGGGTCAAGCCCATGTACCCAGGTTTATCAACCCTTTAAATCAAGGGATTTGATAAACCCTAACCTTATTTGGACTCTTCATACTATAATTGGATTACTTCTTGCCTTGTGGACCACACTTTAGGTTCTAGAAATTTCCATGGGCCCATTGTTATTTTTCGGCCTGCTTGTCTTCAGCCCATCAGCCTTCCGGCCCATCGGTCCCTGGCCCATCCGTCGTTGGCCCATCAGTCCAGTGGCCCATCTATAATTGGGCCAAATATTTCAACCATTACACAGGCCCCTGAGGTTATGGGCTTGACATTCTTTCTAAAGCCCATGACTTAATAAATGTAAATACCTATGTATATATACACTAATAGCTTTTATGGGAAAGGAAGATGATGAGTTGTCATGTCATTATTGTCTACTTAATGATATGCCAAAACGTGAGGCCATTTCTCCCTTAAATCTCGCACCATGACGGCTTTGGCGTGCCTTTCGGACTTCGTGCAACCTTTTTGGCTTCCTTCTCTCCTTCTATAAAAACCCCATTATTCTTCACTTCTCATCACATTTCATACTTTGTAACTCTATATTCTTGTCTCTGTCTTCTTTAGTTCTTCATTACTGGGATTCGTTTCTTTGTCATTGCCGCCGTTCATTCCGTTGCTCATCTCAGATACCATAGGAACCTGCTGTTACTCAGAGTTTTTGTAACTCTTCCTTCGCCAACTAAGTAAGTCGATCGGTTTTCTTCCTTTCTTATTTCTTTAATTTATCACCTTTACCTCCTTTTGTCTCTTCTACATTTCTTAACGTTATGTCCGATAGTGACGATACCCGGTCGGTAGAGGAAGTAGCTTTACCTTCTGCCTTAGGTACCGATTCTACTAGTAGTGACACTCCCCAGCCTGTTTCTAAAGGAACCAGAAAGACCACTCTCAAAAGTACTAACCTTCCGGGTTCCTCAGCGATCGGTCCTGCGAAATCCAAACCTTCTGAACCATTCGTAGTGGCCCCACTTAAGAGGACCCGACCTGAAGTGGACGTCAAACACCTTCGGGCTGAGACCCATGTTCCCCAGGACGTTGATGTGTCCCCCTATCCTGGTTACCTAGACTTTACCCAGAGCCAGGGCCTAGCCCCCGGTAGCATTCTGCTATCGGCATCTCATCTGAGGGTTCTAAGGTTTCCTCTTCATCCTTTTTTTCACTATGTATTTTTCATGCTGGGGTTGCACCCTCTTCAACTGAACCCGAACAGCATTAGGATCATATCCATGCTACTGTTGTACAATAGGGATATGGATCTGAACTTAGGGCTGGCCGACCTCCTCCTTTGTTATTTTTTCCAAAATGCCAGAGCGAGTAGAGGTAGATACAACCTTTTCCCCTTTCACGGCCGCAGCATCTGTACCGATACTGAAAAATCGGACAAGGGATGGAAAGAACGAATGGTAGTAGTGAGTGGCAAGTGGTCGTACCCTTTTTCTCGTATTTTCCCGATCCCCAACAAGTTCGGTCCCATTCGCCTGCCTGTCTACCGACCCCTTCATAAGGCTTCTTGCCTCTGTAACCATTGTGACCTTCACCGGGGGGACTACGCCTTCAAATTTTTAGGTTATGAGGACAAGGACCTTCCCCTTACCTTTATAAAACAGCGGATAGGTCTCTTGAAAACTCATGTTTGGGGCAAGACCCGATCGGCTACTGACCTGCTGACCCTGGACAATCTTAAATCGATCTCTAACTTGGGCGCTGGTGTTGACAGGATGGACTTGCCTGATAAACCTATGTCCGCCAGAATCCCTCAAGTTCCCGAAGGGATTACGCTTGTTGATGCTGTGCCGTTGTCAACAGCACCGCCTTCGACTTCGGTGCCTCCTCCTGTTCAGAGCCCGCCAGCGCCACTAGCGCAGAACCCATCGGTTCCTCCTCCGCCTCCTGTCAATGCTCCGACTGTGAGGACCCGATCCAGTACAACTGGTGGAGTGGGTACTAAAAGGGCCAGGGCGCAAGCCGAGAATGCTTCTTCAAGCAAGGCTCCTGCTGCCCCTGAATCATCCCAAGCTCTGATCCCTTGGGAGCCTAAGTTTCTGCTGCCAGATGGAACTCCAGTTTGTGCTGATCAAATCACTTTTAACCATCCGGAAGCTCTTCGGGCTATGGCCAAAGGGATCTGGACACCAGCTGATAGGGAGGCTCAGTCAAAAATCACCAGGACTGATCTGGCTAAGAAGACTTCGATAATGGTTATGGAGGTAAAAGACTTCAATCATTAGTTTGTGTTTTCTATTTCGTTTGTTGACCGCTATTTGTGTAATAATCCAATTTTTATTGTGCAGCTTCTCTACGGCGTTCAGGCCTACAACAGCTTCCTTGAGACTGATGTCAGAGAGATGGCCGGTATGAAGGCCCAAATAAAGCAGAATGAGATCCACCGGGTTTCTTTAGTCAAGGAGGCGGATGGTCTGCGCCAGACCGTTTCTGAACAGAAGACTCTTCTGGAAACCGGTGAGGCGGAAAAGCAAACCCTGATTGCCGAAAAGCTGGTTCTGGCTGCCGAGCTGGAAAAAGTGAAAGAGGTTGCTACGCAGATGGCAGCTGAAAAGGATGAATTTGATAAACTCTTGGCAGAATCAGAAAGGCTTCTTTCCCTGGAGCGGGAAAAGGTAGAGATGTGTCGTCTGGGAGGGCTTGACATGTTCAAAAGATACAGTGTCATCTGTGACCTCCGAGCGGTCAGTGCCTGGAGATGTAGGCATGAAATGGAGCATATCCCTCTGGAATCCCGGGAATTCAAGACCGCAGAGGCATTCGATGCCCATATGGGAATACCCTTTCCTTATGAAAACCCTCCTGCCTCTGAGAACGAGGAGCGCTTTGCTGCCCTTCTGAAGGGGAAGGAATACCATCCTCCCGAACAGTAGCCAGGGCAATTTTATATGTTTTTGTTTCCCCCAATGGGCTAATTTCTTATAACTTCCTCCATTTTTAATGAACAAGAACTTTTATCCCCTTTTTTCCAGTAATTATTCGTCCTTTGTGTGGGTTTTTATCGTTTCGTACTTAGCTTTTATGAAGCAATCGAGTCTTCGGACATATGGCTCCTGAGTCTATTTATTATTTATTCTAAATTCACACATTTAGTGTGAATTTCATCCTCTTGTTAGTTCAAATCAGGTTTGAACTAAAACACTTAGGAAATTTTTAGCAAATTGTAAAGCCTTCGGGCATTTGGCCCCTGAGGCTTGGTTTCATCCTCTGGTTTGTTCAAACCAGATTTGAACTTAAACACTTAGGAAATTTTTAGCAAATTGTAAAGCCTTTGGGTATTTGACCCCTAAGGCTTGGTTTCATCCTCTGGTTTGTTCAAATCAGGTTTGAACTCAAACACTTAGGAAATTTTAGCAAATTGTGAAGCCTTCGGGCATTTGGCCCCTGAGGCTTGGTTTCATCCCCTGGTTTGTTCAAATCAGGTTTGAACTCAAACACTTAGGAAATTTTAGCAAATTGTGAAGCCTTCGGGCATTTGGCCCCTGAGGCTTGGTTTCATCCCCTGGTTTGTTCAAATCAGGTTTGAACTCAAACACTTAGGAAATTTTAGCAAATTGTGAAGCCTTCGGGCATTTGGCCCCTGAGGCTTGGTTTCATCCTCTGGTTTGTTCAAATCAGGTTTGAACTCAAACACTTAGGAAATTTTAGCAAATTGTGAAGCCTTCGGGCATTTGGCCCCTGAGGCTTGGTTTCATCCCCTGGTTTGTTCAAATCAGGTTTGAACTCAAACACTTAGGAAATTTTAGCAAATTGTGAAGCCTTCGGGCATTTGGCCCCTGAGGCTTGGTTTCATCCCCTGGTTTGTTCAAATCAGGTTTGAACTCAAACACTTAGGAAATTTTAGCAAATTGTGAAGCCTTCGGGCATTTGGCCCCTGAGGCTTGGTTTCATCCTCTGGTTTGTTCAAATCAGGTTTGAACTCAAACACTTAGGAAATTTTTTAATCCTAGAGCCTTGCACAAAAGTAGAATTTATTTTTATTGAAATGAATTTGAAAATCATGAAGCAGAGGTACCGATATCGGGCACAAATGCTTCGTAACAAAGGTGTCATAAAAAGACACAGTTTTATTTCTTAACAAGAAAAACAACTATCTAAGGATAATACCTCTTTAACCGATAAGTATTCTGAAAGTTGGACTCAAGGCGGCCTGTTTCGTTCTTCCGAACCCGATAAACACCGCGTCCGATAACCTCAACCACTGTGTAAGGTCCTTCCCATGTCTCTCGTAATTTGCCTACAATACCAATCTTCCTTCTGAGCACCATATCGCCTACTTGGAATTCTCTTCTTTTGACTTTCTGATTGAAACGTGCTCTGACCTGCTGCTGATAGGCAGCCAGTCTTATCCCGGCGGCTTCCCGTTTTTCTTCCAGGAGATCTAGATCGTGGGCTAAGTGCTGATTGTTTGGACCTTCTTCCCAGGCTTGACTCCTTAAAGTAGGTACTTTTAGCTCGGTCGGGATAACTGCTTCGGCCCCATAAGCCATGGCGAAAGGGGTTTTTCCAGTTGGCTGTCTCGGAGTAGTCCGATAGGACCACAACACCTCTGGCAATTTCTCCAACCAAGCCCCTTTTGCGTCTTCAAGTTTTTTTCTCAGTGTGTCAAAAATTGTTCTATTCGTCCTTTTTGGCTTGCCCATTTCCCTGCGGGTAGCCGACGGAAGAAGTGTTTTGATTGATCCTATGCTTTGATAAGAATGCTTGAACCCTTCTGTTGTCCAGGTTGGTGCCATTGTCCATCATTATGGTTCGGGGTAGGCCGAACCTACAGATGATGTGGCTCCAGATGAATTTTATAACATGGCTGCCTGTTATGGTGGGGTATGCCTCCGCTTCCACCCATTTGGTAAAATAATCGGTGGCCAGGAGAACATGTGTGGTACATCGTATTGCCTGAGGGAGAGGACCTACGATGTCCATGCCCCATCGGACGAAAGGGTGAGGAACAATAGTTGGGTTTAAGAACTCCGGCGGTGGGTGAATGGCATCTCCATGAAACTGACATTTTTTGCAGTGTCTGACATAAATTTCAGCGTCCCTTGCCAAGTAGGGCCAGAAATACCCCTGGGTGAGGGTTTTATGAGCCAGGGACCTTCCTCCAGAGTGATTGCCACAAGCTCCTTCATGGATCTCTTCCATGACTGCCGATGCCTCTGAGGGGGTCAGACATCTCAAGTATGGTCCGGAAAAAGACTTTCGGTATAGTTGGCCGTTGTATAGGGCATATCTGGCTGCCTTCATTCTTATCTTCCGGGCTTCTGATTTTGATTCAGGCAATGTACCAAATCTCAGATAATCTACTATCGGATCCATCCAACTTGGTTCCCATGGGATAACCATTACTTCTTCGGGGGGTTCCAAGCTGGATCGGGCAATGAAGTCCATTGGTACAGTGCGAGTCATACTTTCTTTTGTGGCGGAGGCTTGGTTAGCCAGATGATCTGCTGCAGAATTATCCCCTCTGGGAATCTGTTCAAAGTTTATTTGCTGGAACTCTTCAGCCTCTCTTAGAACTAGATTTTTGTAGGCTTCCATCTTCGGCTCTTGGGTTTCATACTCCCCATGTAACTGTCGCACGACTAGCTGGGAGTCACTTCGCACCTCTGCTTTCTGGACCTGAAGGCTTCGGGCTAACCGAATTCCTGCAAGGATGGCTTCATACTCCGCTTCGTTGTTAGAAGCTGGAAATTCCAGTCTAACGGATTGTTGGATTTTGGTACCATCCGGTGTTACGAGTAATACCCCGACCCCTGCTCCGTTGATGTTGGATGATCCGTCTATGAACACGAACCATAATCCAGGTTCACCTTCTTCTGTGGAGTCAGCAGTTTCTGTTTCTAACAGGAAATCAGCTACTGCTTTTCCTTTGATGGCCGTTCGGGGGACATAGGTTATGTCAAAAATTCCCAGTTCAATCGCCCATTTTGATATTCTCCCAGATAACTCAGGTTTCGCCATTATGGATCTGATCGGAGTTACAGTAGGTACTATGATCGGGTGTGCTTCAAAATAATGCCGTAGACGTCGCTTAGCATTGATCAGCGATAGTACCAGCTTCTCCTACTTTGAATAACGGGTTTCTGCATCAGCAAGGGATTTGCTGGTGTAGAAAACTGGTGTCTGGTACCCTTTGCCCTCCTTGACCAGGGCGGCGCTGGTAGATGTCACTGAAATGGCCAAATACAGGTGCAGCGGCTCATCGGCTTTGGGGGTTGCCAGAATCGGGGGCTTTGCCATGTAACTTTTGAGTTTGTGTAGGGCCTCCGCTTGCTCTGGCCCCCAGACTTCTCCTTGTGCCGCTTTTATTGCCTGAAAGAACGGCCTACACCGATCGGTTAGCCGAGAGATGAAACGACTTAGGGCTGCTATTCTGCCGGTTAGCACCTGGATCTCTTTCCGGGACTTTGGCTCAGCTGTTTCTACGAGAGCTTTGACTTGCGCAGGGCTAGCTTGTATTCCAGTCCGATCAACTATGTGTCCCAAAAACTGGCCTGAGGATACTCCGAAGGAACATTTGGCTGGATTGAGCTTCATATTGTACTTCCGGAGGGTATTGAATACCTGCTGTAGGTCGGCTAGATGGTCTCCTTTTACCTTGCTTTTGACCACTGTGTCATCGATGTAGGCTTCGATGGTGGATCCGATCATCCCTTGGAACACCCTTCTGACCAACCTCTGATAGGTAGCTCCTGCATTCTTTAGTCCGGAAGGCATAACTGTATAACAAAATGTACCTGACTCAGTGATGAAGGCAGTCTTTTCCTGGTCCTCCGGATCCATTCGGACTTGGTTATAGCCAGAGTATGCGTCCAGAAAACTCAGGCGTTCGAATCCTGCGGTGGCATCTACCATCTGGTCGATCTTTGGTAAAGGGAAACAGTCTTTTGGGCATGCTTTATTCAGATCGGTGAAGTCAACACATACCCTCCACTTGCCGTTTTTCTTCTGGACCACCACCACGTTTGCCAACCAGGAAGGATACTGAACCTCCTTAATGAATCCTGCTTGCAGAAGCCGATCGACTTCTTCAGCTATGATCTGATTTCGATGGGCCCCCATTCATCAATACCGGTCATGTCCATGTGGCTCCACGCAAATATGTCAGCATTGGATCGGAGAAGGGATTTCATTTCTTCCTTTTCCTGTGGATTGAGGCCCGAACCAACATAGGTAAACCTTTCAGGGCGATCGTGACAAATTTGAACTTCCAGTAGTGGTTCAACTGCTACCGGTGATCCCAAACCGCCTTCCTGTAATTGCTATTTGGTATCAAGTACTGTCTTGGACTGCGACTTTTGTTCCGGTTCCGTACTCCTTTTTAGACTTTTCATCGTGACTGCGTAACACTCCTTTGCAGCTACCTGATCTCCCCTGATATCGATTACGTCAACTCCGTTCGGGTCGATACACCGCATGACCTGATACATGGTAGAAGGGACTCCGTGCATTCGATGGATCCATCCTCTTCCCATGAGGAGATTATAGGAAGGTTTGACATCCACCACCACGAAAGTCTCTCGGAGTGTGCGCCTTGCTGCCGTCACTGGTAGCTGGATTTCCCCTATCGGTTCCACTCTCTTTCCATCGAATCCTGCTATCGGGCTTCTGGATGGGACTATTTCCTGGGGGCTGATTTCCAATTTTACAAAGGCCCATTTGGTGATAATGTTGGCGCTGCTTCCTGGATCGACCATTACCCTCTTGATCAGGCAGTTGGAGACCATGAGGGAGATAACTTCTGGGCTTGCCGCATCTGTGATCTACGAGTTTCTTCCGCTTCTGACCGACTGAGCCCTCCATGGACCATGTGAATGACCCGCACGGGTTGTCCCAAAGCCCCCTTGGTAGGGGCATGCGTCACTTGATCTGATTGGGCTCCTTCCTTGGCAACATGCTCGGTCAATTCTCCTTTAGCAATCATGGCTTCCACCTGTCTCCTGAGGCTTCTGCACTCATTAGCGTGGTGCCCGTATTCGCCATGGAAGGCGCAGTGCCTCGACATATCCCTTTGGTCCATCGGCTGTCTGATGGGAGGTGGTGAACGGTAGATTCCTTTGCTCTTTGTTTCCTGGTACAGCTTTGCCAAGGTTACTTTTAAGGGGGTGACCTTCTCCTCAAACCTTGGTCGTTTCTCTGGGGCCGGGGAAGGAGTAGGAGGTGCACTCGGTCTCTTCCGGTCTGGTGCCCGATCCTTTATCCTGGAAGGTTCGGACGTTCTGGCCTCTACTGTTGCAAAGGCGGTCCTTCTTTGTCGTATGGCCAACTCTTCTTCTATTCGGAGGTGCCCCTGTGCCCTATAGTTGAGCTCTCCAATATCGGCCGGCGGCCTTTTGACTAGGGACTGATGGAACTTGGTTCCCGGGATCAGGGCCATTCTGAAGGCTTCGACGGCTGAATGTTGATCGCAGTTGTCAATGGAAGACATCTCCACATTGAACCGTGAGACAAAACTTTTCAGGGATTCGCCCTTTTCTTGGATCATGGTGAACAGGCTGGAGATAGTCTTCTTCTGCCTTTTATTGCCAAAGTACTGTGTGATAAATAACTCGCATAGTCTGAGCCAACTACCGATCGATCGGGGCGGTTGCTTTCTGAACCACAGGAGGGCTGCTTCGGTCAGGCTGGTGGGGAAAACTTTACAGAGTAAGGCCTCGTTTTCGTTGTAAACATTCATCTTGGTATGGACGTGATAGATGTGTTCGGTTGGATCTTTTGTACCATCGATTAGGGTGAACTTCGGTAATCTGAACCTTTCCGGATAGGGCACGCTGGTGATCGAGACGGTGAATGGTGTCTGAACGACGTCTATAGATGCCTCGGATGCCAGGTCGATTGGGGTCTGTACATTCAGGTCCCTGAGCACGTCTCGCTGGAATCTTGACATGATTTCTTCCAGTTTTTTTATGGTCAGGACTTCCTCGGGGTTGTGTACCCCAAGAACCTGTAAGGATGACTCGGCCTGTTCTTCACGACCGTCGTAGGCTCTAGCGGGTAGGTCTTCTTTGTCTGTCTGGCGGCCCACGGATCGTTCATGCTGGTCGGATTGTTCGTCATCATGGGTCTCCTGTAGGTTCTGCAGTTGAGCCAGTTTTGCTGCCAGTTCGGCGTTCTGTCTTTCTAACTCGGCAGTTCTTTCCTCAAGGGCTCTTCTGATCGGATCTTCTGGTTGTTGGCCTCCGTTTGGAGGCAAATTGGTCTGTTGTGATCGTGTAATCGCCATTGGTGGTATGAATCTTAGCTTTTTGTAGAGGGTGGGAAGCTTATTGAAAAACAAACTTCAATAATAGGGTTTCCCACAGACGGCGCCAATTGTGTAAATGCAGAAAAGTTACACAATAAATATTTGGTTAAAACTTTGGATCCCTTCTCATTAATCAAAGTCCTCTATTTATACAAGTTTGTGATAAATGGGTCAAGCCCATGTACCCAGGTTTATCAACCCCTTAAATCAAGGGATTTGATAAACCCTAACCTTATTTGGACTCTTCATACTATAATTGGATTACTTCTTGCCTTGTGGACCACACTTTAGCTTCTAGAAATTTCCATGGGCCCATTGTTGTTTTTCGGCCTGCTTGTCTTCAGCCCATCCGCCTTCCGGCCCATCGGTCCCTGGCCCATCCGTTGTTGGCCCATCAGTCCAGTGGCCCATCTATAATTGGGCCAAATATTTCAACCATTACATGAGACAAATCACGAATCCGTAAATATTTGATGATATTTTTTTATGAAACAATAATATTCTCTAAAAATCACTAAAAAATATTATTATGTTATATGCCTTCAACAAAGACAAACACAACTTATGTTAAAAATGGTATATTTAATTAAATTAATAAATAAATAAAAATCATATGAAGCAGCTATCCACCAACAAAATTTCCTTCAGCTCATTCCAATTCATGTCCAGGTCTTCTGCGTAGCATCCGGGGACTTTTAGCAGCAAATTTTCAAAAGCTTCGACAAACTCTTCCATGTCTTCCTTTTTCACGATCTTATGTTCGAGCGACCAAGAAGAAATAGCATGTAGCGCCACTTGTGCTCTTCCATTCATAGCAAATCTTTTCGCCGATGGTGAAAATGTCCAATCGAAACAATGCGTGGGCTATAAGCATCTTCATTGATTTGTCGTAGCTTGCTTGGAACCTTGTAGATACTGAAGTTCGATGGTCTTTTCCTTAGAACACTTGCGTTTGGAAATGATATTTTCTATTCTGCTTTTGTTTTTTGGCACTGTTCATAAGAATATAACGTGTTTGACAATCAGTTTTAGTGTTTGTTTTATCGAAAGTGTTTTCGTAAATAGTAGAAAAAATAAGGGAACAACAAAAACCAGTTTTTTTGTTCTTTTTGAAATTTTCCAAAAAAAATTAATAATTTATGAAAATATTTTCCCGAACAGTTCTGCAATCGACACCACCCTTTCATCTCCACCCTCCACCCTCAACCACCGCCAACGCCACCACCACTAGCTGCCACCGCCACCATTCATCACTCCCAACAACAACCTTCGACCACAATCAAATTCCTAAATTGAACACACATACACACATACATATATATATATATATATATATACACACATAACCGATCAATTTTGCCGACTTGTGAAATGGTGTTGCGAGTTTGTACGTGGTTTGAGAGGTTTCGATTTGAAGACATTGTTAAAGTGAGGTGGCTTGGGCGCGAAATTGGAAAATTTAGGGCAAAATTGGAGAGTGGTGAAGTTCGATTTGGGGGTATTGGAGTTGAATGTGGTGTAGAGAGAGGAAGGGTTTTGGGGTTTAGAGAGAGAAAGTGAGATTGAGAGATCATTTGCAGTAATGGGTTTATAAGCGGTAAAGAGAAATGTGTATGTGAGAAAAAGAGATGAAAAAAGACTGAAGAATGGAGGTCGATAAGAAGAAGACTCGTTTTTTTTTGTTTTGTTTTTTTGTCCCAAACAAAAATTGTATTTTTGTTTTTAAGGTAGAAAACAAAGACAAGAACAAAAATATTTTTTGTTCTCGAGAGGACAAAAACAAAAACAAGATTTCCAAACGGGGTCCAAGTGTTGCTGCAATGGATTTCTCTATTTTTTTCTTTATAATCTTGAAAGGTAATCCCATGTGCAGGGATGGGAATTTAACCCAACACCGCCGGTTCCGACTCGCTCCAACCCTAATGTTGGGTTTGGTAAGCTTTTAAATGTATTTGATATTAAAAATCAAAATCAAAGTGGGTTAGGGGCGAGTTTAGATTTTATGTAAAACCCGTCTCAAATCCAACCCCCCGTTTATATTAAAATTTAATATCTTATTATTTATTTTCACTTTTAAAATATCTTTAATTTAGACTAATAAAAAGCACGTAACTACAAAAATTATGTGACTAAGTAAGACATAAAAATATAGGGTTAACTTTATTTACATCCCCTGAGGTTTGTTCTCTCTTCAATCAGATCCCCTCAGGTTTGACAATATTCATATACATTCCTTATTTTTTCAAACCCACATCATTTATACTCCTGAATGCCACTTAATACCTAAACTACCCTCAATGTTGAGATAAGAGGTGTTTGGAAACAAAGTTTACTACCCTTAAATTTTATTATCTAAACAAGACATTAATTTTTTATTTTGGCATAAATCAAAAAATAATTTATTTTTTATAGTAAACTATATAAAAAATATTTAAAAATGAAAAACAAATCTAATTGTTAGTTCAAAATATCTTTTTTATATTTCGGACTTAATTTTTTTATATTTTACAATAATTGATAGTTTGAAAAAATTATTTCAACATTAATTTTTTATTTTGGCATAAATAAAAAAATAATTTAATGCCGAAATATTTTTTTTCAACTACCAATGGTAAAATATAAAAACATTATTTTGAACTACCAATAAGATTTTTTTTCGTTTTTTAAATATTTTACTATAAACAAATTTGTTTTTGATTTATGCCAAAATAAAAAAATTAATGTAAAATATGAGGGTAGTAAACCTTATTTCGAAACACCACATCTCTCAACATTGAGGGTAGTTTCGGTATAGGGGGTGTAAATGATGTGGATTTGAAAAAATAAGGGGTGTAAATAAAGATTGTCAAATGTGAGGGGGTCTGATTAAAGAGAGAATAAATTTCAGAGGGTGTAAATGAAGTTAACCTAGAAATATATATAGTCATACTTTTTATAATAAATTCAAAGTGTGAGACACTATTAAATACATTGATAAGTTCTTTTAAATTTTTAAATAAATTATTCTAAAAACATCTCATAAAGTAAATGTCCATACAAAAATACTATACTAATACATTTTATAATAATTAAAAGAAGCCTTTCAAAAAATATTTAATTAAAAAAAAGAACAAAATAATTTAACTAATGAATTCTGTTTTTTTAAACCCTTCTCAGAATATATATATATATATATATATATATATATATACTTAGACATAGTTAATCAATGAACTATATTAATTATGTAATTGTATGGACACAATATACAATATAAATTCAAGAGTTGCATGCATACATATATATGGCTGAGGAATAAAAATAAAATGAATTTGTGAAAGTAAGATTATGAATTTATTAATAAAAATAAGCTTTTATCGCAATCAAACTCTCTTTGTCGCTATATAAGAACTGCAAAGTGACGAACTAAAGCCATCTTTGATGAACAATCTACATCCTTATCTTCTTCCACAAAAATAATAATTATGGGTGTGATTTAGTCTCTTTTGTATGTGATCATTCAAGTTCATGGCCGGGTCATTTATGTGTGTGATGTTGCTTCATTTAAAATTCAAAATTTAATTCAAAATTTCGTAGGTACCGATGGTAACCCGATGTAACCCGTTTATTTCGATGGGGTGGTAATGGTAGTACCGATTAAAATCCGTCACGAGTTTGAGGTGGTAATGGATTCAGTTCTTCTACAATTCATACAGTTCTACCTCTTCTACATTCCCTACTGAATTCTACTTCCTTGATACTTACATTTTTCATATAATTTTCATTCAACTATAAACATTATATTATCACACTAGTTTGTTATCAAAGTGGTTATCACGTCGTGTTGATTCTTCTATTTCTCGTTCCATATGGCAACATAGTTCTATATAATATCAGAGCTTATATTGAAGTGGTTCACACCTGTGCATTACGAGTGTACGTTGGAAGATGTGATTTGTTATTGTATCCTGGAGGATGGAACACCGCAACCTGATACACCGATAGATCGTCTTAGAGGAGCGTATCTACTCTTAAAGGCATTGTATTCACATGCCTCAGCTAAGTTTTCCAATTCCTTATTCTGTATCCGCGTTATTAGTTTTTCTCGTATAATGCAGTGCTTGATTTTATTTATTTTATGTAAAGATTTACAACAATCTTAAGAGTAAATATGATAAGTACTATTTAGCTTCCACTAGACTTATCCCAGACACCTCTAAGATCGAACCATTTGATGGGTCTTTCTTTAAATGTTTGGCAGAAAGAGTTAATGTTAACTTAGTTGAGTTTTTAATTAAATCTATCCTAGTGGAGGGTACTTGTAGCGTATGGTATTTTTACGTCCTAATTGAAATTTTTGTTAACAATTAAATGCTTAATGTGTTTATGTGATTAGAATGACTAACATGATTATTGATTAACATGATTATTTGAGATTAAATTTGTAAGTTACATGTGGTATTTTTATTTTGAGAATAATGAAAAGTGTTAAAAACGATTTCGGAAAATAAATGACCAAAGGGTAAATTGGTATTTTCATATTTGGAAGACTTAGTGGAAATTGTAGAGAAATGACTAAGTGTTGGTGTGTGAGTGATATGGTGGTAAATAGAGAAGAAGACATGGGATAAAAGGGTAGTTGAGAGTCATGATGACACTCTTGTAATTAATTATAAGTTGAGATGAATTTAGTCTTTTCCCACTTTATAGTGTTGTTTACTTCTCGACCATTGATTTTAAGTCTTCTTCCGCCTTTGCTCACAACCCTTGGATCAAAGGGCATTGATTGGATGACACACAAATGCATGAATGCATTATTCTTGGTCTTTCATGTGCAAGACTTCCTTTCCAGCCTTGGATCATTCTCCCATTTTCTTTGGTTTATTCTCAACCCTTGGATTTGAGAAAAGTTAGTGGAGAATCTCTACACTTGTATAATTCTCTCATTTGCAAGACATTTATATTCTCAACACAATCTCTTGCTCTCTCCTACTCTTCATGCTTAGTGGGTGGTGAGTTCTTGGTGTAGTGTTCTTGAACTACTTTTGGTAAGTTTCTCTTCCATTCTAGGGTTTTGTTTGCAATAACCCTAGCTTTCAAGTTCATGAAATTCTACGTGTTAGTATTGAATTTTGCTTTTCATTTTATACATGTTTATGGAAGATTGAGTTTTGCTTCCAATTACCAAGTGAGATACATTTGTGGTGGCTATTGAATTTCTCTTGTGAAGAAGCCATTGGTGAGTTCATAGTTCTTGATCTCTTGAATTCATTTTTCATAAAACCCTAATTTAGAAATCATTAGGGTTTAGTTTAATTCATGTGGGTGGAGCCACTTTGATAGTTAAACTTATATTTAGTACCATTGTGATCTTGTTTTCATTGAATGGTGTGTTCGTAGTTTTGGAGTAATTGTGAATCAAGTTTTGTCCCTCTTGGAGGCTCTCTTTAAACAGTTAAATTTGGTGGCTTGCTTGGACCTCTTTTGCCACTTTTGAAAGTAGCTTGCTTTGATTGAGGCAGGGAAAAAATGAGTTGTTTTAATTTTTATACGAGGGTGTGTGCGCCTATGTATATATATGCAATATATATATACGAGTTGAGTTTTGACAACTTAGATGATGAAATAGGCCATTGAAAGCATGATTGTGTGATAAAAATGTTTGTTATGGAAAATTATTTATAAGTGGTTAATTATGAGCATGTTAATGAATTTGGCATAATATATTGCATAATGAGAAAATTGCATGTATTATGTGTTGACACCCTAAATGAGCCAACACATGGTAAAGCAAAATGGGCCAAGTGATAAGACCAAAATAGTTGGTATTCTGGGCGTTAATAAACCCGTAGTTAGTTTCTTTATTTTATTAATAAGATATTCTTATTTGAGTTGTGTGTGTAAGCATGTTTCAGGGGTCTTAATGCAAATTTGAGTTAATTTCGGATTTTTAGCAAATGCCCCTGATTCGGAACACTACTCGGAGGATAAATGCACTCAATTTAGAGTTAGGTACAAGTGAGTAAAGCAGAATACAAGTGGTTGAAGCACAAAATCACAGATTAAATAAATATTAAAAAATAGGGACCACCGATCGATAGGTGGACTCTTCGATCGATCGGTAGCAGCCGACTTTGGGATCTGCACAAAGTTATATTGCAGAATTATGGCTTTGTGTACAAGTATATCAAGGGGCAGATTTGTCCACTCACCGTTGATACTTGGTCCTCACACCAAGTCTTCTTGGAGTGCAAGCAAAGAACATGTCATATCTGCACCAACTTTTGTCTATAAATATATGAAAACTTCATGAAGAAAAAAATATCTTTCGTATCTTTCATATCCTCCATATCATATTCCTATGGAGGAGAAAAAGTCTCTCTTTAAAGAGGCTCCTCAAGAACCCAAGAACCACAAACCAATCGTGAAGAGGATGTTTACATCAACGATGCAGTCTCCTCTCTCCATAAGCGGCTAGTCGGTATTAGTCAAGTAATGTAGATCTTTAATTAATTTTATTGTAAAGAGGGGAAGTTAAAGAACACTTATATGATGATTATGTAGTGAGAGACCCAACGAATTACCTAAATAAGATTTATTTATTAATTCTCTTCTTAAGCTGAGATTGAATTAATGATTTATCTTGAACAATCGTGTTTTAACTAAGGGCAAGAAATCCGAGGTTTAAATAATGGTTTTTATATAATGGTTCTTAACGGCATGATATGTTTTATGTTTACACAGTTCATCCTAAGAGAAGATGGTCATCAGTGTGTTTTTAATTTCATGTTTTAGGAGTAGTTGTAGTATAAATGCATACAATGACCATGCCAATCGAAGATGAATTGTAATGGACTAGACTTGATTGCATCTCTTTTAGGATTAGACAACTGCTTGTAGCGTTACTAATCTAATTCGTATAAGCTGTATCTCCCTCTTGCAATAATAAGATTAAATGACTATATTATACGACTACTAGTGTAGTTGGAGCAAAACCTTAGACTCGTTTATCTCGATTTAAAATATAAAAATTATATATGTTATTTTCTTTACGTTTGTTAGTTTATAAAACCAACCAATCAAAACAACGTTATTAACATAATTCAATTTTCTGCTTTACAATTATTTGAAATACGACTCTGATATCTGTGGTTCGATACCCTCTCTACTCAACTATACTATATACTACTCGCGTACTTGCGACTGAGAGGTAAAACTAGATCGTGCTAATTCTTTATTTTAAACACTTTTATTTTCATACGACTAGGACCGATCACCAAGGAATAAGCTGAAGCTAGTAATAAACTAGGCCAGAAAGTCCAAAATTGGGTCAAAAATGGAAGAAGCTAGGCAGCGAAGCTGGGCCGAAAATGGAGAAATTGGAGCAGGCCAGAAAAGCAATATGTTGAAAATGGTTGTGGCCCAACAGGAAAGCCCATATATGGGTTGTCAATATGGTTTGTATTGGGTCATGTTGCTGGTCAAAGAAATGGGCTGTGATAAAATAAGGATTCGGCCTGATAAGAGAACTTAGACAAGAAGATAGAGGAGTTTCGGCCACTACATACAATACCCCATGCTGATAAAGATTGGATCATCATTTAGTTGTTTTAGTTTATGACCTTTTTAGGATAGGTTGATGTATAGGAATATTTATCTATTATTTTTAGTTATTTATCTCTAGGTTATATTTCACAAACAATTTTAGGCTATAAATAATGTACGTAGACCTCTGTTTTAGAGGTCACCGACCAAATTCAAAATTTATTATTTCTGCTACATTAACAACCCTATTTTTATTCCTGCATTTTTCTCAATATTGTTCCTTTCAATTCTTGTCCTGTACTTTCAATATCATTTATTTTTCTTGCAAATCCGCACTTTCAATACAATTTATTTTTCATGCACTATTTTAATTTCCAGTCCTTTAAATTCTTTGCAATCGCAACTTTCAATTATTTTCTATCCCTCATCTTATTTTTCTTTCGATTACCCAAAAGTCCTATTTGTTGAGGCAGTCAGAACCCTTCACGAGAGTTGTGTTCTCTCTCTCGTAAATCGCCTGATTCTTTTCCACATGTTAAAAAGAGACAAAAATCCGATTCTTTTGAACCGGTTGAACTCCGTCACCGGTTCTGGCATGCCTGCACACTATGAAAACGAATATTATTGGCCCTACTATTTGGCTCATTATTATTTTTTAGAGCAAACACATTTTGGCATGCCAGGTGGGACCCCACTAGGTAGCTGAGAGAATTGTGACATGCCATCGCGAGACTTAAAGGCCGTACTTGCATTAGATGCGTATTTGGAACATACGCATGCTAAGTTGATGTAGGAGGTTCATGATATGTTGAAGAAAAGATTCCAGGGTCATTCGAGATTTGGGGGGCAGCCGATGGCCAGTTCATAAAAGCCATCGTCGGTTGAGAACAAAACCACTGTTGCTGAAATTAAAGTTTTGGTAGAAATAAAGGGGTTGGCCGAAACCTCTTTGGTTGATGCAAAAACGTCTGGAGCTGATGTGGGAAAAAATAAGGCAGTCGATACCAATCCAGCCGGAAAAGGATTGGCCGAAACTAAGCCAATTAATAGTGTTTCGGCCAGTAGAAATAATCTTGCAAGAACTGCAGTGACCAAAAAACTGGTCAAATTTGCAGTGGTAGAAATTGCAGTAGCTGATGTCAAACTTGCAGCGGCTAATATCAGATTTACAGTGGCAGAAATTGGCTCTAAAATGGCTGAAGCTCATTGGGTTTCGGCTTATGAGAAAAATATGATCGAAGGCGAAACTTAATATTTTATAATTTTAGCCAATACGACTGAAATTATAAAAATATATAAACTTTCAAGAACACTTGCCGCGAAAATAATTCATGGGTATTGTGTCATTCTTCGAATGGAACAAGCCATAAGATCGGCTAACATGACCTTGCACAATTGTTTGATTCCGGCCGATCATATTCGTTCCCCACTACAAGAGTTTAAATTTTTTAGTGTTGGAATCTTATATGGGTTCATTGATCCACTGTCGATGAACGCTAAACAATTTTTTACCTAGTTACTGTAATACCCCGTGTTGTTTTTCTTTTTCTTGAAATTCTTTTCGATTTAATTTTGGTTATGACGTCATTTGTTCTTGACGCATTGTTTACTCTTGGTATTTCGTACCTGTAAATTTTTCCCGTTTACATTTCAGACTTAACAAGACTACATTATGCGAGTTCTTGTTGTCGACTACGCGATTTTGTTTCAATGTTTAACGATTGGTACTTTGACTGGATGATGACACATTATAATTGATCGAACTTGTTAGGTGTTCCGATGATTGAGTTGTATATCCCGGGTTATTTATATTGAATTATTATGATTATATAAATTATTATTTGTAATTGGATAGAAGAGGGGTCATTTTATTTTTTTGAAAAGGTGGAGAGTCACATTTGTAATTTAAGTATTTTATGTGTATTAAATGATCACCTTTGAATCACTTGATCGGTAACACACCAGGGGCTGCAAAAAATATAAGGTGGAAGTTACCAATTTTAGTGCATATGATGAGGGTGTTAGTTAGTAATTATTGGGGCATTGACCAAGTCCTTTAATTCTCACCACGCATTTCCTACACATTAATATTTATATATGTAAATATAAGTAAATATATAGATATAGGATATATGTGTGTGGTATGTTCATTGAAGAGATAAATGAGCAGATAGACGACCACCATTTCTATCCTTCTCATTCTTTGCGTCTACAAGACGGCTATCCTTCTTCTTCTCCATGAATTTTCGCAGCTAGAGAGAGAGAGACAAAGAGGGGTTGGCTGGAGAAGGAGAGCAGGTCGTGCCTTTGGTCGCGCGGTAAGGGAGGTCGCCGGTTGGAGGTCGGCGAATAGGGATAGCGGCGACGTGTTGGGGTGGTCAACAGCGAGACTAGGAAGCTAGCTGGAGGCGACGCCATGGCCGGAGCAACGCGTGGTGGCGCGATAGGGGTCGGGTTCGGTCGGGTTGTACCGTGTCGGTTCGGTGGCTTTCTGTGCTTTGATGATCGTAAAATTTGGTGAGTAGCTTAGTCTCGGTTTAGTGTTCATTATACTAAAATTTTGTATTTATTCGTTGAGCGGTTTGTTTGGAAATTCGATTTATGGGTTCGAATTTTTGTTTGGGTTATTTTAGATTTGCCCAAATTTAATAACCTATTGCTAATGGGCTTCGCATATATCGTATAGGTCATCGAGGCGGACGTTTGGTATATTCAAAATAGTATTCGGGCGACTTTGGTCGGCGGGTCCCATATTCGGGCGCTGACACTATTCACGATGGGCCGTTTTGGGGCTATTTTATATGTAAATTAAGGTGGGAAAATTATTCTCACTTCCGTATCATTGATGTGGTTTGGGTGTGCAAACCCGTATTTATTTTAATTTAGATATATATTAAATTTTGAATTTAAAATATCTATAATTGGGTTAGAAGCGAAACAGGACTTAGAAATTTATTTGAAAAATTAAATAAATTATTTTCCTGTGAAAATAAATTAATACCTATTTAAACTGAATAAAAATAGGCGGCCTAGTAATCCATTGAGAATTAAAATGGGTTAGAAAAATTTGTAAAAGTTGGACGTGAACTTAGAACACGATGTTAGTTCCCCTTTTGATTATATTTACGAAATTAAAACATGTTAGGGGATATGTGGCAGTGAGGGACGTGAACTTAGACGTTATTTTAGTTTCCCTTATGATTTGTAGATTGTTGCTTTAATGAAAATAAAAGCATGTTAAAAAGAAATTAAAATGTTTTACTTGTGAATTAAAGGATAATTTGATGAATTGCAAGTATGATTATGTGATATAATTGCTTGTTGTGGTTTATTGCTTATAAATGTGATATTATGAGCATGTGGATAAATTTGGCATAATATATTGCATATGAGAAAAACATGTATTATGATAGACCATTGTTATATGATGTACAATATATTGCAAAGAGAAAATCATATATTGTGATGGAACATGATTGATATTGAAACCTGGATGCATATTGAGGACATCGTGTAGTGTTAAATCATGGTGTTGGTATATGCAGGTTGTGTAATCATGTGTGTGTGACTTTGTGTCGGATTGTCGCAACAACTGGCTAGGAGGTGTTCACGCCTACGGAACTAATAAGCCAAAAAGGTGGTTTGGGAGTCGTAAGAGAGGCTCGTATTCTTGACTTTGGTGGTCATGGCACACGGATTTGCAAGTTGGGCTCTCGTGCAACCGTCTTCCTTGTTGAAGTGAAAGAGAGAAAAATCACTTGGAAAGAGTTGGTGCGGCACTCTACATTACTTGATGAGCTTGTATCCTCAAAAGTAAGTGGACAGAGTATGTATCCGTTAACCTATGATGGGCAAAGAGTGTACTATGAGGTGTGTGAGTCACATTGCATTTGTGTAGCATTTATGTGATTTTATTTGACACATTGATCATGATATTATTGCATGTGGATTTTTGAACAGGTTTATTATGTGCTATTATTACATGTGGATGTTAGAGCATGTTGATTATGAATATTGAGAAATAAATTCATATTTTTATAAAATGCTTAACTGAAAGTGAAAAATGTGAAAATGTGAAAATGTGATTACATGAAATAATTATTAAAGTATAATGAAATGTATATTCTTATACTTGTGGTTATATACTTTTATGCCCTTGGGGGGGGGGGGGGGGGGTTAAGTATATTAGTGTAGTGACCTCTATGGATAGTTAAGGTTATTGATGGACTGTAGAATCGATTTTGAGTTGATGCCTTAGAGAAGGAGGGTGGTAAGATTATAAACCTAGTTGATTGTGTGGTATCAATGGTGAATTGAGGCCTTGATAAGGCGGGTGATAGTCTTGTGGCCTTGGTTGGTTGCATAATACTCACTAAATAGAGGTTTCTTTTATACTTAGAGAAATGTATCATTATCATACTTTTGAGGTTTTGAGTGTGGTTAGACGAGGTTGTGATTGAACCTATCTGGTTGAGTGACAATGGTCTCTTGATTCTGTTAGTAATCTAGAGAGTAAGTATCAAATGTGAAATTGAGGTTATAATGAATTGGAAGATGTATTGATTGAAACTAATTAGTTCCGTGGTATCAGCCACTAGTTTTCCCTTTTCATGATATTAAGGGGTCTAAGTGATTTTATTAAGTACTTGAGGTACTGTAGCTTGGCAGTCTTCTTTCTAGTGCTTAGTTCATTCTCCTAAGCATTTGTTTTAGTGTACTTTGTATACTAGTACATGTCTTTGACTTATCTGTCACTCCTTGAGCCGCCGGTTACGGCGTGGTGCCGAACCTCTTCCATATGTTGTCATTTGATTTCGTGGGGTTAGAAACGGATAGTCGTGTTCCGTGAACCCAATGTAGTACTCTTCCTTGTTTGTCCTCTTGGACATTATAGGAATCCGTGGAGTTGTATTCACTCTTATTTGGCTATCTTTTAGAAATGACGTTTTCCAAGTCTTGAAATAAACTCTTTGTATTTAAAAGGAAAAATCTGATTTTGCCTACCCCTGTAGCCACGAAAAGTTTTAACACTTTATAAAATGATCTTAGGATCTTCTTTAAAAAGATTTTTAATTTCTAAAAGTCGGTGATGGCGACTGACAGAGACCGAGGGCAAGACGGTCATTTTCACTATGTGGTTTCTTAAAAGAAAACTATTTTATTACTTTTCTCGAGATTCTGAGGCTTCTTTCTCAAGACCTCGACCGGTACTGTTTTAAAATGTGTTCTCTTGTTTCACCTTTATTTTTGATAATTTCTAAGTCTCGGGTATGAGGCTTGTTGTTTAGTGCACATTCATAGTGATGCCTTTCCTTTCTTATTGGTTATTTGATGTCACCACCTAGGTGATTTGAGTTTTACACATGTTAGGGGCATGGATGCCAAATGGATTGGATCGAGTTTTAAAACATTTTTCTTAAAACTATTGAATCCCTGGGATTCATCTTTTTATAACTTTCATTCTCGGCCATTCGCTTTTGGTTTCCTTATTTGGGTGTTTTCCCTAAACACTTGTGGTGTTCTTAACCTTGACATTGTTGTCTTAGTTATATGTTGGTTTAGTATTGGGAACTCTTTTTCTTTGCTTTGTTTTTGTGACCCTTAGGTGGTCGTTCATGAAAGTAGTGTTCATGTGCTCTCCATGATTTGATCAGGTGGTTTTCCTCACCTATAATGAGAGCGTTAGTGATTTGATTGACCTTATTGAGGATAGTATTATGAGGTTGATATGATGATGTGATTAATGGTATTGATGAAGATATATGATTGAGGTGATATAGTACTTGAGAAGTAGATTTTCTCTAGGGATGGGATAATGGTTCTTATATATATATATTGATGACGATTGTGTTAGTACGCAAGGACGTGAATGCTTTCCCTCCTGTGTTCTCGGGGAGTGAGTTGTGAGTATTCCTTGGTACTAGTTGTGGATTTTGATTCCTGTGGATATTAGAGGGGAATGGGTTTTCCCTTTGTTTGGATCTTCTGGTTAGCATTGTGAGCGCTTGATGGTTTGTTAGATTGGACCTGGGTGTTGTGTACCTAGTGTACGTTGGTGAGAGTAGTGTAGACTACCGGTGTTGGTACTTGGAGTACGAGTCTTAGTAGTACCTTATGGGACTCATGTTTTGTACTTATATATATGTATATATATATATCCTCGAATATATACTCATTTACGGTAGCATATAAGTACATGCCTTGGTTTTCGTGGCTGGGTTATGTATCTTGCTGGATGGTTTAACATTACCTAAAGAGTCAGATGATGTGGTAGTTAGGATATCATTTTTCCCACTGAACTTATTTGCTCACAGGGGTATTTCATTGCCCCATGGTATTCCCATGCCAGGTTACAGGAAATGTTACGGCTACGGGCAACATGTGGTGCAACGACAACTTTATTTTATTTTCCTTGTTACAGGTTTTGGTGTTGTGTTGAGTGATGTGGTTATGGTTGCAGCGCGATTGGTTTGGGGACGATAACTATCTACTGTTTCCTTTATTATCTGGTTTCTTTACCCATTTTGTATGGGATTGTCATATATTTCTCTTGGGAGCCAGTCTGTTGGCATATCCCTATTGGTGTATCTTTTATTTCCTGTATTTATTATTTCAGGATGTCATTGTATCTATTCGGCACTGCCATGTGCATTTCTATAGTCTTATTCGAGCAATTGTGGCTCTGTTGATTATAGAGGGTTGTGTAGGGCTAACGGTGCTTCTTTCCACTGCCTCGGCCCTAGTAGGTTTGTTGAATGTTGGTCTGTGAGCCATTGATATTATCGAATTATTATTAGCAGGTTATTCTGTTGTGGTTATGTGTCCGGATGTTCCATTTACAAACGAAAATCTGTTGGATTTTTGTTAGATTCCGCTGTTGTATTTCTATCATTCATTTGGGTATGGAATATACTACTTTTATCATTATTTCATACGTTTCAATGATTAATGATATCTTAGTTGGTCGTTAATTGTAAGGATCACACCCCGGAGTCCTCGGATGTCCCTGTTCGGGAGTCTCAGGAATTTAGGGGTGTGACAACTTGGTATCAGAGCATACTATTGAGTTTCTATCATTTAATTAGACATGGAGTATATTTTTCCATCATTATTCCATGTATTTCCTTGTTATTGTTAACTCTAGTGGTTGCTTGACTCACGTCACCCCTTGGAAATTCGCTGATTCTCTGGGCTAGAGTTTCGGGAATTTTAGAGGCGTGATAGTTATGATTAGTATTAGGAGAATAAAGACCACTTTGATGTTGGTCCTAAATGAATAAAGCACTGGTGCTAACTCATTAATTTTTCTTTCTAAGTGATAGACTCGGGGGGCAAGGAAGGTTGATACAAGAAAGTGTTGGAATCATTTTGGGTTAAAGAAAAATTCCAACAACCATATTTTTGCAGCAAAATGGTGTTGGAATTGTGAGGCATTATTGACACCCTAAATGATACAAAACATGGTAAAGCAAAATGGGCCAAGGAATGAGCCAAAGCTAGCAATAAACTGGGCCAGAAAAGTGGCCTGAAAATGGAAGAAGATGGGCCAAAAGTTGGGCTGTGAAACTGGGCCGAAAATGGAGAAATTGGAGCATGCCAGGAAAACAATAGGTTGAAAATGGTTATGGCCCAACAGGAAAGCCCATATATGGGTTGTCAATATGGTTTTTATTGGGTCATATTGCTGGGCAAAGAAATGGACTGTGGTAGAATAAGGATTCGGCCTGATAAGAAAACTTTTGGGTAACCGAAAGAAAAAATAAGAAGAGGGATAGAAAATAATTGAAAGGTACGATTGCAAAGAATTTAAAGGACTGATAATTAAAATAGTGCATGGAAAATAAATTGTATTGAAAGTGCGGATTTGCAAGAAAAATAAATGATATTGAAAGTGCATGACAAGAATTGAAAGGAATAATATTAAAGAGTGCAAGGAATATAAAAGAAATGATAGAAAGAATAAAATATAATGGAAGATGTTGACCCAAGGTTTTTCACCATGGGTAAACATGACATTTTGATGATAACAAACTATTGAATGTGGTGAATTTAATGTCTACTTGAGTTGTGCTTAATAGGTTGTTGATTCAAGATAAACTCAAGAGAGCTAGTGAATTCATGAGAAGATCTAGCAAATGTGTTTAGAGCTCAAAAGACATTTAAGACAATGATGGAGACATCAAACTAAAAGCTTAAAGAAATTGAAGATCAAATAAATGGGTAAAGTAGGCTTGGGTGAGTGCTATATTTAATGTAAAGTTATTTTTGAAATAACTTACTTGAAAGTTCAACTCTTGACCATATATCTTATAGGACCATGCATATCATTCATGAGTCTTTGCTAAAGTTGAAGTTAGTTCAATCTTTCATAAGCTATGGAAGAACTCAACAAGGATGTTGTCCTAGAACCATAAACTAATTGCATATCACTTGAAATGGATTCTAGATGCATGTTAAGGCTTTGAACGTAATTCTTTTTAAGCATGAAAAATCTTTGTCAAATATTGAAAATTTTATCTAAATTGGAAAATTATTTTATGATCTCAATATTTAATTTAGGAATGTCAAGGATGTTAATAAGTCTCTAAGACATCATATAAGTGTTTCTAAGTCATTTCGAAAAAACCCTAAAGATTTCATGAAAACCTGTCAAGTGGGTTAAATGTTCGAAATGAAGTGTCACATTTAAACGACCATATCACACTAAAAAATGGGTCAAATGGAGTGATTCAAAAGCCTAAAATCAATAACTTGAAGTTCTCTTCCCAAAAAACTAAATACCGGCTTCATACGAGTTACGGAACTCTAGTTATAACCAAAAGAGGGAATTGCATCGAAACTGGGTTGAACAACCCAGTCGACTGGCTAAGTCAGTAGCCTAAAAATAAAGTTTAGAATGATTTTTTGGGGATCCATTCGATTGCCCTAAAGCACCCAGTCGACTGCCTAATTCTGGATTTGAATTCTAACGGCTAGTTTCGAATCCAAAACTTCCCAAAACACCCCCAAACGGCTCTATTATGCTCCTATTCTATATATATGCTATATATGAGCCAAAATGGGTTAGAGAAGAGGGAGAGAAAAGTATGGATGAAAATCGACCAATTTGGCCATAAATGGTTGAAATTTTTGTTGGGTAGAAATCTCTTATATAGGAATCACCACATGAGCATCATTCATATTTTATCTTGTGATTCATTCTTCTACACATTGAGTTTGATCTTTTCATTTGAGTATTTCATTCATAACTCTAAGTAAGTGAGGAAGTGAGCTTTGATTTTCTATATCTATATATTGAAAGATATGTTGTATACACTCAAATTCAATTCTTATTCATTTGAGAGTGAAAGTCCAAGAAGTTGTCTTGGCATGGGAATGGATTATTGAAACTTTGTAAAGGTTTCTCTCAACCTTAAAAAGAGAGGATTTGGTTGGCTCTCCACTTGCAAGAGTGAGCAAGGTTGGCTCTTCACCCGGAAGAAGGAACATGTAAGGGTTCGCTATTCACCCGAAAGAATGAGGCATGTAAGGGTTTGCTTATCCCCGGAAAGAGAAACACGATAATGGAATCCTTGGAAGGTTTTCCCAAGGCATGGACGTTGACCAAAGATTTGGTTGAACCATATAAAAATCTCGGTGTCTATGGTGTGCATTTTCTCTAACCCTTATCTCTTTACTTTAAAAATAATTGTCATTTTCAATCTTGAGCTTTATATATCAATGTTATGAAATTGCTTGTGTTTGTGTATTAATGAAGAGGTTAGAAAAATTAATAGTTGAAGTAAATTGATAGAATTATTTCAAAACACCATAGCATAAAATGTTTGGTTGAACCATGTAAAATCTTGGTATCTTGGTTTGCATTTTCTCTATCCCCTAATCTCTTTACCTTATAAGAAATTGTCATTTACAATCTTGAACCTCATATTGATTCCATGCTATGAAATTGATTGTGGTATTAAATTTATAAAGAGTATGAGAAAATATTAGTTGAAGTAGTTGATTAAATTGTGAGCTTGATTGGATTATAGCTTAGGCTATCATCTCATTTATTTTGCTAAATCTTGTTACACAACATGTGTTTAAATAAAATGCTACTTCAACAAACTAAAGCCTTAAATGTCCATATGAATCCCATGTGCTTGACAAAATGCTTATTCATCCTAACTTTTACCTTGAGAATATACATTCCTTTGTAAACTCTTTTAGGATGTTTTCTAGACAATAACACATTATGTATAATGTTCATAAATGAGGAAAAGTGTTATTACATATTCTATTTGGTTAGGAGAATTGCATAATTGGTTATTGGATGATACTTCATATTCTAAATTGAATAAATGATTCAATGTTTAAATTATTCAAATCATTATTGCATAAGTACAAGTATGAAATGAGATAATCACTTAAGGATCATCTATTCACTAAGTGTTTGATAAGAGCTTTATAAATATTATTTTTTATAAAACAAAGTCAAACCGAAAAAAGTCTAAAATTTTGTAATTGACCCTATTCACCCCCCTCTAGGTGTCAATATGTGGCCAACATAAGACATTTTTGTGTTTGGTCAGGGACCTCTAAAACAGAGGTATACGTCCATTATTTATAGTCTAAAACTAACTAAAAGATAAACTAGAAAATAAAAAATAACAAGATAAATCACCATAAATTTTAAACCTATCTAAATAAAAAACCAACTCAATTACAATTCAAATTTCTCCAAAATGTCCAATACTCCAAAAACTCTCCAATCTTGGTCGGCAAGAATTCTCCTTCTCAAGTGGTCTTCCAAATTGAGCCAAAAGCTCTCTTGCAAAAGAACCCATCTTCTTAGCCTTAAAGCTTCATCACACGGCCCCGTTCATTTATTTTTGTTGCCTATTTCACAGATCAATTTCGGCCCATATTGACAACCCTTTTTCTGGCCCCTTTTCTAGTTACAATGTGATGAGGCATGGTTCATTGAGGCCCTTTTTCATATTGAGTACAACTTGTTGTGTCATGTACAATGGTGTCAGTTTATGTCGGGTATGTAACCATGTGTGTGGACTTATGTCGTATCGTCGCAACAACTGGCTAGGAGGTGTTCCCAACGTACGGAACTAGTATGTCCGAGAATTGTGGTATAGGGTAGGTCGTCCCATCCTCAAAGTCGAGGGTCGTCTCGTGCATTCGATCTTCAGATCTTTAGTCACGGGTCATCTCGTCCAACCGATATTCCTTGTTGAAAGTGGAAATTCTCACTTGGGAATAATCAGTGCGACACTCTATCTTTGTCACGGGTCATCTCGTGAATGGTTAGAGAATGATATCCGGTGACCCTTAGAGTAGGCTGTGTGGTTGTGTGTGTACCATGGGTAGTGTTGTGTCACATTGTACTTAAATTGTTATATATATGAATGTGATATTTATGATGAGACATGTTATATTCTTGAATGATTATAATGTTGGCATGTTGGGAAACTTGATTATTGGGTTCGATGGGATTCCGGATTGACGTGAGAGCCATGTGGGACAAGAAACAGACCTAGGATTAGTAGTATGTTCCTTAGGTGGGTGGTACCACTCGGACTATTGAGATTGAGACGATGACGCTTCCTCTATTGGGCTAGTGAGCTCACCCCATGACTTTATATATTTTTCAGGTGATGATCCCGTTGGGAGAGTTCCGTAGTCTCTTTGTGGTTGTGTGGCATTTTGTCCACCCTTTTGTGCATGGATGGTGGACCGTACTTACTTTTATAGGGCATTAATGTGATAAACATGTATCTATATGCTTCTTTTGTTCATGTAGTTCAAATGTGTTAAACTACTTTATTTTGACCCGGCTAGCATGTTAGCCAAGTAGTTAATATTGATGTACATCCCTTGGAATGCTATGCACAGGGATTCTTTTCTTTTGGTGCACTTCGGTGCCGGAAATGAAAAACTATGTACTTTGATAAAACTATGACATGTTTCGTTTTAGTGCATTTTAATGTAAACTTCAAATCCTTTCATTTTGAGTTGTGAAGTGGATTGTAGATATTGAGTGTTGTTATTAGGAATTTGGCCGAAAACGGCATTTTCTAGGTTTTCAAACAAACCCTTTTCATTTTGAATGGAAAAACCCATTTTCGCCCACCCCCGAAGCCCCGGGAAATTATCTTCTTTAGAAATGATTTTAAACCCATTTTTATAAAAATTTTGAATTTTTGAAGCCGGCGGTTGTTAAAATGGAGACCGGGGGCAAGACGGATAACTTTACAAGATTTTAAAGAATCAGTTTTATACAAAGTTTGCGTTTTACGCGTTTCTCGAGGTCTTTGTGACTATTTTTGAGTTCCACAAATGAAAAACTCACTTTTCAAATATTTGTGATTTTTTGGGACCGACGGTGCGAAAAATTGAGTCGTATTGCAAAATCTCATGTTTTTGCATATTTGAACTTTCAAAAAATAGTTGAAACAAGAGTGGCTTAGGAAAAAAAATATAGAAGTTTTTTTGGGTTTTTCGAAAATCACCACTGATATGAGCCAAATATCATACATTTAAGGCTCATAATTATGCATTGTTATGTCTATATTTATCATTATATTGGTGCTTTTATATGGTTTTCGTTTTTAAGACATTTTAGGCGATGATATGTAAAACGAGTTTAATTCGGTGAATTAACTGGATTTGTGACTCAAGGTTGTTCGAGAGCCGAAACTATGGATAAAAGACCTATAAAGGACAAAAAATAAGTCAAGGATACAAAAGAGGTGAAGTGGAATGAAACCGAGAAGAGAAACAGAGCAAATAAGACAAAGTGTAAAAATTGGTGTGAAAAACTACCGAGTACTTGGTAGCTTCTCCATTCAGTACTCGGTAAGTGAGAAAACGCGCGAACTTGCGCAACATGATGAAAAACCATCAGAGAGTTTGGATCCTTGCGCATAATTTTGAAGCCACCGAGTACTCGGTGAAATTGCAGAGTGAAACTTCAGCCTCTCATATTAAAACCATCATAACCCGATCAAAACATCATCAAATGGAGTGATTATTGAGTCTAACATCAAGAGCATGAAGTCAATTTTCCAACGCACTTTGAATCACGCAAAAAGTCCTCACGTAGCTCTAGAAACGATCAAAATAGTGCAGCATGTCGAAGCTGAAAATCAACTGCGGGTTTGGCCGACTTAAACTCTATGGGTGGACCCCGTTTGACTTGGTTTACACTCCAATACACCTTGGGACATATTTTAAGTATATTATGATCAGATTTCACTTCCTTTTTCATCAATTCACAAAAGGAAATGATTTTCTTGATAGTGAAGCAATTCGTATCCAAACAGGACTTGATCAACTTCTATAAATTAAAGGGTTGGGTTCATAATTTTGTATCTATGTATCTACCTTCCATATACTTCATCTTCCATCTTTTCAAGGGGAGATTCTAGATCAGAGATCAGACAATAAAGGCACAGAATTACGTGCTCGACAAAGGAGAAACAACGATCATGGAGGCGATGTCTACATCAACAATGGAGATCACCATAACCATGAGCGGCTAAACGGGTATCTAGGGTTTTTAACAAAACCCTAGGCAAGTAATGTAAATTTTATTTATTTCAATTATATTAGGGGAAATTGAAGGACAGATATGTGATGATTGTGTAGATGAGTGAACATGTTTGATTCGATATGAGATTCTTTATTTATTCTATGTCTTGTCTTAGCTTGAATGAATATTTAATCTTACTTAATCATGATTATTTAATATGGGCTAAAACTCGAATGCTTAATTCATGATTTTCTACACAATGGTGGTTATTAACATGCAATCTAGATTTAGACAGTCTATGTTAAGAGAAGATGATATAGACATGCTTTTTATTTAATGTTTTAGGAGTACTTGTAGAGTAGATGTATGCACTAGTCATACTTTATTCGAAGATGGGTTGTAGCCAAGTCAGATGAATTGTTCCTTTTTTGGGATTAGGGTTTGCCAATGTTGCAACCCTATATCTAATTCACATATGATGTATCACCCTTTACAGTTGCATGAATATAAGACTATATTATGAGTTAGTGGTGGCGTTAGAAATACCCTATAATCTATCTCTATTGTTTTTATCTCAAAGTTATCTTTATTTGCTTTATTTAATTTAGTTATTTATTAGTTAATAATCAAAACCCAAATCAAATTATCTTAACAATTCAAGAGTATTTCTTTGCTAGAATTTGGAGTATAACTTAGTCCATGTGGATACGATATACCCTATCATAAAATACTATACTATGATTGATTCGTGCACTTGCGATAGGGAAAACTAGGTCAACTTTAAGAGCTTATTTGCACACACTATTATCATTATCATTATCATTATTTATTATCCCAGCCTAGTAAGCTAAACTTGTCACGCCCCAAATTTCCTAGGATTCCGAAACCCGAGCCTAAGAGCTAAGGGGAATGAATGCGGAAGTAAAAAGAAACAAGAACAAATGACCTTCAGTCATCAAACACCCACAAAAGGGTAAAAATGTCATTTTACCCCTACAACGAATGACCTTCAGTCATCATGCTCTGATACCATGTTGTCACGCCCCTAAAATTCCTGAAACTCCAACCTAGAGAATCAGTGAATTTCCAAAGGGTGACGTAAGTGAAGCAACCACTAGAGTCAACAATAACAAGGAAATACATGGAATAACAATGAAAAATATACTCCATGTCTAATCGAATACTAGAAACTCAATAGTATCCTCTGATACCAAACTGACACGTTCTTAAATCCCTAAGACTCCCGAACTGGGACATCCGAGGAATCCAGGATGTGATCCTTAATACGAACTACCAACTAAGATATCATTAACCATGAAAACGTATGGAATAATGATAAAAATGGTATATTTCATAACGAAAATCTGGCAGAATTCCGTTTGTAACTGGAACATCCGGACACCCAACCACAACAGAATAACCTGCCAATAACAGTTCGATAATATTTATGGCTCACAGGCCCAACATTCATCAATCCTACTAGGGCCGAGGCAATGGAAAGAAGCACCGCTACTTCTACACAACCCTCTATAATCAACAGAGCCACAAATGCTCGAATAAGAATACAGAAATGCACATGGCAGTGACGAATAGATATAATAACATCCTGAAATAATAAATACAAGAAATAAAAGAGATACCAATAGGGATATGCCAACAAACTGGCTCCCAAGAGAAATAAATGACAATCCCATACAAAATGGGTAAAGAAACTGACAGCTGATAACTATCGTCCCCCAAACCAGTCGCGCTGTAACCGTAACTGCATCACCCTGCGCAACTCCAAAACATGTAACAAGGAAAATAAAAGGGAACTGTCGTTGCACCGCATGCTGCTCGTAGCCATAACATTTCCTGCAACCTAGTGTGGGAATACCAGGGGACAAATGAAATACCTTTGTGAGCAAATAAGCTTAGTGGGAAAGGATATCCTAACTACTATATCCTCTGATAGTTTAGGTAATGCTAAACCCTCCAGTGAGATACATAGCCCACAACATAACTCAGCCACGAAAAACCCAAGGCACGTACTCATATACTACCGTAAATAAGTATACATATCGGGAATATATATATGTGTATATATATAAGTACACAACATGAGTCTATAAGGTACAACTAAGACTCGTACCCCAAGCACCAACACTAATAGTCTACACTACTCTCACCAACGTACACTAAGTACACGACACCCATGTCCAATCTAACAAATCATCAAGCGCTCTAAACGCTAACCAGGAAATCTAAACAGAGGAAAAACACACTCACCTCTAATATCCACAGGGATCAAAATCCACCACTAGTACCAAGGAATACTCATAACTCACTCCCCGAGAACACGAGAGGAAAAACACTCACGTCCTTGTGTACTAACATAATCGTCATCTATATATATATGTATAAGAAACATCATCTCATTCCTAGAGAAAATCTATACCTCAAGAATGGAATCACCTCATCATATCACCATACGAAAACCTCAAAATACCATCTTCAACAAGGTCAACAAATCACCAATACTCTCACTATAGATAAGGAACTCTAAACAGTCGAATCTCGGAGAGTACCTGAACACTACTCTCATGACAACCACATAAGAGTTAAGGAACCAAAACAAGGGAAAAGAAATCCCAATGCTAACCAATAGATAACCGAGACAACAATGTCAATGCTAAAACACCACAAGTGTTTAGGGAGAACACCCGGACAAAAGAAACCAATCCACTTGACATCCTTGCCCCTAACACGTGTAACAACTCAAATCACCTAGGTGGTGACATCAAGAACCAAAAAGAAGGAAAATGCAACACTATATGTGTGCACTGAACAACATCAAGTCTCATGCTCGAGACTTAGAATCAAAGGTGAAATAAGAAATCACCTTTCAAAACACCACAGGTTGTGATTTTTGAGAAAGAAGTCTCGTAACCTCAGAATTTCTATAGAATAGGTTTTCTTTAAAAATTCACACAATGAAAATGACCATCTTGCCCCCGGTCTCTGTTGTTCGCCTGTCCTGGCTAAGGGGGTAGGCGAAAAATGGGTTTTTCCTTTTAAATACAAAGAGTTTATTTCAAAACTTGAAAAACTCTGTTTCCGACAGACAGCCAGATAAGAGTGAGTACAACTCCAAGGATTCCTATAATGTCCAAGAGGACAATGAATGAAGAACAACACGTTGGACTCACGGAATACAACCATCCGTTTCTAACTCCACAAAATCAAGTAACACCACGAGGAAGAGGTTCGACACCACGCCGTAACCGACTGCTCAAGGAGTGACATAAGTCAATGACATGTACTAGTATACAGAGTACAGTAAAAGGAATGCTTAGGGGAATGAACTAAGCACTAGAACCAAGACTGTCAAGCTACAGTACCTCGAGTACTTAATAAAATCACTCAGACCCCTTAATATCATGAAAAGGGAAAACCAGTGGCCGATACCACGGAACTAACTAGTTTCAATCAATACCTCTTCCAATTCATTATAACCTCTATTTCACATTTGATACTAACCCTCTAGATTACTAACAAAATTAAGAGACCATTGTCACTCAACTAGATAGGTTCAATCGCAACCTCGTCTAACCGCACTTAAAACCTCAAAAACACGATAAATGATACATCTCTCTAAATGGGAAAGAAACATCAAGGGCCAGTAATATGCAACCAACCAAAACCATAAGACTATCACCCGCCTTCTCAAGGCCATAAATCTCAATTGATACTAGAATCAATCCCTGACCTCAAATCTCCAAAGAAGTCACTATGCCAATATACTTAACCTCCCCCAAGGGTACAAAAGTATATAATCGGAAGAATAAAAATATACATTTCATTATACTTTATTAATTACCACATGTAATCATTTTTCTTTAACATTAATCACTTTCAGCTGAACATTTTATAAAGATATGAATTCATTTGCAATATTCACATAATAACCTGCTCCAACAATCCACATGTAATATATCACATATACATGTCAAATGAAATCACATAATGCTATACAATGCAATGTGAGTCATAAACCTCATGGCAGAAACCTCATAAAACACACTTTGCCCAATATAGGTTAACGGATATATATTCATCCGACACTAAACAACCCACACATGATGGACACGGCGCCCAAACAGGTTAACGAATACGCACTTACTCATACTATGAGAAAAGAGTACCACATCGATTCTTCCCAAGTGATCTTTTACCTTTCACTTTCAACAAGGAAGGTGGTCGCACGAGAGCCCCACGGGTGACTCCCATGCTTCAAAGATCCGAGAGTAGTGCATACCACCACGATGGGGCAACAACCAACCCTATATCTCCAATTCCCGGATTACTAGTCCGGAGGTGGGAGACAGTTGTTGCGATGATTTGACACAAAGACACCCACTCATGATTACATAACCCTCATAATCTCTTTCACATGCTTTTAAAACAATAAAGCAATAAACCACGACAAACAATTATATCACATAATCATGCTTGCAATTCGTCAACTAATGCGTTAATTCACAAGTATACAAGTTCATTAATTTAAACATGCTTTTAATTCCCTTAAAGCAAATAGCCCACGTATCATAAGGGGAACCTAACATAACGTCTAAGTTTTCACGTCCCTCCCATTCACATTTTCCCAAACACATTAAAAAGGGAACTAAACCACCTATTCTTTTTCAATTCAAATAGGAATTTATTAAATTTTGCAGGAAAATAATTTAATTAATTTATCAAATTAATTTCTAAGTCCTGCCACAATTCTAACTCAATTATAGATATTTAAATTCCTAATTTAATATATTTAAATTAAATTAAATAAGGGTCTGCACCCCCAAACCACGTCAACGATACGGAAGTGAGAATAAAATTTCCCACCTTAGTTTACGCTTACAGAACAGCCCGAAACGGCCCACCGTGAACAATACCGGCGCCCGAATATAGAGCCCGCCGATAAAAGTCACCCAAATAATATTGCGATTATACCGAAACATCCTCCTTGAAAACCTATACGATATATACAAAGCCCATTAGCAATAGGTTAATCAATTTGGGTAAATCTAAAATAACCCAAACGAAAATTATAACCTATAAACGAGATTTCCCGACAAACTGCTCAACGAAAAATTACAAACTTTTAGTATGACGTACCTAGCATCGATACGAAGCTACCTCCAAAAATTGCAGCTATTCGAGCTCGGGAAGTCGACTAAGAAAATGGTCGAAGTTTCTGGCCGAACTACACTATCGCGCCACCGCGGCTGCCCAACTGCGGGCCACCTGTGCGCGACCACCAGCGTCACGACCTCGCCGCCCATGCGTTGCTCCAGCTCGTGACGCCGCCGCAGTTGTGCTGCCCCAGCCGGCGACATCCTCCGCCTGGTCGTGCCTCTTTCTCGAGCAGCTCCCTCTACTTCTCGACTGCTCTCTCTCTCGATCGCCAACCATGGGGTAAGGAGAGGCTGTGTGTATCGTGAAGAGGAAAGGAGGAAGAAGGAGAAGTTGTGCCGCGTGAAGAGGAAGGAGAAGAGGGAGCTAGGTCGTCTGTATACACAGATACATATATCATGTATGTATGTACATATATTTATATTAGCTTTAACTCAATTAGGAAATTTTGTACACTTCAATTCAATAGGTCCATATGACCTAATATCTACCAAATGAATTAAATCAGACACCTTATATACATATATCTCTATATTGTGAAAGTGACCATCTTTTCATCCAAAAATATAAAATAACCCCCATACTTTACTAAAACATTTAAACGGTCCTCAAATAAAATACCGGAACTCCACGAGACGTCAAATGAATAATATAGTCCGAAATAATTACACCGGGGTAGAAACTCAAACGTCGGAACACCTAACAAGCCCGATCAAATAAAACGCGTCGTTGCCCAATCGAAGAACTAAAGCTAAACGTCAAAATGAAACCGCGTAATCGACAACAAGAACTCGCGTAGTGTCGTCAAGTCGAATTTAAAACTAAACGTGAAAAATTTATACGCGAAATACCAAGGATAACATGAACGTTATGAACAAGTGACGTCATAACTGAAATTAAATCGGAAATAATTTTAGGAAAAAAGAAAATAACACGGGGTGTTACAAAACTAATTAAGGTTTGGCCACCGATCAACCACTGCAGTGCACGTTGTGACACCCGATTTTTGAAAAATCATAATTTTCGCATTGCACCTCCGAATTGACTCCCGTTTATTCCTACAGCTTGTTCTAGATCCAAACTTTGTAGTTGTACTTTGAAATGTCATTTTTATCCTTGAAATGACTGTTTTACCATTGGTGAAAGAGGGGTACTTCAACTTTATGTTTTGGGCCGGCGTTGTCCGACACCATTTTAAAGAAATCATCTCTCACCTCGTTCCTTTAATATAGGTCCCGTTTGTTCCTACGGATTGTGCTAGGTCCAAACTTTGTAGTTGCACTTTGAAATTACAATTGCACCCCTGAAATGACCATTTTAACCTTGGGTAAACATGGGGTGTTGGAATGATCCGTTTAGAGTACCGTTTGAGTCGTTTCATTTTCTTTTCAATCCCGAGTGATATTTTTGACATCTTTGGGATGTGAAATGACTATTTTACCCTTGTACGCTTACTTAAAAACTTAATGAGATTTATTTAATTTCTTTTCACTTCCGCTTCACTCCCTTAATTCTTAGGCTCGTGTTTCAGAGGTCTATTAAATTTGGGGTGTGACAGTGCTGATGAAAAAGAAGTGGCTGA